>BSBM01000205.1:27978750-28725000 GCA_027924585.1 Larix kaempferi
CTACTTCAGATTAGGACTCCAGCAGCTCCTGCAAGAAAGCGAAGACTCAGAGGGAGTCCACCCAATGAACAAACAAAGATAAGTATTTGAATTGTCATTTCTTAAATAATACTGTTCAATAAATGTATATACTGATGGTCCTAGAATTAGGTTGTGTATTATGCATATTAGAATAATTGCATTGATTAACAGTATACTCCTAATATGCATGGGTAAGTGGCCTATGGCACTGTACAACATTCCATTGCTACTTATCTAGAATGAAACCTCTTTGCTGACATGTTGGGAGTTGTTCACACTCTTAACAATGTTCTGGTAGAGATTGGAAGGCATCTAGAAAGTTACGGAATATGGATAAATGTTGTATTGAAGCATTGGCTAAGATAATTGCATGACTGTATGGCATATTTCTTTATGTGTAAGAATTTGTTCTGAAAACTATGAGATGTTTTCTAATCATGCAATTTAACTTGTTGTGTAGGAAAGATCGTATGCCATCTCCTACAAAAGAAGAACTACAACATTTGTTCCAGCAACAAAGATAGATATTGAAGATATTGAAGTTCCCAGGATCTGGGATGAAGAAATGAAATGCCATGATCCGTCGATCATGAAGAATGATGTTTGGGATAAAATCCCAAGACATGAAGGGAAGTTTGCTATGACTTCCAAATGGAATTATCAGATCAAGCATGTTGCAGATGGCAACATTGAGAAATATAAAAGTGATGAAATAGACGATGCACCAGATGGATTTCAAGATAGCATGGTGTAGTCACATATATGTGCAGAACTTGGTATGGTAGGATAGACAGCTTTCTATCCAGTTTGGGCTTTACCAAGAGTAAAGCGGATTCCAACCTTTACTACAAGGTTGAGGAAGGCAATCCAGTGTATGCGGATAACCTGTTTGTTACAGGTGAAGATAGATTGATTGCCGACATGCAGCGGAAGCTTACTACCGAGTTCGAGATGAAGAACTTGGGGATGATGCACTATTTGTTTTTGGCATGGAGGTGTGGCAGAGTGCAGATGGAATCTTCCTTGGACAAGGGAAGTATGCAGTAGAAATCTTGAAGAGGTTCGGAATGATAGATTGCAAGGCAATGGCCACACCAATGGCATCGAATCTGAAGCTTCTATGTGATGCTTCATCTGAGCCGGTTGATGTCTCTCTGTATCGTCAGATGATTGGGTCCTTGATGTACCTGACGACCAGACATTTGCTTTGCTGTGAACACATTGAGCCAGTTCCTGACGGATCCGAGGAGTGTTCACCTGGTTGCTGTAAAGCATGTTCTGGGGTACCTGAAGGGTAAAGTGGATTATGGGCTCAGGTATGAGGCGAATCAAAAGTTTAACCTGCAGGGTTATGTTGATTCAGACTGGGCTGGCAGTGCTGCAGACAGGAAGAGCACATCTGGGTGTTACTTCAGTATGGGATCAGGTGTGATCTCTTGGTTTAGCAGGAAGCAGTCCTGCGTAGCACTGAGTACAGCTGAGGCAGAGTATGTTGCAGCCTGTTCAGCTAGTTGTGAGGAAGTATGGCTACGGAAGCTACTGTCTGAGTTATTTGATCTCCCGTTGGAGGCTACTGGTATCTTCTGTGATAACCAGAGTTGTGTGAAGCCGTCCGAGAACCCAGTGTTTCATGACAGGTCGAAACACATAGAGATCAAATATCACTATATCAGGGATATGGTGCAGAGAGGAGCTGTGAAGCTCCTGTATGTTGCGACGGATGAGCAGATTCCAGATGTGCTGACGAAGCCACTAGCCAGGCTGAAGTTCGAGTACTTCAGAAAGAGGCTTGGCATGCTTCAGATCGAGGATACTTCGAGGAAGAAGTGATGGACACATTTGCTGAAGCCATTCCAAGCATGTTGGAAGGAGGATCCTTCACATGGCTATGGATGTAAGCACTGGATAATGGGCATCAGGATGATGTTCTGGTTTCTGCTTGGATATGATCAGTTGGATCATTTATGTATGTATGCATCATGTTGGATGCTGGATATGATCAGTTGGATCATGTGTATGTATTTTGTATATGCATCATGTTGGATGCTTGGACCATGTATCTGTATATGTATCAGGTGGATACATTGTATGATCAGGTGGATCATGTATGATGATATGTATCAGGTAGATACTTGGTATGCATCAGGTGGATGCATTGATGTATCAGGTGGATACATTGTATGATCAGGTGGATCATGTATACTGATATGTATCATGTATTTGTATCAGGTGGATACATTGATGATCAGGAGGATCATGTATGATGATATGTATCAGGTAGATACTTGGTATGCATCAGGTAGATGCATTGATGATCAGGATGATCATGGATGGTGAGCTTCAGGATGTTGCTCCAGATGACATGCAGCAGGACGTTGCAGTGATGATGATCAGGACGATCATGAGTACATCAAGATGATGTATGGTGAGTATCAGGTTGATACTCTGTGGCCGTGGATCAGGTTGTGCAGATGAGCATGTCTGGGAGATCCTATAGGTCGGAGTTGTGTACCCGTAACAGCCTGGGATGCTCTTTCGAGACATTGCTCTGGGAGGACATGTAATTCGTTGCCCTGGGAGATCTCAGGTCGGAGTTGTGTACCCGTAACATCCTGAGATGCTCTTGCGAGGTTTTGTCCTATGGCATGTAATTTGGGCCCTGGGAGATTTCAGGTCGGAGTTGTGTACCCGTAACATCCTGAGATGCTCTTGCGAGGTTTTGCCATGACCACATGTAATTTGTGCCCTAGGAGATCTCAGGTCGGAGTTGTGTACCCGTAACATCCTGAGATGCTCTTGCTAGGTTTTGTGGTGGACCACATGTAATTTGTGCCCTGGGAGATCTTAGGTCGGAGTTGTGTACCCGTAACATCCTAAGATGCTCTTTCGAGGTTTTGTGGTGGGGTCACATGTAATAGCGCCCTGGGAGATCCTACAGGTCGGAGTTGTGTACCCGTAACATCCTGGGATGCTCTTTCGAGGTTTTGTGACGCACGTAATAAGTCCCGAGGATTCCACAGTATGGCCAGTGATGACGAAGACCTGCAGGTGGTGGGCCTACATCCAGTATGAAAAAGGACTGGCTCTGTAGAACTTCCTATGACGAGTAGATTCAGAGATTGATTGAGATAGCAGCAGCAGTGACGATGATGATGACTCGATGACGATTATCTAGTGACGATGATCCAGAGAAGATGACTTGTGCTAGAAGAACTATGCTGAGAAATACCTTCCTAGTTAAGAGGGAGTGTTGATGTATATGTAACTTCGGAATGTATTTCACATATATGTATATTGTATTCCTATAGAGATGGTATTATTCCTCTATAAGGAAGTGTCGTCATTTATATTGTAAGTGTCGTAACTTATACTTGATGGGTTATTAGACCACCTTGTTTGGGGTCGGCCCTGTATAAGTCATGTGGGTCAAAGGGTTATTAGACCACCCTATTGGGGGTCGGCCCACTCAGCATTATGTTATGTGGTTAAGTTCGAGCCGACATGAGTTAGGTAAAAAGGCAAGTCAAGTCAAGTATAAATAGAGTGCGGGAGGCACTCTATTTACTCACTCACTTCTCACACATGCTCTCAAGGAGGAGAGGCGCACTTATGGAGGAGGAGGATTGCTGCTAGGTTATGGCTATCTCTATTGGTTGGTTGTATCATTGCTCTATCTATCTCTGAGGAAGTTATTGGGGTTTTTCACCTTTATGGTTTTCCCCAAGTAAATCTTTGTGTCTCTTGTGTGCTTGCATTATTGTCTCCATGATTGATATGCTGTAGATATGCTGTACATGTTGTTCTCTCAGTTAAGATCCTAGATCAGATTGAAGTAAATTCTGAAAATTTAACACATAAGACATCATGCACACATGGCAGAAGATGATAGTGAAGCAGAAGAAGAAGAAGAAGAAGAAGAAGAGGAAACGCCTCGAAGGAAAAGATCTAAAATAAAGAAATAAGATCCAGAAGAATATGTCTTATTCTTTGCACTCTTTGGATCTGTATCCCCTGGAGAAGATACATGGCTCATTGATAGTGGTGCCTCTGAGCACATGACAGGTCAAAGAAATTCTTTCTCAAATCTTGAAGAAAAGTCTTCTTCTCAAAAGGTATCTCTAGGATATGACTACCAATATCTTATCAAAGGAATTGGTGAAGCAAGCTACAAGCTAGATTCTGGAACACCCTTGAAGATGAAAGAAATTTTATATGTGCCAGGTTTGAAAAAGAACCTACTATCTATCTCAGCACTAGATAAGAAAGGTTTTAGAGTTGCCTTTATAGATGGTCAAGTACTTATGTGGCCCAAAGGAAAATCTATTGAAGATGCAGTTGTCATTGGTGAAGAAGAAGGAGGTCTCTATGAACTCAAGGGACATCCAGAAGTTGCCCTTGCTCATGAAACCTCTAGTCCCAGTGAGTTGTGGCATAGAAGATTAGCTCACATTAACTATAAAGCTCTACCCTATGTAAGCAAGGTGGTCATAGGACTACCATATTTGAAGGTTGATCATAATGGCTATGTAAAGGATGTGAAAAAGGGAAAAATATTAAGAACCCTTTTCCAGAGAGTGAAAAAAGACTAAGAACATTTTGGAGCTAATACACTTAGATGTACGTGGACCTATTCCCACCACCTCCCTAAGTGGTTTTGAATATTATCTCTCATTCATTGATGACTATTCAAGGAAGACTTGGATATACTTCCTAAAATGCAAGAATGAAGTATTTGGAAAATTCAAAGAGTTTAAGGCCTTAATAGAAAATCTCTCAGAAAAGAAAATCAAGATTCTCAGAACAGATAATGGGGGAGAATACACTTCAAAAGACTTTGAAGACTTTTGTAAGGAATTTGGAATCAAGAGGGAACTAACCACTCCCTACAATCCCCAACAAAATGGGGTAGTTGAAAGGAAGAATAGAACCATCATGGAAGCTGTAAAGACTATGATTCATGATCAAGACCTACCCATGTATTTATGGGCTGAAGCAGCTAGGACAACAGTCTATGTGCAGAATAGACTATCCCATAGTGCTCTTGAATTCAAAACTCTAGAAGAAGTGTTCACAGGAAAGAAGCCCGAGGTAAGTCATCTCAAAACATTTGGTTGTCCTGTGTACATTCACATTCCAAAAGAAAAGAGAACCAAGTTGGATCCCTCTGGTAAGAAGGTAATATTTGTTGGTTATTGTGAATCATCCAAAGCCTTCAGAATTTACATACCAGGTTTTCATCATATGGAAATAAGCAGAGATGTAACATTTGATGAAGAAGCAGCTCTCAAGAAATCCAGGAAGTGTCAACTGGAAGAAATCCAGGAAGTGTCAACTGGAACAAATCTATGAAGAAGATACACCTCCTAGAATCACAGAAGGTGTGCACACTCTTGAAGATGATACTCCAGAGGACCATGATATGATAGAACCACAAGAACCCCCTATTACAAACTTATCTAGGAAGAAAAGGCCAGCATGGGCTAGAGACATTATTCAAGGAGCTGAAAGATATGGAGCTCCTGAAGGATCCATTAGAGAAAGAAAGAAACCAAAGCTAGTATCCAACTATGTGGCCTTGATGTGTGATCTTGTGGATCAACAACCTGCTAGCTATGAAGAGGTAGCTCAGAAGAAAGAATGGGTAGAAGCAATGACAGAAGAATATCAGTCAATAATGAAAAATGATGTTTGGGATATAGTTCCCAAACCAAAAGATAAAAGTGTGGTTTCTTCCAAATGGATTTTTAAGATAAAGCATGCTACAGATGGTAGCATTGAAAAATATAAGGAAAGGTTTGTAGCCCGAGGTTTCTCTCAGAAAGAGGGAATTGACTATGAAGAAACTTTTGCACCAGGTTCTAGGTACACTTCAATTAGAACTATCATGGCACTTGCATCCATGATGAAGTGGAAATTACACCAAATGGATGTTAAGACAGCTTTTCTGAATGGTGTAATTGAAGAAGAAGTGTACATAGAGCAACCACAAGGTTTCGAGATTAAGGACGGAAGAACTCATGTATGCAAACTGAAAAAGGAACTATATGGATTAAAGCAAGCTCCTAGAGCTTGGTACGAAAGGATTGACAATTTCTTAACAAGCATGGGCTTTACCAAAAGCAAAGCTGATCCTAATGTTTATCTCAAGGTAATGGATGATGAACCAGTTATACTATTGTTATATGTAGATGATATGTTTCTAACCGGAAATGAGAAACAGATTATTGAATGCAAGGAGAAGCTTTCTTCAAAATTCGAGATGAAAGATCTCAGATTAATGCACTACTTCTTAGGTCTTGAAGTATGGCAAGAACCAAAAGGAATCTTTCTAAATCAAGGCAAGTATGCTGTGGAAATTCTGAAAAGATTTAATATGTTGGAGTGTAAATCCATGGCCACTCCCATGGACTCCAACTTGAAATTATTAATTAACGATACATCAGAATTAGTGGACATAACTCTATATAGACAAATCATTGGGTCTTTAATGTATTTAACAAATACTAGGCCAGATATATGCTTTGTTGTAAATACCCTGAGTCAGTATCTAGTAGAACCTAGAAAGGTTCACTTAATAGCTGCAAAGCATGTGATGAGGTACCTAAAGGGTACTTTAGATTTTGGCCTATATTATCTTGGAAACCATGAACTCAATTTACATGGTTACTTAGACTCTGATTGGGCAGGAAGTATCTCAAACAGAAAGAGTACATCTGGTGGATGTTATGGTCTTGGATCTGCCATGATCTCATGGTTCAGCAAGAAGCAATCCAATGTGGCTCTCAGTACTGCTGAAGCAGAATACATAGCTGCTTGCTCTGCTAGCTATGAAGTAGTATGGCTTCAGAAACTATTATCTGGAGTGTTTGACTTAGAGATGGATCCCATTGTGATCATGTGTGACAATCAAAGTTGTATCAAAATGACAGAAAATCCTGTATTCCACGATAAGTCAAAACACATAGAGATTCGATACTTTTATATACTAGACATGGTGCAGAGAGGGGCTATCAAACTCGAATATATAAGTATTGAAGAACAAGTTGCTGACATATTAACCGAACCCCTAGCCCGTGTGAAATTTGAATACTTCCGAGACAAGCTTGGAGTAACTCTAAAGGACCCTCCTCGAACGGGGGAGTAGTATCGTCACTAATGATGAAGATACTTGTCTGCCACTCTTAGATATTTAGGCTTATTTAGATTTAGACTTCTTACACTTACACTATATCTATTTACATGTTTTGTTGATGAGGTTACATGTTTTGATGATATACGTATTTACATGAGGTTACATGTTTTGTTGATGAGGTTACATATTTTGATGATATATGTTTTGTTAATGATGAGGATACATGTTTTGAAAAGTATATTTATGTACTTGTATGGATGAGGATGCTTGTACACATATTGACAAGAGGATTGTATCATCCATGGACTTTAGTCCTAAAGTGATCCGTAGACAGATGTCTCCGAGAGTAAGAGGATTGTATCATCCATGGACTTTAGTCCTAAAGTGAGCCGTAGACAAGATGTCTCCGAGAACAAAATCCTGAATGAACATGTAAGGGGATTGTATCGTCCTCGGACCATAGTCCTGTGAAGTGAGCCGTAGACAAGATGTCTGCGAGAAAAAAATCCTGAATGAACAGGTAAGGGGATTGTATCGTCCTCGGACCATAGTCCTGTGAAGTGAGCTGTAGACAAGATGTCTCCGAGAACAAAATCCTGAATGAATAGGTAAGGGGATTGTATCGTCCTCAGACATAGTCCTGTGAAGTGAGCGGTAGACAAGATGTCTCCGAGAACAAAATCCTGAATGAACAGGTAAGGGGGTTGTATCGTCCTCGGACCATAGTCATGTGAAGTGATCCCTAGACAAGATGTCTCCGAGAACAAAATCCTGAATGAACAGGTAAGGGGATTGTATCGTCCTTGGACCATAGTCCTGTGAAGTGAGCCGTAGACAAGATGTCTCCGAGAACAAAATCCTGAATGAACAGGTAAGGGGATTGTATCATCCTTGGACCATAGTCCTGTGAAGTGAGCTGTAGACAAGATGTCTCCGAGAACAAAATCCTGAATGAACAGGTAAGGGGATTGTATCGTCCTCATACCATAGTCCTGTGAAGTGAGCTGTAGACAAGAGGTCTCCGAGAATGGAATGATAGGACTGGATCGTCCTTGGACTTCGGTTCAAAAGGAACATGATAGGACTGGATCGTCCCTGGACTTCGGTTCAAAAGGTACATGATAGGACTGGATCGTCCCTGGACTTCGGTTCAAAAGGTACATGATAGGACTGAATCTTCCCTGGACTTCGGTTCAAAAGGTACATGACAGGATTGCATCATCCATGGACCTATGTCCTAAAAGGAGTAGGATTGATCATCCTATAAAATGATCATATGTATTGCAGGGAATATGATGCTGATGATGACGATGCTGATGATCATATGATGATGATGATGATGAAGATACTAATGATCATATGATGACGATGATGATGACGACGCTGATGATCGTATGATGACGATGATGATGACGATGCTGATGATCGTATGATGACGATGCCGATGATTGTATGATGACGATGCTGATGCTGTCGATGATGTTGATATGATGACGATGTTGATGATCGTATGATGACGATGCCAATGATCATGCGATGATGATGACGATGTTCCAGCAATTGATTAAGTTGCTGATGATGATGTATTGAAGAAAGTTTCCGATGATTTATAGATGTATCATGTGTGATGTAGTCAATGACTCCTTGCTCCTGCAGATGTTGTTATAATATCCTTCTAGTTAAGGGGGAGTGTTAAATATTATAACTTCTAAGAATATTATAATTTGTACATTATTATTCCGAAGATGTTTCATCCCTCCGAGGTAACTCTATCATGTATCCGGAGATGATTATTCCTCCGAGGGTTTGTGGAAACTAGGGTTATTAGACCCACCATGTGGGGGTCGGACCTGAACTTATATTTTAGGGGTTATTAGACTTCTCCAGGAGAGGTCGGCCCCATTAGGTATTTTGTTCAGTCGGGAGTTAGTATAAATAGAGGAGGTGAACTCCTCATTAGACACACTTGTACAACTCAGAAAAGTAGCGCACTAGTCTGAGAGATCTGCTAAGGAGAAAGAGAAGGAGGGAGCACATCTTGTATTTTGGTTGATCATCTTATTGAGGAAAGCTTTGCTGGGTTTTCTACCCCATGAGGATTTCCCAGGGTAAATTCTGTGTTTATCTTGTGATTATGTTTTTTTTAGTGATCTTGCTAGTCTATTTGGTTTAAACTTAACACAAGTGTGCCACTTTCTCTCTTAGCTTTGCGAGCTTGAGAAGTGAATGAATGAATAGAATGAGGGACACACCCCTCTTATTTATACTTGACTTGACCTGCCAATTAATTCATTGGGGATGACTTGCTACACAAGTCTAATAACCCAACCACATGTGCTAACCAGGGTCGACCCCACACTGGTGGTCTAATAACCCATCAATACGAATGAGGACACTTGTCGATGCACATGACGACACTTACAAATACAAATGACGACACTTCCAAATAGAGGAATGTAACATCTCTAATGGATATACAATAAAGTACAAATGTAATACATAGAAGAATATCTTCTGAAGTTACAAATACATCAACATAGTGCAGCCACATTGTTGAGTTCAATACTGCTAAAGGAAGAAGTATTACTGTGAAGTACTACTGCTGAGTTGCAGAGGAATTTATTCCATTCCCCACACAGCATCTTCGTCCTGGTGGTTCAGTGAATAGGCTCTGGGGTCCTAAGTCAAGTTATTTGGCTATCTTCAGCAGAAGGTTGGGTGGAACGAGCTCCTTTGGATGTTTACCACCCTCTGTTGTTAATAGGTTTTCATTGTGTTATCTTACTTAATTTATGTCATATAGTTTTATGAATGCTTTAAAATCTGATATGTTATCTACTTTAGAAAATTGTCTTTTACTTAACTATTATGATCGAATGAAATGTTGATGTATATGTAACTTCGGAATGTGTTTCATATATGTATATTGTACTCCTATAGAGATGGTATTATTCCTCTATACAGATGTGTTTGTATTCCTATAGAGATGTTATTATTCCTCTATACAAAAGTGTCATCATTTATATTGTAAGTGTCGTAACTTATACTTGATGGGTTATTAGACCACCTTGTTAGGTTTGGCCCTGTATAAGTCATGTGGGTCAAAGGGTTATTAGACCACCCTATTGGGGATCGACCATGTGGGTCAAAGGGTTATTAGATCACCCTATTGGGTGTTGGCCCAGTCAGCTTTGTGTTATGTGGTTAAGTTGAGGCCGACCTAGTAAAGGTTATTAGGCAAGTCAAGTCAAGTATAAATAGAGTGCGGGAGGCACTCTATTTCATCATTCTATTCTCACACACACTCTTTGGAGAGTGGCGCACTTGTGGAGGAGGAGAAGTTGCTGCTAGGAGATGTCTATCTCTTATGATTGGGTTGTATCATTGCTCTATCTATCTCTGAGGAAGTTATTGGGGTTTTTCACCTTTATGGTTTTCCCCAAGTAAACTCTGTGTCTCTTGTGTGCTTGCATTATTGTGTCCATGATTGATATGCTGTAGATATGATGTACATGTTGTTCTCTCAGTTAAGATCCTAGATCGGATTGAAGAAAATTATGAAAAGCTAACATGGTATCAGAGCTAGCTTGAAAGAAGGCATGGTATGGCATGTATGACACTTGTTGCACTTGCGATGCTAGGGATTGATATAGCAAAAACCAGTCATCGTAGAACTTTCTCTATATATCCATTAATTGACAATGTTTTCGGATCTGAAACTTTTACAGGTATAATATTAGATCCCCATGCACTTTGTGTCCAAAGGAAAACTTCTAATTCGTTGTACTTTGTGTTTTATGATCTGTACAATCTAGGGTTTCTGCCTCTTCTAGATCTGAGTCATAAACATGTGACCTAGGAAAAAAGGTCATAACCTGGGATAGGAAGCTCCAAATGAAATTTCGTAAAAAGTGACAGGTAGTGCATGGACTTTAATTTCTCAGGTAATTTTTTAAGAGGCTGAAACTGAACTACAACATTTTTTCAACAACAAAGTTATCTATTGAAGATATTAAAAATATTGAAGTTCCCAAGATTCGCGAAGAATGCCATGATCGAGGAGTACCAGTCGATCATGAAGAATGATGGTTGGGATGCAGTCCCAAGACCTGAAGGGAAGTTTGATGTGACTTCCAAATGGATCTGTAAGATCAAGCATGCTATAGATGGTAGCATATAGAAATACAAAGTGAGATTTGTAGCTCGTGGCTTCTCCCATAAAGAGCAATTGATTATGAAGAGACTTTTGCTCCTATAGCTAGATACACTTCCATTAGTACTTGCTATGACTGCAGTGATAAAATGGAAGATACACCATATGTATTTCAAGACAGCTTTCTTGAATGGTGTAGTCGAAGAGGAAGTGTATGTGGAAGCAGCCACTCGGGTTTGAGTCATATATGTGCATAACTTGGTATGGTAGGATGGAAAACTTTCTATCTAGTTTGGGCTTTACCAAGAGTAAAGCGGATTCCAACCTTTATTACAAGGTTGAGGATGGTAATCCAGTGATACTACTTTTGTATGCGGATATCCTGTTTGTTACAGGTGAGGATAGATTGATTGCCGACATGCAACAAAAGCTTGCTACCGAGTTTGAGATGAAGGACTTGGGGATGCTGCACTACTTTCTAGGTATGGAGGTGTGGCAGAGTGTAGATGGAATCTTCCTTGGACAAAGGAAGTATGCACTAGAGATCCTAAAGAGTTTCGGGATGATGGGCTGCAAGGCCATGGCCACACTTATGGCATAAAACCTGAAGCTTCTGTGTGATGCTTCATCTGATTCGGTTGATGTCACTGTGTATCGTCAAATGATTGGGTCCTTGATGTACCTAACGAACATGAGACCAAATATTTTCTTTACGGTGAACACATTGAGTTAGTTCCTGACGGATCCCAGAGGTTTTCACCTACTTACTGTAAATCATAGTCTGAGGTACCTGAAGGGTATGGTTGACTGTGGGATCAAGTATGATGCAAATCAAAAGTTTAACTTGCAGGGTTATGTTGATTCAGATTGGGCAGGCAGTGCTACAGATAGGAAGAGCACTTCTGGGTGTTGCTTTAGTATGGGATCAGGTGTGATCTCTTGGTTTAGCAGGAAGCAGTTCTGCGTAGCACTGAGTACAGCAGAAGCAGAGTATGTTGCAGCTTGTTCGGCTAGTTGTGAGGCAATATGGATTTGGAAGCTACTGTTTGAGTTATTCGATCTCCCACTGGAGGCTACTGGTATATTTTGTGACAACCAAAGTTGTGTGAAGTTGTGTGAGAACTCGGTGTTCCACGATAGGTTGAAACACATAGAGATCAAATATCACTATATTAGGGATATGGTGCAGAGAGGAGAAATGAAGCTTCTGTATGTTGTGACCGATGAGCAAATTGCAGATGTGCTGATGAAGCCACTAGCTAGAGTGAAGTTTGAGTACTTCAGAGAGAGGCTTGGTGTTCTTCAGATCGATGACACTTCGAGGAAGAAGTGATGGAGACATTTGTTGAAGCCATTCTAAACATGTTGGAAGAATGATCCTTCACATGGCTGTGGATGTAAGCGCTAGATGATGAGCATAAGGATGATGCTCCAGTTACTACTATGTTTATGTATATGCATCATGTTGGATGCTTGATATGATCAGTTGGATCATTTATGTATGTATGCATCATGTTGGATGCTGGATATGATGAGTTGGATCATTTATGTATGTATGCATCATGTTGGATGTTGGATATGATCAGTTGGATCATGTTTATGTATTTATATATGTATCAGGTATGATTAGGTGGATCATGTATTTGTATATGTATCAGGACGATACATTGCATGATCAGGTAGATCATGTATGTGTATATGTATCAGGTATGATCAGGTGGATCATGTAGTTGTATATGTATTAGGTGGATACATTGTATGATCAGGTAGATCATGTATGATGATATGTATCAGGAAGAAACTGTGTATGCATTAGGTGGATGCATTGTATGATCAGGATGATCATGGATGATGAGCTTCAGAATGTTGCTCCAGATGACATGCATCAGGACAATGCAGTGATGATGATCAGGATGATGTATGGTGAGTATCAGGTTGATACTCTGGGGCCGTGGATAGGCTATGCAGATAAGCATATAATAGTGCCCTAGGAGGTTTGCAGACTCTCTTGCTAGGTTTTTCTGCTGGCATATAATAACTCCCTGGGAGATCTGGAAAATGCTCTTTCGAAGTTTTTCTTTGGGAGGACATATAATAGCGCCTTGGGAGGTTTGCAAATTCTCTTGTTAGGTTTTTCCACTGGCATATAATAGCTCCTTGGGAGATTTGGAAAATGCTCTTTCGAGGTTTTGTCCTATGGCATGTAAGTAGACCTGGGAGATCTAGATAGGATGAGAAAGGCCTTAGATGCTCTTTTGAGGCATTGCCATGACCACATGTAATAAGTCCTGGAGATCTGGACAAGATGAAAAAGGCCTTAGATGCTCTTTAGGGTTCTTGCTTGACAAGACACTCTTTTAAGGTTTTGTGGTGGGGGTCACATGTAATAAGTCCTGGAGATTTGGACAGAATGAAAAAGGCCTCAGATTCTCTCTAGGGTTCTTGCTAGTCAAGAGACTCTTTTAAGGTTTTGTGACAGTCACATGTAATAGCTCCCTCGGAGATCCGATAGGTTGGGCTGTGTGCCTGTAATCAGTTCTTGGATGCTCTTGCGAGGTTTTGTGATGCACATAATAAGTCTTGAGGATTCCACAATATGGCTAGTGATTATGAAGACCTGCAGATGGTGGACATACATCCAGTATGAAAAATGACTGGCTCTTTAGAACTTCCTATGATGAGTAGATTCAGAGATTGATTGAGATAGTAGCAGTAGTGATGATGACGATGACTTGATGACGATTATCCAGTGACAATGATCCAAAGAAGAAGACTTGTGCTAGAAGACCTATGTCGAGAAATACCTTCCTAGTTAAGAGGTAGTGTTGATGTATATGTAACTTCAGAATGTATTTCATATATGTATATTGTACTCCTATAGAGATGGTATTATTCCTCTATACAGATGTGTTTGTATTCCTATAGAGATGTTATTATTCCTCTATACGGAAGTGTCATCATTTATATTGTAAGTGTCTTAACTTATACTTGATGGGTTATTAGACCACCTTGTTAGGGTTGGCTCTGTATAAGTCATGTGGGTCAAAGGGTTATTAGACCACCCTATTGGGTGTTGGCCCAGTCAGCTTTGTGTTATGTGGTTAAGTTGAGGCCGACCTACTAAAGGTTATTAGGCAAGTCAAGTCAAGTATAAATAGAGTGCGGGAGGCACTCTATTTCATCATTCTATTCTCACACACACTCTTTGGAGAGTGGTGCACTTGTGGAGGAGGAGAAGCTGCTACTAGGAGATGTCTTTCTCTTATGCTTGGGTTGTATCATTGCTCTATCTATCTCTGAGGAAGTTATTGGGGTTTTCACCTTTATGGTTTTTCCCAGGTAAACTTTGTGTCTCTTGTGTGCTTGCATTATTGTGTCCATGATTGATATACTGTAGATATGTTGTACATGTTGTTCTCTCAGTTAAGATCCTAAATCAGATTGAAGTAAATTCTGAAAATCTAACATGAAATACTTCTCTGCCTTTTTCCACACACTGTTTAAGTGCCATACTCTAGTATAGAGAAGTTAAAAATTATAAATAGATTCGAATGATCCTTAGTGAGATGAATGATTTCTGAATCAATTTACAATTTCCTTTTCTGAGTTAAGTTATAGTTTTAAATATAAAACTGACACAAAAGAATGCTCAGATTATATCAGGTCTGCAATACTTCTAGAAAATTTATATAATTTTTCAGAGTTATAAACTTATACATTTATCTCAGTTTTAAGAACATATATTATAGAATAATTAATATTTATTCTTTAGTTTATTTTATAAACACCAAATAATTGCTGCAAAAAAAAATAAGTAATATATATATCTATATATATATATACCTAGAAAATAAATTTACAGTCTTCTTTTAAAACAAAACTAAGCTCTCTTATTCTCTATAGAAAACATTTAAGAAATATAGTTTATCTCATACATTTTAACATTACATAGCAACGCATGGCTTAAATACAGAAGTAAGAGTCTTCAAATCAAAATCTTACTCATATCAAAACCTAAGATAAAAACATAACATTATTCTTCTTATATCAGAGATCAAATAACTTGGCAGAAACTTTCCCAAAAACCGAACCTTTAAGTATTATAAACTATATATATATATATATATATATAGATAGATAGATAGATAGATAGATATATCACAAAAACCGTAGTAGTATTTAAGTTCACAATACAGGACATGTTATCGAAATTGGAAACCTTATATTTGAAAGCATCTATATATCCTTTATCAAACAATAAATATCATGCATCGAATTCACTATGATTATCCATCCCATTTGATCTCACACCAGAAGCTTTTCATTAAACATAAACGTACTAAGTCAAATACACTTTGGAGAATTTCACTATTTCTTATTATTCCAACTATTAATTTACACAAGCAATATCACTTTAAAATTTACAGACTCGGGTTCAAAACCCACAAGGGCTCACCCAATGGGTCAGTACAAATTTAAATTTTACAAACCGATTGGTACAGGATTCAAGGCTTGGTACAGGGTTGGAAGATCGATACAGGTACCCTATATCATCTCTTTAAAAGTATATTAATAACTCAACCAATTACGCAGAGGTTTAGGGTTCAAGTCTCAACTCACCCAAACCTGTTGTTTGGAATTATAATTTCTCAGATTACAACTTAAGTGTGTAAATAAGAAAAGGGTTTGAAACCCCTTGTAACTGACTACTAAATCATCATCATTTTAACACTTTGGGTTTCCACCCGACAACATTTTTGTTTATAGCCGAAAGGGATTTTACAAATTAAAACAACGACAGTGAACTTTCCATATCAAACAATGAGAAATCCGAAGCATAGCTCGAAGCATAAAAAAAAATTGCATATATTTAAAAACCAGAAGTCACCTTTTATTTAATCCATAAAATTTATTTACATAATAGTATTTTGAAAGGAGCATTGAGAAACCAACGCGAGCCAAAGGCTTGAGGGACAAACCCTCTCAATTACAACCATATTCCTTATGGCTTAAAAAGTATAACAGCCCAACAGTAAAGATCATAACAAAATCAAATACAAATTTTGAACCACAACTCGTCGAAGATAGATTGACCGGCAGCAATGCCTTTTTTGTTTCCACCACCTCACCTCACTACACAAAGAAAACAACATGGGTTTCCAAAGGAACCACCGAGGCTTACCCCTGTTTTCTTCGCATCATAGCTGTAACCAACGAATGTCATATCTTCCAAGGTAAGCTTCGACAGGAGGCAACCTACCCCTCATTAACCAAAACATCAAAAAGATCCGAGATAGCATCTTCATGCAATAAGTTTCTTTAGAAAAGGGTTTTAAAAAGTGTATCATTTGACAAGATATTTACCTTCGTATCAGTATCACGCTTGGAGCTTCAATCCCGAATTGTTTCATTCAAACCCTATGGTGCCAAGTTTCGCCATCGAACCCTGTAGCAGGATAACACCTTTTGTAAAAATACCCTGGTTCATATAGCATGCAATTGCTCAGTTGCAGGTTATAAAGTCACACCGTCGAAATCCGGGAGGAACTTGCAACAGACGGTTTTTTCAAACCCTAGTTTTCCGAGGGCCTGTCGGCCTCTCCTACCACCTTCAGTGCCAAATGAATGTTCCATGATAATCCTCGATGAGGTCAACCAAAACATAGTTAGGGTTTAACACAAAGTCCAAGAATCATCATGTGAAGTCACACCACATGGCTGCCAACAATCTTTCCACCAAGACCACATTAAATACCTTTAAATGTTACAGCTAACGAGTTTAGTACTCCTGCCAATGTAGAGTTCCACCATCGTTAATTTGTGTTATATAATAGGCATGTAGCATATAGAATAATGCATATAGTTTATAACATATATGTTATAATACATAATATATAACCTATAATATATCGTTAGGTCGTGTACAAAATCTTGCACAATACAAATTGGCAAATCATGGTTGTAACATTGCCATATTAAACATACATGTACAAAAACTATAGTTTGATAATTGGATACAATCAAGCCATGAAATTAATACAAATAAAACAATATTGTATAAGAATTATATTGAATGCGAAGTTTAAACTCTATGAGAATCATAGTGAATACATATGACATTAATAACCTATGTACAATGTATGCAGCTCCAATATATATATATATATATATATAACATCACAATGAATAAAATCCTTAAATTAGTGATCATAGCTAGGGTAGGTCTTACCCTAGTACAAAGTAAAGTTCTCTATACATTTGTACTTAACATCGAAGGCTAATTGAAGTACAACAAAGTCAAATGACATACATCGATTATGCTTCAGTGTGGAACCTCAACTCTTACCTGTGATCTGTAATAAAAGTTTAAGAGCGTTAGCTATAAATAGCTAAGTAAGCCTCAGGGTACTCATAGAACCCCTTCATTACAAAGGAAAACAAACAATTAGTCTCCATAGCAAAATTATAACATAGGCACAGACGAAATAATTGACAATGTGCACATTGAACAAGAAATAATTCAAGTTTTGAGACATTGACATATCATGTAAACATTTGTAATAATGATGCATTTAGACAAATGAATGAAGATTACATAACGATGTTACAGCATAAAAATAACTAGCATCAATTCTCCATTTAGTAATATATTTTATCCACGATTACGACAAATTATAGTAATTCATTGCTTGTAAGCAATGTAACTCATTCAAACACCGACAAACTTTTAAGTAGTTGTCTTCATAGAAATAAATTGGTCTGTGGTTAAATAAACTAAGTTAACAGTAATGATATTTCTGCATAACAAATACAAGCATTTAATGCTACTTAGAAAATTTTAATTTTTTGTGAAATTTGGGGATGCTACATATGGTATTAGAGCGCGGTTCAAAAACTAGGCCTGAAGTGGCTCAACTCGCGCCATTTAAAAAAAAAAAAAAACATAACTGAAATTACTGATTTTTATTTTTGTTTTATGTTCAGCACTTCATGAATAGAATAATAATGAAGAAGGACACATTAATGTAAAAAATTTATTTGTTGAAATAAACGATAATTCATCTGAATTGCTTCTAGGACAGTAAAATATTTAAAAATAGAGATAAAAACTATTAAGGAGGAGAATGAACGAATTGTAAAATCTCAAGAGGAGCTGAATCAAATCCTATTGGAAAATTTTCATAATAACGATAAGGATAAAAGAACAAAAAATAATTCTGAATCTGGAACCATGTCCTACCAACGTAAGGATAAAAAGTTAAAATTGACTAATTATGACAACAATTCTTTTTTTGAATTTTATGAAAAAGCATGCAGGAAAAAGCACAAGTATTCCAAGGATAGTAGTGAAAGTGACAGCTACACCAAAAAGAAGAAGTACAAACCATACGAAGAAATTTCTGGAGAATTTAAGAAGATTAAACCACCAACTTTTAATGGAGAAACAAAAAAGAGTGAGGAAGTCGAAGCATGGTTGTCTGATATGAACAAATACTTTGAAATTTATAACTACTCAAGTCATTTAAAAACTAAAATGGCAATTTATAATCTGATTGGAAAAGAAGAAATATGGTAGCAAGATTTGAAACGAGTAAAAGGCTTAAAGGAGAAATGCATAAACTGGAGTAATTTTAAGAAATATTTTAAAAGAAAGTTTCTGTCGGAACGGTATTATGAGGAACGAGCTAAAGAGTTTTATGAATTAAAGTTAGGGTCCATGGATATGAGGGAATTAAGCAGCAAGTTTTTAAATTTGTTGAGGTATGTGCCTTACATTACTGAACAAAAGCCTAAGGTATAGATATTTTTGAGTTGTTTACCCTCTCATATAAAGGACATAATTGAGTATGATTATCCTAGAACCCTTGAAGAGGCCATGAGAAAAGAAACTATCTATTACGAACAGAACAAGAAGAGGGAAGGTATACCAAGATGGAAAGTAAAGAAGCCTAATAATTTTGAACAAAGGAAAAAGTGTTTTTCTTTGTATCGCAAATTTGGAAATAATAATTCACGTAATTATTCTAACAGAAAATTTCAAGGGAATAATTCAAGAGGTAATGTAAAGTCAAATTCTACAGTTGTAAGAAACATCGATCCACCTAAAATTTTTGTTAAAAACAATGAACAGAAAGAACTTGTTAAATGTTGGGACTGTCAGGGACCTAATTATGCATCAAACTGCCCACTCAGAAAGAGGATCGTCAACAAAAATCACACAGTACAGGAGGAGGCTACTGTTGGTGACCTAGCAAGGGAAATGCCCAGAATCAATGCAGCTTTGGAAAATAGATAGGTTGATCATCAAACTTCCATGGTTGAAGTAGAAGATATGCTGAAAGATAAACCCATTGCTATTTTAATTGATCCAGGAGAAAGTCTTAGCTATGTGTCACCTGATTTAGTTAAAAGTTGCAGTGTGAAAATAGAGGATTCAAGGCTTGGTACATGGTTGGAATATCGGTACATGTACCATCTATCATCTCTTTAAAAATATATTAATAGCATAACCAATTACGTAGAGGTTTAGGGTTCAAGTCTCGAATCACCCAAACCTGCTGTTTGGAATTATAGTTTCTCACATTACAACTTAAGTAAGTAAATAAGAATAGGGTTCAAAACCCCTAGTAACTAACTACTAAATCATCAACATTTTAACACTTAGGGTTTCCACTTGGCAAAATTTTTTTTTATAGCTAAAAGGACTTTTACAAATTAAAACAATGACAGTGAACTTTCCATATCAAACAATGAGAAATCTAAAACATAGCTGGAAGCATAAAAAAAAATTGCATATATTTAAAAACCAGAAGTCACCTTTTATTTAATCCATAAAATTAATTTACATAACAGTATTTTGAAAGGAGCGTTGAGAAACCAACACGAGCCAAAGGCTCAAGGGACAAACCCTCTCAGTTACCACCATATTCCTTACGGCTTACAAAGTATAACAACTCAACATTAAAGAACATAACAAAATCAAATACAAATTTTGAACCGCAACTCGTCGAATATACATTGACCAGCAGTAATTGCTTTCTTGTTTCCACCACCTCACCTCACTACACAGAGAAAACAACATGGGTTTCCTAAGGAACCACCGAGGCTTACCCGTGTTTTCTTCACATCATAGCCGTAACCAGCGAATGTCATATCTTCCAAGGTAAGCTTCGACAGGAGGTAACCTGCCCCTCAATTAACCAAAACATCACAAAGATCCAAGTTAGCATCTTCATGCAATAAGTTTCTTTAGAAAAGGGTTTTAAAATTGTATCGTTTGACAAGATATTTACCTTCGTATCAGTATCACGCTTGGAGCTTCAATCCTGAACTCTTGTATTCAAACCCTGTGATGCCAATTTTCGACATCGAACCCTGCAACAGGACAACACCTTTTTTAAAAATACCCTGGTTGATATAGCATGCAATTGCTCAGTTGCAGGTTACAAACTCACACCATCGAAGCCTGGGAGGAACTTGCAACAATTGGTTTTTTCAAACCCTAGTTTTCCGAGGGCCTATCAACCTCTCCTACCACCTTTGGTGCCAAATGAATGTTCTATGATAAGCCTCAAAGAGATCAACCAAAACATAGTTAGGGTTTAATGCAAATCCCAAGACTCATCACATGAAGTCAGGCCATAGGGCTGCCAACAAGATTTCCACCAAGACCACATTAAATACCTTTAAATGTTACAACTAACGAGTTGAGTACTCCTGCCAACACAGAGTTCCACCATTGTTAATTCCTATTCTACACAAGGCATATAAAATATAGAATAAATGCATATATTTTATAACACATATGTTATAGTAAATAATATATAACCTATAATATATGGTTAGGTTGTGTACAAAATCTTGCAAAATACAAATTGGAAAATCATGGTCGTAACATTGCCATATTAAACGCACATGTATAAAAACTATAGTTTGATAATTAGATACAATCAAGCCATGACATTAATACAAATAAAACAATATTGTATAAGAATGATATTGAATGCGAAGTTTAAACTTTATGAGAATCATAGTGAATATATATGACATTAATAATCTATGTAGAATGTATGCAGATCAAATATATATATATATATATATATATATATATAACATTTTAATGAATACAATCCTTAAATCAATGATCATAGCTAGGGTAGGTCTTACCCTCGTACAAAGTAAAGTTCTCTGTAAATTTGTACTTAACATCGAAGGATAATTGAAGTACAACAAAGTCATTTGACATACATCGATTATGCTTCAGTGTGGAACCTCAACTCTTACCTGTGATCTATAATAGAAGTTTAAGAGTGTTAGCTATAAATAGCTAAGCAAGCCTCGGGGTACTCATAGGACCCCTTCATTACAAAGGAAAACAAACAGTTAGTCTCCACAGTCAAAATTATGACATAGGCACAGATGAAATAATTGACGATGTGCACATTGAACAACAAATAATTCAAGCTTTCAGACATTGATGTATCATGTAAACATTTGTAATAATGATGCATTTAGACAAATGAATGACGATTACATAATGATGATATAGCATAAAAATTACGAGCATCAATTCTCCATTCAGTAATATATTTTAACCACGATTACAACAAATTATAGTAAATCATTGCTTGTAAGCAACGTAACTCATTCAAACACCGACAACCTTTTAAGTAGTTGTCGTCATATAAATAAATTGTTCTGTGGTTAAATAAACTAAGTTAACAGTAATGATATTTCCGCATAACAAATACAAGCATTTAATGCTACTTAGAAAATTTTAATTTTTTGTGAAATTTGGGGATGTTACAGTGCTTTCCAAAGTGATGTGATTCATGATAAGTGTCTTTCCATATTTGTTGATTGGATTTGATCTCGAAAGATATTTATTGAATTGGGAGGACATATTAATAATTAAACAGACACATTATGACTCCTCACACTATAAAATGAAAATTGAACCAGATAACATTTAAAATTAGGACAAACTTACTGTTGGTGGTGGAATCAATGATTTCTTAGACCGTTTCTCCCATGAGTTAAATAGTTGTTCCACTTTTTGACAAGTGACATCAAGGAAACATGATGCCAATTGTGCTGCAGTTTCCTTATTCATTTTATTTCTTGACTTATCATATTCAACATGAAGTTGAATTCTAATATTTGAAGGAAAGAATCTTCTTTGTATAAAATTTTGGAAAGTACCTTCTGATCTCATAACAATCTTGAAAAATTGTGCTATCATCTAATTTACAAGACACATTCTATCATGTCCAAATGTGCTTCTATTCTCCTTATGTAATCCTCTTCCTCCTCCTTGGTTTCTATTCATTTTTTTTCATTTCTTTATGCTTATGCTCCATTACTTCATTCCTTAAATGTCCCAAAGTTAAAGGATTAATAGATTGTGTCATCTCAAGAGCATGGGACCCTTGGACATGCATGTAAGGAACAATCTCATCTCCTAAACAACAAGAACACAACCAAGGAAACTCACTTGCAAGGAATCCAATCATGTATTGACAATGGATCGAAATGTTTATCATGAATGAAATGATACCACCATTCAAATTATATAATATGATGGAACCGATGTACCTTTTCTCATATGCATATACATCATCCCCCCTACACCCTTGTAGTTGCAACATGTGAATTATATATAACACTTCCACATCCTAGCCCACGTTTTATTCTTCTCTTCAATTGGTAGGCCTTCAATAACCTAGAAAAAATACATAAGTTTCAATGCATATGAATAAATACTAAGTTTTATGTTCAAAGTAAATAACACCGAGAGCCATTCAATAATAGTCAAAACATAATAACAACATGATTTATTATTAGCCAAGGCCAACATAAAAAATAATTGATATGTTAACATAATTATTAAACCTTTAAAATTCCCTCATGTCGAATGAGGATCTTGTCTTATGTTGATCCATCTAATTTCCCATAGTTTAGATCATTGTATTGTTCGATTTTATGATGGTATGGTTCTCCTAGCTTACATGGAACACCAATTTTATCCATCTCCTCCCAAATTTGAACAAATTTTGTTTTCTCCGTGCCTCTAGTTGGATGGACCTTGTCATAATCTTGTGCAATTCTTTGAAATTCACGAAACATCTTCAAAATTGTTCTGATCCCAACATGGTGAGAACAATATACAAGCTTGAACATTGAGCTAGGATTCAACTGTAATTGGCACCAAATGTTTTAGAAGGTAGAAATTAGTGAAATACTAAGAAGCTTAATTTATAGTTAATAACTAATCATGAAAGTGTGTACCTTTTCATCATTTCTTCTATCAATGGGATAGTTCTTCACAATAGTCATATTTCTACTAGAAGAGGTTGGTTGAGTGTTTATAATATGCTCAGATAAATTTTCTTCCCATACTTTGCTTGGTTCCAAAGCGGGATTCAACTCATATAGGAAAGTTCAAGAGCATAGTTAGATTAAGAAACTAATGGAAAGACATAAGCATAAATTTCAAAATTTGTAATAAATTTCCATAGCTTACAAAAAGCAATTATGTTGACATTTCATGAAATTCAGAAATACTACGGATAGTATCTCCTTATTCGATGTTGGTTTCATCTGTAACCATGTCTATCACTCTTTTATGGCATGTGCACCAAGGACAAAAAATATTTCCAATTGGAGAAACACTATTATTGCATACTAAACTACATATGGCCACTAGATCATGGCACTCAAAAAAATTAATTTTGACAACCGTTCCATCTACCATATTGATTCCATATTCTGAAAGCTTATTTATGTGTTTCATTATGTTCTCCTCATTTTCAGGATCAACAACATGCACTAAAACTTGTCTATATTCTTCTTTTCCATCGCATTTTCCAAGGCTTACATAAGACATCAAGCCATTGTATTCTATTAACTCAAATAATATCTCACATACCTTCCCACCTTGATCATAATGTACGCGAGAAGCAATGCCAAGTTTGAAAGAAACTTCATTGACTATAGTTTCAAACCTCTTTTCAAATAATTCAACCATAGAGGAAGCATATGAATTTACTTGCTTTCCCCTAACTCCATATGTGAAACCATCAGTTATCTCACAAGCCATATCAATATCCTCAACCTCTTTCCTCCACTTTTTCATTTTGCTACTAACTAATTTTGGATTAACACCCTTTAGTACAATATGAGTATCAATTCTCTTCAGACATTGCAAATCCTTATGAGTCATGCTTGATTCGATAAATACTGAATCCATGTTCATCGGAATAAAATACTTACGAATCTCGACCACAACAAATGATTGAAGTTTATCAAGCAATCCATCTAGATGTTCAAGACATCCTCAATTTTAGATTCTTCACTATATTGTTTGCTCATGAAGTACCCAATTCCAACAATAATGTCATTTTCATCTACATCTTCAAGTGATTTTCCATACAACCATCTCCCAATTTCTTTAAATTTTGTCTTCCCCTCATTTAGTATGTGGTTATACTATCCCGACCGCTTAAGATGTAATGAGCATGTCCTTAAGTGGTTTCATGATGACCTTATCTTAACATGGGTATTTTCATTTGCTGAAAACCCTTCTGGAATTTCTGCTACAGCTTAACTAATTGTAGAATTTTGATTTTCAGTAGTTGCATTTCTATCTATTTGTTCATTAAATGCAATTATTTCAGTTGTTTCATGTCTTCCAGTTGCATCCCAGTACCTAATAGGTTCATGTTCCAATTGATTCCCATTGGGATCTACACTTTGAGTTGCTTCATCAGTAAATACAGTCAAAGGTTCCCTAGGTTGTTGAGAAACACAACCTACACTTTGATCATAGTGATTTGTAACAATCGTAGAATCAATCACTCATCTTTGAGGGAAAAAAAGGGCCTCATTCTGCAAAACTGGGTTCATTCTTTGGTACATATTTTTATTTTGCAAATCAACATTCATTGTAATGGAAGCATGAGTAAAACTTGTTATTTGAGGTAAATTTGGGACATGCACATTCTATGAAACATATTTCATTGTAGTGGCAGCAAGAATAAAATATGTTCTCTGAGAGAAATTTGGGACTGACGCATTCTCTGAAACAAATTTCATTATAGTGGCAGCAAGAATAAAAATTGTTCTTTGAGGGAAATTTAGGACCCTCACATTCTCTAAAACAGATCTCATTCTTTCATAAAGATTTCTAGTTTGTGCATTAACATTCCCTTCAACTGCAATTGGAGACAAAGATTTCCTCTATTGTCCAACAACATTATTGTTTGTCATAGGTTGATTACATTGAGGACAATGAGTTTGAAGAATGGTTGGATGATTGCTTGTTGTTTCAGGGAAATTTATTGGACTCATTCTGTGGTATGGAATTCTTATATCCAAATCCTCGACATTGTCCATGAGCAACACATTGCGTAGTATTTTTAGCTCTAGGACGAGTGAATTGAAGGACATTGTCACATGGTTCCAAAGTTGGAAGATTTGAGTAATCTACACCGTTGCATTAACCTCTTTTTCGAGAAATATTTTGTTCAGATGGATCATTTGAATGATCCATTAATGAGATACTCTGCAAAATAAACAAAAAAAATCAATATTGGAATTATATTTCAGACATAATTTCTTTAGTTAAAAAAATATGAAATATAAATGTAATTTTACACTCAAATTTTACTTGTAATTTTAAACTGTAATTTTACACTCAAATATTACTTGTAATTTTACACTCTAAGTAAATAAATGGTGTGCAATAAAAACTCAAATTGATGTGTTTGTGCGCTTTGCCATAAAATTTATTCACTTTACCATTGACTACTCTTTGAAACAAAGTCTCTAGTCAATGAGATATTTTCCTTCCAAAACAACCATTTAGCTTGTTTCACACCCTCCCAGAAAAATGCTTGCCATTGCCTACTTTTTGAAACAAATTCTCTGGTCAAGGAGATATTATCTTGCAAAAACAACCATTCAACCTATTTTTCACCCTCCCAGAATAATGCTCGCCATTGGAAAAATTGTTAAGTATTGGAAAAAGTGGCTTAAGTAGCCTTGGGAAAATTCCCACCATTTCTCACCCGTGAGGGATAATTGTTTTAGGAAAGCATCAACTTGCAGGTGGACGGCTTATGAACATGACCATTGGCTCAAGAAAATAGTGACCTGCCAAAAGAATTACTGAGCCTGTTTTGTACATAAAAATGGCCTAAATGGCCTTAGGAAAATGCCTGCCATTTCTCACCTTTGAGGGATAAAAAATTTCTGAGAGAATAAGTTGGTAGGTGGATGATATATTCACTTGATCATTGACTACATTTTGAAACATGTCTCGGGTCAAGGATATATTTTCCTTCCAAAAAAACCATTCAACTTGTTGTGTACCCTCCCAGAAAAATGCTCGCCATTGGCAAAATTGGTTAAGTATTGAAAAAAATGGCTTAAGTAGCCTTGGGAAAATGCTCACCATTTCTCACTTATGAGGGATAAATTTTTTAGGAAAGCATAAAATTGCAGGTGGATGGCTTTTTCACTTGACCATTGGATCACTTTTTAAAACAAGTCTATGGTCAAGAAAATATTGGCCTGCCCAAACAACCACTCAGTTTGTTTTGCACCTAGAACTGGCCTAAATGGCTTTACGAAAATGACCGCCATTTCTCACGTATGTTGGATAAAACATTTCTGAGAGCAAAATTTTGTAGGTGGATGAGTTATTCGCTTTACCATTGACTAATTTTTGAAAAAAACCCTCTGGTCATGGAGATATTTGCCTACTAAAATAGCCATTCGGCATGTTTTGCACTCTCCCAGGAAAATGTTCACCATTGGAAAAATTGGTTCAGTGTCGAAAAAAAGGGCTTAAGTAGCCTTGGGTAAATGCCCACCATTTTTCACTTGCGAGGGATAAATTTTTTAGGAAAGCATCATCTTGCAAGTGGATGATTTATGCACTTGACTATTGGCTTAGTTTTTAAAACAAGTATATGGTCAAGAAAATATTGGCCTACCAAAACAACCACTCAGTCTGTTTTGCATCTAAAACTTACCTAAATGGCCTTAGGAAAATGCCCTCAATTTCTCATATTTGATGGATAAAAAATTTCTGAGAGCATAAGTTTGTAGGTGGATGATTTATTCACTTAAACATTGAATCCTTTTGGAAAAAAATTCTTTCGTCATGGAGATATTTTCCTCCTGAAACAACCATTCATCCTATTTTGCACCCTCCCAGAAAAATGCTCACTATTGGCAAAATTGGTTAAGTGTTGAAAAAAAGGGCTTAAGTAGCATTGGGATAAAAAATTTCTCTCCTATGAGGGATAAATAATTTTTGAAAGCATCGGCTTGCAAGTGGATGATTTATGCACTTGATCATTGTCATTGCATTTCATAAAAACATCATTTCCAGAAATTTAGAGACTCAACCAATCATTTTATACAATCACTGTTAAATTTAGAATTCATATATAATATAATTTTTCATGAAAATTATTTATCATTCCTCAAATTTTTATTGCAAGGAAATAAAAACAATGAACATTTGATAGGGTTTCCCAATTTTTTAGGTCCACCACAAAAATGGCCACCAGCCAAATCCAAGTACACCCCATGTATGAAGTATGGTCTGAGGCATAATTACACATATATGAGCATACTTATCCATGAATCACCTCTGGAAAATTGGCTACATACACATATCTTAGCCTACTTATCCATTATTTGGCAGGAAAGCCAATTTTTCATGATTAGCACCAAAAAACACACTTCCTCAACTAATCAACTAATGATTTTTCTTACTATCATCACTATCATCTAATAATATCCTGTGAATGGGATACAAATAGAAGAAATGATTTATAAAATTCTATAAACATTATTAAGTGCATGCTCGTATTACTCATATTTCTTGTTTTTTATTGATCAATAGTAACATGCAAGTGCATTCTAATTTCCTATTGAGATTACAATGGCTTGATAGAATGGTTTATTTCTATCCTGCATGACGTACCTTCAACACAATGAAATTATCAAAATAAATTTTTGCTTGGATGAATTTTCAGGAATTGTCTTTGTTGTGAGTCGTCTTGATGGACAAATGTAAGGAGGAATACACAACATGTTTGCTTTCTTTCATCACCATGCCAAATATCACCGCCAAAAAAAATATTTTCAAAAAAATTCTCAGTTTTATTTCTTCCATGATTTTTTTTTTAAGTTGGCCCCCAGATTGGTCATTCAATGTTGATGTATATGTAACTTTGGAATGTATTTCATCTATGTATTTTATTGTACTCCTATAGAGATGTATGATTCCTCTATACGGAAGTGTTGTCATTTGTATTGACAAGTGTCACAAGTGTTGTAACTTGCTGATGGGTTATTAGACCACCTAGTAAGAGGTTGGCCTGGATTAATGTAACCAGGGGTTATTAGACTGAGTTAGACAAGTTGGCCCCACTGGTTTATTAGACAGCTCACGACAAGTATAAATAGAGATCAGGAGATCTCTATTTGATCAACTCATTACTCACTCTTCCATCATTCGGAAATTGGTGCACATGTGAGGAGGAGGATCAGTTGCTAGGAGAATACTATCTCTTGTACTTTGGTTGTATCATTGCTCTTTCTATCTCTAAGGAAGTTGTGGGGTTTTTCACCTTTATGGTTTTTCCCAGTGAAACTCTGTGTGTCTATTGTCTCATGTGATTTCTTGGTGTGATTGATATGCATTGTTATACTTGATATGTTGTGCATGTTATTCTCTTAGTAAAGATCCTAGAGTATGTTGAATTAATGCTAAAAAATTAACATGGTATCAGAGCTTCCCTGAGAAGAAGACATTGCGCAGTGGCGGAAACTAGGGTTTCTTGTTTATTGGGTTTCTCTCCATAGATTTGGGAAAGGCAGTAAAGTAGATTGACTCTACTCATCAAGGAGAATCTATCTGTCCAATCAGAATACAATTATGAGCACTTTCAATTTTGGCCCTTAAAATTAGGGTTTCCACAAAAATAGGAATTCTTAAAATCTGAATACATAGCTGGAAGCTCCTTGGAAAAATCGAAGTGTAGAGCTTTGGATCGAGATTTGTGGTTGGGTGAATCTCTGGGAAACTCAAACCCTAATTTAGGGTCCTCCCTAATGAATCTGAGAAGACTAAAAGGCATTTATGAAGGGTAAAACTTTGCAGATCTCAAATTTTGAATATACCATGCTGATCAGCTCATCAAGGTGCATATTTCTATCCTTTCAGAAAGTTGAAATTCACATTTTGAATTTTTAGGGTTTCCCTGACAAACCCTAATCTGGGACTAGATCCAGTTTTTAGCAGATCAAGTGGTAAGACCTAAATCTTTTCTATTTCCATTTGACGTACTCTTTAAGATGTCTCACCACACCAAGCTTGAGGATAAGCTTGAAGGGGCTGATAAATTCCGAGCATGGAAGTATAGGATTGGGTTAATCTTGGAAGAAAATGAGTTGGACACTTATATAAGTGAAGAGGTCCCTATCCCAGAGGGAGAAGAGGCTAAGGCTCTTCACAAGAAGAACTTGGTCAAGGCAAAGAGGATTATTGATGATTCTATTAAGGATCATCTCATCCCACATGTTTCATCTCTGAAGGCACCAAAGGAGATGTTTGATTCCCTGACCAAGCTATTTGAAGGGAAGAACATAAATCGGACGATGACTCTGTGGAACTAATTGAAAGGGGTAAAGCTTCAGAATGGAGATACCATTCAATCCTATTTCTCTAAAGTCTCTCAGATCAAGGAACAACTTGAAGCTGTAGAGGAGGTAGTGGATAATGGTGAAGTTGTTATGACCACATTGATTGGCCTACCTAGGGCATGGGATTCATTTATCCAAGGAATCTGTGCAAGAAAGAAATTGATCTCCTTCAATAGGCTGTGGGAAGAATGCTCTCAAGAAGAAGCTAGGCTTGTGGCCCGAGAAGAAAAGATGGGGAATGAAGATCAAGCTCTCACAACACATACCAAGAAAGGTAAATTCAAGAGGGATTCATCTCATAACAGAAGACCTCCATACCACCATCACCATAAAGATAAGAAAGATCTTAGATGATTCACATGCAATGAGAAGGGACACCTTGCTGTAGATTTTCCTAAGAAAAAAAAGAATAACAAGAACAACTCCATCAAGAAGAAGAAAGTCAACAAGAAGAGGTATCATGCTCATGCTACTGAGGATGATGAACGTCCCTAGAAGAAGGCTAGAGATGAAAGTGATGATTCATCAAGTGAAGATGAATATGTTATAATATCTGCTCTCACAAGTACTATCTCTCATGGATGTAATGATTGTCTTATTGATAGTGGGGCTTCCAAACACATGACTAGGTTTAATGAATTTTTTGCAAATCTATCTGAACATGAGCTACCCCATAAGGTGAAACTTGGGGATGACTATCAATACCCTATCAAAGGAAGTGGTGAAGCCTCCTACAACCTAGACTCTGGAAAGTCTTTGAAGATGAAAGATGTTCTATATGTACCTGGGCTTAAGAAGAACTTACTCTCCATATTTGCATTGGATTCAAAAGGCATGAGGCTTGCATTTGTAGATAGCCAATTACTAATGTGAGCAAAAGGTAAAACTATTGATGATGCAATAGTGATTGGAGAACAAGAGGGAGGATTGCACAAATTGAAGGGACAACCTGAACATGCTATGCTGACATGAATACAAAGATTCATCCATAGTCATGGATCACATAAAGGTAAGTATAATTTGGTTTTGCAAAGGTTAACTTATGAGTTATGTAGGTCATTGAAGAGAACAAGAAAACATTGCTAGATATAACTAGCAAATATGATGACCAGGTATGTTTTTCCTATATCAAAGGATCTTATACTTTTGTATGATTGATAATGATTACTCATGAAGTTACAAGTTTAAGTAATCTAGGGTTTATGCATATTATGTCTCTTTCCTTGATTGATGATATGACTAACCATAAGAGTTCTATAGTCAAATATGAATATGCATGAGTAAGAGAAGTCTTCCCTAAAACATTGAATGATAATGCTTATTATCTGTGTTTGAAATGATCATTTTGATAGTATACTAATGAATGTATGATTATGTATGAGATATCGAGGATAACACAATGATGATACTCGTAAGCATGCATAGTGATCGAGGATGGATATAATTTCAAGGACAGGTAATATAGGAAGCAAAGATCAAGAGGGAGCACACTCCAGTAGTTCCTGGAAGGAAGCAAAGATTGAGAGGGAGTCCACACAACAAACAAACAAAGATAAGTATTTGAATTGTCATTTCTTGTAGATCATATTGTTTAAATAATATTGTTCAATGATGTATATACTTATGTTCCTAGACTTAGGTTGTGTATTATGCATATTATAATAATTGCATTAATGTACGGTATACTACTAATATGCATGTGATGGGTAAGTGGCCTATGGCACTGTACAAAATTCCATTGATACTTATCTAGAATGAAACCTCTTTGCTGACATGTTGGGAGCTGTGCACACTCTTAACAATGTTCTGGTAGAGATTGGAAGGAATCTAGAAAGTTATGGGATATGGATAAATGTTGTATTAAAGCATTGGCTAAGATAATTGCATGACTGTATGACATATTTCCTTATGTGTAATAATTTGTTCTGAAAACTATGAGATGTTTCTAATCATGCAATTTAACTTGTTTTGTAGGAAAGATCGTATACCTTCACCTACAAAAGAAGGACTACAACATTTGTTTAGCAACAAAGTTATCTATTGAAGATATTGAAGTTCCCAGGATTCAGGAAGAATACCATGATCGAGGAGTACCAGTCGATCATGAAGAATGATGTTTGGGATGTAGTCCCAAGACCTGAAGGGAAGTCTGTTGTGACTTCCAAGTGGATCTACAAGATCAAGTATGCTGCAGATGGTAGCATAGAGAAATACAAAGCAATATTTGTAGCTCATGGATTCTCCCAGAAAGAGGGGATAGACTATGAAGAAATGTTTGCTGTTGTATCCAGGTACACTTCCGTCAGATTAGTACTTGCTTTGGCTACAGTGATGAAATGGAAGATACACCAGATGGATGTCAAGACAAATTTCTTGAATGTAGTCGAAGAGGAAGTGTATGTGGAGCAGCCACTCAGTTTTGAGACACATGACAGAGAGTCATATGTGTGCAGGTTGAAGAAATCCTTGTATGGCTTGAAGCAAGCTCCTAGGACTTGGTATGGTAGGATGGATAGCTTTCTATCCAGTTTGGGATTTACCAAGAGTAAAGCATATTCCAACCTTTACTACAAGGTTTAGGAAGGCAATCTAGTGATACTACTTCTATATGTGTATGACCTATTTGTTATAGGAGAAGATAGTTTGATTGCTGATACCAAGAGGAAGCTTGCTGCCGAGTTCGAGATGAAGGACTTGGGGATGATGCACTATTTTCTAAGCATGGAGATGTGGCAGAGTGTAGATGGGATGTTCCTTGGATGAGGGAAGTATGCAGTAGAGATCCTGAAGAGGTTCGGGATGATGGACTACAAGGCCATGGCCACACCTATGGCATCGAACTTGAAGCTTCTGTGTGATGTTTCATCTGCTCCGGTTGATGTCACGATGTATTGTTAGATGATTGGGTCCTTGATGTACCTGACGAACACAAGACCAGATATTTGTTTTGAGGTGAACACATTGATGCAGTTCCCTACAGACCCGAGGAGTGTTCACCTGGTTGCGGTAAAACATATTTTGAGATACCTGAAGGGTACCGTTGATTATGGGCTTAAGTATGATGCGAATCAAAAGTTTAACCTGCAGGGTTATGTTGATTTAGATTGGGAAGGTAGTGTTGCAGATGGGAAGAGCACATCTAGGTGCTGCTTCAGTATGGGATCAGGTGTGATCTCTTGGTTTAGTAGGAAGCAATCCTGGCTAGCACTAAGTATAGCCGAAGCAGAATATATTATAGCTTGTTCGGCTAGTTGTGAGGCAGTATGGCTCTGGAAGCTACTATCTAAGTTATTTGATCTCCCGTTGGATGCTACTGGTATCTTCTATGACAACCAGAGTTGTGTGAAGCTATCTGAGAACTCGGTGTTCCACGACAGGTCTAAGCACATTGCGATCAAATATCACTATATCAGGAATATGGTGCATAGAGGAGCAGTGAAGCTCCTATATGTTGCGACGGATGAGCAGGTTGCAGATGTGCTGACAAAAACACTAGCCAGAGTGAAGTTCGAGTACTTCAGAGAGAGGCTTGGTGCTCTTTAGATTGACGAAACTTAGAGGAAGAAGTGATGGACACATTTGCTGGAGCCATTCCAAGCATGTTGAGAGGAGGATCCTTCACATGGCTGTGGATGTAAGTGCTGGATGATGAGCATCAGGACGATGCTCCAGTTACTACTCTGTATATGCATCATGTTGGATGCTTGTTATGATTAGTTGGATCATGTATATGTATGTGCATCATGTTTGATGCTTGTTATTATCAGTTGGATCATGTATATGTATATGCATCATGTTGGATGCTTGTTATGATCAAGTAGATCATGTATGATGATATGTATAAGGTAGATACTTGGTATGCATTAGGTAGATGCACGGTATGATCAGGATGATCATGGATGACGAGCATCAGGATGATGCTATGATGATGATTAGGATGATCATGTGTTGATGTACATTAGGATGATGTATGGAGAGTATCAGGATGATACTCTGTGGCCATGGATAGGTTGTGCAGATGAGCATATAAGTAAAACCTGGAAGATCCGACAGGTAGAGCTGTGTGCTCGTAACGACCTGGGATGCTCTTTTGAGGCATTGCTCTGGATGACATATAAGTAGACCTGGGAGATCCAACAAGTAGATATGTGTGCTTGTAACAACCTGGGATGCGCTTTCGAGGCATTGTCCTATGGCATATAAGTAGACCTGGGAGATCTGACAGGTAGAGCTGTGTGCTCGTAACAGCCTGGGATGCTCTTTCAAGGCATTTCCATGACTACATGTAATAAGTCCCGGAGATCTGGACAGGTTGTGATAGTCACGCAAAAGGCCTCAGATGCTCTTTAGAGTTCTTGATTGCCACTCTTTTAAGGTTTTGTGGTGGGGGTCAGATGTAATACATCCTGGAGATCCGGACAGGTTGTGCTAGTCACATAAAAGGCCTCGGATGCTCTTTAGGGTTCTTGCTATGCTAGACACTCTTTTAAGGTTTTGTGATAGCCACATGTAAGTGGACCTGGGAGATCTTGCTGGTCGTGCTTCGGCACATAAAGGATCCTAGGATACTCTTTCGAGGCATTGTGACGCACGTAATAAGTCACGAGGATTCCATAGTATGGCCAGTGATGAAGACCTGCAGGTGGTGGGCCTACATCCAATATGAAAAGGGACATGCTCTGTAGCACTTCCTATGATGAGTAGATTGGAGATTGATTGAGATAGCAGCAGTGATGATGATTTGATGATGACGATCCAGTGATGATGATTTAGAGAAGAAGACTTGTGCTAGTAGATCTGTGTCGAAAAATACCTTCCTAGTTAAGAGGGAGTGTTGATGTATATGTAACTTCGTAATGTATTTCATTTATGTATTTTATTGTACTCCTATAGAGATGTATTATTCCTCTATACGGAAGTGTCTTCATTTGTATTGACAAGTGTCACAAGTGTTGTAACTTGCTGATGGGTTATTAGAACACTAGTAAGGGGTCAGCTCGGATTAATGTAACCAGGGGTTATTAGACTGAGTTAGACAAGTCGGCCCCACTGGTCTATTAGACAGCTCACGACAAGTATAAATAGAGATCGAGAGATCTATATTTGATCATCTCATTACTCAATCTTCCATCATTCAGAAAGTGGCGCACATGTGAGGAGGAGGATCAGCTGCTAGGAGAATACTATCTCTTGTACTTTGCTTGTACTTTGGTTGTATCATTGCTCGTTCTATCTCTAAGGAAGTTGTGGGGTCCTTCACCTTTATGGTTTTCCCCAGTGAAATTCTGTGTGTCTATTGTCTCATGTGATTGCTTGGTGTGATTGATATGCATTGTTATACTTGATATGGTGTACGTGTTATTCTCTTAGTAAAGATCCTAGAGTATGTTGAATTAATGCTCAAAAATTAACATTCAACCACTTTGATTTTCAAAAAATCATTATCAGTTTAATTTCTTCCCTAAATTGTTTTTACATTGCACGCCAAATGGGTGATCAGTTTTGGATGCTCAACCAATTTCAATTTAGGAAAAGTTTCTCAGTTTATTACCCATCAGATCATGATCAGGATGGATGCTCCACCACTCCTATCACATAATTGCGCCACCCTTTTCTTAAATACGTAGAAATTAAAAACTAATTTACTTGCATGTTTCACTCCTAGAAGATGTTGGTTATTGAATGGTATTTAGAATTTCAAGACTCTTAAACGCATCTTTGTCGCTGCCTAACTCATGATGAACCCGCGTTAACTCTTTTTTTGTCAGAAAATGTCATGATTTGCCGGGAAATTGTCTCCATTAAAATATTTATGGCCACATACTTTTGCGATTAGTCGACCCACTCACCGTATTCACAATAAAAAATATTATTTCCTTAACCATTTGGAGAATTTAACCAATCAAGAAAAGAATCTTTTGACAAAGAAATAATCTTAAAAGCATATTTTGGCATTATTCCTAATGAAATAGGATACATGCTAGACTTGGATAGAATGTTATGAGGGATTTTATATAATCAAATACAATATGAATATTTCCCTAAGGAGGTACAATAATAATACAGTAAGAATATATTCCTAAGTGACATTCTTCAACACTCCCTCTTAACAAGGAAGGTATTCTTCTGGTGCTATCATCATCATCACCCGATTGCTGCACTTCTGTACTCTGACTATTTACTTCTGACATATCTCGAATCTATAAATCACAAGAATTTCAACAAAGATAGCCCCTTTTCATGCTGGATGTACCTGAATTTGTAGTTCCATCCCTCTTTCATCTTGGATGCAACTTTCTATAGATCCAACCCTTTTTCATGCTGGATGTAACACTAGTTTGTAGTGCTAACCCTCTTTCATGCTGGATGCAACTCTCTATAGAGACAACCATTTTTCATTTTGGATGTAACGCTCTTTGTAGTATCAACCCTCTTTCATGTTGGATTCCACTTTATACAAATCCCACCCTTTTTCAAGCTGGATGTAGCGATATTGTAGTGCTAACCCTCTTTCATGCTAGATGAAAACATCTACAAAGACAACCTTTTTTCATGTTGGGTGTAGCCATCCCGCAGAGCCAGTCCTTTTTCATACTAGATGCCTCTCTACAAATCCAATCCTCTTTCATATCAGATGTATCTATCTTGTAGAGCCAGTCCTTTTTCATATTGGATGCATCTCTATAGAGCCATTCCTACTTCATACTGGATGTATATATCCTATAGAGACAATCCTTTTTCATACAGGATGCAACTCTGTTGATGTATATGTAACTTCGGAATGTATTTCATATATATTTATTGTACCCTTATTAGAGATGTGTTATTCCTCTATAAGGAAGTGTCGTCATATGGATTGACAAGTGTCGCAAGTGTGTGTACTTTCCGATGGGTTATTAGACCACCATGTGTGGGGTCGGCCCTGAAATATATATTATATTATGGATGTATATAGATAGACAAGTCGGCCCCATAGTGTAACTGGGAAAACAGGTTAAGTATAAATAGAGATCGGGAGATCTCTATTTGGATCATTCGGAAAGTCACACTTCTCTCACTCAGAAAGTGGCGCACTAGTGAGGAGGAGGATCATCTGCTACTAGGAGACTATCTCAGTGTGTTTTGGTTGTACTTTGGTTGAGCCATTGCTCTCTCTATCTTTGAGGAAGTTGTGGGGTTTTTCACCTTAGGGTTTTCCCCACAGAAACTCTGTGTCTCTTGTCTCTCATGCTTTTGATTCTTGTGATGCTTGTCATACTTATTGTGATTGTTATGCATTGATATACTGTATATGTTATTCTCTCAGTGAAGATCCTAGAGTATTGTGAATTAATGCTCAAAATTTAACATGGTATCAGAGCTAACCTGAGAAGAAGACATTTTGCAGTGACGGAAACTTGAGTTTCTTGTTTATTGGGTTTCTCTCCATAATTTTTGGAAAAACAGTATAGTAGATTGACTCTACTCATCAAGGAGAATCTATTTGTCCAATCAGAATTCAATTCTGAGCATTTTCAGATTTGGCCCTAAAAATTAGGGTTTCCACGAAAAATATGAATTTCTGAAATCTGAAGACATAGCTGGAAGCTCCTTGCAAAAATCAAAGTGTAGAGCTTTGGATCGATATTTTTTGCTAGGTAGATCTCTGGGAAACTCAAACCCTAATTCAGGGCTCTCTCAAGTGAACCCGGGAGGACAAAAAGGCAAATCTGAAGGGTAAAGCTTTGTTGATCTCAAATTTTGAATACACCATGCTAATCAGCTCATCAAGGCGCATCTTTATATCCTTTTAGAAAGTTGAAATTCACATTTTGAATTTTTAGGGTTTTTCTGACAAACCCTAATCTGGGACAAGATCCAATTTTCAGCATTTCAAATGGTAAGACCTAAATCTTTTCTATTTCCATTGAAGTTCTCTTTAATATGTCTCACCACACCAAGCTTGAGGATAAGCTTGAAGGGGATGATAACTTCCGAGCTTGGAAGTATAGGATTGGGTTAATCCTAGAAGAGAATGAGTTGGACACATATATAAAAGAAGACATCCCTATCCCAGAGGATGAAGAGGCTAAGGTATTGCATAAGAAGAACTTGGTCAAGGCAAAGAGAATCATTGTTTATTCTATTAAAGACCATCTCATACCCCATGTGTCTTCTCTAAAGACACCCAAGGAGATGTTTGACTCTCTAACCAAGCTATTTGAAGGGAATAACATAAATCGGAAGATGACTCTGCAGAATCAATTGAAAGGGGTCAAGATGTTGAATGGAGAAACCATTCAATCTTACTTCTCCAAGGTCTCTCAAATCAAGGAGCAACTTGAAGCTATGGATGAAGTAGTGGACAATGGTGAAGTTGTTATGACCACCCTGAATGGCCTACCTAGGTCATGGGACTCCTTTATTCAAGGAATCTGTGCAAGAAAGAAATTGATCTCTTTCAGTAAACTATGGGAGGAATGCTCTGAAGAAGAAGCTAGACTCGTAGCTCATGAGGAAAAGATGGGAGGTGAAGATCAAGCTCTTGCATCTCACATCAAAAGAAGCAAGCCCAAGAAGGAGCACTCTCGCTACAAGAGATCCTATCAAAATAATAAGAAGGATCTAAGATGCTTCACATGCAATGAGAAGGGTCACTTTGCTTCAGATTGTCCCAAGAACAAAAGGGATAATAACATTAACTCCAGCAAGAAGAAGAAGGGCAGCAAAAGAAAGTTCCATGCTCATGCTGCCGAGGATGATGAACCTCCAAAGAACAAGGCTAGGGCAGAAATTGATGATAGTGATGATGACTCATCAAGTGAAGAAGAGTATGTTCTAATCTCTGCTCTCATAGGTACTATCTCCCATGTTTGTAATGATTGGTTGATTGATAGTGGGGCTTCCAAACACATGACCGGGTTTAAGGAATCTTTTGTGAATCTATCTGAACATGAATCACCCCATAAGGTGAAACTTGGGGATGCTTTTCAATACCCAATCAAAGGAAGTGGTGAAGCCTCCTACAACCTAGATTCTGAAAAATCTTTGAAGATGAAAGAATTCCTTTATGTACTTGGGCTCAAGAAGAACTTACTCTCTATCTCTACATTGGATGCAAAAAGGTATGAGGGTTGCATTTGTGGATGGCCAAGTCCTAGTGTGGCCAAAGGGTAAAACAATTGATGATGCAGTAGTGGTTGGAGAGCAAGAGGGAGGATTGTACAAATTGAAGGGACAACCTGAACTTGTTATGGTGACATGAAGACAAAGATTCATCCATAGTCATAGATCACATGGAGGTATGTATAATTGGTTTTTGCAAAAGTTAACTAATGAGTTATGCAGGTCATTGAAGAGAAGAAGAACACATTGCTAGACATAACTAGAAAATATGGTGACCGGGTATGTGTTTCTTATATCATAAGATCTATTATATAAGTATGCATGACATGATGTTTATTCATGAAGTCATAGGTTTGAATAATCATGGGTATATGCATATTACGTGTCTTACCTTATTTAATGTTATGACTAGCCAGAAGAGTCATAGGTTTGAGTAATCACAGGTTTAGACATGTTATGACTAACCATAAGAGTCCTATATAAACCTTGAATGCTAATGCTTATTATTTCTGTTTGAAATGATCATGACTATACATGCTTGAGATTATTGTGTTTTGATAATATTGAGAATATACTAATGAATGTATGATTTTGTATGAGATTACAAGGATAACACATTCATGATACTAATAAGCATGCATAGGGACCAAGGATGAATATAAGTTCAAGGATAGGTAATCAAGGAAGAAAAGATCAAGAGGGAGCACACTCCAGCAACTCCTGCAAGGATGTAGATATTCAGAGGGAGTTGACCATTTTTCTACATTCCACAACAGAAAGGTGTAGAAGAAGCTACTTCAGTAGCTCCTGCAAGAAAGCAAAGACTCAGAGGGAGTCCACCCAACAAACAAACAAAGTTAAGTATTTTAATTACCACTTCTTACATATTTGTTTGTTTAAATAAAATTGTTCAATTATACATATGCTTATGTTCCTAGACTTAGGATATGTATTTTGCATATTTGCATTAATGAACAAGATACTACTAATATGCATATGATGGGTAAGTGGCCTATGGCACTATACAACATTCCATTGCCACTTATCTAGAATGAAACCTTTTTGCTGAAATGTTGGGAGTTGTGCACACTCTTAACAATGTTCTGGTAGAGATTGGAAGGCATCTAGAAAGTTACGTAATATGGATAAATGTTGTATTGAAGCATTGGCTAAGGTAATTGCATGACTGTATGACATATTTCCTTATGTGTAAGAATTTGTTCTGAAAACTATGAGATGTTTTATAATCATGCAATTTAACTTGTTGTGTAGGAAAGATCGTATACCATCACCTACAAAAGAAGGACTACAACATTTGTTCAACAACAAAGTTATCTATTGAAGATATTGAAGTTCCCAAGATATGGGAAGAATGCCATGATCCATCGATCATGAAGAATGATGTTCTGGATGTAGTCCCAAGACTTGAAGGGAAGTTTGTTATGACTTCCATATGGATCTATCAAATCAAGCATGCTGCAGATGGCAGCATATAGAAATATAAAAGTGATGAAATATAAAATACACTAGATGGATATCAAGACTGCTTTCTTGAATGGTGTAGTTGAAGAGGAAGTATATGTGGAGAAGCCACTCAGTTTCGAAATACATGATAGGGATTCATATGTGTGTAGATTGAAGAAAGCCTTGTATGGCTTGAAACAAGCTCCCAGAACTTGGTATGGTAGGATGGATAGTTTCCTATCTAGTTTGGGCTTTACTAAGAGTAAAGCGGATTCCAACCTTTACTACAAGGTTGAGGAAGGGAATCCTATGATTCTACTCCTGTATGTGGATGACTTATTTGTAATAGGAGATGACAGATTGATTGCAAATACTAAGAGGAAGCTTGCTGTCGAGTTCGAGATGAAATATTTGGGAATGATACATTATTTCCTAGGTATGGAGGTGTGGCAGAGTGCAGTTGGGATCTTCCTTGGTCAAGGAAAGTACACAGTAGATATACTGAAGAGATTCAGGATGATGGATTGCAAGGCCATGGCCACACCTATGGCATTAAATCTGAAGCTTCTATGTGATGCTTCATCTGAGCCGGTTGATGTCTCTATGTATCGTCAGATGATTGGTTCCTTGATGTATATGACGAACATGAGACGAGACATTTTCTTTATTGTGAACACATTGAGTCAGTTCCTGACAGATCCGAGGGGTGTTCACTCTAAAGCATGTTCTGAGGTACCTAGAGGGTACAATGGATTATGGGCTCAAGTATGAAGCGAATCAAAAGTTTGACCTGCAAGGTTAAGTTGATTCAGATTGGGCTAGCAGTGCTACAGATAGGAAGAGCACTTTTGGGTGCTACTTCAATATGGGATCAGGTGTGATATATTGGTTTAGTAGGAAGCAGTCCTACGTAGCACTGAGTATAGCTGAGGAAGAATATGTTGCAGCCTGTTGAGCTAGTTGTGAGGCAGTATGGCTACGGAAGCTACTGTCTGAGTTATTTGTTCTCCTGTTGGAGGCTACTGGTATCTTTTGTGATAACCAGAGTTGTGTGAAGCTATCCGAGAACCCAGTGTTTCATGACAGGTCTAAACACATAGAGATAAAATATCACTATATCAGGGATATGGTGTAGAGAGGAGTTGTGAAGCTCCTGTACATTGTTACAGATGAGCAGATTGCAGATGTGCTGACGAAGCCACTAGCTAGGGTGAAGTTTGAGTACTTCAGGGAGAGGCTTGGCATTCTTCAGATTGATGACACTTCGAGGAAGAAGTGATGGACACATTTGCTGAAGCCATTCTAAGCATGTTGGAAGGAGGATCCTTCACATGGCTGTAGATGTAAGCGCTGGATGATGAACATCAAGATGATGTTCTAGTTTCTGCTTTCTATGATCAGTTGGGTCATTTATATGTATGTATGCATCATGTTGTATGTTGGATATGATCATTTGGATCATTTATATGTATGTACGCATCATGTTGGATGCTGGATATGATCAGTAGGATCATTTGTATGTATTTTGTATATGCATCATGTTGGATGCTTGGACCATGTATCTGTATATGTATCAGGTGGATACATTGTATGATCTGATGGATCATGTATGGTGATATGTATCGTGTATTTGTATTTGTATCAGGTGGATACACTGTATGATCAGGTGGATCATATATGATGATATGTATTAGGTAGATACTTGGTATGCATCAGGTATATGCATTGTATGATCAGGATGATCATGGATGACGAGCTTCAGGATGTTGCTCCAAATGACATGCAGCAGGATGCTGCAGTGATGATGATCAGGATGATCATGTGTACATCAGGATGATGTATGGTGAGTATCAAGTTGATACTCTATGGCCGTGGATCAGGTTGTGCAAATGAGCATATAATTTGGCCCTGGGATATTTGCAGATAGTCTTTCGAGGTTTTGCCTATGGCATATAATTTGGCCTTGGGATATCTGGAAAATTCTTTTTCGAGGTTTTTCTCTAGGAGGACATATAATTTGGCCCTGGGAGATCTGTAGATATTCTTTTGACGTTTTTCCTATGGCATATAATCTGGCCCTGGGATATCTGGCAAATGCTCTTTTGAGGTTTTGTCCTATGGCATATAATATGTCCCTGGGAGATCCGATAGGTTGAGTTGTGTGCTCGTAATAAGTCTTGGGATTCTCTTGCGAGGTTTTTCCATGACCACATATAATCTGTCCCTGGGAGATCCTATAGGTAGAGCTGTGTGCTCGTAACAGTTTGGGATGCTCTTGCGAGGTTTTGTGGTGACCACATATAATATCTCCCTGGGAGATCCTATAGGTAGAGTTGTGTGCTTGTAACAGCCTGGGATGCTCTTGCGAGGTTTTGTGGTGAGGTCACATATAATATGGCCCTGGGAGATCCTATAGGTACAGCCGTGTGCTCGTAACAACCTGGGATGCTCTTTCGAGGTTTTGTGACGCACGTAATAAGTCTTGAGGATTCCACAGTATGGCCAGTGATGACGAAGACCTGGAGGTGGTGGGCCTACATCCAGTATGAAAAAGGACTGGCTCTGTAGAACTTCCTATGACGAGTAGAGTTAGAGATTGGTTGAGATAGTAGCAGCAGTGACGATGATGATGACGATGATCCCGAGAAGAAGACTTGTCTAGTAGATCTGTGTCGAGAAATACCTTCCTAGTTAAGAGGGAGTGTTGATATATATGTAACTTCGGAATGCATTTCATATATATTTATTGTACCCTTATTAGAGATGTGTTATTCCTCTATAAGGAAGTGTCGTCATGTGGATTGACAAGTGTCGCAAGTGTGTGTACTTGCCGATGGGTTATTAGACCACCATATGTGGGGTCGGCCCTGAAATATATATTATATTATGGATGTATCTAGATAGACAAGTCGACCCCATAGTGTAACTGGGCAAACAGGTTAAGTATAAATAGAGATTGGGAGATCTCTATTTGGATCATTCAGAAAGTCACACTTCTCTCACTCAGAAAGTGGCACACTAGTGAGGAGGAGGATAATATGCTACTAGGAGACTATCTCAGTGTATTTTGGTTGTACTTTGGTTGAGTCATTGCTCTCTGTATCTCTGAGAAAGTTGTGGGGATTTTCACCTTAGGGTTTTCCCAATGGAAACTCTCTGTCTCGTGTCTCTCATGCTTTTGATTCTTGTGATGCTTGTCATGCTTATTGTGATTTTTATGCATTGATATACTGTATATTTTATTCTCTCAGTGAAGATCCTAGAGTATTGTGAATTAATGCTCAAAATTTAACAAACTCTACCTACAGAGCTGGTCCTTTTTCATACTAGATGCAACTCTATAGTGCTAGTCCTTTTTCATACTAGATGCAGACATCATACCTATTTCATGAACCGAGCAATCCATCTCATGGGTACATCCCAGGAGCATACATTACATTACACACTGCAACCACCTGTGTTACCTCGCCACATGTCCAGATCGTCTTGTAGCATAGGAGACTTAATGACATCAGATAACCAGTGACTACCTACTACTTGTCCATGCTCATCACTCCCTCTTGATCTGGACCACCCCAATATTGTCCCTGAAGCACTCAAACTTCACTCTTGATAGAGGCTTGGTCAACACATTGGCTATCTTCTATGTTGTTTATATATATTGGAGCCTCACTACTCCCTTCTGCACCATATCCCAGATATAGTGATACATGATCTTGTGTGCATCGACTTGTCATGAAACATCGGGTTCTTAGACAACTTCACACAACTCGGGTTGTCACAAAGAATACAAGTCACCTCTAACTTGATATCGAACAAACCTGTAAGTAACTTCCGAAGCCATACTACCTCACAGCTTTCTGAACAAGTTACCATATACTCTGCTTCGACTGTACTAAGTGCCAAACTTGTATGCTTTCTACTAAACCATGAGATCATACCAGATCTTAAACTGAAGAAGTAACCTGACGTGTTATTTCTATTTGTGACACTACCAACCCAATCTACATCAACATAACCCTACAGGTTAATCCTCTGATCTGATGCATATCTGAGGCCATAATCAATCATACCCCTCAGGTACCTCAACACATTATTTTCCGCAACTAGGTGAACTCCTCTCGGCTCTACCATAGCATGCTAAATCATAGTGTTCATCAGAAAGCATATATGGCCTCATGCTCATTAAGTACATCAATGAACCAATCATATGCATGTATACCATGGAATCCACCAGTCCTGAAGAAGAATCGCTCAACAACTTCAAATTCGATGCCAAAGGTGTGGCCATGGCCTTGCAATACATCATCGTGAATCTCTTCAGGATCAATACCCCATATTTTCCTTAACTTGGGAAAATTTCCTCTATATTCTACTTCACCAAGTCTTGGGTGCCTGTTTCAAACCGTACAAGGCCTTCTTCAATTTGTACACACGAATCTGCTTGTAATGTGTCTTAAATCCTAGTAGCTATTGCACAAGCAATTCTTCTTCTACCGCATCATTTAGGAAATTAATCTTCACATCCATCTAGTGTACCTTCCACTTCATGACTGTAACTATTGCAAGTATACCTCTAATTGAAGTGTATCTTATTATAGGAGAAACAATGTCTCATCACAATCGAATCCCTCTTTCTGAGAGAAACTGTGAACCTTTCCTTGTACTTTTGTAGTATGTTTGATTTTGTAAATTTTTTTGAATCTTCATCACTCGTTCTTTGGAACAAGTCTTATCATCCTTCTCTTGTAGGTCATAGCACACGATCTTTACTACAAGTCCAATTTGTCATATGATTAGTAGCATTCCATGTAATGACAACTTCTTATGCATAATGTACATAGTCATGTAACCAATGCATCTTAGCCAATACTTATGTACAACAGTCATCCATATCTCGTATACACACGATAACTATATATATGCCTTCCATCTCTACCAGAACATATTATTAAGACTGTGCACTGCTCTCAACATGTTAGCAAAGAGGTTTCATCCTAGAACAACTCCATTAAGGGATCATGGGATGGTGTGCAGCACTATAGGCCACTTACCCAAAACATGCACTATAGGAGCCTGCTGCTAGTCAATATTAGTCATATATAAGTGCATAAAAGAAAACTGTATCATAGATCTACATGTAACTTTTATGAGAAATATCCTTCAAAAATACTGAGGAATTAAAATGATATCAAATAATTATCTTTCATGTCTTTTATAGGCTCCCTCTTAGTTTCTTCCTCCTTGCAGAAGTTACTAGAGTTTCTGGAAGCGTACTCTGCTCCAATATCTGACTCTGAAGACCTTGATCTTCTTTTTCTTTGTCTAGAATAGAAATTTATGAAGTCTACATCCTTAGTCCCCATGCACTGGATTCAAGATATCCATCGATTTCTTATCACTTCTTCAAAATGAACTCTTCATGTTCTTTCCTCGTGAACATCCTTTGCATATGCCTACATGGCTTGCCTATATCTCGGGTAGACATGTCAGTAAATTATTGTAGTGTATATGTTCCATAGTTCACTTGGTTCCATAGTGTCATGAACTAATGCTTGATCTAGATAACTTTCAACTTGTACAAGCCTCCCTCTTGCACTCCAATTAATGCTGTAACATCAAAAGTTTAAGACATATTCTTCATCGCTTGAAGAATATTCCCTTGCTTTCTTCTTTTCTGCTTCATCATCCTCTATAGCATGAGCATGATGTATTTTCTTGATTCCTTTCTTGTTGCATTTCTTCTTAGGACAATTTATTGCAATGTGTCCCATCTCATCACAATTGTAGCATTTGAAGTTTGAGTAGTCTCTAGGAGGTCTTTGATTCTTGTTGAATCTTCTAGACTTGTGAGAATGATCTTCTTTCTTGTTCCTCTTTGTATGAGATTCTAGGGATTGATTATATTCTTCACCTAACTTCTCTTCTCTGGATTCAATCCTAGCTTCTTCCTGAGTGAAAACTTCCCAAAGTGCACTGAAATTGATGAGATTTCTTCTAGAACATATTCCCTGAATATATGCTTCCCATGATCTTGCGAGACCATTCATAGTAGTCATTACTAATTTTTCATTCTCAACATGATCTCTAATAGCTTCTAGTTTATCTCTGATATGGGAGACCCTTGTGAAGTAATATTGAATGCTTTAGGATCTTTGCATCTTCACACCATTGAGTTGAGTTCTCAAGGTCATCTTTCTATTAATGTTCTTTCCTTCAAACAATCTCTTCAGTGCATCAAAGATAGCTTTCGGATTTTGCAGAGATGAGATGTGGGGGATGAAGTGATCCTTGATGGAATCAACAATAATCCTATTCGACTTAATCAATTTCTTCTTATTCTTAGCTTTGTCTTCATCTCCCTATGGCTCCACAACTTCTTATTTGACATAGTTGTCCAACTCATTCTCCTCTATATTGAGCATCACTCTATACTTCCAGGCATGGAAGTTATCTTCTCCTTCAAGCTTATCCTCAAGCTTGGTATGGTTTGTCATCTTGATAAAATGAGAACCTAAAATGGAAATGGAGATAGTAGGACTTACCAATTGAGATGCTCCAATCAAGTGCTTTCTTCAATGTATTCTGAGATCTCACTTCAGGATGACCTAAGGTTTGTCAGAGAAACCCTAATTTTTCAACTTCGGGAGCTTGAAAAAGTGAATAGAGGAAACAATGTGCCTCCCTAAGGGGAGTTGAGAAAATGTATTATTCTTTTGAAACTGTGGACAGATCTGCCAAAACATTGATTCCCTAGTTTTCCCGAGCAGCAGTGGTAGGCCAAAAATGAAATTTCTCTTATCAGAATTCTGCCTCGAATAAATAATGTCCCCTCCTAGGGTGAGTTTCCTTGACCTTCTTTTTCACCAAAATTGTGGTTAAAATCCTCCGGAAAGAGAAACCCTAGTTTTCACTTCCACTAGTTGTAGCTACACAATGTCTTCTTTCAGGCTAGCTCTAATACCATGTTAGAATTTTGATACTTCCAGTATGGTTATGTTAGATCCTCAAACAATTTATATTATTATCACAATAATCATATACATTAGGAGCACTAAAATATAGACAAGAACAACATAACAAGAGAATAAAAATATTTACCTTGGGAAAACCCTCTCATAGGAAAAACCCAACAAAAATTCTTCAGTATATATTCGTGATAAAGTACAATTTCAATAGTGTACAATAGCCTCATAACAAGATAGAATATAAACCTCAAGAAAATATGTCTTCAATGCATCTACTCTTTATCCCAAATGAACTTTCCTTTCTACTACTACTCATGCAAACTTGCTTGAGTCAGTGATGCTCCAAATGAGCGATGCACCACCCTATTTATACTAGTTACAAAACTAGCCTTTTTACATAACTGGGCTGACCTGACTGGGGAAGTTCTACCCATTGTTTGGGGAAAACTGCAAGGAAAAGTTTAAGAAACCCACCTAAATTTCTATGTATAATAAATGGGCTAATCCCCATGATATATAGGAAAATATGAAAGCTATTTTATCAATGTTATATTATGTATATATAACTTTTGGCGAATATCTCATTGAATCATATAATCTTGAAAAACATATTGGTGAATATTTCAGTAAATTGTAAAACCTTGTAAAATCTTGGCAAATCTTTAACTGAATTAAGAAACCTTGGGAAGTCTTGGTGAATATTTCGGCAAGTTTCTCCTTGGAAAGTCATGGCTCCATGCATGCCCAAATACACGACTATGATAGATGTCCCATCCCCCAAGCATGATGCCCAAAACACCCACAAAAATGTTAGTGTTGCATCCTTGATCGCAAGATTCACAATCCCCATGTTTCTTGGGGAAACATTGCATATAAAGTGATAGGATTTAGAACTCTCCTAGATAAAAATGGGTCACTATAAGACCTAATAGTAAATATCAACTACCCTTCTCATGTGGACATTAATCAACTTGCAAAACAATATTCAACCCATAAAATATGGACGATTGTAACTCTGACTTCGATTTCCATGATCGATAGAAGGTGAAAGAGCCCCTAGCAACTTCCATTTCTAGATGTGAATGGGAGATACCTAGCGATTTCCATGGGCAAACAAAGGTTTAAATCCATTTTTAGAGGGGCGAAATTGTTTATCTTGACTACCATTTTTAAATCCGATGGGGCTAACCTCCTATTAACTAAAAATAAATAGATAAAATGTGTGATAATCATACCTAACGAGTGTTTAATAAAAAATATTCCGTTAAATATTTAAAACCCCTAAATTTATCCTGTGGGATAAGATTAGGCCCTAAAATTTTCTCTGGCAGATTGACCATTGTTTGGACTAGTTTATCCACTGGGTTGACTTGTCATTTTTACATTATTTCTTTTAGGGTTTTTACATAATCAAATACAATATGAATATTTACCAAAAGAAGAACAATAAGAATATATTATGAAGTTACATTATTGAACAACTTCCAATCAAAGCATAATAAGATACACCCCATATGTCAAAATATCTTTGAAAATCGAAATGTTAGATACGTTGGGCTTCATATATACAGCTAGCCATCCCACACTATACATGAGTTGTTCATATCTCCTACAAAAATTAATACTACGCATAGATATCGAATTGCTTATGATCACAAAGACCAGAATCCAATCACTAGAATGTTGCAACCAGGAAAATATTCTATGGAGACTTCTTTATAAGATCAACAATACATTCATGAATTCCTTTAGAGATAAAATTCAATTCTCAATAGCTCTACCCTGCTAAATTTATAAGCATATAAAGGAAAAATGATATTTTTTATTCCCTACATGAAAGCAAGTAGTTTAGAATAAAAAAAAATCACAAGGGTTAGCAATTACAAAACGAGAATCATACATCCTCCTCATCCATAACTTCACACAGGCATGACTAACCTAAATTGGAATCGTATTATTTTTCCTAGTCCTTAGAATTCAGATCTATATTCCTCATCATTATGTTTTGCCTTAAATTGCTTCCATTTTCTATTGTTCTTTTTCGCACATTACTCCTTTCAACATCTAATGAATCAATCTTTTTCGAATCAATTGAATTCTCCTTGGGTTCTAATACTCAGAATAAAGAAAATATATTGGTTAATAATGTATGTGTGTGTGAGAATAATTTGAAAATAAACTCACAAATGAAAGACAAAAAATGAATCGACCTACAACATTTAATTTGAACATATTCATATTATTTTTGGCTCCATTATTCATCAAGCTCAACATATGAGGACTAGATCATCTGAGGACGTTTTGTCCTTCATCTGCCACTATCTATCATAAAACACAGAAGCGCAAGTTGGGGCAGCTATAACAAGCTTAAAATAAATGTAAGCCAGGGTAGTATACCACACAACCACCACAAATTCGTGTAAATATATTTCTTTCAAGCCACATAAAAATCATATTTAAGAAATGGATGAGGCACCACAATTCAATTCTGATCAGCAGTGAAGCTATGATAGTTTGAATGGTGGTTTATGGCAAGTTCATGTTGTTGGAAAAATATGCAAATTACTTGCAATATCGGCAGTGGCAGGGTGGTATCCGGTGGAACATTTATGCTAGATGAAGGGGACTCAGCTAACGATGGGGTCATTGCGGCAACGAAGCCGACGATTGGCCTCCAATGCAGGTAAAAACATTGCGTGGATATACTCTTGCATATTATTGTGTATTTACACTAAATACACTCAATTTTAACACACAAGCCAAATATTTAAAGTAAAAAAAGAAAACATTAAACAAAATTATAATTAAATTCCCTTTTGATATACATAATAAATGTTAAATTAAAAAATAATAAAAACAAAACTCAATAAAACAAAATAATGATACTAAATAGTTAAAAAAAAACAAGTAAGCAATAACAAATAGAAACATTATATAAAAATTAGAAAAAATATTTAAGCAAAGCAATAATAAATTAAAACATTATATAAAAATTAGAAACATGCTTCTATAACAATTTAAAATGAGTTTTTTTATTACTTTTTCATGGGTTTTCTTCCATGCAGAGAAGTTTCTAAATGTTTATTGTATTATTGATTTCCTTTCTATGCGTGGAGGAGCGACCCAAGATATACGTGTTGCAAACATGGAGCTGCATGGAGGTTGTACACATATTCAGAGAGAGACTGTTGCATTTACGGAGCTAGATGGAATACCATAATCTTCAAGTTTTTTTAATCTTGCTTGTTATGAAACTTTTATTAATATTTCATTGGTTGTCCTTATATGCATGAAGTAAGAGGTCGGATTACATGTAAAGAATGTTCTTCGAATCGACTAGATTGAATAACGTTGGAGGGAGATTGTTAGTGAGGGAAATGGCTATATAATGAGGATAAATTTACAATGTTTTAGAGAAGAATAAAAGGGTAGAATTAGGGGATTTTTGAGTTCTAAAATGGGTCTCCTAAGAGAAATAATAAAATAAGAGTTCTAAATTTTAGAAGGGAAAAAGAAAAATTACATAATTTTTCTTATCATATTTTCAACATATCTCCTTAATGGTTTAAAATGCAATTTTTTTTATTGAAATTTTCATTTTTTCATGTCGTGGGCACCTCAGAATTATGCAGTGTGGGTATCGGATAGATGCAGAATTAAAATCCACATCCAACGAGTTCCCAAACTTGAAATTTGAGTAAGCATTAAGGAGATATGTCAAAAATATGATAAGAAAAAATAGTTTTTGTTTTTCCCTCCAATTTGTTTTACAAATTTTACCCTTATGGTTGACATCATTAACCTGAATCCTATTGGTTCTTATAAAGTGAATTTTTATGGTACATTTTTTTGTTTTGAGGCCCATTTTTTACCTCAAAATTCCCCTAATTATTAACGATTATAAGCTGAAGATGAATTTTTTATTATGTTTATTCTTTTTTCATTTTAGTGAGGATGAATTTACAACGATTTAAAGGATGACATAATATTAGATTCTTGATTGTAAGTTGAAGATGATTTTTTTTTCATTTTCCTAATGCGTATATTGTGAAATATTCAATTGCAGAGAGGTCGTTGGTAGATTCCAACACTGAATGAAGGCTTCCAGTCTGACACAAGCTCTCTTGGATAGATTTAATGATAGATTTTGTTGTATAGGCCAAGATATAGAATCTACATAAGAAACAAAACTTGAAAAGGAAGAAAATTACGAGCAGAGAATGAAAAATTAATTGAATAAATTCTATTACACAATGAGTGAATAAATAATTACAAGAGATAAAACTCTACATTATAGTTGAGCATCTAAAGATATGTGGACATGCAAAAACTAAGCTAACATATAGTCCCGGTGAAGTTAACTAAAACTTACGCATCCACAAGTGGTGCGCCTTCTTATATTTGGTGAAATGCGCATGTAGTGCATGGGAGTGTGAATGTAATATATCCAATACCCCCCTTGAAGCACAACTATGGAGATCATAATGAATGGGTCTTCACAATAGGCCTGATGAGGTAACCATGTACAACGCATAAGATAGGAAAGAGGGAAAACCCAGTGGGAACAAAACCCACCCTAAAAATACAATGAAAAAAAAAAACTTCTTGGAAGTTCTACCCTTCAGTCCAAGAAGATTGCATATGAAGCGGAACTTTTTCTCAGTAAAGGTCTTGGTGAATATGTTGGCATTTTGTTTGAAAGATGGATAGTATTCCAAATCGATGGAACTATTGATGCGGCCTAATTAGTCAAGTCAATAGAATATGAGAATAATTCTAGTCTATCATGGATGAAACACATATGTAGGAATTCCTCAAGCATTTTCTCAGATATTTCCATGACTAATCATCAAGCCAACAACAAACAATCTTTGGAGTTGGTAGCTTTCCACGATATTGTCGAATATACCTCTTCTTTAATGGGTTGAAATAAATAGAAGTGACAAATGGTTTTGGATACCTAAAACGAGGACAATGTTGTCTATGATCGTGACGTCAAGGATGTTGATATATGGAGGATGTAGACCCTGAACCAGATGCTAGAGAGTCTGATCCTGGAAAGAGATCTAATGTTGGTGCTAAAGAGATTGATTCTAGAAACTTTGATAAGTTTGAATTTGGTGTTGATGCTATCTATGTAAGCTCCAAAGATGTATCAAAAAGAGGTATAGGAGATGGCTCTTGCAAATCATCAATATAAGAGTCATATGATCTTATGATATCAAGTGTTGGAACAAATTGAATTTGAGCACTAGAGGAATCAAGACATCTCGATGATGTGGATCAAGCCCCATCAAAACCTAATAGGGTTCTCGTTGGTCTCATCACATGATGAATAGGGCTTGAAATTTTTTGTTTAATCTTACACAGGCCACCACCACTGTATCCCATATTCAAAAGTAGTTTGGATGTAATTCCACAAGAATGCGACTCAAAAGAACCAGGTGTTGGAAGCTCCTTAGTACCAATGTTTGCATGTCAATTTTGACATGTGATTGATGTTGGATGTGTACTATATTTATATTTATCGGTATTTACAGTAAAGGATAAATAGTTTATAGCAATAGAGGTACAATTTGTAGTAGAACCCAATCTAGAACTATCATAAGAATAATTTTAAAAGGAGGAAGTTTTCTTAGAAGCAATAGAGTTTTGCAAATATGTATGAAAGATGGCCATTATGTCTTCCTTCTCCTTTAATTCATCCAATAGTTGTTCAATATAGGGATTTGAATTTTCCTTCATTTGATCATAGCATTTTTCCTAATAAGAAACTTCATCTTGTAGCTCCTTGACTAAAACTAGAATTGCATATGCTTCTTGAAAATAAATCTTGAGATTGTCTTTTGAAGAAGCTAAATCATCTCGAAGGTTTCTAACTTCCTTGACAATATTTTGATTGATCTTTCGAAGATTGGAGATGATTAAATCTTTGTCTTCCATTGAAAATAATATCCCTCAGAAATTAAGCCAATATGTTGTAGCTGTAACCACAAATGTGTTGTAACCACAACTATCCCATATTTTTCATGAAAGAGGGGAGACCCCATTTTAAACTTAAATTCCTTAGTTTATTTTTAAGTAAATCTTACCATTTCTATTTCTTAGTTAATTTTATTCATTATTTTATTCATAAGTACTTTGGAGATAACCTAAAAAAAGATAAGATTTTGATTGAGTCAGTTTCAATGTTTCTGAAATTTTAATCTATTTGTTTATATAAAGAGTAAATATCGGAAGTTAGAAGTCGGGATGTTCATATAGAAATATTATTACTCTTTCCAATGTTCCGATGTCGATATTTTCATTCTCTAAATTATTGGGAGTCAGAAGTCGGGAAGTGATTTTTAATGTAAAGCTTCAACCTAGATGTTTTGATCTCGACGTTTTCAATTTTGAGTCGGAAATCAGAAGTCGACACGATAATCATATATCTTTAAAAATGATCCTCGATGTCGCGATGCTGATGTTTTATCCCTATGAATATCGGATTTTGGAAATCGGTAAAGCACTTATTTCTCACTTCTTTTGATGTGACGATACCGACGTGGGCTACCCACATGGACTTCAGATATCGGGAGTCAGTATATTGTTCTTGGTGTTATAAATTTTCTCCCTGACATGACACCCAACTCTCGAATGTTTTTAAATGTTTGGCATTCCCACTCGAAATTTCCATTTTTTTTTCAGAAGTTGGTATTTTCCATCACACATGCCAAAACACCTCGAAGAACTTATCAAATTAAATGCAATTAATGATTAATTATGATCTAACCAATAATTTCTAACTAGTTTTTTTTTAAATACTGTTAATTAGATTGGTCCTAGCAGAATTTGTACTTAATAAAATTTTGAATCACTTCGCCATTACAATACAGAGAATTTGAATTTCAAAGCTATAGGAATCTTTCCACTAGCACAAATATTGCACTTGTTTTTTTGTGATTTTCTTTCGGGATTATCCTAGGCATTGAATGTTTATTTTGGTTTTGTTCCAATTTTTACAATTCAATTAGCTTATGTTACTTTGTCATGCATTGTAGGATCACTTATAGACACCATCGTTAAGAGAACCCGATCTAAGGCTGCACTGGAAGAATTAAAACTACAAGATGCTAATTTTGGCATCTACTCAGACACCGACTCAGTGATTTCGGACACACTCTATCTAGGATGGGCTAGAATTTACATCATTTTCGACAACGATGATTTTTTAGAGTTTAAGGATGAGGAACCCATTTACTAGAACATAAGTCGGTCCCAACTTCACGCCATCACTGTGCACCCAGCTATTATGCCATACACAGACTTGGTCAGATGGATGATTGATCATGTGCACATCCCAACCAGTACCTTCAGGGACTCCAACCAAACTATATATGCTTATTTCAAGCCAGATACATTTGCTAGAATTTATGGACTGAAGACCCCACAACAACTGTTGATGCATAAATTAATAAATTCCTTCAAGCATAAATATCTGCTAGAAGTTCTTGTAAAGACCTAGATGGCCCACCTCGACAATTTTATACTCAAACTGAATAACCAGTACCCAATTTTTCTGCTTAGAGAACCTTATAATTTACTCGCGGCTATGCTTTGTTGGTTCTATGATGTTGATAATTATTCCTATTTTAAGTTGGAATGAGCCCCCTTGGCTCATCATATAGCAACTACAGGGTGGTTATTCAATTAGGAAAATCTTTTTTCCATAACCCTCAGGGATGCGCTCGCTTAAGCAAATAAGTCTCCAGCTATAAAGAAGCCCAAATTTTATTTAACATCATACCTAGTGGATATTATGTGTGCCTCCTTTGTTTATCCTTCCACGAACTAGCACTTGACTAGAGGAAAACCCCCAATCCATATCTATTGTTCAATTCTCTCGGAAGACAACTATAAACCCTACATTTATGATATTTGTGATAGCTTCATCATTGTTGTTTATTTTATCATTTTTTAGCAGAATTCTCCCAGGATCTCAGAGGATGTTATTTCTTTGATAGAACCTATGGGTAACTAGTATGTTGGAGAATTCTTTACCTATATCAAGATATGGGGCAGTAAATCAGTACATCGGTTACCCATGTTTGTCCCAAACAGATTGATTCTTGCAGAAGTAGCTTTTCAAATTTTGTTTGACAAATTCCATGGACAATGCCATTCCCAAAAATAAGAGCATGGCCCATGTTTCCTTTGCATATAGGATAACTAGTTATCCAGAATGCAACACATGGCTGCATCCTAGCAAAAGAGTTGAATCATTTGCAGTTAGGGCTTGCAATGAAAAAGATGCATGACCAAAAGGGATTTATAACATATATTTTGCGCATGCACACTTAAGAATATCATATGTGCATGAGGAACAACTAGATGATTCCTTATATCAAGGTGCATTCATTTTTAAATATTTTTTGAGTAAGATAGCTGATGTAGATCAAAGGATCCCTATGCATAAATCTAAAAAACAATATAAGATCAAGGTAATAGAGGAAAGAGACAGGATCTTTCAGGATTAGAAAAAATATGCTAAAAAGGAAATGGAAGAAGTCAATAAGTCCATAGTGGTCATCCCATCCCCACCTAATCCTTCAGTACATGAGAAGTTAGACAAACAAGAAGGAAAGCAACCTATATTAGCTATGCAAACCTCTACTCATATTCAAAATCTCAATGCCTTGATTCAACAAACACAATTTCTTCAAGGTAAATTTGTCCCTTGTATTGAATATATTCATACTATTGTTTCCATTCCTAAGTTAGTATCTATGGTTTTTGTAAAAATTGAAGATAAATCAAAACGAGTTGTGAAGCCTCCCTCTCAACCCTCTACTGATAATTTTATTGATTTGAAAAAGGAAAAAACCATGGAAGTAGTTCATCCAACTCCAGTAGTCCCAAAACATGAACAAACCTCTTCTCTTGAAAATAATCAAATTATTAATGGTACTTCGACTTGTCCTAACCATCACTCCTCTCCAGATAGTAAGTTGTTATAAATTATGAAGACCCTGTCACTCCCTCCACTCACAATTCACAACACTCACCTCCTCACACTGATCCTTTAGATTCAGTTTCACAGCCTCCCAATCCATCCACACAACCAATTACTAAGGATGTGGTAGATACTACAATTGATTCTCTATCATCACAACAATCTCAATATCTTCAACAAGATACCCAATTGGCTTAAGGAATACTCCTTCTTTCGTTCTGCATTCTAAAGTAAAGTAATATTATCCTCATAATACTGAGCCCTCAAAAGAGAATTTGCCTCTAACTGCCTCTACCCAAGCCATCCCATCAATTCCTCAAGACCCACCTCAATCAATAGCCATCGCTATTAGTCATCCATTGAATATTGCCAACACTACAGAAGTTTTGGCTTCCACGGCTGTTGAAGATTTAGCTGAATTTGGAGAAGATGTTGTGTTTGTACTTGGAGATTATTGTTTTAGCAGAAGGAAAGAGGCTATGCTTAGGAAAGGCTCTAAGATATATAGGGAAGGATAAGTGTTGGTTGGGCCAATCCGAATGCTGGGGAAAATTGCAATTATGTATCCACTCTAACAAAGTTGTTTGATGAAGAAAAGACTAACAATGTTGTGTCACAATCAGAAAAAGGATTATCTTCATGAGAATTTCATCAAGCAAGTTGAGGAGCTAGAAACAGATTTTTTTTCTGAGGTTTGAATGAAGGGCATGATTCCTTCAACTATTTTGAGCATCCGTTCGAACTTCTAGAATATCATGTGGAAAAGAGGAAGAAGGCTCATTGATATTATGAGCAACTATGTGAAAGGAAAGTTCATCTGAATATTGCTACTCACACTGTTCCTTGCACAGATTCAGTCAACTTGATGACAACTCGGATATCAAATAAGTCACGGGAACTTTCCTATGATGAAGTGTCCCATATGGTAGGGAAAGGGAAGAATATTTGCATGAGATAGTGGATGTTAACTAATGGCTACATGGAAACACTTTAAATGCCTTCTTTTGCTGAGCTGGAAAATTCAATGCCAGCTAAGCTACGGATCATTGAAGTGGACAACTAGTGAGGTTAGTATGGGAACCTGATCCGAGATACTATTGAACTTGATATTTTTTCTTTTAGATAATTTATTTCAACCCCGATTCATTTAAATTATACCTTGCAAGGATTTATGGATAGTTAGTGAAAAATACGAAGAAAGGATGTTAGAACTTATATATGTAATGCTCGGCTCTATCTCAAACATACTAATCATCCTAATGTTACATAAATGTGGCAATTCTATGCAAAGTGGAGAGATTATCTCACTAATCCTAGTTAGGGTAGTTATTCTTTTTCTCATATTGAGTACATCTGTCCTCTTTTTTTGGATATGCTTTATCCATTTTGTTGTATTTATTTTCCACCGATCAGAGGAGAGGGGGGGGAATCTAGTTGAACCTCTAGTGGAATGTTGTTGTACCAATCTTTGTTGAATTGTTCATGTCTATTGGGAGAAATATATGTAGTTATTTACAAACTTGTTAAAGAAACATGAAGGTGGTTTTGCACATGGTTTTCAGCTTGATGTGAGTTTCAATTTTCTTAACTTTCAGGATTTTTTCTAATATTCAAATTATTCTTTTTATAATATACTAGTCTTTTTCATTAATGATTATTATTACATAGGTTAAAATTGCTAACAATGTATGTATGCCTTGATTGATTCAATTATCATGAGCAAGGTTTTCATATCCCTGCCCATCAATCCGACCATAGAGGGGACATGAGTGATATATGGGGTTCTAAATTTCACCCCCATGGATATATTACGAAATTTATAAACATTCAAATGCATGTGTAGATGCATATTAAAAATACACAGCATAAAATAAATCATTCCACACAAACACACACACACAACATGCATATATTAGCATACTCATCACAGGAATACTACTACTACTACTACTACTACTACTACTACTACTACTACTACTACTACTAATAATAATAATAATAATTCATGCGCATTTCAACACAACAATAAATTAACAAGTAAACACTTATCTTTTAATTGAAGTTGGCAAAGAAACTTGCTATCGAAGAGCAATGTTCCACCCAACCATAGGCATTCTGTCCAGAACTTTATCTCTCTACTAAGAGGCCACCCCTGAGCTAGGATATGTATCCACTGAGGAGGAACTACACAATCTGACTCACGGCCACAGGAACACATTCTCGTGCTAAGACAATGCACATCAAGGTTTATCAAGACTACAAAGAGATAATAAAGGTGAATTATAATCTAGTGAGATCAACCACAGAGCTGTAGGAATCTCAATTGTTCTCATCCAACCTTGGCATGCACAATACCCACCACAACACAGGGAAGGTCCCCTTCTCTTCTACACACTCCCTCAGGTACCCCTTCCCTCTAATGTTATTCAGGGTGGGCATAGAAAGGCCCAAGGTGCAAGACTTTCATAGATTTCTTTCCTTTACCTGGTTTATCAAGAAATTCCAACCTCTAATCTCTCTCAGGCTTCAATTGTCTCTTGGATTCTCTGCTTTTTGTCCACACTAATTTACATCCACAAAATTCAACTTCCAGGCTTCCAAATATGTGTTCTCCCACATATTTTGGGGATTTTGACAGTCTAAAATTCACCCCCGAGATAGGGTCTATGGATCCCCCACTATATTTAACAATCCATGTGAATTTTTGGTCATTTTTAACATTCTAAAACATGCCTCTTTCTCAAGTTATGCTTTTTGTTATTCTCATTGTTGGGAATGCATAACATACTGAAAACTAGAGTCTAGTTTCCCCATAATGGAATGGTAATGAAGGGAAATGAATCCCCATGAGGGAAATTGAATTTTGGGCTAACTAAACTAATCCCATAAGCTTCCATATCAATTTCTGCAGACACCCCATTCTCTATTAAATTCATGAGATGATTTCTCAACTTCCTTCTGAAAGAATAATTAAATATCAGCAAGGGAATTCGAAATGGATTATCAAGATGACACTTGGAAATAGAGGGTTGAATCTCTCTCAGACCTCATCCTCTCCTTATTGGGTATCACAGCCCTTCATTTTCGTTGCTTCCATAGCCAACTCTTAGAATTTTATTTTCATTGTAAATATTACATTGATTTTACAATTTCCGATGGATTACTAGCACATGGTTCACAAAATATAAAAATACACGCCTTTATAATTCTAGGGATTCAATAGCAGGGCCTTTTCCTTGAGCTCCACACTAGGAATCATACATTACATTTTTACAATATTTACATTATCAAACCAATATCATCTAGGAATAAAAATGGGGGTGTTAAAAGGGTGTTTTGGATATTTCCTATATTTTTGTTTATGGTGATCACCTCTATAAATAATATGAAATCGATGTTTTTGACAATATAAAAGATGTAATTATTTCATTTTAATTAGATGGTATAGTTATTTATATTTGATTTTGCATCTGCAAGTTGGTTCTATAGTTTTATGGTGTTTTCATTCACTTATAAACAATTGATTTCTCTTGAAAATGTTAAGAATTTGTTCTGATTATTTTCATCACATCTTATTTTAATCAAGAGATCAAATAAAAGAACTTCTTATTGTTAGGCAGGTTTTCCTGTTTAACCTAACTCTTTTTGAGTTTCATTTTAATTTCTTATGACTTGATAAGATTTAACATAGAACGATAGGACTTCATTAACAATTAAAATTTCCTTCGGAATGAATAATCCCACTTAAAGGCTAACAGAGCGATAAAAACCATATGGAACAGTTACACCAAATGAAAGAAGACTAGCATAACTCTTATGTATGGTTTTCTCACACCTTCGGATTAGATATATTGTTTCCTTTGCATTGATGAATCGACCAATTTTTGGAATCAAAAAATGGTGCTATAAGGAGGGCAATATAAAACTTATAGGCTAAATGCAATAAGAATAAACATCTTCCCACCCGTTCCCCAACTGCGACTCACAGTCGCTCCAACCCACCGGTCACATCACTACTATTGATTCACCACAACCCGAATCTATTTCTACCCCACTTCCACATTCAACTCAACATGAACAAAATACCATGATTCATACACCTTTACTCAAGGACCCTCATCTTCAGAATCAGATTGAGAATTATCAATATGCATTATCCAGATCCCAGTCCATACTAATGAGGATTCAAGAAATTCAAGAGCATTTAATTCACTTCCTTGAATTATCTATTGAGAACGTTGTGGATCCTACAATTGGTTCATAGATGAATAAATTTCAATGGTTGGATATCCCTAATATCTCATTGCAAGACACTCTTACATGCCAAACAAACCCTAACCCTTCCTTTGAGAAAATTAACACTTTGTTCCAATTATATTATCAGTTCAACAAAACTTTGTTGCCCAATCACTAGAGATAAATTCCTGAATCCGACAGGTTAGTCCAACCACCATCTCAACCTGAGTCTCCTCTATATTCCCCTTGTGGGGATAATTCTAAGTGAAACTCTTTAGATCATACACGCTGATAGTTCATCCGATGAGTCTAGCGACCAACAAAGGAATCACCGATGCATGTATAATAAACATAATAGGCCTTAGCTAAATCAAGATGACGTGGTTGTCCCAGTCCCACAACACCCTTTACGAAAGAATCCCGAGAAAGTTCTACCAAAATTTGACCCTGATAATAAATAGCCAGCGAATGACCACATATCGAATTTTATGTTGGATTTCCGACTACGAAATGTTGATCATGAAGACATTGTCTGTAAGTTGTTTCCATATACCTTTGAAGGTAAGGCTTCAACATGCTACTTTGCACAATATCCCTAGACTATTCAATTGTGGGGTCAATTTGAAAAATTATTTCTCGAGAAATTCAAAGATGATAAGACACCCGAATATCTAGTCATGGAATTGTATACCATGAAAATGGATATAAAGGAGATATTAAAGACTTCAATCAATTATTTTTAACTTTAAAAAATAAAATCTCTACTGAGTCCATGCTGGATAAAAATATTATCATTGCATAGTATGCAAAGGATCTCCCCATTCATACAGCCATGTGGTTTAAATGATCCCACAAAACCACTCTTCAATAAGTTTTCTGTGAAGCTATCATGGTTGAAAAGGATACGTTGAGTCTTAAAGGGAACCTCGATTCCAGTATTGATCAACCTACAACATCTCAAAAGAAACCAGAACATCCTCCCAGGAATACTGCTCCTAAAAAGGATCAGGCATATTTGGATCTAGAAATCCTCCATAAAGTATTACAACAGGTTTCTAACGAAGTAATCGATATAAATAAGAATGTAGGTGAAGGTCCTTCTAATAGGGGATTTTTCAAAAATCCTTATAGGATACCTTACCAACCACTGCAGAATCAACATATGCCTCCTTCAGAGGGAATGAACGTTGATGAATTATCTTCAGTTATTAAATATTTGTTAACTGGTCTACAAACACCCTTTGATAGGGATGAGCCGAACTTTATTGAAAACCATGAAGATCACGACCAACCTCCAGATAATGAAGACCATCAAGTTACCCAATCCATTAATTTTTTTGCAAAATTAATGGGGAAATATGAAGATGATGATTTTGAAACAATAAATGTTATTCAACACACTTACAATACATGTGGTAAGGTAAAATTATCTCAACATCTTCCATCTACCTCTAACCCTAGGAACCTTCCTGCATATCACAGGGTCACTATTAAAAAAGAAAAAATCATGCTTGATCTAGAATACAATCCAGTAGAATATTTAAAAAAATCAAGAGCCAATATTTCACTATACGAGTTGATGAAAATCGCAGTGATTTGAGAAAATGTTCAATTTACATTTACGCCCAGTTGGGTAGTTGAAAACAATACGCTTGAAGCCCCTACCGACGACAGTAATCAACAACCCTCTACCTTGTCTTCCACTTGCAAGAAACTCCAAACACCTCCATTTCTGTTATCATTTGAAATATTTGATAGGAATGTGCATAATTGCATGATAGATTTGGGGGCATCCTCAAATGTAATGCCTTTATATATATGTACAAACCTAAATGCAAGAATTGAACCATCACCTACACAAATTGTGCAGCTTGATAGGTCCGGAGCGAAGGTGGTAGGAGATTTGAAAAATGTTTTAATAAAACTCTCTTCTGACCCTAGGATTCAACAGACTATCGATATTGTAGTGGTTTATGTACCTGAATCCTATGGGAAGTGTCAAAGTTGATACTGATCTAAAAAACATAAAGGCTATTTCGCTACAAACTGGTCACATTTATGTCTACCATACAATGGAAAACCCAACCAAATTACAGTTAATCAGGATACTTATATGAAACAAATGGTAACCAATCTGAATGACTAAAATGGGCATGCCCTCGTTCCTACTCCCAACGCACGAAATTATACCATGGATAATTTCTTTGAGAATTTACCTGTAGACATCTCACCATATGAAAAATATGAAAATCGGTGCAAAATTATGCATTTCTCTCTGGTAGAGTCATCTCAAACCATCCTTCATAATGTATATAATGTAAATACTAATTTTTGTTGAATATTGTAACTTCGAAGAATATTATATTTGTATATTATTTATTCTGGAGATGTTCCATACCTTCGATGTGATTATACTATGAATCCGGAGATGTTTATTCCTCCGAATTGGTTGTGATAACTAGGGTTATTAGACCCACCATGTGGGGGTTGGCCCAGTCAGTATTAATAGGGTATTTAACCTAATGGTTAAATACGAGCCTACATATACTTGTGTAAAATACATGTCAGTGTAGTGTATAAATAGAGGAGGTATGTTCCTCATTTGACACACTCACTCACTTAAGAGAGGCGCACTTATGGAGGAGAGGTATGCTATGGTGGAGGAGGAGATCATGTCTTTGGTTTGCATCTTTGTATATTGCTGGTCATCTATATTGAGGAAGCTTTACTGGGTTTTCTACCCCATGAGGCTTTCCCAGAATAAATCTGTGTCTCTTGTGTTTATGCTATGCTTGTTGTTTCTTCAGTGATCCTGTATATGCTATTATTGTGAAATGGAATGTAATGCTGCTGTTTTCTGTCTTAGAATATTGAATTTTAACATGGTATCAGAGCTAACCTGAAGGAAGGCAATGTATGGCACTTACGACACTTGCTTCTCTTGCGACAATTTGAAGGTTAGGGTTTTATATATCAAAAACCAGTCATCGTGGAACTTTCGCTATAAATCCATTTATGCGAAGTTTCAGGATCTGAAAAGTTTACAGGTCGTAGATAACATCCCCAGGTACCTTGTGTCCAAAGGGTACCCTCAGATTCGTTGTACTTTATGAGTTATGATCAGTACAAGTTAGGGTTTCTACCTCTTCCAGATCTCACTCAACATCCGGTGATATTGGAAAAAAGGTCATAAATTGGGCTAGGAAGCTCCAAATGAAATTTTGTAAAAAGATCCAAGTAGTACACAGACTGTACTATCTTAGGAAACTTTTTTAGAGGCCGAAGATGAACCAGTGACATGTGGCACGCCGTACAAGTTCACTCTCCTGTTTTATCCCATAAACAGGTCACATTGCGACACTTGGCATAACTCTCTATCAGAGAGTCCAATTGAGGTCAGACCTGTCAGGATGGAAAGATAACAGGGTGAGCTATCTCAGGAAAAGTTTTCAGAGGCCGAAGTTCAAACAGTGACATGTGGCATGCCGTACAAGTTCGCTCTCCTGTTTTATCCCATAAACATGTCACAATGAGACACTTGGCATAACTCTCTCTCAGAAAATCCAATTGAGGTCAGACCTATCAAGATGGAAAGATGACAGGTCAGGCTACTGCAAAAGAGGTTTTCAGACCCTATGGAGCAGAAATTTTAGAGTTATGGCAGAAACAATCAGGTGCATATTTCTGTCAAAACAGAATTATTTTTGGAGCACCTTTATTCATGGCTTCCAGAATTTAGGGTTTCGGAGAAAGTTAGAATTTTTGGAATCAGAGTCCACGGCTGGAAGCTCCTCAGAAAAAATAAGAGTTTAGAGCCTTGGATCAAACCTTTTGATTGGACAGAAGGGTGGGCTTCATCAAACCCTAGTTCGGGTTCCTGTCCAGAAGATCCAGAAGTTTCGAAGGCAATTTTGAGGGGTCAAATTTTGGAGATTTCAAAATTGAAGAATGCTAGGTTGATCAGCTCAGCAAGACACATTCTTCCATCCATTCAGAAGTGTGAAAGTCAAAGATTGAATTTTTAGGGTTTCTCTAGCAAACCCTAATCAAGCTCCAGATCAAGTTTCAGGGGGATTTGAGGCTAAGGCCTTACATAAGAAGACTACAAAAAGTCTCGACAGGTATGACTTAAGGAGGTTCAGGTATGCCTTGAAATCTGATTCTAGATTAAGTTCATAATGTGTTTGTCTTCATGTTATTTATTAGTACAATCTTGATTAATGTTATTAATTGTCTTATCACCCTAGTAGCAATATGAATGCATGTGAATAATCGAAGACATTCATTGATTATGGCTATATGATTGTGCTTATGCATTATGGTGTTGTGTGAGGTTGATGTTGTCTGCTAACAAGACACAGGTACATCACAAAAGACAAATCAAGTTCCATGACCATGACAACATGAAGACAAAGACTCACGAGGTATGTATGACTTTGTTATATCATGTTTAACGTACGAGACATGTAGGTTCTAGCTCAGGATCTCTAAATCATTGAAGAGATTGTTTAGGTATGTTGTACATAACTAAGCAGGTATACTAATCCAGGTATGTTTTCCTGTGTCATGTTAGAATCTTACCTTATGTAAGTATACTTGGTATGATTGGTTAGTAATCAAGGGTTTATGCATATTATGTCTCTTATCTTGGTTGATGATTTAACTAACTAGATCAAACAAGAATATGCATGAGTAAAAGAAGACTTCCTTGAAACCCTGAATACTAATGATCATGACTGTACATATTCAAGATTATTTAGAATTAGAATGTTTTGATAATATTGAGAATATACTAATGAATGTATGTTTGTGTATAAGATCATGAGGATGACACTAGTGTACACTTGAGCATGCACAGTGATATAGAATGAATAGAAGTTCAGAAGACATACAGAAGATCAAGCGGGAGGCAACCACACAAACATAAAAGATAAGTATCTGGGTTGTTATTAGAAATAGTAAATGATATTGCTTGTATGCATATTTGTATTCCTAGAATATATCATGCTGAGTATAAACATTCATAAAGCATTAAACAGTATACTACTAATATGCATATGATTGGTAAATTGGACAAACATTCCATTGTTGCTTGTCTAGAATGAAACCTCTTTGTTGACATGCTGAGAGCTGTGCACACTCTCGATAGTATGTTCTGGTAGAGATGGAAGGCATCTAGATAGCCACTGTATGCATACAGGATATGGGAAAGTGTTGTGCCAAAGTATTGGTCAAAATAGTTGCATAATTATGTAAATGATATATGTATGCATAATAGGTTATCATGTCAATATGATTTGATGATTATGAAGTATTACTAATCATGTACTTAATTTTGATTTGTAGGAAAGATCATGATGAATGACGAACTCTGAACAAGTGATGGATGTTCAAAAAAATATTTACAAATCAAACACACTATAGAAAGCTTGTGGTTAAGAGATTCTCTTAGAAAGAGGAAGAGAATCATGATGAGATGTTTTGCTCCAAGGGACTAGATAAGACCATTCTCTTAATAATGTAATCAGGTTCTGTATGGGTTCCCAGGATCGGTAGTCAATTGATGAGCTTAATGATCATCATGAGTGATGTGGATCTCAACCTTTGCTACAAGGTTGAATATGGGTTCTATACACATATGGCATGGATGCAAGAAGGAACTCACCATAGATTTCGAATGATTTTGAGGCTCATTTTAGTAGACCCATCTGACGAGAGATGGCACAGATAGATATGCAGAAGATCACTCAATGCTGAGTGTGAATAATGGACAATTGACAGCTTCATGACAAAGCTTGGGCTTTACCAGAAGTAAAGCTGTTCCTAACCTTTACCTTAAGGTTGTGGATGATGAACCTATCATACCATTATTGTATGACGATGATCTCTTTCTGACAAGGAATGAGAAACAGGTCATGAAAATGGCTGCAGAAATGAAAATGAAAGATCTCGGATTAATGCACTACTTCTTAGGTCTAGAAGTATGGCAAGATCCAAAAGGAATCTTTTAAATCAAGGTAAGTATGCTGTGAAGTTTCTAAAAAGATTTGATATGTTGGAGTATAAAGCCATGGCCACTCCCATGAACTCCAACTTGAAGTTGTTAGTTAATGACTCATCGTATTTAGTGGACCTAACCCTACATAGACAAATCATTGGGTCATTGATGTATTTAACAAATACTAGGCCAGATATATGCTTTGCTGTAAATACCCTAAGTCAGTATCTAGTAGAACCTAGAAAGGTGCACTTAATAGCTACAAAGCATGTAGTGAGGTACTTAAAAAGGTACATTAGATTTTTGGTCTATATTATCTTGGAGGTCATGAACTCCATTTACATGGTTACTTAGATTCTGATTGGGCAGGAAGTGCCTCAGGCAGAAAGAGTACATCAGGTGGATGTTATAGTCTGGAATCTTCCATGATCTCATGGTTCATCAAGGAACAATCTAGTGTGGCTCTCAGTACTGCTGAAGCAGAATATATATATAGTTGTCTGCTCTGCCAGCTATGAAGCAATATGGCTTCAGAAGCTTTTATATGGAGTGTTTGACTTAGAAATGAATTCCACTATGATTATGTGTGACATTCAAAACTGCATCAAGATAGAAAATCTTGTATTCCATGATAAGTCAAAAACACATAGAGATTCAATACTTCTATATACGATATATGGTGCAGAGAGGAGCTATCAAGCTCGAGTATATAAGCACTGAGGATCAGATTGCTGATATCTTGACTAAACCTTTGTCTCGAGTAAAGTTTGAATACTTCCGAGACAAGCTTGGTATAGTCCAGAAGGACCCTCCTCGAAAGGGGGAGTAGCATAGTATCTGATAACAAGTCTGTCTCATCAATGATGAGGTTACCTTTTTACTGCACCTAGTTACTTAGAATTATTTAGATTTAGGAATCTTATATTTTTTCTTTTGATGATAGATGTATACATGCTTTTGATGATAGATGTATACATGCTTTTGATGTTAGATATACATGCTTTTGATGATATATGTATACATGCTTTTGATGATAGATGTTATGCATGTTTTGATGATGAGGATACATGTTTTGTTATACATGTTTTGATGATGAGGATACATGTTTTGTTATACATATTTTGATGATGAGGTTACATGATGCCTTGATGTATTGATACATGTTTGTACTTGTATGGATGAAGATACTTGTACCCATAGTGATGTGGGGATTGGATCATCCCTGGACTTCAGTCCTAAAGAGAGCCATAGACGTATGTCTTCGAGAATGAAGTCCTTGGTGGACTTGAGGGGATTGGATCATCCCTGGACTTCAGTCCTAAAGAGAGCCGTATACGTATGTCTTCGAGAATGAAGTCCTTGGTGGACTTGAGGGGATTGGATCATCCCTGGACTTCAGTCCTAAAGAGAGCCGTAGACGTATGTCTTCGAGAATGAAGTCCTTGGTGGACTTGAGGGGATTGGATCATCCATGGACTTCAGTCCTAAAGAGAGCCGTAGACGTATGTCTCCAAGAACTAAATCCTGAATGAACAGGTAAGGGGATTGGATCATCCTCGGACTTTAGTCCTTTGAATTGAGCTGTAGACATGATGTCTCCGAGAACTAAATCCTGAATGAACAGGTAAGGGGATTGGATCGTCCTCGGACTATGGTCCTTTGAATTGAGCCGTGGACATGAGGTCTCCGAGAATTGAATGATAGGACTGGATCGTCCCTGGAATTCGGTTCAAAAGGTACATGATAGGACTGGATCGTCCCTGGACTTCGGTTCAAAAGGTACATGATAGGACTGGATCGTCCCTGGACTTCGGTTCAAAAGGTACATGATAGGACTGGATCGTCCCTGGACTTCGGTTCAAAAGGTACATGATAGGACTGGATTGTCCCTGGACCTCGGTTCAAAATGTACGTGACAAATCCTATAATTGTTCTAGGTTACATCCAGCATGAAACAGGGCTGGCTCTGTAGATGTGATACATCCAGCATGAAATAGGGATGGCTCTGTAGATGTGATACATCCAGCATGAAACAGGGATGGCTCTGTAGATGTGATACATCCAGCATGAAACAGGGCTGGCTCTATAGATGTGATACATCCAGCATGAAACAGGGCTGGCTCTGTAGATGTGATACATCCAGCATGAAACAGGGTTGGCTCTGTAGATGTGATACATCCAGCATGAAACAGGCCTGGCTCTGTAGATGTGATACATCCAGCATGAAACAGGGCTGGCTCTGTAGACGTGACACATCCAGTATGAAAGAGGACTGGCTCTGTGGCGGTAAATCCTAGATCTGATCTAGGTCACATCCAGTATGAAAAAGGACTGGCACTGTGGTTGGGATTAGATTGTCCCTAGACATGAGACTTGTCTTAAAGAGATAAGGATTGATCATCCTGGAACTTGATCTGGATTGTATCATCCATGGACTTATGTCCTAAAGAGAGCAGGATTGATCATCCTGTAATATGATCGTGTGATGACGATGCTGATCGTGTGATGACGATGCTGATGATCATATGATGACGATGCTGATGATCGTATGATGACGATGCTGATGATCGTGTGATGACGATGCTGATTGTGTGATGTCGATGCTGATGATCATGTGATGATGACGTTGATCGTGTGATGGCGATGCTGATGATCGTGTGATGACGATGCTGATGATCGTATGATGACGATGCTGATGATCGTATGATGACGATGCTGATGATCGTGTGATGACGATGCTGATCGTGTGATGTCGATGCTGATGATCGTGTGATGATGATGTTGATCGTGTGATGGCGATGCTGATGATCGTGTGATGACGATGCTGATGATCGTATGATGACGATGCTGATGATCGATGCTAATGATCATGTGATGACGATGCTGATCATGTGATGTTGATGCTGATGATCATGTGATGACGATGTTGATCATGTGATGACGATGTTGATGATCGTGTGATGACGATGCTGATGATCGTATGATGACGTTGTTGATGATCGTGTGATGACGATGCTGATGATCGAGTGATGTCGATGTTCCAGTAACTAGTTGAGTTACTGATGATGATGAACTCAAGAAAGCTTCCGATGATATATAGATGTATCATGTATGATGTATGACTCGTTGCTCCTGCGGATGTTGTTACAATATCCTTCTCGTTAAGGGGGAGTGTTGAATATTGTAACTTCTAAGAATATTATATTTGTATATTATTTATTCCGGAGATGTTCCATACCTCCAATGTGATTATACTATGAATCCGGAGATGTTTATTCCTCCGAATTGGTTGTGATAACTAGGGTTATTAGACCCACCATGTGGGGGTCGGCCCAGTCAGTTATAATAGGGTATTTAACCTAATGGTTAAATACGAGCCTACATGTACTTGTGTAAAATACATGTCAGTGTAGTGTATAAATAGAGGGGGTATGTTCCTCATTTGACACACTCACTCACTTAAGAGAGGCGCACTTGTGGAGGAGAGGTATGCTATGGTGGAGGAGGAGATCATGTCTTTGGTTTGCATTTTTGTATATTGCTGGTCATCTATATTGAGGAAGCTTTACTGGGTTTTCTACCCCATGAGGGTTTCCCAGAATAAATCAGTGTCTCTTGTATTTATGCTATGCTTGTTGTTTCTTCAGTGATCCTGTATATGCTATTATTGTGAAACGGAATGTAATGCTGCTATTTTCTGTCTTAGCATATTGAATTTTAACAATTTTAGATTAGAAAAAACCCGTTGGACATTAATTTTTGATGGTTTAAGGTCGAAGGAAGGAGCTGGAGCTATTTGTGTATTAATAGATCCAACTAGTAATAAGACCATGATAGTATGTAGGTTGGAATTCCATTGTATAAATAACATATTTGAATATGAGGCACTTATCCAAGGTCTTGAAATGCAATTGAATTGTAAGTGCAAGTAATCAAGGTCTATGGTGCTTCTGAGATAATTGTTAGACAAATTAGAAACTCAATTCATTGTGTTTCTGCTCACTTAAAAAACTATCAAATGGAAGTATGGGATTTTATTAATAACTTTTGGACTTTTAATATAAATTCCATACCATGATCCAAGAATTTTGATGTTGATTTGCTTGCAAATTTTGCATTCAATATGATGCCTCCTAAAGGCTTTGCACTAGATGCATTTTTAGTTGAGTTAATATATAGTCCCTCCATTTGTGATAAAATCACTAACTCGAAATGTTTTTATGACAATCAACAAATTTTATATTTCCTAACTTCCCGAGATACCTTTAAATATATTTCCATTTATCAAGATATACACAACCAATATCTTCCTTATTTGCAAAATCCTTTTGGTTCTACATTAGACGTCCATACTCCTACTTATTTAGTCCCAAAATCAATTGTTAGGCTTGATAAATTCTATGACTTAGAGGAAAAATTCAAAAGGGTTACTAATTTTAAAACCAAAAGCTCATGTATGAACTACCAAATTGTCAATCTTGTAGCTAAACAAAATCCCAGAATATTAATCTTGGGACTGGATGTAGTTATGCTGGAAGAGTTGCTTTTATTAAGATTTTCAAATAATATAAAGATGTATTTTCAGAAACGTATGATTATTTAAAGAAATTTGACACAAATATAATGCAAAAAAATATTCCAATGAAACCACGGGTTAATCCTTATAAATAGAAACTCAGGAAAATGCACCCTACTTTGGAACCATAAGTAAAAAAGGAGCTTTATAAACTCCTATATTCAAGGATTAGTTTTCATGTAAGACATACCCAATGGGTGGATAACTTGGTACCTATTTGAAAGAAAAATGGAGATATTTGTCTCTACGTAGAATTTAGGAATTTGAATAAAGCCTCTGAAAAAGATAATTACCTAGTACCTTCGATGGAACAGATTTTACAGAATGTATTTGGGTCTAAGATGTTATCTCTATTAGACAGATTTTTTGGGTATACCCAAGTTTTAGTTTCTCACCCAGATACATCTCAGACATGGGGGACTTTCACATGTAGAAATATTCCTTTTGGATTAATAAACACAGGTGCTACATTTCAGAGAGCGATGGACATATCTTTCCAATGTTTGATTAATAATTGTGTTGTGGTGTATTTGGATGATGTTACTATCTTTTCTAAGAAAAGACATGACCACATTTTTCACTTAAGAAAGGTTCTTGAATGATGCATAAAGTACGACATTCATTAACCCCCCAAAAATAAAATTTCGTTGTAACAGAAGGTAAGTTGCTAGGGCTTGTAATTTATAAACATGGAATGACGATCGATCCTAAATGAACCTGGGAAATTGCCAAAATTAATTTCCCTAGCTCAAAAAAGTCTGTAATCCTTTTTAGGAAAAATCAATTTTGTAAGAAGATTTGTTCCTAGTTTTGCTCAGATTGTTAAACCCTTATAAGACATCATTAAAATAGATGCAGTATTCAAATGGCATGATACATAGAAATACTATTTTTGTAGGATTAGGGAAGCTAGAACAAAAGAACCGTCCTTAATGTCCCTTGATTTATCAAAATATTTTATCTTGTATACATATGATTCTGATGTTTCATATGTTGTAGTCTTATCACAACGAAATCCTGAGGGTGATAAAATTTTGATATCCATTATGAGTTACAACTTGAAGGGAGCTAAGATGAATTATCAAGAAGTTGATAAACAAGCCCGCGCAGTCTATAAAGCAGTTAAACACTTCAGGCCTTATCTCCTCAAATCCTGAACCAAAGTTATAGTCCGATACTGGGATGTTCGGAACATATTGATTCATAAAGAACTGGGGGAGAAGCGCACCCATTAGATAACCACACAATAAGAATATGATATGGAGACTATGCCTATGAATATTGTTTGAGGTCAAGGCTTATGTAAGATGTCAGCACAGTCGACTAACATGTAGGATGTTGAAGCAGAATGGACCAATCAAGAAGCATATGGTGATAATCAAATCTATTTTATTCCTGCAATTCCAAATTCTTGGTACGATGATATTAAATTTTTTATAACACACGGGTATGCTCTTGAAAACCTTGAATCTAAAAAGAGAATATATCTTAGTTTGAAAGCTTCACCTTATCAGTTGAATGATAATGTACTCTTTAGAAGAAACTATGATGGAGTCTTTCTTCGATGTGTTGAGAAACACAATGTTGATAGAATTTTAATGGAATTGCTTGTAGGTCTTGCTGGTGGTCATTTCAGTAATGATACCACAACCCATAAAATTATGTGGGATGGTTACTATTGTCCAACCTTGTTCAAATACGCCCACTCTTTTTCTTGTAGATGTGAAGAGTTCCAGAAAACAACTGGTACGATAAAGAAACATGTTGTTCATATTCAATGAGTCACTATGGATACTCCTTTCCAATACTGGGGTCTAGACATTATCGGTCCAGTTAATCATCCCTCCTCACTACAACATAAGTATATTCTTATTGCTATAGATTACTTTACTAGATGGGTGGAGTTTGTCCCACTCTGAGTTTTCAACATGAACTACGTGATTTCATTCCTATATAATAATATTGGAACCAAGTTTGGTGTCCCTGAGTTCTTAGACTTTGATAATGCATCACACTTTTCTTCTCTAGATCTTACTTAGTATGCATTAAAAAAATGCATAAAGGTAAAGCATTCAACTAACTACTACCCTCAAGGGAATGATTTAGCTACGTCTACCGATAAGAACTTAATTAAAAATTTTAAAGAAAACTGCAGAAAGTCATCATAAAAATTAGCACACCCAACTTTTCAATGCACTTTGGGAAGACAAGGTAACACCTAAGGCTTCCATTGATAACTCACATTTATATCTTGTTTATGGGAAAGAATCTATCATGCCTCCTAATTTGGCCTTTCCTTCATATCAGCTATGTCAATCTATTTAGGAGTATGATTGCTCTGCTCTAGAATAGAGGATAAATTCCTTATTTCAATTAGAGGAAGAGTGAGATAAATCTAAAAACAAACTCTACCAACATCAACAACTTGTCCAATGTTGGTTGGATGAGAAATCCTCTTCCTAGTGAAACTCTCAAGTAGGCGACATATTTCTAAAGTGGGACAAAGCTCACGAGGACAAGGGTGAGCATACGAAGTTCCAACATTTGTGGCTAGGGCCATTCACTGTTTCTAAAAAATTAGGCCCTGGAACTTTTCGATTGCGGACACTGGAAGGTTCTCCTGAAACTTATCTAGTGAATGCACAAGTCTTAAAAAAATATTTTTCTTATTCATTTTGACTAGGCTTGTACATAGTATGGTGTTTTCTTTATTTGATTTCACTATGCATGTATATAGTGTTTTTTTGTTTTTCAATTAATTTTTTGATATCTGATTTTTAATAAATTGGTTTCAACAATGAACTCTCACTTGGTAGTTATTTATTTTTCTCTCTGAACAGTCAGCAATAGGAATGAACGTTTTATAGGTTATCTTTAGGCACATCATTCACTCTATGGTCTCCCTTTGAAGATCATTTCTTCCATTTTCTTCTAAAATGTTGGAACATAATTCCCATATTTGGTTAATAATCCTTGCATAAGGTTCCAAGTGTTTAATGTAAGTTGTTCCATGGTTTGGCTTCATAGTGCCTAGTCTAGGGAGTTTGTCCACATATTATACTAGTGGTTTGTCATTATAGCCATTTTTTTCCACAAGTGTGATCATTTCCTTATTCTGGAGAGTCAAAGGCACCCTACTTAATGCATTTAATGAGGTAGGAACACCACTTCTTTGTTTTATGGGATAAGGTTGGACCAAGGGTGCTAATGCATTGGAAATGGTCAAATTGCTCACTAATGACCACTACCAAATCCCTAAATCACCTAATTCTCCCTAATAATGATTCCATCAACATTTATTGACTTTCCTAACTTCTTCCTGGTCCTCATAGGTTCATTGGACCTCATTATGGCCCAATACAAGAGTTACACTTGGCACAATGTCATAGATTGGGGGAATTACTCCACTAAGCCTAGCCTTAATGTGAGATACTCAACTCACCACTAAGCCTATCGATTTTGTCTCTTGAGAGAATCTATATATTGTACACATGTTGAACAATAATCGAATGGAAGATAAATCCACATGAGTGTTTTTCTCTTGTGTTTTGCTTCATATTTGCTTCATATTTCTTCTATTTTCCTATCAATGTTTGGTAAATTCTAAGTGAAGCTTTCTCTAGTAATCTAGATCCACTTGTGACACATATAGAATTTGACATGGTATCATAGATTCATAGGGGATCCTATTATTTATTGCGAAATATATTTCCAAGTGTGTGTTTCGCAGGTGCCTACAACAACTTCATTATGGATTTGAGAGTTGTTCCTGTCATCTCTCCATCCAACTATTATGAGTGGAAAGAAAATATGTGTGCATATATCAAGATAAAATGTCTCTTTGATGTGTCCATTGGTGCTTTGAGCGAGCCAGAATCATATGAAGAGAAGTGTGATTAGATTAATGATTGTGATAGAGCATATGGAACTATGTGTCTAGTTATACCTCCTAGAATGCATTATCTCAATGATTCTGTTGAGTATCCATTTGAGGTTTGGAGAAATATAGATAAATATATTGACATGCAAAAAATATATATTAGATATATGGAGAGAAAGAAAATGGACTCCTCCTCATGTGTTCTCCCTCCAAAGGTCTTGGCCTCATGCATTTCTCTAGAAGTTGTTCAAATTGAAGAAGAAGAAAAAGATACAGATTCAACAAATGATCCAACTCAACTTTCTTCCTCTCTGGCTTCCTCTGTTTTCCATGAAGATAAAATATGAGCTGCTACCATCAATATTGTTCAAGAGATGTCTCTCCATTCCACTTCTTTCTCCTCTATGTATTATATTATGAATGTTGAAGATGGGTTGTTGATTGGTGGTCATAGTTAGCCTTCTCCAAAAGAGGTTCTTTCTTCATATGAGAGTATTTGTTCGAATAATGGTCAAGGAGAAGTTTGGAACTCAAGTGAAGATCTCTCAATGCTTCACACCATTTTGCTTCATGTGTATTCCTACACCGTGACTAGCATAATTTCTTCAAGTTCATTTGAAGATGGAGAATCCTTAGCCATCACATTGGAAAACTTGGGACACTTGTTCATCTTTATTGGATCTAATTACAACTCTCATTGTTTGAAGTTGATGCTTTAGGAGCCTTATGATTTGCTTGGGGTCACTTATTCTCAAGCATCTCAAGTCTCTTTTGGACTTGGCACCATGGTTGGTTCAAAGATCAAGTCTGAAGAGTATCCTTCGCTCTACTATCAGTGTTACTCATTTGTTCTTCATGGCTTCGGTTTCCATCATGCAGTTGTACATGTACATGATCTAGTTGAGCACATTCCACTTCTTTCCAAGAAGAAGGTTCCTCTAGAAATATGAACAAGTTCACACCTACTTGTGTTTTGGAGCATTTTATTTTAGTGTATTTCATGTCCATTCTAGAGGGACTATTTTCCCTATGTGGTTTTGCCTCTTTCCTCACTTACATGGATGAATAATGTAAAGGGTGACCATAATCCTTTGTTTCTTGGGCCCTCATAATAATTTTATTTGCTCACAACCATTTTGGATTAAGTGGGGACGTTGGAACATAATTCCCATCTAGAACTTGGTTAATAATCCTTGCATAAGGTTCCAAGTGTTTAATGTAAGTTGTTCCATTGTTTGGGTTCATAGTTCTTTGTCTAGGGGGTTTGTCCACATATTAGATTAATGGTTTTTCATTATAGCTAATTGTTTCCACATGTGTGCTCATTTCCTTATTCTAGGGAGTCAAAGGCACCCTACATAATGCATTTAATGAGGTAGGTGCACCACTTCCCTATTTTATGGGATAACCTTGGACCAAGGGCGCTAATGCATTGGAAATGGTCAAATTGCTCATTAATTGACACTAACAATGCCCTAAACCACCTAATTCGCCCTCATAATGATTACATACACATTTATTGACTTTCTTAACTTCCTCGTGGTCCTCATAGTTTCATTTGAACTCACTATGGCCCAATACAGGAGTTACACTTGGCACAATGTCATAGATTGGGGGAATTACTCCACTAAGCCTAACATTAATGTGAGCTACTCAACTCACCACTAGGCCTCTCAATTTTGTCTCTTGAGAGAATATATATATATTGTACACATGTTGTTGAACAATAATGCAATGGAAGATCAATCCACATGAGTGTTTTTCTCTTGTGTTTTGCTTCATATTTTCTTCATATTTCTTCTATTTTCCTATCAATGTTTGGTAAATTCTAAGTGAAGCTTCCTCTAGTAATCTAGATCCAACTGTGCACATATATAATTTTAAAACTCTCACTTAGTAGTTATTTATTTTTGACTTTGAACAGTCAAATGTAGGAATGAAGTTTTATAGGTTATATTTAGGCAGACCGTTCACTCTGTGGTCTCCCGTTGTAGATCATTTCTTCTATTTGCTTTTGAAATATTCATACCAAGTTATTAATTATCAACTTAAATAAAATTTCCATCATCTCGAAAAAAACTCAAATGATTTTAGATGTTGTGATAAGATTGAATTTCCATTGAAAGGAATTTCCTCGACTACAGAGGAGATAGTATATTGTAATAGGTTGTCAACATTCAAATCCTTGACATCATCCCTTACTCTTAAATATTTTAGTCATGCTTCCCCACCTGTTGAGTAACCTCTTAAGAGGTTAACAATTAATACAATCCCACTCTTAATGATAAAGTTCATAGTTAGTTAAGGGATGGAAGGTCTCAGCACGAGACAATCCATAATGATCATGGTTTATTAGGATCTGACATTACCACATTTGGTTACCAATTCAGGGTAGTGGCTCTCACCAATATGGGAAAGGGTCAAGGGTTCTCATCATGAGACAACTTGTTCACTTCTCTAAGTTTATGTGAATGATGCTATCGTTATCTAGTTACCAAGCCAAGGTAGTGCCCCTTGGTTAACTATTATAATTACTTGTTGTTTGAGTATGGAATTTGTATATATATAACCAAGAGATGGAGACAAAGCGACTAAGGTTGGGTTAAAAGGAAACCCTATCAAGGCTATCGACACCTGCTGGAAGCAGTGGCAATGGCGTTGATATTGGGATTCCACCTTTAGCGCAACTTAGATCCATGTTCATTTATTTTGTAGTCTTGATCATTCCTAGAAAATGTAATTCTTCGATACTCCAATCCTTGCTTAATTTATTTGTTTTAAGGTGACAGATTGAGTCATTTTCTGTAGTTGAGCATTTTTTCCTTCTAACCATGGAAATCCTCTATAAGAAGCTCATGGATTTACTTTATGCAAAGGATAGATCAAGCAGGTCATAAGCCCAAAATTTATACATCCTCCACAAAACTAATGCATTGTTTCCAACTAAACAAATATAATTGGTTCTTCCTAGTGAGCCACCACTTGTTGTAGCCACAATGATCCCATCTTTTTCAAGAAAGATGGGAGCCCCCATTTTAAACTTAAATTTCTTAGTTTATTTTTAAGGAAATCTTTCCATTTCCATTTCTTACTTAATTTTATTCATTATTTTTTTGATAAGTACTTTGGAGTTAATCTCAAACAAGATTAGATTTTGATTAAGTTAGTTCTGACGTTTCCAACATTTTAATCTATTTGTTTAGCTAAATAATAAATATCCAAAGTCGGAAGTCAGGATGCTAATATACGGATATTAATCATGTAGACATTCCAATGTCGACATTCGCATTCGCTAAATTATCTGGAGTCAGAAGTCGGGAAGTCATTTGTTATGTAAAGCTTCAATCCTGACATTCTGATCCCAATGTTTACAATTTTATTCGGAAATCAAAAGTTGACACTGCAACAATCTATCTTTAAAATTTTTCCTCGACGTTGTGACGTTGATGTTTTATCCCTATGAATCTCAAATTTTAGAAATCGGTAAAGTTCTTATTTCTCACTTTTTTCTAATGTGTCAATATCGACATCGGCTACCCACATGGACTTCAGATATTGGGAGTCGGTATATTGTTATTTGCATTATAAATTTTCTCCCCAACACCCGAATCCCAAATTTTTTTGAATGTTTGGCAGTCCTACGTTGGCATTTCCATTTTTCGATTGGATGTTGGTATTTTCCATTAGACATACCAAAACAACTCAAAGAACTAGTCAAATCAAATGCAATTAATAATTTCTTTTTGCTCGAATCTCCCTAACTTGCAGGAGTGTCATGTGGTCTAAGAAACCATTACCAAAGGGAATCTAAGCCATCAAAATCACCTATGGATCACATCCATCCTACACCACACTAGCCTCAACTTGAATGGGTTTTTGGGTGTCACCTCCCAACTAAGTCACCCCTAAGGGGAATTGAACTCGGGTCACCTTATCGAAGAGAACCACACCTTAACCAAGTGATCTAGTTGGTGATTGGAATCTTATGTTAGGAGGACATGGGGGTGGGATTTGATCAAGTTATGTGTACATGGGTCACAAGATCATTCAATACAATCTCTCTGGGTGGGACCACACGTTTGACAACTCCCTCAAGGTGACCCCGTGGCTCCAAGTTTGTCCCTCATTGGAATTGAATCTTTCCCAATGGTAAAAAAATCCTTTCTCTTCACAAATGGATCCAACCCCTTTGGGATAAATGTAATTAATGATTAATTATGATCTAACCTCTAATTTCTGACTAGATTTTTTGCAATTAATGTTAATCGGATTTGGTCTTAGAGAAATTCGTACTTAATAAAATTTTCAATCGCTTAGATATTATGATACAAATAATTTGAATTTTCAGAGTTGTAGGAATATTTCCACTAGAACAAATCTTGCATTTTTTTTTTGCGATTTTGTTTCAGGATTATCCAGGTATAGAATGCTTTTTTTGGTTTTGTTCTAATTTTTACAATTCAATTAGCTTATGTTACTTTGTCATGCATTGGAGGATCGATTCTAGATTCCATGGCTAAGAGAACCAGGTCCAAGGCCAAAGTGGAAGAATTAAAACTAAAAGATCATAATTTTGGCATCTAATCAGACACCGACTCACAGATTTCCAACACACTCTATCTGGAATGGGATAGATTTACAACATTTTCAATAATGATGATTTTTAGGGTTTAAGGATGAATCTTGCATTTATCAGATAATCATTCGGTCCCAACTTCATGCCATCATTGCATGCCCGGCTGTTATTCCATACACATACCTAGTCATATGGATGATTGATCATATCCACGTACGAACCAATACCTTTAGGGACTCCAAACTAATTGTATATGCTACTTTCAAGAAAAAAACATTTTCCAAAATTTATGCACTAAAGACTGCACACCAGTTGTTGATGCAGGACTTCATAAGTTCCTTCAAGCATAAATATGTGCCAGAAGTTCTTGTAAAGACCTAGATGGTCAACCATGACAATTTTATCCTCAAACTGAATAGGAAGTATTGAATTTTCCTGCTTAGAGAACCTTATAAATTGCTTGTAGCTCTGCTTTGCAGCTTCTATGGTGTTGACAATTGTTCCTATTTTAAGTTGGAATGCATCCCCTTTATCTCATCATATAACAACTACAGGGAAAATATTCAATTGGGAACATTTTTTTCCATAACCCTTAGGGATGTGCTTGCTCAAGCACAGAAGGCTACACCTACCAAGAGCCCACATTTTTATTTATAAGCATACCTAGTAGGCATTATGTGTGCCTCCTTTTTGTATCCTTACATGAAATGGAACTAGACCAAATAAAAGGACCCAATCCATATCTACAGTTTAATTCGCTAGGAAGGAAATTATAAACCCTACATTTATGCTATTTGTGATAACTTCATCAATGATGTTTATTTCTTCATTTTCAAGAAGAATGCTCCCATGATTTCAAAGGATGCTATTTCTTTGATAGCACCTATGTGTAACTAGTATGTTGTAGAATTATTTACCTATATCAAGATATGGGACAATAAATTAGTACATATGTTACCTAGGTTCATCCCTCATAGATTGATTCTTGCAGGAATACCTTTTCAAATTGTTTTTGACAGAGCCCACAGACAATGCCATTCCTAGAAAATAAGAGCATGACCCAAGTTTCCTTTGCATATAGGGTAGCTATTTTTCCAGAATGAAACACATGGCTACATGTTAGCAAAAGAGTTGAATAATTTGCAGTTAGGATTTGCAATGAAAATGATACATGACCCAAAGGGATGTATAGCAGATCATTTTTCACAGTCACACTTAAAAATCTCATCCATGCATGAGGAACAACTAGATGATTCCTTTTATCAAGGTGGATTTAGTTTTGAAGAAGTTTTGAGCAAGATAGTCAATGCAGATTGAAGGATTCTTATACATGAATCTCATAAATAAAAAAATATCGAGGTAATAGAGGAAAGAGATAGGCTCTTTCAAGAACATAAAAAAATATGCTAAAGAAGCAATGGAACCAACCAATAAATCCATAGCGGTTAGGCTAGATCCGCCTACGTCTACAATATATGAATAGTTGGACAAACAACAGGGAAAGAAACCTATATCAGCTGTTCATCCCTCCACTCCTATTAAGAATCTCAATGCCTTGATTCAACAAACATGATTTCTTCAAGGTAAATTTTTCCATACTACTATTGCATTCCTAAGTTAATACCTATGGTTTCTGTAAAAATTGAGGATAAAGTAAAACAACTCTGAATCCTCCCTCTCAGCTGTCTGTTGATAATTTTATTGATTTGCACAAGAAACAACTATAGAAGTACTTCATCCAACTCCAGTAGTCCTAGAGCATGAACAAACCATTTCTATAGAAAATACTCAAATTATTAATGATACTTCAACTAGTCCTAACCATCACTCCTCTCTAGATAGTAACTTGTCGTAAATTCCTTCTATTGAAGACCCTATCACTCAGTCCACTCACAATTCACCACAATGTTAAAATCCTCACACTGGTCCTTTGTATTTAGTTTCACATCCTCTCAAGCCATCCACTCAACCATTTACTAATGATGTGGTAGACACTCTAGTTAATTCTCTAGATTCACAACAACCACAAGCTCTTCGGCAAGATACTCAATTGGATCAAGGCAATACTCATGCTTTCCTTCTACATTCTGAAGTAAATTTATCTTCTCCTCGACCTACTAATCCCATGATAGATAATTTTCCTCTAACTACCTCTACCCAAGCCATCCCATCAGTTCCTCAATACCCATCTCAATCTGTAGCCATCACTATCAATCATCCATTTCCTATTTACAACACTAGAAAATTTTTGGCTTCCATAGCTGAGCGGACTCGGCGAACTTTGGAGAATATGTTGTGGTTGTACTTGGATATTATTGTTTTAGAAAAAGGATAAAACATGTGCTTAGGAAAGGCTCTAACAGAACTAGGGAAGGAGAAGTGCTGGCTAGGCCAATTGCAAATCAAGTTATATGGAGACAGACTATTGATGGTCGACAAAGAGAAGCTATAGAGATGGTTGCATCTATGGGAGCCTTTTCTAGGGAAAATTATGATTTTGTCTCCACTCTAACCAAGTTTCTTGATGAAGAAAAGGATGAGAATGTTTTGTTACAAGTAGAAAATGGTTCCCTCTAGTATAATTTCATCAAGCAGGTTGAGGAACTCAAAACTCAACATCATTTGCAGTTGCATAGTCTACAAGACCAGATTCAACAACTCTCACAACAAAAGGAAATGGCAGAGAAGAAAGTGATTGAGCAAGCTTCTAATCTTGTAGATATCAAGTTGCAAATGGAGCAATGTAAGGTTTAGGATGCTTCATCCTCCCTGTTCAACTTAACAATACAAGAATTCAGGGAGGAACACTACTACTAATGAAAGTTTGAGGAAGACACAAATCATGTTCTTCCTTTGTTTGAATGAAGTGTGGGTTGAATTCAACTATTTTGAGCATTTTCCATACCTTTTGGTAGATCATGTGGACAAGAGGAAGAGGGCTCATTCAACCTATCAACAACTCTGTGAATGGAAAGTTCATTTGAAGACTTCTCCTTAGACTCAAATTCATGAGAACTCAAATATCAATTAAGTCATTGGAACTTGTCTGTGATGAAGTGTCCCATATGATCGAGAAAGTGAAAAATATTTGTGCACGATAGTGGATGTTCACTGATCGATACATAGAAACTCTTAGAACGCCTCCTTTTGTTGAGTTGGAAGATTCAGTACTATTGGAACCCCAACAACTTCCCTAATTTTTGTCAAGATAAAGGGCCCCCCATTTGAAATTATGTAAATAGTTCTTTTGATTGATTTTGATTTCTTTGTTTGATTTGGATGCTTGGTTTCCTAGCATTCTGATTATCGCATGTCTTTGATCCTTGATTTTTATGAATTCTGCAACCACACTTTCATGAGATGATGATTGGTTACACGATTTCTTTGTTTGGCGATCATGTGATGGTTTTGACGGTCTTTATCGATTGAGTATTTTGGACTTCTTGGTTCTTTGACATCATTTTCATACTTTTACTAGGCTTTGATTAGTAATTTCTCCACTAGATAATTTTCCCTCCAAAACAAGAACATGTAAATAATTGTAAATAAAACATATATAATATAAAAAATGAAACACGATTTCTTTTTATTTTTATTTTTGTAAATAATACATTCACTTTTGTATTTTAATGTACAAACTTTTATTTTTATATAAAAAATAATAATATATAAAAAAATGCAATAGATGACATGATTAGTTACCTTTATTTCCAAAGCTTATTTGTAAAGGTGATTATGAAACGTTATTTATTTTAATAAGACATGATGATATTACAATTGAACTTGTTTTATGTATATTGTACATTGAATATATATATATATTATTCTTTCTCTTTAATAGATCATGATTTTTGTAATATATTACCTTTTTATTATGAAAAATCTTATTTTAAACATTTTTGAAAGACTTAACGTAAATACTATCAAAACAAGGCATTCTTATATAACTTCAAAATTCAATTTTTTTAATATAATGTATTTACAATTTAATGATTTATAATTACAATTATATTAAAAACAATATTGACTCATTTTTCAGAAGTGAAATATATGGCTTATATTTTAATTAGTAATAAAAAAAACATTTTACCTTTATATATTATAAAGGTATGAAAAATATGAAAACTAAGAAAATGGAGCGTTGCTTGCAAGAAATGACGAAACAAATCATTGTCATTGTCAAGCCATTCATTTCTCCTCTCTGTTGCATTTTGAAGAATATTACTCCATATGTTCGCCAAGCTACATGAAATTTCCAAATACAAACCCTAGTCCTCCACGTGGAAAAGGTCAAAGGTCAACAATGGAAGGAAGAGAATGTAATGTCCTCAATTAAATAATTTTCAGATAAACAAATAAGTTGGCCTATCCAATTCTTAAGGGTTATGTGGGAAAATTAAAATATTGATATTTAACCCCAAGGCCTATAATTTCTCATGGAAATTCAAAATTCAAAATTAATGTTGGAAAATATGCCAATAAATTACGGAGAAATCATTTATTGCTCCAAAATGAAGTGGCATGGGGTCCTAGTTGGACTTGGGGGTGCATAAGTGGATATGTGGGGTCCACATGAGGGAATATTCCTCCTTCACACATGGCACCATCCTCAAATTCGATTTGGAGGGATAAGTAACTCCCATGGGGAAGGTGAAGAGTCATAGGGCTATTTTTAGTCAATGAAAGAATCTATGACAACCTATGACATCTATGACAACCTATGACAAGAATCAGGTCCTATGACAACTTTTGACAACCTATGACTTGTTGCAACTCCTAAATTTATCCCAAGAGGGTGCTAGAGGAGAAGGGTGGGCCCACATGCTAATGTAACTTCCCCAAAATCAAGCTAAGCTTCTCAAATTCAAATTTCCAAGGTAGATAGAGTTATTATTTGGACAAATAAGATTAGAGAGGAATGGAATGAGTGCCAATGTGTCATTCTCTCATAAAAATAACATTTATTAATATTTTATTGAATATTTGTGAGATAATTATAGAATGAGGGGGAAATGCTCCATGAAGATTTATAAAAGGGATGAAGACATAAGTGAAAGGTATTTTGGATCATTGTTGTTGTTTTGAAATCTTAGAGAGCTTAGCTTGTCCATTTCATGGTGGGTGTTTACCTTCCCGGCCATTGATCTAGTTTCGGTGGTGAAAGATTCCACCCAAGCTAGTAGAGAGGAGGAGATCATCCAAATACTTCCATTGTGCTTCATTGCAGTTGATTATTGAGGGGAGAAATCACTTTCAGATTTATCTATAGAGATTTATTGAAGGTTATATGTTCATGCATAGTAGTGGGTTCGAATTCCTATCATTTGGAGTTTCTTTCTATTGATTTAGAGTTTCGACCGGTGTTGGTGGGCCGAAATGGAGGTTCTGGTTTCGACACTTCTGAGAATTTATGGGTCATGATACCTATTCCATTGAATTTACAACATCGTTTCCAGTGGTAAACACTTTTTTTTTCACTCAAAAAGTTTATGTATGCCCTATATATCATCATTTTACTAAATCTACTCTATTCAGGATCTCTTCTAGTGGAGGGGCGCACCACTACTTTTAAATCTCTATATTTATTGGATTTCGAGCTGCTGTAAGAGCCCTATGTTATTGTAATGAACATATTTATTGTCTCCATACATTCATAATAAATATTTATAGATCTTTTCATCATATGCTGTTCAATGTTCAAGCTTATGGGTGATTTATGTGAAAATCTACTAGTATAGTTAAGCAAGCTTAAGACAATGTGTATTAAATTTTCATAACAGCTCCTTAAAGTCTGTTTAAAAGTTATTCTATTGATTTGGGAGTTCCATGGTCGAATTGGATCTGTTTGGGAATACTTGGGATGATTTGGAAGTGTTTGGTTCAAGTTGAAAAACTAGTATTCCAATGTGGGGGAAATCGAGCTAGTTTCTCACTAGTCTTGAGAGGGTATCTTTCATACTTCTTTGGAAGTTATCTAGATTCTATCAATGGTTTAGATGGTTTCATTTGATTCTATTAGATCCATTAAATTTATATTTGGATAATTCGAGTTGGTATGGTAGTGTTTTGGAAGAGTTGGAAACGTCATGTTCAATGTGGCCAAAATTGAACTAGTGTTCCTAGTTTCTTTACCACCTTCCAATTTTATATCAGATCTGATTTGGGACACATATAAGTGGAATATAAACACTTTCACGAGATGAACACATTTAATGGGCATCATAAATATACATACACTACGCTATTGTTGAACGAGAGCATCTCATAAGCCTTCATAGGCCACTGTTTGGGAAAAAGTTGAAAATCAACATAATTAAAGTTGAAACCTTCGAGATAATATTCCTAATTTCTAATTGGGAACATTACAATGGTATAAAGGCATGTTCCTTTCACTTGTGCATTAATACCATCCACTAAATAAGAATTTGCAGCCATGTCTTACTATTATGATTACTCCTATGAGTACAATTCTTATGAGCAATATGAAGAAGACTGTGAATGGTATGAGGAAGAGGTGACATCATGCAACTGTTCTTACAATTTCATAAGAAATGAGGGTTATTATTATGACCTTGTGTATTATGAATATGAATGTTTCATAACACCAAATTATAATCCTATGAATTAATTAGAAATATTGAGAGAAACATGTAAAACTTTTCGTCAGCAATATCAGGCATATCTTTCTTCGATGGGAAAGACAAAGGAGGCCATACTTTTTGAAGACATTTTTCAATGGGTGTTTGGATATAGGCCAAAGAATGAATATGTGGAGTTAGTGAAGAAATGTTTATGACCTTCTTGCAAAATACCTTGGAGATAAAATCATATATGTTTGAGTGAAAATGAGGAGTGAAATGAGGAGACCCATGAGCCACCTAGTTCTAAAATAGGTGAAGCAGAAGAAGCATTACATGAAGAGGATCAAAAATCACTCCAAAGTGACTCTAAAAAATATGAAGAAACATCAAATTAGCATGAATAATATTCCATTGAAAATACTAAATATCATTGTGAGACACACTCTACATTAGACATGAATCAAATAACATCTATTGATGGATGCTTGAACTGTGAAGGTGTACCTATTGATGGGTGCTCACACCTCTATGTTGGTGACATAGATATAAATTTTGAAAGTGTTTATGAAAGCCAAATTTCCATTGACCATGTATATGAATACCTTGTATCATTTGAATAAGAACCAATATCAACTTCCCCATCACCACTTGAGCTTCATGAATTTGGTCCAAGCAAGAAGGAAGAATAAGATGAGGTTCATTTGCAAGAACCTCATTTTCTTGCAGGGACCTTGAATATGGATGAAAAGAATATTCAATAGGCCTTGAAGACTCTCCATGAAAATCAAGCATTAGTGTCAAATTCTTGTTCGATATCTACTTCATTGGAGGAGACATCCTTCCTTGAATACACGGAGAAGATTCAAAGAGCAATGTGCAACATCAAAGGTAATTTCTTGTCTTTTCTTTTTTATAGAAACAATTTGGTTGAGCTTAATGAATTGTTACATGATGCATACTTGAAGAATAATGAGGATATTCATAAGCTCAAAATTCAAAATGAGCAACTTCTTGACAGGTTGAAAGATACTTGTTCTTCCTCCTATGTTTCAAATTGTCATATGGTAGATTGCTTGGATGATTCTCATGACATGGTGGATCATGAGAAACATTGAAATTTTCATGTGCTTGATTTTTTTGAAGATGAGCTTGATGAGATCCAAGCAATTGATGTGATGGAAGAGGAACTTGAGTTTCCTCTTGATGATGGTTATGCACTTTTTGAAGAAGTGCATGATTCCTCTACCTTGGAACCAACATATGAGAAAAGTTTCACACTTTTGAGGGAGGTGCATGATCCTACCCCTATGGATCCTTAACATGATGAAGTTTCTGTTTTTTTTTATTATTTGGGTGAGTTGGTTCATTCTCCTACATCCTACACTTCCATATTTTGCAGCATTCATCTTAATGATGTATGGGTGAAAGAGTTCTTTTTGATGGTGCACCATGAGGAGTAAAAAACTCCTATCTCTCCTTTTGATGATGACATGAATAGAGCACCTTCTTATTTAAATTTGCAACAACATCATTTGTTACCTTATGATGATACACATCTACATGGAGGAACCTATGATGTTCACTTGAATCACTTGAAGACTCGTGATTTTTCTTTCTCCTTACTTGGTTCAGATTTTTGCGGAGGTTCTTCATTCACATATTGGATGAAAGAAAACATGGCTGATTATTTTCATGCATATTACATCCTTTTCGAGCAGCATTATAGGACATGGGATGCTCATCTATGTCATTGGATCAGATTTGATTGGTCACTTGATACTTGTATGCACTTGGCACATGATGATCTACTTACTTGGATGTACAAGCACTTTCATGATTCTTTTATGAGGTATCTGATTGATGTACACTTGTATGATGTGGTTACGTACTTTGATGATCTATATTTGAACTCATGATGTTTGGAAAGATGCAATATAAGAAATGGGATCCTAGTATTGCTTGGTTTCAGCTCACTTGGAGCAACACTTCGATTGTTAGTCTGAAAGAGAAAACCAACCTTCAGTTGTTTGAGTTCATCTTTGCAGAGAAGTGTTATAGTTTCCTATGTGGGAAACCTTTTGAGAGATGGATCCAATTTTCGCATTCTTGGTGTTCATGGAGTTTCATAGCATACATTTTACACCATGCATGTATCATGATCATTTGGGACCCTGGGATCATTTTTGGATTCATTGGTTTCAATTTTTGGGGGTAGCAAGCAGTATGGGAGATTGAGTCACCACTTGAGAAGGTGATTGTAATCATATTAGTGCAACAAAAAGCATGGTGGTTCCTCTCTGAAATGATCTTGGAATCTTGAAGACTCAAATTTTTGCAACTCAGTGGCAACTTCAAAGAATTATACAGTGAGCAAAAGGGTTGAAAGTTTAGAAAGGGTTTCCAAAATATGAAAGAGTAAACATTAATTATGAAAATTTTGTTTTGATAGATTTAATTAATATTTTGGTGTTTAGTAGTGATGTCATAGGAGATATCAATATGAAAAAGAAAATTCACATCTCTTTACTTCTGGAAACAAACAATTGTAGTGCATGAGTGCCACTACTCAAAGTTTTGGAAGAAAAGCAGGTTCTTCAACATCCATGTTTGAAATTACTTGAGGACAAGCCATCTTGGGTGGGAAGGACTGTAATGTTCCAAATTAAATAATTTCCAAATAAACAAATAAGTTGGCCTATCCAATTCCTAAGGGTTATCTGGGAAAATTAAAATATTGATATTTAACCCCAAGGCCTATAGTTTCTCATGGAAATTCAAAATTCAAAATTGATGGTGGAAAATAGGCCAATAAATTATGGAGAAATCATTAATTGCTCCAAAATGAAGTGGCATGGGGTACTAGTTGGAATTGGGGGTGCATAAGTGGATATGTGGGGTCCACATGAGGCAATATTCCTCCTTCACACATGGCACCATCCTCAAATTCGAATTTGGAGGGATAAGTAACTCCCATGGGGAAGGTGAAGAGTTACAGGGCTATTTTTAGTCAATCACAAAATCTATGACAACCTATGACATCTATGACAACTTATGAAAAGAATTAGGTCCTATGCTAGCTTATGACAGCTTATGACAACCTATGACATGTTTTAGGCCATAAATTTAGCTAAGGAGGGCGCTAGAGGAGAAGGATGGGCCCACATGCTAATGTAACTTCCCCAAAATCAAGCTAAGCTTCTCAAATTCGAATTTCCAAGGTAGATGGAGTTATTATTTGGAAAAATAACATTAGAGAGGAATTAAATGAGTGCCTATGTGTCATCCTCTCATAAAAATTACATTTATTAATATTTTATTGAATCTTTGTGAGAGAATTCTAGAATGAGGCAGAAATGCTCCATGAATATTTATAAAATGGATGAATACACAAGTGAAAGGGATTTTGGATCATTGTTTTTGTTTTAAACTCTTAGATAGATTAGATTTCCCATTGCATGGTGGGTGTTTACCTTCCCTGCCATTGATCTAGTTTCGGTGGTGAAAGATTCCGCCCAAGCTAGTAGAGAGGAGGAGATCATCCAGATATTTCCATTGTGTTTCATTGCAGCTGATTATTGAGGGAAGAAACCACTTTAAGATTTCTATAAAGAGATTTACTGCAATTTATATGTTCATATACATTATTGGGGTATAATTCCTATCGTTTGGAGTTTCGTTCTATTGGTTTAGAGCTTGGACCGGTGTTGGTGGGCCGAAATGGATGTTATGGTTTAGAGACTTATGAGCATTTTTGGGATGTGATACCTATTCCATTGAATTCATATAATCATTTCAAGTGGGAAACACTTTTTTTTCACTTAAAAAGGTTTTCGTATGCCCGAGATATCACCATTTTTATAAATCTACTTTATTCGACATCTCTTCTAGTGGGGGGGGCAGACCACTACTTTTCTATCTCTATATTTATTGGATTTAGAGCCTCTGTAAGAGCCATATTTTGTTTTAATTGGTATATTTATTGTATCCATACATTCATAATTAATATTTATATATATTTTCATCTTATGGTGTTCAATGTTCAAGCTTTTGAGTGATTTATGTGCAAATATGCTAGTATAGTTAAGCAATCTTAAGACAATGTGTATTAAATTTTCATATCAGCTCCCTAAAATCTGTTGTTAAGTTTTTTTTTTCAATTTGGTAGTTCCATGGTTGATTGGATATTTCTAGGAATACTTGGGCTGATTGGGAAGTGTTTGGTTCAAGTTGAAAAACTAGTATTCCAATGTGGGGGAAATCGAGCTAGTTTCTCACTAGTCTTGAGAGGGTGTCTTTCAAACTTCTTTGGAATTTATATGGAGTCTATAAGTGGGTCATATAGATTAATTTGATTCTATTAGAGTCCTTTAAATTTATATTGGGAGAATTCGAGTTGCTCTAGGAGTGTTTGGAAAAAATTGGAAACCTCGTGTTTAGTGTGGCCAAAATTGAACTAGTGTTCCTAGTTTCTTTAGCAGCTTTTAATTTTATATCAGACCTAATTTGGGACACATATCAGTGGAATATAAACACTTTTATGAGATGCACACCTTTAATGGAAATCATAAATATACATACAATCCACTATTGTTGAATGAGAACATCTAATAAGCCTTCATAAGCCACTACTTTGGAAAAAGTTGAAAATCAACAGAATTAATGTTGGAACCTTGGAGATAATATTCCTAATTTCTGATTGGGAACATTACAAAGAACATGAAATTCCATGCACCAATATTTATTGAATATGTCAATAGCATCGTTAGCATATCACTAGATTCAGGTTTACATCAACATTACTATGAAAGAAGAGGTATGCCCAGAAAATGGTGGATTGCCATACTTTGAAAGGAAAGAATTGATGAAAATCAGCTAGATTCATTTCTGCCTTAGATCACCGAAGGAAATCATGCTCCATTTTACTACTATATCATTCTCAATCCACTAAAAAGAAGGATCAAACTTGGTTATGCTATGCCATCCACATCGTCAACAAAATATGTCCATCAATTCTGTCATTCGAAACTCAATTGTTTTGTTTTTTGGATTTTAATCTCTTTTTCTTTGATTATTTTGTAGATAAATTTTTAGTTTAGTTTTAGACTATTCATATTTTTGAATAAAAATAAGTCATTTTTCTTTTGTGCAGATAATTAAATATCGGGTAAATGGAGAAGATCAAGAAGAACACCACGATATTTCTGGAAACTTGTATCTAGATATTTCCATTAGCCATAACACTAGGCTAGATAAAATGAGCATGATATAAAAGGAATATCATGTTAACAGGGTGTCACTTACAATGATATCAGATAAGTCATAGATCAGAAAGGAAGGAGATTTTGAAGAAAAGTGTGCCAATAAAAGTTGTTGCAATCGTGCAATTCAAAATATGAAAGGAAGTTGGGTGATTTTGTGGAAATGTTAGTTTGCATAATGGGTCCTTACCATATAAACAAGCAAAAAAAAGAGATACACTCATCCAAATAATCCCTAAATCGGGGAGGAAGGTTCGATGCGATCACATGAAAAAATGTATTGGCTATCTTCTTTCCAAAACTGTTCAGACAACTGCGATTGATCTGTTGTATTATCATTGCACTAGTTACCTTGATCATCTTATATAAAGAGAAATAGGTTGACTGTGAAGGAGGGGGGAAATCTCTGTACACTGCATGGATTTTAGGCCTTTCTGTAAAACTCTTTTTACTTTTGTAACTTTGCTGCAGAAGGTGTGAAAATCCTCACAACAGATCTAAGAGATGATGTGTACCTCACAAGAGTAATTATGATTAAGTAGGAAAATAGAAGAAGAGTGAAAATATAGTATAATGAGCAACATAATAATATGGTACAGTAGAACTCAGATAGAAGCAATATTACTGCACACACACTAATTAATTAATCACAGTATCGACAAATAAATAGTACAATGGTAGAGAGAATTTGAATGCCTAAGGTGGCAATTCGAATTAGCCTCTCAAAGTGATCATAAGATCAATATAGTGTCATTGGAGCACAACTAGGTGTCTTCATGATCATTAGAGCGCAACTGGAAGTCTTCATCATCATCAGTGGAGTCATCAATGCGCATGTAACTATCAACCATCAGTCAAACTAACTCTGGTAGGTGTAACTAAGTGTAACTCAATGTAACTGAGTGTAACTGACTATAACTGACTGTAACTGAGTGTAACTGAGTGTAACTAAGTGTAACTGAGTGTAACTGAGTGTAACTGAGTGTAACTGAGTGACAACTGGACTGGTAGGTGAAGAAGGGCGAGTTGCTCCCTAAAATCAAGGAAGAAGGGCGCATTAAGCAACTGGAGGGCTAAAACTGAATAGTGAGAAGCTCCTAGGTGTTGGCTAACTGAGGGCTAGGTGTTGGACTGATGACTGGGATGCATGCAAACCCTAGAATGCATGCAAACCCTAAAAGGTGCATGCATGACTAAAAATGTAAATGATCAAAATACTGGTGGGACTAGGATGGAGTATAGGAATATCCTAACACCCCCCCTTAATCCATCCTGGGCCCTGGTAACTAAGACCAAAGGTCACCCAATACAATGAATAATAACAATCAATAAACCAAGGAAGTGGGAAAATTTCATGGGAAACATACCCCCTCCTCAAAAAATAGACTGTAAGGCACACATAAAAAATAAATGCTCCAAACTCAAGCATGTGTGATGCTTGGTCATATGTCTGGAGGTATCTTATTCATGGGAAGAAGTGGATCATGCTCAAAAAGCATGTGCTTGTACTTTCTCTTCAGATCGAATGTGATGAGAATGATCCTTGAACCTGTGATTCGAATCAGCTGAGGTAGGATCAAATATGTGAAAGTGCATATAGTCTTTTGTCTTCTCCTTCGAACCACCATGGTTGAGATTATGCCAAAAATAACTATTACATGTTTGCTTGAAATCAAAATCAGATTTAAGGCTTAAAAAATAGTTTCTTGAGATCTCCTTTGAACCAGTAGGGGTGAGATCAAAACTATCATATGCATGAGAAATTATCCCAAGCAGTAATTGCTTAGAATCCAAATTAGATCCAAGACTTGAATCATGGTTTCTTGAGATCTCCTTTGAACCATGAGAGGTGATATCAAAACCAGTATATGCACGAGAAATTATCCCAAGCGAATGGCAATGGCCATATTCTTCGATGACCTTCTGAAAGCATGGAATTATGATCATATAGTAGTATAAAAGAGGAGATAGCTGGAGAGGAGCGAATGCATTACCTTCAAAAACTATTTTGACCTCTGAAATAATCATGTGATCATGATGCAAACCAACAGACTCTGGTGCAAGAGAGGATTTAGGACCTTCTGCAATATCTAGAGTGTGAGCTGGCACAGAAAGAGAAGAAAGTTTAAGCATGAGTGGAGAATCTGCAAGTTCTTTGTCAACAACTTCAATATGAGATGATATTGGTTCATGATCTGAGAGACCATCAAGAGGAGCGAATGCATCACTTTGCTTGCTTTCGAATGGATTAGGACCAAGTCCTTCATTCTTTCTGCCAAATTTTTCATCCAGGTGAGCCCATAACTCTTTTGGAGTCCATAACTCTCTTGGATTTTCAACACCATCATGGTATTTGAATTTGAATCTTTGGTATGCACACAAGGCAAGCATCATTGTTCGAAAGGCCATGTCACCTTTATTCAACCAGTCAATATTCTCTTCAGAGGATTCGAACTCTCTTTCAAAATAACAATCAAAGAGATCATGGCTCTTCAAATATGCTATCATTTTTGGTTTCCATTCATCATAGTTGAATGGAGAAAGAAGAGGGATTCCTTCTAAATATGAATCCATTGAAGCTGTAGAAGACCTACAAAAAAAAGAGAGAATAACTGCAACTGCTACTGCTGCAAAAATCCAGATTCTGCTGCAACTGCTGCACTCAAAATCTTGGTAATAACCTGCAAAAAAATCTCAAGAATGGAGATAAACAATACTCTCAACATGCTCTGATACCATGTGAAAATCCTCACAGTAGATCTAAGAGATGATGTGTACCTCACAAGAGTAATTATGATTAAGCAGGAAAATAGAAGAAGAGTGAACAATACAGTATAATGAGCAACAGAATAATATGGTACAGTAGAACTCAGATAGAAGCAATAATACTTCACACACACTAATTAATTAATCACAGTATGGACAAATAAATAGTACAATGGTAGAGAGAATTCGAATTCCTAAGGTGGCAATTCGAATTAGCCTCTCAGAGTGAACATAAGATCAATATAGTGTCATCAGAGCACAACTAGGTGTCCTCATGATCATCAGAGTGCAACTGGAAGTCTTCATCATCATCAGTGGAGTCATCAATGCTCAAGTAACTATCAACCATCAGTCAAACGAACTCTGGTAGGTGTAACTGAGTGTAACTCAATGTAACTGAGTGTAACTGAGTGTAACTGACTGTAACTAAGTGTAACTGACTGTAACTGCATGTAACTAAGTGTAACTGAGTGTAACTAAGTGTAACTGAGTGTAACTGAGTGTAACTGAGTGACAACTGGACTGGTAGGTGAGGAAGGGCGAGTTGCTCCCTAAAATCAAGGAAGAAGGGCGAATTAAGCAACTGGAGGGCTAAAACTGAATAGTGAGAAGCTCCTGGGGGTTGGCTAACTGAGGGCTAGATGCTGGACTGATGACTGGGATGCATGCAAAATGCATGCAAACCCTAGAATGCATGCAAACCCTAAAAGGTGCATGCATGACTAAAAATGTAAATGATCAAAATACTGGTGGGACTAGGATGGAGTATAGGAATATCCTAACAGAAGGGTGGAGCTGGAGCATGCTGCCATAATTTTAAGAATGATGTGATTGGTAATGGTGAAACTTTAATATAGTTAATGACTTGGTTTATTTCCATATTTTTATAAGTTTGTATCTGAAGGTTTTTGATATATATTTACGGTTATATTTCACATTTACAATCATTGAATTGTTTGGGGTTTGCAGAAACAATCTTGCCTCTGTGTAGATTTGTGGTTGTCATTATACAACTATCTTATTATTTGAATATTTCCAGTAATCGGGAGTTACTATTATGCTTTTCATAATCCCATAAATTGTATTGTTCATCATGCTACAGATTATTGCATGTTGTTAGGTTCGATTAGGTCTCATATTTCTTAGCTTTCAACATGATTGATTAAACATCTAAGGTATATGGTTCATTTCTTTAATTAGTAAGCACCTTTACTCTAGTTAATGAAAAATGACCATGTGTCTATTTTTTATGTGTGGTTTGATCAACAAGTAAAATTGATTAATTATCCTAGGAGGAGATAATATGAATTATTTATTTGATTTTTATTAGTAAGTTTTTAGTTTTATTATCATTTTCATATTAGAATTTTTTGTATATGACATGATAGCAAGTTGTTGTTTCCTTATATATGCATTAATCAATTTTCTTTAAATTTCAGTACCTCGGCCGAGATTGGGTATTATTTTTCTTTTCTTATGTGATTCCAAATAGTTTTATTTTGGGTGTCAATTTATACGGATGAAATAATTCATATCAAGGTTGGTCTGATTTATTATACCAAGGATACCTGATACAATCTGCATGTATTTTGATATTCTACTATTAATACACCTGAATTATTTTCTTATTAGATTAGACTTGTTTTGAGTTATTATCATAGGGGTTGATAATTTCTTAAAGTTTTATCTTATGTATTACAGTATCAGGATTAGCTTTCTCACATTTTCAATTTGTAGAATAAAACTTATTGATTTAGGGCCCTTACTTTTGAAGGTGTATATTTGTATTTAAATAGTATATCTTTCATTTCATTTTTATTGTATATATTATTTTAATATCCTTTTTAGTAATTGTATGTATTGCATCATAGCCATAGGTTTAAGGATAATTTTAGTTTGATCCCTTAACTTAGAAATAAAACAGGCTAATGGAGAAAACCTGTAAGGGTTAGCCATTTCAATTGTTGGCATGGGGTTAGAGCGCATGAAGTGCGGAAGCCGATAGCAACAAAGGGGTCATCAGCAGAGGAAAGGACTTTTTGCAAAGGAAAAGAAGCCAAAGAAAGAGCAAATTATGGTCTAAATTAGTTATATTGGGTCAATTGGACCATTTTGTAACTACCATAGTTGTCTATAAATAGAACCACAATTGTAAGCCTAAGGGCATCAATCTTAGATGGTGATATCTTGCATCGATGTATTTTTCTACCTTTGGAAATTTTTGCTCTGAGTATATGGATTCGCGTTAAGTCACTTGGAACTGTTCCTGTGAAGGTTATACCACATATTTTGGGATGAGTTAATGCATGAGGATGTTTGGTTATGTCTCTACTCTATGTTTCCTATTTATGTTTCCATGTCATGAATGATAAGTGACATCTTAATGATGCAATGTATCTAAGGTTTTGTTGCTCTGTCGATTAATCTATAATGTTAGTTGATGCAAATGTCATTTACATATTGTGGATGCGAATGTTGATTATATGTTGTTGATGCATATTTCATATATATATTTGAATTGTTAGTATAATGCGAAGATAAATATCTGGTTTTTGTAGCGACTGTGTAAGAGTTAATGCATATCTTCTCCATACTGTGAAAACTTGGTTCGTGCAACCCCCCTTAGACATCTCGGGTGAGACCTCAGTTGCTCTGTGGGTGTTGCTAGAAAGGGTAAAACATTTCTGGGTCGATGCCTAAGGGTGTTTGGTTGGTGTTTGTTGACATCAGTGTGAAGTGAGCCCCTGTTGATAGAATTGTGTCAACAAATGGTTCCATTGTCGGGACCCTGAAGAAGAAAGAAGAGGACATGTTGTAGCATCCGAAAAAACCAGAGAATCAAGACTGGTTTGATAAGAAGACATGAGAGTTTGCTGAAGAATAAAATCGGAACTCTAGGAAGACAACAAGCGACTGGTTGCAAAAATACATTTATTATGATATCCACGAAGTATCCTTCTACGAATTTTTGATCTTGATGCACGAGTGGCTGGCACAACTAACGTTCCAAAAGAAGAACTTTCAGGGAGGCAAGCATGAACAGTGGACAACATAATTGATCTAGCAATGGAAGCGAGTAGATAACAAATCCTCTAGGGCTATCAAAGTCTGTGTAAATAGTATCCTAGAGGGATACATCACTGAATTCGTGGTTGACACAATCAAGTCATACAACGACACGGAAAGGAATTTTTTCAAGGGACCCATAGGAAGGTTCCTACCATCACTGAAATTGTGGATTAAGATGCTTATCTGTGAAAAGGGTATACTGAAGATGAATTCTGACGAGTAAAGCTCGGTGTGCGGAGGCTATAAGTACCGAGTGAATGCAGGTATGATATAATGATGTGGGGTAGATGGACATGAGCGATGATGAATTATTAAGGGACGCTGAGGAAGGTTGTGGTACCCTGCGAAGTGGGTTGAGGTTCCGGCATCCAGAGAAGAAGAGGCGCACTTAGATTGAGAGAGAGTCTCATAAGGAGACCGAAACAGAGAACTGTGAAATGGGACCACAAAGGACTAAGCGACCTTACTATGACGGAGAAAGAAACCAGGCTACCCCTGAAGCTAAAGAAGGACATACCCAAAGCTACAGCATACCGAAAACCCCACGCACTACGCCAAATTTTGGAGGAAGAGACATCAGTTCTTCACAGTGCTACCCGAAGTGTCAGAAGAACGGTAAGAGTAGTGGGTCCATAAATAATAGTAGGAGATCAAAGATGGTAGGTGACGACGTGAAAATGCCTATTTTCAAGGGTAATGGGACCGAGGATCCCAAGCAGTATTGGTTTTTATGTGAAGCAGTATGGAGAGAGAAGCAGGTCCAAGACAAAAAAATAAGAAAACACAACTAAAGACGAACTTCAGGGGCCGTGCGCTAGGCTGGTTTATGAAATTCATACAAGTACCTACAGGGAGTTCGGAGAAGACACTATTGTAGATCAGGGCTAGACTAATTGATGAGTTTAGGAAGCTAAAGTTCAAGTAACAATACAACAAATAACTGAAGGAAATCAAGCAATTTCCAAATGAATTAGTGTGGCAGTTCGACCAGAGATTTAAAACCTTGGTGGAGAAAGTAAGTTTTGGGATGAGCGACGTACAACACAAGGAATGGTTCATCACACGATTAGTACCACACATTCATGGGCCACTAATGCAGAAACATATCACATATTAGGCGGAATCTATGGAAATCACGATGAAATTTGAGGCTTCTCTAGCTGACGAAGCAGGGTTAGGCATGAACCACATTCAAGCGTAGCTAGCAAAATTGACAATCCAACTACAGGACATCAAGAAGTGAAAAAAAGTGCACGAGGAAATATGGTGCAGTCGTTGTAAATCAAAAGGAAACCATAAGGACGAGTGAAAAGAAGGGAGGGATGCCATGGTTCCGTATTTGTCAGACGAGGGGACATCGATAAGAAGAATGTGTATATTTACAGAAAATGGTGTCGAAACCAGTGAACTTGTTCTGCAAGTTCTGTCGATCGGTTGGACATGAAGAAAAGGACTATAGATTATATGACTTATTCTAACAGAGGACCGTAGACACATTCTTCATGAAGGGGGAGGAGAAACCACCTGTACAACAACAACAACAGTACAATAAGCTGCAACCGCACTATAGTCAACCGCTACCACATTACAATCAGCCGCAACTTCACTATAATCAACCACAACTGTTGTAAAATGAACCGCCATAGTATGACCAACTACAGTATCAGCCAGGGAAATATAACCAATAGCCATATGGCCAACCGCGAGGAGGTTTCAAAGGAGGATTATGTGGAGTTTGAGGTGGAGGCATTGGTCGGGGAGGAAATTTTGGATGAGGTAGAGGGCAAGTTATATCCTATAATTATGGTCAAGTCGGACATTATCAAATAGATTTCCCAAACCTGGTTCGCAATATAATTATTGTAGCGCACCATACCATAATGTTTAGGATTGTCCCCAACTGATTACGAAATGGAAAACTAAAATTCCACCCCAACCTCAACCGAATCCAAATCATAATCATAATCCACCTCCAAATATACAGAAGATCTCAACGGAGATAAGGACTCGACCAATGAATGTTGCAGTAGTGACTAGAGGAGGGGTTGTGATAGGGGAAGACTTGCCACAACCTACCATTCAACCTACAATATGGAAACAAGTCTGATTTTATGTGGAAGCGGAAAGGGAGACCTTTTGTTAACACCCAAAAAGTGCTCACTAGCCCATTTTCCTACTCCCATGACCCATTTGTCCACTTTTTTCCACCATTTGATCCTCTAAAACCTTCAAAAGGTCACCAAAAAGACCAAAAACCATCTTTTCCCCCTCAAAATATGTAATTTTCCTCAAAAAATAAAAAACCCTAAAAAATGGTCCAAAATTCCCAAAAATCAATTAAAAGGGAATAAAAATATAAAATATATTCAAAAAAGGAAACAAGAGGGAAAAAGAAACCTAAGCCATTTTGGTCAATACCATTGGTTTTATTAAACCATAATGGTATTCCCCATCACCAAAAACTATAAAAAGGTGATAGGGGCTCCTCACTATTCATCCATATTCATCATATCCTTAGGCTACCAAATTCTCTTTAAGATCCCTTGCCTCCATTTTTGAGTTTGAAGATCCTCATTAGAGCATTGGAGAAGAAGAGACCATTGGAACATTGGAGCACCTCAACCTTACAGCTGCTCAAACACAACCATCCTCACTACTTGAGGTAACATGATTATTGTAAAGCTATTTTTTTATAAATAAAGAATTTGTTTTACATATAGATCTGAGTTATTTACCATTTACTTTAAATTTTTTACATGAACATGCTAGATTAACTTTTTACTTTCTCATATCTTAGATTAATTCTATTTTTTTACTTTAGTTTTTATTTATTTCCATTGAGATTGCTACTACAGTTAGTAGGTGCTCATCAGCACATGCTTGGGTAAAAGCCCGAGCAACAGTTTTTTGGTGACTCCACTTCATTTTGAATCTTTGAATCTTTGATTTAGATCTATATTTCTTCATATTTTAGTTGTTTTCTACCTTTATTGTTGTAGATCTTTCCTACTACTTAGCCCCTTGCTTGCTGCCCTAGCCATTGGCCTTTTCTGTAGCCCAAACAACCCAAAATTTCAATTTTTGGGTTTGTTTTTCGGCAACGTTTTCCGTCCGGCACATCGCAACTTTTGGCACCCATAGCCACAATTCACATCGCGGCTTTTAGCCTTTTTGCCACGATTCAGATCACGGGTTTTTTTTCTTGTCAGCTGCGATTTGCATCGCGGTTTTCCTTCCTGACAGCCGCGATTCACATCGCACATTTCGCCCTCCGAGCCACGATTCACATCGCGCCTTTTGCCTAGATCACCATGATTCACATCGCGTATTTTAGCCCGAAAGCTGCGATCCAAATCGCAACTTTCACCACAAACAGCCACAATTTCTTCCTATAATGTCTGATTCGTTTTTCTGAATTTTTCTCATTTCGGCCCATTTTTTCCAGCCGTCTCCCCTACATTTTTGGACAGCCTACTGTTTTATTTCTTGCAGCATTAAAAACTCATATTTATTTTTTGTTATTTTCCCAAGCAAGGCATTAGAGATTTAATCATTTTTTATGATATTTGCTTTACCTTAAAAAAAAATTCAAGAACCCATACTTTTTGAAAAATATTATTAAAGCATTTACATTTAAATCGTATTTCATTTTCGCAATTTGAAATCATTATTTGTGAATAATCGCCCAAGAGAGGAATTTTCTTTTGGTACATAACCACAAATGCACACAATCCATCACCATAAATCAAAGTGAGCCTTAAAATCCTCTTAACTCAACCAACATTCTAACCCCACTTTGGGAACACCAAAAGAATATTGTAGTTAGGTAGGACTGAGAGGATAAGTATCCAAATAACACCCTTCACTCACTTTCATTTTGAGACATAGTGGTTGACATTTAGGGTACAAAAATCCCCTAATACTTATTGGCATGGTTTCAAACCAATTTGTCGGAAAGGCCTCTCCCTTAGGTGGATCGAAGTAGACAGACTGGTTCCGGAGACCTGAGTGGACTACCGCAATTCATTCAGTCACCGAAGGATACCTACTCTCTGTTCTCGTTGTACCACCCTTGTGGGAGTACAACTGTGATAGAACAAGAGCTATAGATTCACCTTTCTGGACATGTCATGAACAGGGTATCTTAGTGGCCTATCTTCTAGGATTGTCTACCGGGTGTCCCTCCCGGTAGGGGGATATCTAGCCTTTGGTTCTACAATTCATAGTGTATGACTTGGATTTCAGCACCTTGCAGAGGATACGTCCTGTTGAATCATAATACCATTTTAGTTAGGTGTTTGCATGCTCTTTTACCACCCCTTGGTCTAGTGAGTACACCATTTTTTTATTTATAGGATCCCTTTGCATGTTGGTAATTTGACCACATTTTTTGGTTACTCCATTTATTATAACACAGTTGTTATATTAAGTGTTTTCAGTTTGGTTGTTTGCCTAAGTGCCATTGTTTTTTGTGCTCCCCTCTTGCACACACGGCTGCATTAGGGTTTTCGAGCTTTCCACTCACCATCACACATTAGTTTTACCAGACGATTGTCACCATTGAGTCCCCGAGAGGTTCTCGACATTTCAAGGGTGAACCCCCTTAGTTCGGTTCACTTGACACCACATATCATAGACGTAGAGCTTTGTCACTCAACTCCACACATCATCGACGTAGAGCTTGATCACCCGATTTGGACTCCCCATATATGGCATCCGATTCTGACACAAAATATGAATACCCCACATACACAACACCATCTATCCCCATGGCTAGTATTCATTTCAACCCTTTCAATGTAGGGACTGTTGGTGGAACATCCTGCACCACCCCGGCTACCACATTAGCCACCACCACCACAAATACTACTGGTATGCACAACATGGGACCTACACCCACGTTCGGGATGCCCAACATGGGACCTACACCCACTTTAGGGATGCCCAACATGGGACCTACACACACTATAGGTATGCCCTTGACAGGAACCACTTCTACCATACCAAACCCAGGGTCTAGTATACCTAATCCAAACCCATCTATAACTCATGTTGAACTTGGGGGCATTGTCCCATCTCACACATCTTTAGGTGGAGGGCACATCCCTTTTACATCTAATATTCCCTTTGCGGGCAAAGGCTCAACCCATAATGCTACCACTAGCACTTATTCCCCATAAACCATGTCACACACCTCTGCTAGTCTGCCATTTATGGCTAGTATTAACCTACCAGACCTAGCAAGGTTAACAAATAACCCCATCAGACATGACCCTACTTGGCCCCCCATGCCCACAAAACTCCCGTCAGACATCCGAAAGTTTGAAGGGAAAGATGGAGAAGACCCACAAAATCATATTATGTATTTTCACGTATGGTGTTCCTCAAACTCCATAGTTGATGATTCTATTCGACTCCAACTTTAACAAAGAACTTTCATTGGCTTGGCAGCCAAATGGTATATTGAGCAGCCCCATGGGACACACCCTACATTTACATCCCTCGCCTCAACTTTCCTACAGTTCTTTCAACTACCCATCTGCTATGATGCAAGAGTAGAAATCCTACTGTCTTGTAGACAGAATACGACCACCCATATCACAGATCATATCCATGAGTGGCGTAAGTGTCGTAGTCTATGCAAGATCAAGCTAGATGACCGTATCTTCCTGGATTGGTTCTTGAAATCCCTCCTTCCACTCATAGCCAAGGACATAGATTCTAAACGACCCCAGTCGAAAGAAGAAGCCATTTTAAAATTCCAGCAGTTCAAATTGATCTACGCCCAGTCTGCCTATTTATACACAATCTTACTGTAATATCCTTGAGAAGATTTAACCAAGATATTAACTCAACTTAAATTTTTTTAATAAAAATCACTGGTTAAATTTCTTAATAATTCTTTTAAACCAAGCGGGAGGTCAGTGATGGGGATGGAGACTGAATATGAGTATGGTGGGATGAAATTTCAATTCTGGAATTTGTATGGGGGAATGTGCAGCAGAAAATAATAACATCAGAGGGAGATTCCCAAGCACAAAGCACTGGGGCCATTTATGTTTCGGACATCAACTACCGCTGAAGCCTACCGCAAAGCTTCCTGGGCACACTAGCATATGATTACTAGACTGGGTGGGTACAAAACTGAGTTATGTCAATAAAATAGGTTCAATGGACACAATGAGCAGCATTCAAAAGGATTTGGGAAGAGTAGGAGTGGTTTGGATGTTTTAGGCCCTGTCGGGATGATAAAGCTAGTCAAAATGAAATATTTACAAATAGGGGTTGAATCCTCCCAATTTCTTTAATTAGGGACTGATATGGCTAATATGATGTTTTATTGATGTCATACAACTTACAGAAAGTAAATCTGACATTTAGAACAAATTTGACAGTCCTTTTAGTGAAACTAGTCATTAAACAATGCTCAATGAGCTAGTCTTCTATTCTGAATTAAGTACTGACTTTATTTAAATGTAAAAATCTATTATGAAATATTAGAGTGCTATTATTAAATGTAATTAGCAGCAGCAGGTTGAAATTTTACTCACTGAACTGAGTTTGCACTCATTTAATAGCTCCTCCTTAATACAATGAATTATAGGCTAGGAAACCCCCTCATAGAGCCATAGAATGACTGGAAGAAGAGAAGTAATGACCCAATATCTATTCTGAAGGTGTAATATGATCTTCAATAGGTCTTAAACAGAGGATATGGCTGCACACTAATTCTCTGGAAGAGGATGGAGAGCTATCCCCAGATCTTCTCTTCCTTATGGGAAAAACAACTCCAAATCTAGTTGTGGTTGTTTTGAATGAAGGAGAAGAAGAGAATGGATCAGTTATGAGAATGATTTATAATAATGGATATCACTGTTGGATGAACATAAGGCTGAAACAACCCTCCATCAGTTCTTGGGCGCATTCACTGGAGCATTCATCTTCAACTTGAGAAACTTCACCAAAACTAGCTAGAATTTCACTGAATGAGAGATGTTCTCTTGGAACTAACAGTATGACTTCATTGCTGAATTGATATGAATGTTATTAGTTGTAGAATCATGTTCTGGACCTGCATAACACTCATAAAAAATTCACATGCCCTTGGGGCACATCTCCCAAGCAAACTTGTTGAGGCACATCACTCAACTAGAGAGGCTCGGAGCTCTCAAACCAAAATTGCAAATGACAAAAGTTCTTGAATGAAGTTGGAAACCTTCTTAAATAGAATTCTTGTTGACCTGTTGAGAAAGTTACTTAGCTTGGTGACTTGTGAGAATAGGTCACCCATGAGTGGACATACTTTCCTTGATTTGCTTGCTCGCTTTGCTTTGGCTTTCCTTTTTTTCCTCTTTTTTTGACTTTCCTTCTTTTCTGAACTTTCCTGGTTTCTGAATTTATGCTGCTTTTCCTGAAATATTCCTCTTTTCTCATTTCTGGCAACATTTTTGGACTCTAATGCTTACTTGACTTCTAGTCCAAGTAATTCCTTGATTTTTTTAGTTTCATCACTTAGGCAAGTTTGGCTCACTTACCAATTCGAATTTCCTGGCCAAGTCATCAACCACTTGGCACATTTATTAGCAATAATTATTTAAATTAAAATAATACCACTCGGAAATAATTTAACTTAGCAATTAATTAATTATCTAGTAATTAATCAATTAATAAGGTGTAATTCCTCAAAATTTCTCCAATTAATTAATTTCTCAATTAATTAATAAATCACCTTAGCACTTGAATTGGGGGTTAATAACTTCATGGGGGCCCCTCCTTATCCATTTAATTCCTCAAATTCACCCTTAGGAATCTTACTTCATCCATCCATTAATTATTTAATTAATGCCTATTTGACTTAGGCTAAAATCATCCCCATGGACCATAGGAAAATTTGGGAACATGATAGTCCTCCCTTCCTAAGATTGCTTGTCCTCAAGCAATGCCAGGATTCCACCAAGTTTCTTCTGCACCAACTTTGATTATCATTGTCCCCCATCCATTGAACAATATGTAAATTACTTGGGCCTTCAGGAAAAATGTCTATGTAAAACAAACTGTCATGTAATTTATATTTTCCATTAGCCAACAAATGAACATAATTTCAACCCCATTAGGATAGATGAGTAGAATTCTTGAGTCCCATTGTTTCTCCTGCAAGGAGCAGAATTCTCTTGTCATCTTTGGAAATCTGTCAGTCAAGTGTATGCCAGGATCCCAAAGTATCAACTCCATTTTCACCATAATCAGAATAATTTTAAAGAATTTGTCATCAAACATGTTCCTTTTCATCCGAGGAATAACTATTAGGGCATTGCTTCCAACCAAACCAAGTGGGGAGCAAAATGTCTCTTTTAGAGAGAACATCCAATGGCTCAACTCTCTGCCATTGGAGAAAAATTTCAAACATCCCTCCTAGCATGTGGATTCCCTCCACATAGGCCAACTTCTGCAAGTAATCATTAATTTATCTTGGCAACTTTCCTACTTAGCTATCTTCCCTTGACCATAAGCATAAATGTTTTTGAAAAAAGACTTCATGCTTGTCAGGTAATCTTTCACCCAACCCATATGTGGATTGGTGACATCAAATGGCTGCAAAATACATCTTTGTTGCTACTCACAATTAAAGACAATGTCAGTTATAAAAGAATTATTGCAGAAACAAGTGAACTTTTTACCTTCCAAGGTCTTCACTACAATGTTTCCCCTACCCATCCAACCAATGGATGGACAAGCACTTTGATTTGCTGAATCATATGGAATGTGTTCAGCCATATGTATGTCCTCCTCACATAAATAGAATTCATGATATCTATGGAACTCCACAGGTGTTCCCCTCTTCATCCAATGGCTCAACTCTCTGTCATTATCCAAGGGTGCAAAACTCCATCAAATGACCCATGCATTGAAATTAGGTGTGGATCTGATACCTCCTTGTCAAAAGTGGCTACACACTCATGCATGGGATGACTCCGCTGCTGCGGGTTAAGGAAAATGTCACGAGCCTCGATTTTAGGATCCTCCTTCTCAACATGTGACACCAAGAGGAAGAATCCTTTTACCCAATTTTCATTCCCACAATTTGTGGTTGAATGTGAAGTGAGGAATGAAGGGTGGTGAGCCATGCTTATGAACTTTTCATCCACCTTTTCTGCACTTTCTTCCAGCACATACTGAACATACTACTCCTCATGGTCCACCCACTCATGAGGTTCCTCCATAGACATTTTTATGTCATTTACCCAAAAGGGATGACTCTCAGGAAAAATTGTGGATTCGGTCAATTCTTTCCACTCTTGTTGGAATTGTTCTATCTTCATTTGTGATTCTAAGAGGGCACTTTGAGTGTATCTCAAAGAATCTCGGGTGGCCAACAACTCACGTTTGAGCTTGTAGTTCTCTTTTTCATATATGCTAGTACTCTCTTCATCATGCATTGTTGCTTCTTGCAATAACTCAACAAGCTCAAGCATGTAATTTTTATCAGAAAGCAATTGTGAGAAATTACCTTTGATTGTGGACATTGCTTTGTAGATATTCTCCATGGATTCAAAGGAAGATTGGTCTTCCATTAAAGAAGCTTCCCAACACAACTTTGACATTGAAGCATGAGTTTCATGGAGAATTTTCAGGGCCTCTTGGATCTTCTGTTCATCCATCTTTAAAGATCTTGCAAGAAGATGAGGTTCTTGCAGATGGTCCTCCTCTTCATTTTCCATTATCGGATCAATTTCATGCAGTGCACTTGAGGTTTTGAAATCTGATCTTTGTGTTGCTGTTGCAATATATTCATATTTCATGTCTTTAAAAACATAATTTGGGCTATAACATAAGTTTTCATTCATCCTTGGTGCAACAAAAAGATCTTCTCTCAAGGTTTCATCCTTCATACTTCTTTCATTTTTTAGACCAGAATTCAGAATCTCATCACTATGGGGCTCAACCATTCTGAACTTTTCAATGGAAGTGGCTGCCACATTAGATTGACCTAAAGACACATAAAAATAAGAAATTACAAATTCACCAGGTGTCATGTTCTCCTCCTTATGCGGTGGAATTTTGATGGCTTGTTCATCCACCCATTTCTCTGCTTCACACCCTACTGAGATGTGCTCAATTTTTGCTTCCTGGTGAGGCCCAAGGGGTGATTATAGATATGAATTATGTCACTCTTTTGGATCAGATCCAAAAGATGTCTCACCTTCATCACTATGTCCCATTTCTTCTGCACTTGTTTTCAAATCAACCATTAAAAGATCGAGAGTGATTTTACCTCCCTCATCACCAACAATCAAGTGTTTGACTGCTAGATCTTGTACTGTGCATTGACCTTCTTCATCCACTTCTTGGAGTAATGGGGCACCAGCAAGGTCTTCTTGGTCATTTCTTTCCAAGAAACTTGATTTCTCTCCACATTGTGTGGTGCTCAGATCACAACCTTTGGACTTCCTTCTTGAAGAAAAACCAAATAGTCTCGCAATGCTTGGCCCTGCCAATGGCCTTGCTGAAACTTCCTTCTTGATTCCTTTTCCCTGGGATTGGGATGGATCCATATGTAGGGAGGCAAATTCATCTTTATTTTTTCCTACTTCTTCTCCACTCAAAGAGCTAGGTGGCTCTTGGTTTCCTCCTTCGATTTTTCCTAGCTGTGAGGACACATCTTTATCCCTCCCTTCCATCTTAGATTGTAGGGGTACAAATCTTGCCTCAAATTCTTTGCACACACCATCAACCATATGTGTAATCCTTCTTTTGCTATCATTATTGTAGGGGTCTTTTAACAACCTTTAAATCTCCAAATTACAATAGTCTCTAAAGGTCAGGGACTTCTCAACCTCCTTCTTCAAGGTAGAGTACTCCATGAAGTACTCATAGGATTTCCTAAGGTTTCCTCTTTTGAGTATTCCTTCATAATCCCAATTAGTCATAGGTAGGTCATTTCCTATGCTCTCTTCAAACATTTTTTCATCAAGGAAATCATGTTCAACTTTGTGCAAATAAGAATTTCCAACATGGGTTAAAGTCTCCTCTTCATATGGCTCAAAAATAAATTCTTCTTCTTCATTGATTGGTAGGAGCCCCATTTTGCATCTATGAGAAGATCTTCAATATTCCTTCAATCATTGAGTTAATTTATTTTGACAGGGTGAGCCAAGGTAAGAGCTCTGATGCCACTGTAATATCCTTGCTAATATTTAACCAAGATATTAACTCAACTTCAGAAATTTTAATAAAATTCATTGGTTAAATTTCTTAATAATTCTTTTAAACCAAGCAGGAGGTCAGTGATGGGGATGGAGACTGAATCTGAGTATGGTGGGATGAAATTTCAGTTCTGAAATTTGTACGTGGAAATGTGCAGAAGCAAATCATAACATCATAGGGATATTCCTAAGCACAAAGCACTGGGGCCATTTATGTTTCGGATATCAGCTACTGCTGAAGCCTACCACAAAGCTTCTTGGGTGCACCAACATATGCTTACTAGACTAGGTTGGTACAAAAATGAGTTATGACAGTAAAATAGGTTCAATGGATAGAATGATCAGCATTCAAAATTATTTGTGAAGAGTAGGAGTGGTTTAGAAGTTTTAGGCCCTGTCGGGATGACAGATCTAGTCAAAATGCAATCTTTACAAACAGGGGTTGAATCCTCTCAATTTATTTAAGTAGGGACTGATATGGCTAATATGATGTGTCATTGACCTCCTACAACTTACAGAAAGTAAATCTGACATTTAGAACAAATTTGACAGTCATTTTAGTGAAACTAGTCATTAAACAATCCTCAATGAGCAGAGTCTTCTATTATGAATAAAGTACTGACTTTATTTAAATGTAAAAATCTGTCCTAAAAGATTAGAGTGCTATGATATAATGTAATTAGCAGCAGCAAGTCGAAATTTTACTCACTGAATTGAGTTTGCACTCATTTAATAGCTCCTCCTTAATACAATGAATTATACGGTAGGAAACCCCCTCATAGAGCCATTGAATGACTAGAAGAAGAGAAGTAATGACCCAATCTCTATTATGAAGGTGTAATCTGATATTCAATAGGTCTGAAACGGAGGATATGGCTGCACACTGATTCTCTGGAAGAGTATGGAGAGCTATCCCCAGATCTTCTCTTCCTTATGGGAAAAACACCTCCAAATCTAGCTGTGGTTGTGAGAATGAAGGAGAAGAAGAGAATGGATCAGTTATGAGAATGATTTCTAATACTGGAAATCACTATTGGCTAAACATAATGCTGAACCAACCCTCCATCAATTCTTGGGTGCATTCACTGGAGCATTCATCTTCAACTTGAGAAACTTAACCAAAACTAGCTAGAATTCCACTAAATGAGAGATCTTCTCTTGGAACTGATTGTATGACTTCATTGCTGAACTAGTATGAATGCTATTGGATGTAGCATCATGTTTTGGACTTGCACAACACTCATAAGAAACTCACATGGCCTTGGGGCACATCTCCCAAGAAAACTTGTTGAGGCACATCACTCAACTAGAGAGGCTTAGAGCTTTCAAACCAAAATTGCAAATGACAAAAGTTCTTGAATGAAGTTGGAAACCTTCTTAAATAGAATTCTTGTTGACCTATTGAGCAAGTTACTTAGCTTGGTGACCTGTGAGAATAGGTCAGCCATGAGTGGACATACTTTCCTTGCTTTGCTTTGCTTTGGCTTTCCTTATTTTTTCCTCTTACTCTGACTTTCCTTCTTTTCTGAACTTTCCTGCTTTTCATACTTTCATGCTTTCTAAATTTATGCTGCTTTTCCTGAAATATTCCTCTTTTCTCATTTCTGGAAACATTTTTGGACTCTAGTGCTTACTTGACTTCTACTCCAAGTAATTCCTTGATTTTCTGAGTTTCATCACTTTGGCAAGTTTGCCTCACCTACCAATTCGAATTTCCTGGCCAAGTCCTCAGCCACTTGGCACATTTATTAGCAATAATTATTTAAATTAAAACAATACAACTCAAAAATAATTTAACTTAGCAATTAATTAATTATCGAGTAATTAATTGATTAATAAGTTGTAATGCCTCAAAATTTCCCCAATTAATTAATTTCTTAATTAATTAATAAATCACCTTAGCACTTGAATTGGGCGTTAATAACTTCATGAGGGGACCTTCTTATCCATTTAATTCCTCAAATTCATGCTTAGGAATCTTACTTCATCCATCCATTAATTCTTTAATTAATTCCTATGTGACTTAGGCTAAAATCATCCCCATGGACCATAGGAAAATTTGGGAACATGACAGGGCTCGGCAACCAAATGGTATATTGGGCAGCCCCATGGGACACACCCTACATTTACATCCCTCGCCTCAACTTTCCTACAGTTCTTTGAACTACCCGTCCGCTATGATGCAGGAGTAGAAATCCTACTGTCTTGTAGACAGAATACGACCACCCATATCATAGATCATATCCATGAGTGGTGTAAGCACCGTAGTCTATGCAAGATCAAGCTAGACGACTATATCTTCCTGGATTGGTTCCTGAAATCCCTCCTTCCACTCATAGCCAAGGATGTAGATTCTGAACGACCACAGTCAGAAGAAGAAGCCATTTTAAAATACCAGTAGTTCGACTTGATCTACGCCCAGTCTAGCTATTTATACACAATATTACCAGACGCCCCATGCAATGATCCATCCCGGAGCGATGCGCCAGGGGCATCCCATGGCACTGATGGTATCATTGGCCAGGTTATGGCACAAAACAAACCCTTCACCATGATGACCACCTACAACGACCCAGACCTTTTTAGGGATACATCTCATTCTGGAGCTACAACTTTGTATGCTCCAATGACGCACACCCACCACACTCATGGACCCTCATGTCCACCGCAGTGTTATGGGAAAGCACCCCTAGTTTATGCACCACCTACATATTATAACCAATAGGCCAATCATACCTCGGTTCACCCACAAGCCCAATCGGTTTATTACCTTCAATAGGCAGTAGCGTCTGCCCCAGCACTTCCGATAGCTCAAGGTTACCAACAACCACAAAAAGCACTGGGTCCACCCCCGAACCCCCCCGCTTACTACCTCCGTAGCCTGCTCAAGCACCTGTGTTACCCCAAAACCCTCCTACTGCCCAAGGGAAAGTATATGCGCAACAAAACCAACACCACAACCAGAACAACCAGTGTAATCAAGGAGGTCAACAGAATCACGGAATAGGACACAATCGCGAAAATAACCAACAACAAAACCAAGGAGGGAAGCCACCTAATCCTCCCAATAACAATAACGTTGCTCTTGCCAATCAAAACCCTGATTGTCCACCGAAACAGGGAAAAAACCCCGACTTAAGAACAAACCACCCATGTTCCTTTTGTTCGGTATACGACCACTACACACTAAATTGCCCCCATTTGGAGAAAACACATCAACTTTGGGCCGACGATGCCCAACAACAAGGGCATGCTGCATAGCCATTGCCACCTCCTTAACCGCAACCCATGATATTACAAAATCCTCTACCCAACCAAGGAGTAGTAAACACCCATCCAATGGATCCCCCACAATGATCTGCTGCACCACAGCAGTAAATTACCTATGCTACAACCGATTACTAGCATACAGAGATGAGCACTCACCATCTGCTAATGATGTCATCAAATGATATCAACTTGCAAACTCGCCGAAACCAATATGGTTCAGCCCCTGAAACCATGCCTACTGGTCAATCCTCAAGCAACCTACCAACTTATTAGACATTACGCATACTAAATATGCCAATGGATGGGGGTCCAAAAGCCCCTCGCTTCCCCCTAAGATGAATCAACAACATTCCTAATGCTCGTGCAGCTTCAAACTATAACATTGTAGAAGACTTAGCCCAGTCCCCTGCTACTATGTCCGCTCTAGAAGTCCTAAAAAATTGTCCTACACAGAGGAAATTATTGTTGTCCTCCATTGGTGCCATAGACCCATATGAATCCCATATGATGGCATTGTTGTCCGCCATTGGTGCCATAGACACTGATGAATCCCAAGCCAAACCACGTTTTCCTTCGTCACTATATTTTCAGGTTTATGTATCCATTCGAAACCTTTTCGTTCATCGATGCATCATCGATGAAGGTGCCTCCACCTGCTTTATGTCGAATTTTGTTTGGAAGAAACTTAGATCCCCCACACTGCAACCATCCACTACTGCATTGCGAGCTTATGATGGTTGTTCAGCTCAACCGCAGGGCCTGTTAGTTAATGTGCCCGTGTAGCTTGGGGGAAAAATGGTTCTCATAGACATAGAGGTCATCAAATGCCCAGCTTGATTACAACCTCCTATTAGGATGGAGTTACATGTATAAAATGAAAGTTGTCGCTTCTTTCGTCTTCGCCTCATGATGTTTCCCCATGAAGGATGCGTAGTCAAAATTGACCAGATAACATACTATGATCGTAATGCCCCCACAACACCTAAAAATGTTCTACCTATGATTGAACAACCCATTCAGAGTGCACCTACATCGTTCGTCTCCTCAGTCAGACCCACAATATATTCAGATACTCCCATGACCTCCACATTCCAATCTATCCCACCCCCTTTGTGGATAATTGAAATATCTGATTTGTGCACCCTTTCGCACAACACACAGCCACATACTCAACAACCACCATTACTGCCACAACCACCCATAGTGCCTAGTCACATCGGAGCAACACCGATTCACACTATCTCATTCTTATTTCCTCCTTCAGGAGTCATCAACATGCCAGTAATAGCTACGCTAAATCTTCCAGGGTTAACGTTAGGACTACCTGTATGGTACCTACCTGCACCGACCCCTCCCCCAACACCAAATGTCATTTTACAACCAGTGCAGCCCAATACTTCAAGCCATCCACCACCTGGCGTAGCAAACATCCAAAACCGACCACCTCCGACTGGGACCACTGCATCAACGTTTAGTAATGCTCCCCCTCAACTCCGCTACAATGGGGGCAAAGGCCCACAATCCTACACCACCAGACTCATAACTCACACTTCCCCACCGACTCCCATGTTGGCAAATAATCCCCAACAATCCATGTTCCCCCTAAGTGCTCTTTGTGCGACGATATAGGCCATGATACACATCAATGTCCACAATTACCATCACTTCAAGACCATATGCAAATGTTGGATGATGACACTAACATCCCAGTTGTCAAACTTGAGCTACCACCTCAGCCTCACCATAAATCACTCCATACCAACCGCCCTTGTGCGATATGCGGCACCTACGACCATTATTGACACCACTGCCCTGATCTCCCAGATTATAGAGAAGGTCTATACGAATTGAATAATTTTGACCTAGAGTTATCCCCCCTCTCATAGAGGAAATATATCCCCCAAAATCTTCCCCTTTAGAAGAAATCAATACCATTTATATGATTTCATCCACCTACAAGCATGAACAAATTGATTTGATGACACACTACTTCTGTAGCGACGAGGAAATCCTAGAAACACTTACTTCACCTGACTACCCCTAGGATGATATGCACCATCTGTCATACTTCATCCCTAAGGAATCTACCTCCACGATGGCGAACCAACTGTCCATCGAATCAAAATATTTTTTACCAACCAAGGTCGATTGGTTCAAAGATCCTATCCTAGATCCAAATGCCTTTGAAGAAGGTAATATGGCCAACATTTCAGCAATCATAAAAATTGACATCTCCACCGCACTTGGAAAACCTCAACTTATCTCCTTAGGAGCATCATGCACTAAAGAGGACTTCCAAGCCTGGTCTTACACCAAGATGCGTAGTCTCGATCCTACCATTGTAGAACATCACATAGACACTTGGCCTAACATACCTCCTATCCACTAGAAACAACGCCCCATTCACCCATCTAAGCTTCCAGCCATTAAGGCTGAAATTGAGAAGCTTTGAGTAGCAGGGTTCATATACGCTATTGCTTATACCACCCGGGTTTCCAACCCAGTTCCAGTCAATGAGAAAGTGGGAAGCATTCATGTCTGCATTGATTTCTGCAACCTCAATCTAGCTTCTCCCAAAGACAACTTCCCAACACAATTTATAGACCAACTAATCGACGCATGTGCAAGGCATGAGGTACTATCTTTCATGGATGGTTTCTCTGGGTACAACCAAATCCAAATCTGCAAGGAAGATCAATACAAAACCAATTTCACTACCCCATGGGGCACTTTTTCCTATCGCATTATGCCCTTCGGTCTCAAAAATGCTGGAGCCGCATTCTAGCGAGCCATGACTTATTGTTCCCATGACCTGATTAACATCATATTGGTTTACATAGACGACCTCATGGCTTGATCTAGGAAACGATCCGACCATCTATACGACCTTTGACAAGTCTTCTTGCATTGTCGCAAATACCAAATCCGCTTGAACCCACTCAAGTGTGTCTTTTGCATTCCACTAGGCCGTCTGTTGGGTTTTATCATTTCAGAAAAAGGAATCACCGTAGATCCATTAAAGGTACAAGCCATTGTGGACCTACCATCACCTCGTACACTAAGACATCTACAAAGCCTTCAGGGGAGGTCCAACCTTCTCCGCCACTTTTTCCCTGATTACGCCACAATAGTTCATGGTTTCCTTTGTTTACTACACCTTCATACCCATTTTGCATGGGATGACCAAGCGGAAGGAGATTTCATAGACCTGAAGAAAACACTCACTAATACCCCCTTGATTTCCCCTTTGGATTTCACAAGAGACTTTATCCTTTACGTTTCGGCATCCGATTATGCTATTTCAGGAGTACTCGTCCAAGAAGACTCTGCTCGTCAAGAGCATGTCATTTACTATGTAAGCCAAACCTTATCAGGCCCACCACTGCGCTACCCACATGAAGATAAAATAGCCCTTACCATTGTCTTTTCAGTACATAAGTTGTGCCATTACATTCTCCTCAGCCATACCACGGTTTTCGCAAATTCCAACCCAATGGTCTATCTATTGAATCATTGCCTTCTGCAATGCCGTGTTGCCAAATGGGTGATTATCCTACAAGAATATGACTTGACTTTTAAAACCCCGAAGAGCACCAAAGATTTAGCACTTGCTTAACTTATTATGGATTTACCATCCTCATTGTCATCACCAGTTGTCAATACTGATCTAACTGACAACCATTTATTCATCATCTTGTCAAACAACATCTTGGTTTACCTCCGTACCTAGAATTTTTGACCCAATTTCGACCACGACAGACGCCGACACATCCGCCACCATGCTTCTCATTATCTCCTCTTAGGTGATGCCTTCTATCGATGCAGTGTTGACACAATCCTTTGATGTTGCCTCTCTCTCGAGAAGCGGATCAAGTCCTTAATGACTGTCATAGTGGCTCCTGCGGCGACCATTTCTATGGAATGGCCACTTCCCAAAAGGTGATCCGTGCAAGTTATTTTTGGCCCTCACTATTTACCAACTGCATCACAGTAGTCAAACATTGCCAAAATTGCCATCTTTTTGCCCCCAAGGAAAGAACCCCCCCACCCCCCTTCATCCAGTCGTCACTGTTGGACCATTTTGCAAATGGGACATTGACTTCATGGATTGTAATCCTGCATCAGTTGGTGGCCATAAACACATCATTGCAGCCATCAATTACTTTACCACATGGGTGGAATCCATGCCTACTTACAACTGCAAAGCTGACACTGTAGCCCGCTTTTTCCTCAACCATGTTATTGCTCATTTTGGAGTACCAAAGCAACTCGTCTTAGACCATGGTTCTCACTTTGAGGACTCTGTTTGGCGAGAATTGTCAACCCTCCTTAAGTTTGAACATCATTTCTCTTCCACCTACTACCCCCAAGGGAACGACCAAGTCGAAGCTATTAACAAAATTTTGAAGACCATCCTCCAGCGCACTGTCGACCTACATAAGTCCAATTGGCATCACATGCTCTTCCTTGCATTGTGGGCTTACCGCATGTCCACTAAAACTGCCACCAGTTTCACCCCTTTCCATTTGGTTCACGGCGTAGAATCTGTCCTCCCAATTGAGTGTCAGATCTTGACATTGCACATTGCCATCGAACTCCTCCCGGATACTTCACCAATTGAACAACGCCTACTTATTTTAGAGAAAGCTGACAAAGATCACCGCATAGCTCTCCAAACAATCGAAGCCGCAAAGAACCACTCCAAAGTTAGTTATGATAAACATGTTCACCCACGAGCATTTAGTGAAGGAGACCTTGTGCTCGTTTACGATCAAGCCCATGAAAAAATGGGCAAAGGAAAATTTGAATCCATGTGGCAAGGCCCATACATCATAGACACTTTCCTTGGACATGGGGCATACATTTTGACCGACTCAAAAGGTAATCTCATGCGCAACCTTCGTAACGGGTTGTACCTTAAATGCTTATATCCATAAAAATCTTCTTGACACCACAGTCCATATTGTACAGTTTTTAATTCATTTTTTCACTGTAAACTTTCAAAACCTTACATTTTCATTTTTCCTGCATGAACACATATGGATCCTGTTCCACTCTACTATGTCAGCTTCGCTGATGGTGCAAGTCGCTGGTCTCAAAATCTTGCCTCCGCAGCTTGGGTACTTTATTCCCCTTCAAACAAGTTGATACACCTCGACAGAGTGTGCATAGGTGCTCCCACAAATAATTAAGCTGAGTACGATGCCGTGACCGGTCTACTAACCGCTGCTCTCCAGATGGGCATAAGTCACCTTAGCGTCTTCCTTGACTGCAAGCTTCTTGTTCCCTAGATCAACAACTATTACCGGGTATGCGATCCCTGTCTATTTAGAAAATTCTTGCGCACTAAACAAATTATTTGACAGCTTGAATCGATTTCATTCACACATGTCCCAAGAAACCTCAATAGTGCAACACACCAAATGGCTAACAACATTCTAGATTGGCACATCAACCAAATAATGTAGGACATCAAACATGCATAACCACATAGGCATAAAAAATCATATAAACACAAAAAAGAAACCATCATAGTATTGCATCCACGTGCAACAAAACATAAAAAAATTGACAAGATGTGCATCCACGTGCATACACGACTACACCAAAATGCATCCATGTGCATAAACATATATATATATATATATATATATATATATATATATATATATCATCATATATTCATAATGTCAAGAGTTCCCTCAACACCCAAATATACAAAAAGTACACCAGCCATACATAATATGTATCCACAAAAATGTCCCCATATGCTCATCAGCATTTGGGGGTAAGTACAAGACAACCAAATCCTCATCATCACGATCAACCACCTCCTTTGGCTCCTCCTCCTTCGGATCATACTGATCCCAAGCTCTCCTCTCCATTGCCAACACAACTACCCTCTCCATAATCGATGTCCATTCACACGGAATATAGAAACACCGGTCCAACACACGCTGATCCAACTCTCTCCAACCATCATCTCGTATAGCATCCAACAGTGCCTCTAAGGTCTCACATACATCCTCTATGACATTATCTCGGTGACATACAACGCCTTGTGCACGAGGGGGGGTTCCATTACCGATGGAGGTACCACCACCACCACACGTCCCCTACGGCCCTGATGATCTAGTGGAGGCTGTAGACCCACATCTGCAATAACCAACAATAGGCGACATAAGCATCATGAAAACACCTCTATCCATCATCATAACAAAACATATAAACATGATATGATAGAAAAACAAAAACAAATACGCACCATCTGGCCCCCAGGCCTGACCTAGAGCACGGGGCATCTCTATATCCCCCCAGAAATCCATCTCCTAGTTTGGGTAGTCATCAAATAGAACTGGCATCTGCTCCCATTGATTGTACATCTCTGTAGTGAAGAAATGTCCAGGAGCATCGCCACCACTCTAGGGCATCATCTCTCCCCACTGCACCATATGCGGCTCGCTCCTCAAACCATCCCGAACCGGTACACGAGGCCGCAATGTAGGCACCCACTAGAAAAAGAAACAACACAGAAATGAAGCGTAGCTGAACTCCCCCCCCACCTAGCCTCACCTTGTTCAGCTCACACTAAACACAAGCAAGGAACATCTACCCCTAGCCATAATAAGTACTAGTCATCACTCGATGAACCATCAACACCTTCCCACCCGACAATCGGTGGGGTGCCTGTGCCTCGAGTACTTGAAGTACGGCGGTCGAAACCACCTGCATCACTGGATCCTGCAAATCACAAACAAGTAAAGCACTAGCATGCACCTCAGACCCTCGACGAAAAAATATCTCAAGGAGATCCTCTATATCAACATCAACCGAAATCCTGGGCTGCATATCCCCTATCTCACCCAAATGGGGCAGCCCAATCAAAAAATAAACATCAGTCAAGGTGAGATCCAGTCTCTCACCTTGAACCATAAAATCTTGCATACCCAGATCCCAGAAATCAATCAACTTGTTCAACAAAAAAATTGTTGAATGCATAAGAGGAATCTGAGTGAACTTCAGCAGTATGCCCAAAGCCAAAGCCGCCTATGCATGATGGTCACCGTGGATGATCTCCATTTGAGCCTCCAGGATCTCTCTCCCGCCATGACTCCCTCGGCCGCCTGAGCATCCTGCGAATTCAACAAGAAAATATTAAAATCTAGAAAAATGCAATAAAATTCCCCAAGCAAACGATCCAGATCGCAGCTTTGGGGGTCCACAGTCATGATCCACATTGCGCCTGTGGAAGCACCTACGGAAGCCCACAGTCGCGATCCAAATGGCGCCTATGGAAGCCCATAGCCACAATCCACATCGTGCCTATGGTGGTCCACAGTCGTGATATAGATCGCGGTTGTGGAAGCCCACAACCGCAATCCACATCGTGCCTATGGCAACCCACAACCAAGATCCAGATCGCATAAAAAGGCTCAGAAGTCGCGATATTCCACGTTGGCAAGCCAATGTGGCATATATGCCACTCCCGAGACCCAGTTTCCCTCCGAAAGCGACTAAAATTAAAGTTAAGGCTAATAGGCTTACCCAGAACTCGCGGAACAGAAAACCAATGGTCAAATCTCCCGCAAATGAAGAAAGTGATCTGAGAAGATAAAATCTCCTGTCAAACTCAAACGTGAAAATGACACATGTCACTATGGGTCCACTTACTATTTATAAACATTTGACCAATTTTCAAGCAGCCATTCCGGAGCCATACGACGTCTGTTTTTCAAACCGTTGATACCATTGGATTCAGTGCAACGAGAACTTCACGGGCATTTTTTCACACACACTTGTCACCTTGGTTTGCGTGCCACATTGGCCGTTGTCCATTTTTGATGAATTTTATATCCCCGGATTCAGTTTTCCGTGCTCATGATGATGCTTGAGACCATTCCTTGTTCTCATCACCAGACTCTTCGGGCATCTTTTCACATGCCCTTCGTCGCCTCGTTTTGCATGCCACATCGACCATTGTCCATTTTTAACAAATTCTATATCACTAGATCCATTTGTCTGCGCTCATGATGATGCTTGAGGCCATTTCTCGCTCTCACCAGAAACCGTTTTTGGCATTGTTTCCTCACACCTTGCCGCCTCAATTTTCATGCCACATCGGCAGCTGTCATATTTTACAAAATTCATGCATCACAACTTATACATGAGCCCTTCGCTACATCCATTCTATAGTTATGGCATTGTTTTGCTATCATTCATCAACCTGCAAGGAGGCCCCATCAGTGTTCCCCCCCCACCACTATGATAAATCCCCATATTCATCTTGTGATTAAACACTTCCTCCTTGCCTCACCATTACTTTTGATCAGTATGATTTTATCCCTTTTTTGGGCCGATCAATTCCCTTACGGAAAAGGAACTTAGGGAGTTTCTGTTAAGCTCTTTTCTGACTCCTAAAATAATGAAAAGATCGTTGAGAAATCTTTCTTCCTTTCATGCTCGTTAAATGTACTTGAAAGGGCATCTACCTGGTATAATTTTAACCCTTTTTCGGACCATGTAGACTAATTATGAAAAAGAAATACTCTAGTCACATCGGCTAAAAGAGTTCTTCATTTGCATCCTTTTATGCTTTTTTGGGCCTTGAAGACTAACACACGAAAAAGAATCCCCTTGGAGTCTACTTATCGCTTTCAGAATCTCTAAAACTGAAAGCAACCATGACAATGAACTATCCTGGGCTTGTAAAATCCACATGACAGTACCACTATTGAGCACACTTCTATCCCTTCTTTGAGCTCCTTAAACCATGAAGAAGGCCCCAACGGTGCCTCTCGGCACCACAACAAAGCATATATGACCACACTATTATGGCAACTTCCCCATTTTGGTTTCCTTTGTTCAGAATATTTTGCGATATGCCACCTTGATAAGTTCCTGATACCATACATCAGTTTTTCCTCCTAAGAGTTTCTCCCATTGCAGGACATACCCATGATACCTTAAGCTATGATCCCTGTACCCAAAGTCAGTTTCACATGGTGCCAGGTCAACCATGTAATCATGCTCCGAACAAATGGAGTTTGAGTCCACCCACTTTAAGACCCTAGTTATTCCCCATTACCAGAGTATGTCAGTCCTACCATCAATACTTTCACACTTTGGTTGTACACCTCACACTTTTATCAAGGAAACATCATTGCCTTGGTAGTTGTCGATGCCAACCAAATCTATTCCAAAGGATAGACCCAGAGGTCCCTATGCCTTGGACTCATCACCATTAGTGGTGAGTTCCTACGAATCATTTTGAAAGGAGTCCTTTGTGCCTCTCCAAATGATTTCTTCTCACATGCTCGATGTCAACACCTTGATTGCATCGTTGAGACTCGTACAAGGTATCGTTCTTTCCAGTTATTATGTTAAAGACCCCGGATGTCACCTGACTTTAGCACATTTGTGATTCTACTTGAGAAATCAACAAGTTACATGTTCCTATAGATATCCAAGTTGCACTTGGTGACAATATTTAGAAGTACCCCCAGTTTTATACTCCCTTGAGTATACAGTTCCATATACTCTTTAGAAGTTGACTCACAATTATTGAGTCGCTACAGTTGTTGGACACCTTCAAATTCAGCAGTTCATCAATCCTTTTGACACCTTATTTAGAATGGTTGCTTCTCTTATCCAGTGTATCAGTCCTCCAAGATCAGTCATGGTATGACCATCTGTATGTCCCAACATTGTGTCCCCTCTGGACCATTATGATCTACATAGTAGGTTTATATGCATTGTTCAGGTCCCCATTCTTTTTGGGGCCTCATTTTTATTTATATGTCTTGATACAAGCATGGGTATGCCTGACTCGTCCATTATCATAGATTATTCCTCATTTATTTTTGAGGACATGTATTTTTAGTTTGTGTAGTTTTCATGGGCCTGGTGTTCCAGTCTCCAATCGGTCTCTTCTCTCCTCCACACCCTAGGAAAAATACAAAATAAATATGATGTATATCGGCCATACGATGAGCTCGTACCCTCACACATTAGGGGGCAATCTGTTAACACCCAAAAAGTGCTCACTAACTCATTTTCCTACTCCCATGACCCATTTGTCTACTTTTTCCACCATTTGAGCCTCTAAAACCTTTAAAAAGTCACCAAAAAGACCAAAATCCATCTTTTCCCCCTCAAAATATGTAATTTTCCTCAAAAAATACATAAAACCCTCAAAAAGGGTCCAAAATTCCCGAAAATCAATTAAAAAGGAAAAAAAATATAAAATATATTCAAAAAAAGAAAAAGAGGGAAAAACAAAAAAAGAAACCTAAACCATTTTGGTCAATACCATTGGTTTCCTTAAACCATAATGGCATTCCCCATCACCAAAAAACTATAAAAAGGTGATAGGGGCTCCTCACTATTCATCCATATTCATTCTATCCTTATGCTGCCGAATTCTCTTTGAGATCCTTTGCCTCCATTTTTGAGTTTAAAGATCCTCATTAGAGCATTGGAGAAGAAGCGACCATTGGAACATTGGAGCACCTCAACCTTCCAACTGCTCAAACTCAACCATCCTCGCCACTTGAGGTAACATGATTATTGTAAATCTATTTTTTCAGAAATAAAGAATTTGTTTTACATATAGATATGAGTTCTTTACCATTTACTTTCAAGTTTTTACATGAACATGCTAGATTAGCTTTTTACTTTCTCATATCTTAGATTAAGTCTGCCTTTTTACTTTAGTTTTTATTTATTTCCATTGAGACTGCTACTACAAGTTAGTAGGTGCTCATCAGCACATGCTTGGGTGAAAACCCAAGCAACACCCTTTTAGAGGGACCAAGCCGCCACCTATTGGCCACAAATAACCCACCTATGAGATGTCTTTGACGTTCGATATGACAGATTCACAGAGGCCACCAAAGAGGATGAATACTTAGAGGGATTTCCTAGAGAGTTGTTTGGAGATGGAAAAATATTAGGATGCATTAGAAAAGTTATACAACCTACTACACCGACATGAGGACGGATAGAAAATTCGAACAGTAAATCGATTGCACAGGAAGAAGACAAAGAGAGATATGAGGATGACTGCGCAAATTGGTGCGTTCAACATCGATAATATTATTCTAGACTTGGGATCAGATGTCAACATATTGACGAAACAGACATGGGAGGAAATGGGGAATCCACAGCTGGCATGGTCCCCTATACAACTTCCATTATCAAATCAAAGCAAGGTCACCCCCATTGGTCGTTTATGCCATTTTCCAGTCGAAATAGAAGGAATAAAGACATACGTAGACTTGGATGTTATAGAGATTGTCGACAACAGAATCCCCTATTCGGTGTTGCTAGGGATAGGCTAGGCAATGGAGAATCAAGTCATGATCAACTTTAAGAAAAGAACCATGTCGTTCGACAATTGCGACATGAGGGTGGTCGCAGCCATCGACCTAGCAGAAGGATAGCGGTATGTCGAGCCAATCCGGGACAAATTCACAGAAGCATGCAAAAATGTTTACAACATCTTAGAAGACTACATCAATCCCATCACTGATGGAGAGTTGGGATGGCGGAGTGTTAGTTCGACATTGTCAGATTCTGATGAAGCACTCAAGAACTTGCAGAATCAACTACACGAAGTATCATTCAGGAGGTACGCACAAATTACCCAGTTGCTACGATGGGTGGAGACATAAGTATGTGAACTGCCAACATACGAAGGTTTTCCAAATCTAACTGAATTTATTGCCGAATTCGAAGAAAGAGTAGCAGAACCACAGAGACTTCTAGCATTGGAGGAAGCACTGAAGGCTACACTAGCACGTTGTTGCACGGCGTATAAGTCAACAATAACAAATTAGACACTATGTCAACAACTAATGGAAGTTAGATTCAGAGAAGTTGAAGGATACTGTGTAAAGAAATACAATGGAAGTAGTGACCCAAGGGATCACTTGGAGGAGTGTCAAAGCGTATGGAGAGTCAGACCACAACAATAATGGGTCCATGCATTCATCCATACACTAGATGAGGTATCACGAAGCTGGTACATCACAACAGAATTGCGATATGGGAAAAATACGTGGGAAGAGATAGCTATTAACTTTAATCGAACTTTCAACTTCTCGGATGAAAACCCCTTCATCCATAGCACGCTGCAAGAGATCCACGATAAAGTACTCGAAGAAGTTCCAACAGAAAAACCGATGGGATTACAGTGGACTGCGACAACAAAAATGTTGATGGAATGCTACAATGTGACAAGAGAAACTGATGATGAGGATGATCCATGCGCCACTTATATACCATATTCGGAAGCAAGACAGAATGTCGAAGCACCCAAGATTCCCTTCGACAAATTACAATAGCCATTGCGAATAAATAAAGTTAATATTGGGTCGGAGGAAAAACCCAAGTTCGCAAGCATTGGAGACTATTGGGACGATGTTACAATCACAAAAGTTACTGATCTACTAAACGAATTTCAAGGTCTGTTCCCAATAAAGTTTTCAGAAATGAAAGGCATTTCCGGGGAACTGGGCAAAATGAAGATTCCACTAAAGCCTGATGCGAAACCGGTAAAGCAACAACCTTACTGATTGAATTCTAGGTACAAGGAGCGTGTGAAAGCCGGAATAGAGTGAATTTTGGACATAGGAATCATAGAACCTGTGGAGGAATATGAATGGATCAGCCCAATGGTTTTACAAGATAAGAAGACTAGCGAAATCAGGATTTGCATCGACCTAAGGAAACTGAATGACGCATGTCTACATGATCCATTCCCAACAATATTCATAGATGAAGTGCTAGAAGGCATGGGAGGTTAGGAGATATATTTGTTCACAGATGGATTCTCAGGATATCATCAAATAAAGATTGCAAAGGAGGATCGACATAATATGACCTTCATAACATAGTGGGGTTGTTTTCAATACACAGTAATGCCATTCAGTCTAAAAAATGCTTCGACGATCTTCTCAAGATTATTTGTTGATGTGTTCAAATATTTCATTCATAAATTTCTTGCAATATATATGGATGATTGGACCGCATATGTCCTGGTGAAGGACCATGTTGCGAATCTAAGGTTGATGCTAGAGAGATGTAGGTAGCATCAAATTTTGTTAAACTTGAAGAAGTGCATCTTCTGTGCTCCATTTGGGATTCTGTTAGGACACATTGTATGCAAAGAAGGGATATTGGTTGACCCAGCAAATATTGCAATTATTGTTGACTTACCACCTACGACAATAGTAAAGGATTTAAGGGAAACATTGGGCCACACTGGGTATTACAGAAAGTTTATAAGAGGGTATGTGGTGATCACAGCGCTAATGGAAAAACTGTCAAAAAAGGATGTGAAGTTCGAGTGGAATGAAGGGTGCCAGAAGAGACTCGATATACTGAAAGCAAAGATGGTCGCAACAACAACATTATTTTTTCCTGATTGGACAAAAGATATCCATGTTCATGTGGACGTGTCATCAGTCGTACTAGGGGTGGTATTGGCCAAGCAAGGAGAAGGATCAATCGATCATCCAATCGCATTCGCAAGCAGCAAGTTGTCCACTGCGGATAAAAACTACACGACGACAGAAAGGGAAGGGCTAGCCATGGTCTACACATTACAGAAATTCCGCCACTAACTACTTGGAGGCTATTTCAAGATGTTTACTAATCACTCAACATTGAAATATTTGGTCAACAAGCCTGTGTTGGGGGGAAAATATGTCGTTGGTTGCTGCTGTTTCAAGAATTTGACTTTGAGATCATTGTGAAACCAGGATGGATGAATGTCGGGCCTAATCAATTGTCTTGAATTGAGTTAGGAGAAGAACCCAGTGTTGATGTATATGTAACTTCAGAATGTATTTCACATATATGTATATTGTATTCCTATAGAGATGTTATTATTCCTCTATATGGAAGTGTTGTCATTTATATTGTAAGTGTCATAACTTATACTTGATGGGTTATTAGACCACCTTGTTGGGGTCGGCCCTGTATAAGTCATGTGGGTCAAAGGGTTATTAGACCACCCTATTGGGGGTCGGCCATGTGGGTAAAATTGTTATTAGACCACCCTAGTGGGGGTCAGCCCAGTTAGCATTATGTTAAGTGGTTAAGTTGAGGCCGACCTAGTTGAGTAAAGGTCAAGTCAAGTTAGTGTATAAATAGAGAGTGTGTCTCTCTCATTTTACACATTCTATTCTCTCACTCACACTTGGGAGAGTGGTGCACTTGTGGAGGAGGAGGCTCTGCTACTAGGAGAAGACTATCTCTTGTATTCTGGTTGTATCATTGCTCTATCTATCTTTGAGGAAGTAATTGGGGTTTTTCACCTTTATGGTTTTCCCTAAGTAAACTCTGTGTCTCTTGTGTGCTTGCATTATTGTGTCCATGGTTGATATGCTATAGATTTGCTGTACATGTTGTTCTCTTAGTTAAGATCCTAGATCAGATTGAAGTAAATTCTGAAAATTTAACATGGTATCAGAGCTAGCCTGAAAGAAGGCATGATATGGCATGTATGACACTTGTTACACTTACAATGCTAGGGCTTGATATAGAAAAAACCAGTCATCGTAGCACTTTCGCTATAAATCCGTTTTAGGGAATTTTTCCAATTTGAAACTTTTACAGGTCGAAGATCATATCCCAATATACCTTGTGTCCAAAGGAAAACCTCTAATTTGTTGTACTTTATGATTTATGATCTGTACAATATAGGGTTTCTGCCTCTTCCAGATCTGAGTCAAAATCAGATGACCTTGGGAAAAAGGTGATAACATGGGCTAGAAAGCTCCAAATGAAATTTTGTAAAACATGACAGGTAGTACACAAAATGTACTATCTCAGGAAACGTTTTTAGAGGCCGAAGTTGAACCAGTGACACGTGGAACTCCGTACAAGTTTGATCTCCTGTATTATCCAATAAACAGGTCACGTTGTGACACTTGGCATAACTCTCTCTCAGAGAATCCAATTGAGGTCAGACCTATCAGGATGGAAAGATAATAGGTTAGGATATCTCACAAAAGTTTTTCAAAGGATGAAGTTGAACCAGTGAGATGTGGCATGCCGTACAAGTTCGCTCTCCTGTATTATCCCATAAACAGGTCACGTTGCGACACTTGGCATAACTCTCTCTCAGAGAATCGAATTGAGGTCAGACCTATCGGGATGGAAAGATAATAGGTTGGGATATCTCAAGAAACGTTTTCAGACCCTGTGGATCAAAAAGTTTGGAGTTACACCATAAACAATCAAGTACATATTTCTGTCAAATCAAAATTATTTTTGAGCACCTTCATTCATGGCTTCCGTAATTTAGGGCTTCGGAGAAAGTTGGAATTTTTGTAATTGGAGACCACAACTGAATGTTACTCATCAAAATCGAAATTTAGAGACCAAGATCAGAATTTTTGGTTGGGAAGAAAGCCGGGCTTGATCAGACCCTAGTTCGAGACTTTGATCAAAAAAGTGGAAAATTAGGGCTTCTGCAAAAATGGGAATTTTTGAAATCTGTGACCACGACTAGAATCTCCTCATAAAAATATAAGCTTAGAGATTTGGATCAAATATTTTGAATGGGTATAAGAGTGGGCTTCATCAAACCCTAGTTCAAGCTCACATCCAATGAATCTGAAAGTTTCAAAGGAAAAATTGAGGAGTGAAACTTTGCAGTTTTCAAATTTTGAATATACCAGCTTGATCAGCTCATCAAGGCACATATTTCTATCTTTTCGGAAGTTTGAAATTCAAAGTTTGAATTTTTGGGGTTTCTCTGACAAACCCTATTACAGCTCCAGATCCAGTTCCTGCAAATCAAGTGGATTGGGTTAATCCTAGAAGAGGATGGATTGGTCACCTGCATAAGTGAAGAAGTTCCTGTCTCAGAGGGAGATGAGGCTAAGGCCTTCCATAAGAAGATTACAAGCAATCTTGATAGGTATGGCTTACAGGTATGTTTCATGGTTAAGGTTATCATATGTTTCTCATTACAGTACAATCTTGATTAATTACTAGACTTGTCATATCACCTTAATAGAAGATGTTCATTGATTAAGGTTTTGACAGTTATGAATGTACTAATGCATTGTGATGTTGTATGAGGTTTATGTTGTTCGCTAACATAAAAAGTACACCAAGAAAGACAAATCATGTTCTACTTCAAGAACATATGATCATGGTGACATGAAGACAAAGATTCATCCATTATCATGGATCACATAGAAGATCTACTTACGAGGTATGTATAACTTGGTTCTACAATGGTTAACTGATGAGACATGCAGGTTACTAGCACACGTCACTGACGAGAACCAATAGACATTATGCAGGTATGCTAGACATAACTATCTAGCATGCTAATCCAGGCATGTTTTTCCTATATCAAGCTAGAATCCTACCTTGTTTTAGGATCTTATACTGTTGTGATGTTGATAATGATTATTCATGAAGTCATAGGTTTGAATAATCATGGTTGTATGCATATTATGTTTCTTACCATAATTGATGATATGACTAACCAGAAGAATCATGAAGGTATAGGTTTGAATAATCACGGGTTTTATGCATATTATATCTCTTATCTTGATCGATGATTCAACTAACCAGAAGAGTCCTATGATCAAATAAGAATGTGTATGAGTAAAAGAAGACTTCCCTGAAACCTTGAATACTAATGTTTATTATCTGTGAATGATCATGAATATACATGTTTAAGATTATTGTGTTTTGATAGTATTAAGATTATACTAATAAATGTGTGATTATGTATGATACCTCAAGGATAACACAATGATGATACTAATACGCATACATAGTGATTAAGGATGGATGTAAGTTCAAGGATAGGTAATCCAGGAAGCAAAGATCAAGAGGGAGCACACTCCAGTTGTTCCCGCAAGAAAGCAAAGGAGCACACTTCAGTAGTTTCTGCAAGGATGAAGATATTCAGAGGGAGTTGACCACTTCTCACAATCCACATAAGAATGGAGTTACAGAAAATAAGCAAATACTGAGAGGGATTCAACCCAACAAACAAACAAAGATAAGTATTTGAATTGTCACTACTTGCATATTTTATTGTTTAAATAATATTGTTCAGTAATGTATATACTGATGTTCCTAGAATTAGGTTGTGTATTATGCATATTAGAATAGTTGCATTGATGAACAGTATACTACTAATATGCATGGGTAAGTGACCTATGGAACTGTACAACATTCCATTGCTACTTATCTAGAATGAAACCTCTTTGTTGACATGTTGGGAGTTGTGCACACTCTTAACAATGTTTTGGTAGAGATTGGAAGGCATCTAGAAAGTTACGGGATATGGGGATATGGATAGATGTTGTATTGAAGCATTGGCTAAGATAATTGCATGACTGTATGACATATTTCTTTATGTGTAAGAATTTGTTCTGAAAACTATGAGATGTTTTCTAATCATGCAATTTAACTTGTTGTGTAGGAAAGATCATATGTCATCACCTACAAAAGAAGAAATACAACATTTGCTCAACAACAAAATTATATATTGAAGATATTGAAGTTCCCAGGATATGGGAAGAATGCCATGATCTGTCGATCATGAAGAATGATGTTTGGGATGTAGTCCCAAGACCTGAAGGGAAGTTTGTTATGACTTCCATATGGTTCTATCAAGATCAAGCATGCTACAGATGGAAGCATAGAGAAATATAAAAGTGATGAAATAGAAGATACACCAGATGGATTTCAAGACAGCTTTCTTGAATGGTGTAGTTGAAGAAGAAGTGTATGTGGAGAAGCCACTTGGTTCTGAGACACATGACAGGGAGTCATATATGTGCAGAACTTGGATATGATGCACCACTTTCTAGGTATGGAGGTGTGGCAAAGTGCAGATGGAATCTTCCTTGGACAAGGGAAGTATGCAGTAGAGATCCTGAAGAGGTTCGGGATCATGGACTGCGAGGTTATGGCATCGAACCTGAAGCTTCTGTGTGATGCTTCATCTAAACCGGTTGATGTCACTATGTATCATCAGATGATTGGGTCCTTGATGTACCTGACGAACATGAGACTAGATATTTGCTTTGCGGTGAACACATTGAGGCAGTTCCTGACAAATCTGAGGAGTGTTCACCTAGTTGCTATAAAGCATATTCTGAGATTGGGCAAGCAGTGCTGCAGATAGGAAGAGCACTTCTGGGTGCTGTCTCAGTATGGGATCAGGTGTGATCTCTTGGTTTAGCAGGAAGTAGTCATGTGTAGCACTGAGTACAGCCAAAGCAGAGTATGTTGCGACAGATGAGCAGGTTGCAAATGTATTGACCAAGTCGTTGGCTAGAGTGTAGTTTGAGTACTTCAAAGATAGGCTTGGTGCACTTCAAATCGAGGTTCATTCCAAAGGGAAGTGATGAGTCTGGAAGATGCAAATGCAAATGATATTTTCTGACATGGTTGATGTGTTCTCCCTTGGTTGTGATGTAATTGCTAAGCCATCTTTCACATGGTGGTAGATGTGTTCTCCCATGGTGAAAAAGTAAGGGCTGGAGCCTTCCCCGAATGGTGGTAGATGTGCTCTCCCATGTCGGTGGTGTAAGTGTTGGATGATGTTCATATGGGCTGTCCTTCGTGGGCGATGAGATGATCTGAAGAGGACGATGCTATGATGATCAGGAGGATCATGGATGATGAGCATCAGGACGATGCTCCAGTTATTGCTCTGTATATGCATCATGTTGGATGCTAGATATGATCAGTTGGATCATTTATATGTATATGTATGTACGCATCATGTTGGATGTTGTATATGATCAGTTGGATCACTTGTATGTATTTTTGTATATGCATCATGTTGGATGCTTGGACGATGTATCTGTATATGTATCAGGTGGATCATGTATGGTGATATGTATCATGTATTTGTATTTGTATTAGGTGGATACACTGTATGATCAGGTGGATCATGTATGATGATATGTATCAGGTAGACACTTGGTATGCATCAGGTAGATGCATTGTATGATCAGGATGATCATGGATGATGAGCTTCAAAAAGTTGAGCCATTGCTTTCTCTATCTCTGAGAAAGTTGTGGGGTTTTTCACCTTAGGGTTTTCCCCACGGAAACTCTGTGTCTCTTGTCTTTATGCTTTTGATTCTTGTGATGCTTGTCATATTGTGATTGTCATGCATTGATATACTGTAGATGTTATTCTCTCAGCAAAGATCCTAGAGTATTGTGAATTAATTGTTAAAATTCAATATGCTAAGACAGAAAATAGCAGCATTACATTCCATTTCACAATAATAGCATATACAGGATCACTGAAGAAACAACAAGCATAGCATAAACACAAGAGACACAGATTTATCCTGGGAAACCCTCATGGGGTAGAAAACCCAGTAAAGCTTCCTCAATATAGATGACCAGCAATATACAAAGATGCAAACCAAAGACATGATCTCCTTCTCCACTGTAGCAGACCTCTCCTCCAATAGGTGCGCCTCCCTTGAATGAGTGAGTGTATATAATGAGGAACACACCTCCTCTATTTATACACTACTTTGATATGTATTTTACACAAGTACACGTAGGCTCGTATTTAACCAATAGGTTAAATAACCCACTACAACTAACTGGGCCGACCCCTCTAGGGTGGTCTAATAACCCTTTGACCCACATAACACATTTAGGGCCGACCCCCACTAGGGAAGTCTAATAACCCGAGTTACCACATTCCGACGGAGGAATAAACATCTCCGGATATACAATAAGATCTTCACGGAGGAATGAATCATCTCCGGAATAATAAAGTACAAATATAATATTCTTTGAAGTTACAATATTTAACACTCCCCCTTAACGAGAAGGATATTATAACAGTATCTGCACGAGCAAGGAGTCATCAACATCATACATGATACATCTATAAATCATTGGAAGCTTTCTCAACATCATCAGTAACTCAAGCAGTTACTGGAACATCTTCAATACTGGAACATCAACATCTTCAGTACTGAGTCTTTATCTTCTGCAGCACTCGAACAACTACAACAACATCAACATCTGGATCCTCACGATCATCAGTATCGTCATCTCACGACCATTAGCATCGTCATCACACGATCATCAAGATCGTCATCACACGATCATCAGCATCGTCACACACGATCATTAGCATCGTCATCACACGATCATCAATATCGTCATCACACGATCATTAGCATCATCATCACATGATCATCAACATCGTCATCACACGATCAGCAGCATCGTCATCACATGATCATCAACATCGTCATCACACGATCAGCAGCATCGTCATCACACGATCATCAGCATCGTCATCACACGATCATCAGCATCGTCATCACACGATCATCAGCATCGTCATCAATACAGGTATCCATAACAATACAAGTATCCACATCATTAGTACAAGTATCCTACCGATACAAGTAACCACATCATCAATACAAGTATCCTACCGATACAAGTAACCACATCATCAGTACAAGTATCCTACCGATACAAGTAACCACATCATCAATACAAGTATCCTACCGATACAAGTAACCACATCATCAATACAAGTATCCTACCGATACGAGTAACCACATCATCAATACAAGTATCCTACCGATACAAGTAACCACATCATCAATACAAGTATCCTACCGATACAAGTAACCACATCATTAATACCATCACTTTCTCGGAGACCATTCGTCTACGGATCAATTCAGGGACCGAAGTCCGGGGATGATACAATCCCCTTCACGTACATTTTGAACTATCAGTTCCGGGATGATGCAATCCCCATCACGTACATTTTGAACTATCAGTTCCGGGATGATGCAATCCCCATCACGTACATTTTGAACTATCAGTTCCGGGATGATGCAATCCCCATCACGTACATTTTGAACTACCAGTTCCGGGATGATGCAATCCCCATCACGTACATTTTGAACTATCAGTTCCGGGATGATGCAATCCCCATCACGTACATTTTGAACTACCAGTTCCGGGATGATGCAATCCCCATCACGTACATTTTGAACTATCAGTTCCGGGATGATGCAATCCCCATCACGTACATTTTGAACTATCAGTTCCGGGATGATGCAATCCCCATCACGTACATTTTGAACTATCAGTTCCGGGATGATGCAATCCCCATCACGTACATTTTGAACTATCAGTTCCGGGATGATGCAATCCCCATCACGTACATTTTGAACTAAGGTCCAGGGACGATGCAGTCCTATCTTCTATTCTCGGAGACCTCACGTCTACGGCTCTCTTTAGGACTGAGAGTCCAGGGATGATCCAATCCCCTCAAGTCCACCAAGGACTTCATTCTCGGAGACCTCACGTCTACGGTTCTCTTTAGGACTGAAAGTCCAGGGATGATCCAATCCCCTCAACTGTCCACTAAGGACTTCATTCTCGGAGACCTTACGTCTACGGTTCTCTTTAGGGCTGAAAGTCCAGGGATGATCCAATCCCCTCAACTGTCCACTAAGGACTTCATTCTCGGAGACCTTACGTCTACGGTTCTCTTTAGGACTGAAAGTCCAGGGATGATCCAATCCCCTCAACTGTCCACTAAGGACTTCATTCTCGGAGACCTCACGTCTACGGCTCTCTTTAGGACTGAAAGTCCAGGGATGATCCAATCCCCTCAGCTGTCCACTAAGGACTTCATTCTCGGAGACCTCACGTCTACGGATCTCTTTAGGACTGAAAGTCCAGGGATGATCCAATCCCCTCAACTGTCCACTAAGGACTTCATTCTCGGAGACCTTACGTCTACGGCTCTCTTTAGGACTGAAAGTCCAGGGATGATCCAATCCCCTCAACTCTTTTCTCATCCATACAGGTACAATCATATATCACATCAAAACATGTATACATCACATCAAGACATGTGTACATCAAAACATGTATACATCACTTAATCAACACATGTAGACATCACATCAAAACATGTGTACAACAAAACATGTATACATCACTAATCAAAACATGTACACATCACATCAGAACATGTATACATCACAACTAGCATGTATTCTTACTAATACATCTAAACATGTATACATCACACCAAAACATGTATACATCTAGCATGTATTCTCACCAATACATCTATCATCAAAAGCATGTATAAGTAAAGCTAAGTATTCTAAGTATAAGAGTCCTAAATCTAAATATTTCTAAGTAACTGGGTGTAGAGAACAGGTTACCTCATCAACGACCTTGTTGTTTGATGAGACAATCTCATCAGTAGTGACTATACTACTCCCCCTTTCGAGGACGGTCCTTTTGAACTACACCAAGCTTGTCTCGGAAGTATTCAAACTTCACTCGAGACAGAGGTTTGGTTGGTAACTTCTTCACTTGACGTAGGGGCTTGGTTAGTACAAAGGTAACCTGTTACAAATTCAAACTTTTAGAGTTCATTTCTGTGACATATCTTGTTAGTTCCCTATGTTCTTTGACTTATCATGGAACACTAGATTCTATGTCATCTTGATACAACTCTAATTATCACATAGGATCTCAGTTGGTTCTAACTCTAAGTCAAACAATCCTAAAGCCAAACTTCTTCACAACTAGCAGAGCAAGCAGCCATATATTCCGCTTGTGCTGAGAGTCACACTAGACTGCTTCCAGCTAAACCACGAGATCATGGCTAATCCCAGACAATAACATCCTCTCGAGGTGTTCTTCTTGTCTGATACACTTCCTGCCCAAACAGAATCTGAATAGCCATTTGAAGTCATGATCTTCAAGATAGCATAGATCAAATTCTATCGTGTCCTTTATGTGCCTCATCACATACTTTGCAACTATCAGGTAAACACATCTAGTTTCCACTAGATACTAACTCAAGGTGTTCAAAACAGAGCATATATCTAACCTAGTATATGTTAGATATATCAAAGACCCAATAATTTGACTGTACAGAGTTATATCCACTAACTCTGATGAGTTATCCCCTAACGGCTTCAAGCTGGAATCCATAAGAGTGGCCATTCCAACACCTCAAGTCATATTTCTCATCATACTTTCCCTGATTGATAAATATTCCTTCTGAGCCTTGCCATACTTCCAGACCTAGGAAGTAAAGCATCAAATTGAGATCTTTCATTTTTCATTTCTGCATTGAATGATCTTCTGCATATCTATCTGTGCCATCTCTCGTTAGATGGGTCTACTGATATGAGCCTCAGTATCATTCGAACTCTGTGGTGAGTTCCTTCTTGCATCCATGTCATATGTGTATCATATTCAACCTTGTAGCAAAGGTTGAGATCCACATCACCCATGGTGATCATTAAGCTTAAATTATTATCGATCCTAGGTACCTATACAGAACCTGATTCATACCTCTTCTTTAATTACACCATACTTGGAGCAAACATCTTGTCATGATTCTCTTCCCCTTTCTAAGAGAATCTTCTAGCCATGAGCCTTCTATATTTTGTTTGATTTGTAAATCTTCTTGTTTGAACATCCACCACTTGTACGGTGTCCATCATTCTTCATGACCTTTCCTACAAATCAAAATTAAGTACATGATTAGTAATACTTCATAATCATCAAAAGATAACCCATTATGCATACAGATATCATTTACATAGTGATGCAACTATTTTGACCATTACTTTGGCACAACACTTTCCCATATCCTGTATGCATACAGTGGCTATCTAGATGCCTTCCATCTCTACCAGAACATACTATCGAGAGTGTGCACAACTCTCAGCATGTCAGCAAAGAGGTTTCATTCTAGACAAGCAACAATGGAATGTTTGTCCAAGCATATGCACATTAGTTGTATACTGTTCAATGCTCTATGAATGTTTACACTCAGCATTATATATTCTAGGAATACAAATATGCATGCAGGCAATATCATTACTATTTCAAATAGCAACTCAAATACTTATCTTTTATGTTTGTGTGGCTGCCTCCCGCTTGATCTTCTGTATGTCTTTTGAACTTCTATTCATTCTGTACCACTGTGCATGCTCAAGAGTCATCCTCATGATCTCATATACAAACATACACTCATTAGTATATTCTAAATGCTATCAAAACATTATAGTACTAAATAATCTTGAAAACGTATAGTCATGATTATAGTTAATAAACATTAGTATTCAAGATTTCAGGGAAGTCTTCTTTTACTCATGCGTATCATTGATAAGAGATATAATATGCATAATCCCTTGGTTACTAACTTTATGAATGAGCATAACCAATCATTCCAAGTATACTTATATAAGGGATCCTAACACAAGGTAAGATTCATGGGAAACATACCTGGATTATTATACCTACTTGGTTATGTACAACATACCTCGTAAGTAGAACAAAGATTATGGATGAGTCTTTGTCTTCATGTTTTCATGGTCATGAAGCCTGATTTGTCTTTTGTGATGTACCTGTATCTTGTTAGCAGACAACCTCAACCTCACACAACACCATAATGCATTAGTACAATCATAAGTGTCAACACCCTAACCAATGAATATCTTCTATCATGCATTCATAATTTTGTTAAGGTGATACAACAAATCTAAAATCAAGATTGTACTAACTGTAATAATCATGAAGACAAACATACCATAAACTTAATCATGAACAAATCTCAAAACATACCTCGATGAGTCATACCTATCGAGATCGCTTGTAATCTCCTTATGTAAAGCCTTAGCCTCATCTCCCTCTGAAACATGAACTCCTTCACTTATGTAGGTGACCAATCTATCTTCTTCTAGGATTAACCCTATCCACTTGATTTGCAAGAACTGGACCTGGAGCTGGATATGGGTTTGTCAGAGAAACCCCAAAAATTCAAACTTTGAATTTCAGACTTCCGAAAGGATAGAAATATGCGCCTTGATGAGCTGATCAAACTGATATATTTAGAATTTGAAAACTGCAAAGTTTTACTCCTCAATTTTGCCTTTGAAACTTTCGGATTCACTGGACGTGACCCTGAACTGGGGTTTGATGAAGCCCACTCTTTTGCCCCATCAAAAAGTTTGAACCAAAGCTCTAAGCTTCTATTTTTCTGAGGAGCTTCCAGCCGTGGTCACAGATTTCAAAAATTCCTATTTTTACAGAAGCCCTAATTTTCCACTTTTCTGATCAAAGTCCCGAACTAGGGTCTAATCAAGCCCGGCCTTCTGCCCAACCAAAAATTCTGATCTTGGTCTCTAAATTTCTATTTTGATGAGTAGCATCCAGCCGTGGTCTCCGATTACAAAAATTCCAACTTTCTTCAAAGCCCTAAATTTCGGAAGCCATGAATGAAGGTACCAAAAAATAATTCTGTTTTGACAGAAATATGTACCTGATTGTTTCTGGTGTAACTCCGAAATTTTTGATCCACAGGGTCTAAAAAAGTTTTCTGAGATAGCCTGACCTGTTAGCTTTCCATCCTGACAGGTCTGACCTCAATTGGATGTTCTGAGAGAGAGTTATGCCAAATGTCGCAACGTGACCTGTTTTGGGAAAATACAGGAGAGCGAACTTGTACGGCGTGCCACGTGTCACTGTTTGACCTTCGGCCTCTGAAAAAGTTTTCTGAGATAGCTCGGCCTGTTATCTTTCCATCCTGACAGGTCTGACCTCAATTGGATTCTCTTAGAGAGATTTATGCCAAGTGTCGCAACGTGACCTGTTTATGGGATAATACAGGAGAGAGAACTTGTACGGCGTGCCACGTGTCACTGGTTCAACTTCGGCCTCTGAAAAAGTTTTCTGAGATAGTACAGTCTGTGTACTACCTGTCACTTTTCACGAAATTTCATTTGGATCTTCCTAGCCCAAGTTATGACCTTTTTTCCAAGGTCACCTGATTTTGACTCAGATCTGGAAGAGGCAGAAACCCTATATTGTACAGATCATAAATCACAAAGTACAACGAATTAGAGGTTGTCCTTTGGACACAAGGTACCTGGAGATCTTAGCTTCGTCCTGTAACAATTTCAGATCCGAAAACTTCGCCAAAACGGATTTATAGCGAAAGTGCTACGATGACTGGTTTTTGCTATGTAAAACCCTAACCTTCAAATTGTCGTAAGTAAAGCAAGTGTCTTTAGTGCCATACCTTGTCTTCCTTCAGGTTAGCTCTGATACCATGTTAAAATTCAATATGCTAAGACAGAAAATAGTAGCATTACATTCCATTTCACAATAATAGCATATACAGGATCACTGAAGAAACAACAAGCATAGCATAAACACAAGAGACACAGATTTATCCTGGGAAACCCTCATGGGGTAGAAAACCCAGTAAAGCTTCCTCAATATAGATGACCAGCAATATACAAAGATGCAAACCAAAGACATGATCTCCTTCTCCACTGTAGCAGACCTCTCCTCCAATAGGTGCGCCTCCCTTGAATGAGTGAGTGTATATAATGAGGAACACACCTCCTCTATTTATACACTACTTTGATATGTATTTTACACAAGTACACGTAGGCTCGTATTTAACCAATAGGTTAAATAACCCACTACAACTAACTGGGCCGACCCCTCTAGGGTGGTCTAATAACCCTTTGACCCACATAACACATTTAGGGCCGACCCCCACTAGGGAAGTCTAATAACCCGAGTTACCACATTCCGACGGAGGAATAAACATCTCCGGATATACAATAAGATCTTCACGGAGGAATGAATCATCTCCGGAATAATAAAGTACAAATATAATATTCTTTGAAGTTACAATATTTAACATTAATGCTCGAAACTTAACATCTGTATATGTATCAGGTGGATACATTGTATGATCAGGTGGATCATGTATGGTGATATGTATCATGTATTTGTATTTGTATCAGGTGGATACACTGTATGATCAGGTGGATCATGTATGATGATATGTATCAGGTAGATACTTGGTATGCATCAGGTAGATGCATTGTATGATCAGGATGATCATGGATGATGAGATTTAGGATATTACTCCAGATGACATGTAGCAAGATGTTGCAGTGATGATGATCAAGATGATCATGTGTACATCAGGATGATGTATGGTGAGTATCAGGTTGATACTCTGTGGCTGTGGAATAGGTTGTGCAGATAAGCATGTAATTTGTGGCCTGGGATATTTGCAGATAGTCTTTCAAGGTTTTGCTTATGGCATGTAATTTGTACCCTAGGATATCTGGCAAATGCTCTTTCGAGGTTTTGCTTGGGAGGACATATAATTTGTGCCCTGGGAGATCTGTAGATAGTCTTTTGAGGTTTTGCCTATGGCATGTAATTTGTGCCCTGGGATATCTAGTAGATGCTCTTTCAAGGTTTTGTCCTATGGCATGTAATTTGTGCCCTGGGAGATCTGATAGGTTGAGTCGTGTGCTCGTAATCAGTCCTAGGATGCTCTTTCGAGGTTTTTCCATGACCACATGTAATTTGTGCCATGGGAGATCCGATAGGTTGAGCCTTGTGCTCGTAATCAGTCCTGGGATGCTCTTTCGAGGTTTTGTGGTGACCACATGTAATTTGTGCCCTGGGAGATCTTATAAGTTGAGCCTTGTGCTCGTAATTTGTCCTGGGATTCTCTTTCAACGTTTTGTGGTGGGGTCACATGTAATAAGTCTTGGAGATCTAGACAGGATGAAAAAGGCCTCAGATGCTCTTTAGGGTTCTTGCTATTCAAGATACTCTTTTAAGGTTTTGTGACACACGTAATAAGTCCTGAGATTTCCACAGTATGGCTAGTGATGACAAAGACCTGCAGGTGGTTGGCCTACATCTAGTATGAAAAAGGATTGGCTCTGTAGAACTTCCTATGACGAGTAGATTCAGAGATTAATTGAGACAGCAGCAGTAGTGACGATGATGATGATTCAAGGATGATGATCCGTTGATGATGATCCGGAGAAGAAGACTTGTGCTAGCAGACTTGTGTCGAGAAATACCTTCCTAGTTAAGAGGGAGTGTTGATGTATATGTAACTTCAGAATGTATTTCACATATATGTATATTGTATTCCTATAGAGATGTTATTATTCCTCTATATGGAAGTGTTGTCATTTATATTGTAAGTGTCGTAACTTATACTTGATGGGTTATTAGACCACCTTGTTGGGGTCGGCCTTGTATAAGTCATGTGGGTCAAAGGGTTATTAGACCACCCTATTGGGGGTCAGCCATGTGGGTCAAAAGGTTATTAGACCACCCTAGTGGGGGTCGGCCTTGTCAGTATTATGTTAAGTGGTTAAGTTGAGGCCGACTTAGTTGAGTAAAGGTTAAGTAAAGTTAGTGTATAAATAGAGAGCGTGTCTCTCTCATTTTACGCATTCTATTCTCTCACTCACACTTGGGAGAGTGGTGCACTTGTGGAAGAGGAGGATCTGCTGCTAGGAGAAGACTATCTCTTGTATTCTGGTTGTATCATTGCTCTATCTATCTCTGAGGAAGTTATTGGGGTTTTTCACCTTTATGGTTTTCCCGAAGTAAACTCTGTGTCTCTTGTGTGCTTGCATTATTGTGTCCATGGTTGATATGCTGTGGATTTGTTGTACATGTTGTTCTCTTAGTTAAGATACTAGATCAGATTGAAGTAAATTCTGAAAATTTAACACCCAGAAGCATTGATGAGGGGTAACCAGATGCGCAATTATTTTGGATTGGAATGGTCAATGACCATTAAGATCAAATCATTCAGTTATTGATTGCAGGATTCGCACCGGAATGATTAACTACCAGTCAAAAAAATAAGCTAGTTGTTAGGGATGCTGAATTTCAGCTAATGGTAGGTCAACTTTACAAAATGGGGTCAGACGAAATTCTTTTCCGATATGTCCTTCCGCATGAACAGGAAAGGATACTAGTGAAGGCTCATGAAGGGGTCGGAGGAGGACACTATGGAGGGCGTGCCACTTCGAAGAAGATAATTAGAGCTGGACTATGGTGGCTCATGGTACATGGAGATGCCGTAGATTACACCAGGAGGTGCGATGTATGCCAAAGAATAGGAAAACCAACACGAAGGGACAAAATTTCATTAGTGCCTCAGCTAACACTACAACCTTTCGAAAAATGGGTGGTTGACTTCGTAGGACCTATCAACCCACCAAGAAAAAGAACAGGGTCGCGATATATAATTACCGTGACTGATTATTTGACGTAAAGGGATGAAGCTGCACCGATAAAAGATTGCACAGCTGCGATGGCAACAAGATTTATCTTTGATAATTTGGTCACCAAATTTGAGTGTCCAAACATAGTGATGAGCGACTAGGGTACTCACTTTGTCAACCAAACTATTAGGGCAATGATGAAAGTTCCAAATTTAGCATCATAAGAGTACCCCGTATCACCCACAGGAGAATGGTGTGGTGGAAGCATTTAACAAGGTATGTAACACAAAGGTATGTAACACAAGGTATGTAACACAAACCGTGATGATTGGGATTTGAATATTCTAGCAATATTGTGGGCCTAAAGGACGACTTGTAAACGCTTTACCTGCTAGAATCCATTCAAGTTAATTTACCGACAAGAAGCGGTGATGCCAATGGAGTATATTGTCCCAAGTCTCTACATAGCAGTAGCCACATGAATGAGTGACGATGGAGTGATCTACCTAGGCCCTGATGCTCCTACATTAGAATTGCTAGGTAAAAAATAAATCAACTGCTCCGTCAGTCTCCTGAACTCCTCTTCGAAAATCCATGTCTCTTCCTACAACTCATCATTATTCCATCGCACTAAGTATTCCTTCTTCCGCCAGCTATGCATTTTCCCAACCTCGCATTCTTCGATTAATTTTGCAATCTCCTCTTTCTGTCGATCTAGAATCTGGTCGGTCTGGTCGAAGCTTATCACTTCTTCGCTTTCGATGCTTGACCCTTCTTCAAATTTGTACAGGTCTGAGACATTGAACGTTGCTGAAATGTTCAAGTCATCCGGTAATTCCAACACATAAGTGTTGTCAGAAATATTCTTCAGAATCTTGCATGGTCCAATCTTCTTCAGCTTCAACTTGTTGTATGTACCTGTCGGAATTATCTCCTTCCGCAAATATGCGTACACTAAGTCCCCTTCTTTGAATTAATGTAGCCTCTTCTTCCTATCGGCCCTCAACTTGTATGCCACATTACTCTTCTCTATGTGCTTTCGCACATTTTCATGAACTTCATGCATATGTTCTGTGAATGATTCTGCATCTGCACTCTTTCTTATTTCTGTCAGCAACTTGTCCAAATCCACCACTCCATGTGGGCTTCTCCCCTGAACAATCTGGAATGGACTCAACCCCGTTGACCGATTCACATAATTGTTGTATGCAAAATCTGCCTACGCCAACACATTTTCCCACTGCTAGACATCTCAGAAGGTTCCCAAACTTTTGTTCATGACCTCGGTCTGTCTGTCTGTCTGTGCATGGTGCACTGAGCTAAACTACAGCTTGGTGTATAGTTTCTTCCATAGGGTTCTCCAAAAATGCCCCATAAAATTGGTATCCTGATCTGATGTGATACTCTTTGTAAACCCATGTAATATGACTATCTACTTGAAGAATAGTACAACAATCCCTATGGCATCACTCATCTTTTTACACGGAATGAAGTGTACCATCTTCAAAAAACTGTCGACTACAACAAATATTGAATCGCTTCCCTATTGTGTCTTTGGCAATCCTAACATAAAATCCATGCTAAGATGCTCCCAAGGTGTATCTGGTACCCGTAACAGTGTATACAATTCCATATTTTGACTTCTCCCCTTTGCCAATTGAAAAACTCGACATTGTCAAACCCACTTTCCAACATCGGTCGTCATCCCTCGCTAGAAATACTTTTCTTTGACCAGTGCTTTAGTGTTTTCGGTGTCGAAATGTCCAGCTAATCCGCCATTATGCAATTCTCGGATTAGGTTCTCTCTTACTGATCCTCTGGGAACACACAACTGACTTCCCCTGAACACATAGTTTTCCTGAATGAAATAACTCAAGTATGGAGTCCTTTCGACACTCCAAGGTTCATGACAATCCTTCCATGCTTTCGCAAAATCCTTGTCGGTCTCATACTCTATCTTTATCGATTATATCCCTGTTGCTTGAACTGTCATCATGTTCAGTAGGGAAAATCTTCTGCTCAATGCATCGACAACTTTGTTCGACTTTCCCGACCTATGTTGCAACATGAAGGTATACCCTTGAAGTAACTCTACCCATTTCATGTGTCGCTGATCTAATTTCGACTAAGTGTTCAAATACCTCAGTGCTTGGTGATCCGTGTATAACACAAATTCCTTCGAAAATAGATAATGCCTCCATGACTTCAATGCTTGGACAATAGCATGAAATTCTTGGTCGTAGACCGAATACTTCCGCTTCGCTCCATTCATCTTTTCTCTAAAGAATGCAATTGGTCAACCTTCCTGGCTCAACACTGCTCCAATTTCCATTCCACTCGCATCACAATCGACCTGGAAAACTTTGTCAAAGTCTAGGAGCACCAACACTGGGCTCTCAGTGACCTTTTCCTTCAACTCGTCGAAAGCTCTCTGGGCTGCATCCATCCACCTAAACTCGCCCTTTCTCATGCATTCTATCAATGGTGCACAAATCCGACTGAATCCCCGAATGAACTTCCTGTAGAAATTGGCAAGTCCATGGAAACTCCACACTCCAGTCGTACTTGTCGGTTTTGGCCAATCTGTGATTTCCTTCACCTTCTTTGGGTACATTACCAACCCTTTGCTCGACGTCACAAACCCCAAGTACACCAACTCCTTCTCCATGAAGAAGCACTTTTGCAGGTTCAACATCAGCTTCTCCTCCCGCACTCTCCGCAATACTTGTCGAATGTGCTCCAAGTGTTCTACCTTGGTTCGACTGAAAATAAGAATGTCCTCGAAATAGACTATGACAAACTTTCCCAAGAATGGTTTCAACACCTCATTCATGAATCTCATTAATGTGATGGGTGCATTAGTCAAACCAAATGGCATGACTAACCACTTGTACAACCCTTCTTTTGTTTCAATGTTGTCTTCCATTCATCTCCTTCTCTAACCTGAATCTGGTGATAACCACTCTTCAGGTCTATCTTTGTGACGTATGTCGCTCCACTCAGGCAATCCATCAAGTCATCCATTCTCAGAAATGGAAATCGATACTTGATCGTGATCCTGTTGATGTCTCTGGAGTCTATACACATTCTCCATTATCCACCCTTCTTTGGCATCAATACTGTTGGTATTGTGCATGGGATCAGACTCTCTCTTATTAACCCTCTATCCAACAACTCTTGGACCTGTAGGTTGAGTTCCTGACCTTCCGTCAGACTCATCTGATACGGTTCTTTGTTTGGTAGACTCGACCCTGGAATCAAGTCGATTTGATGGGATATGCTCCCTGTCGGCGACAATCCCCTCGGTTTCTCATCGGCCATTATGTCACGAAATTCTTCGATTAGCTCCTTGATTTCGACCGAAATATCCTCCTCCCTGGTCATTCCCTCGACATATGGTCCTTTTTGAATGATCGCAAAACATCCCGACTATCTCTCCTCTTCCATGAGGAATTATTTTGCGGTGCTCATCAACACTCGCTTTTCCCAAAGGTTGCTCTCGTCGTGCTTGTTGTCGGATTGCTCCTCCAACCTCGGCTTAAGAGTCCTTTTCACACCATTCTTCCACACTGTGACTGTGTTGGCTCGACCGTCATAGATCATTTTCTGATCATATTGCCATGGTTTCCCTAACAACAGATGGCATGCATCCATTGGGACTACATCGCATAGTACACTGTCTTCAAATCCTTCAACTCAGAATTTGATCAGGCACTATATTGTCACTTTGACATGGTGTCCCCTCTGCAACCATGGGATCTTGTAGGGGTGTGGGTGTTCTCGACACTTCAACCCGATCTTGTCGATGACCTCTGTCGACACAAGATTTTTTGTGCTCCCACCATCAACTATGGTCTTGCAACTCCATTCTCCTATCCACACCTTCATTCGAAAGATCGCCTTCCATTGTGCTAGCTCCATTGGGTCGTGTTGATATTGCTGGATCAAGGCTCTCTAAACCGTCAGATTTCAGTTCTTCCTTTTCTCACCTCCACTGCTGTCGAGTTCCGAATATCCCCTCTCGTCGATAGGATCATATTTTCGACATCTGGGATTCGGCTCCTCTGCAGCATGTAGGTTCTCTAGGCACTCATATTCCTTGTGTCTAGACCCTCAACAATTGTATAGATTATGGTTGGTCTGTTAACTCCCTTTTTGTCGGATGGACTGCTTCGACTATATGCACCTCGACCGTGGTTCTCATGACCATCGCGACAGTTCTCTTGTGCTTTCTCCCTTTTCAATGACCCTTCAGCATGATGGATATCTTCGACATGTTCTTTTATGTACCCAGTAGGCTTCGCCGACTGCTGTGAATCTTGACATGCTCAGTTCATCCTGAATAACATATTTTAATCCATTTACATATCTAGTGACAGCTTCTTCCCCCTCATCGGTTTGTCTTGACTAAATCGACAATTGGTAGAACTCCTCCATGTACTCCTTCACGGCCATCTCTTTCTGCCGAAAGTTCTACAACTTTCTGAGCAAGGAAATCACATAGTCGTTCGGCAAGAACTTCCCTTCAACTTGGCAACCATTTTGTCCCGAGACTTGATTTTCTCCTTGCCTTTCTTGACTCTGTCAGCCTGTACATTGTCCCACCACAACGAGGCATGACCTTTCAACCTCAGACATGCAGTCTTAACCTGTTTAGGGTCCTCGATCTGCTCTATGTCGAAGTATTTCTCCATTTCTCTGAACCAGTCGATCAAATCTTCTGGGTCCAGGATTCCCGAGTATGTAAGCACGTCTATCTTCGCTCGAACTCTCATATCCATCAGAAGCTTGATAAGTTTTTCTTCTGCTTATTTTGCAGCTTCTTCTTGGGCTTCCACCTCTTTGACTTCCTCATCGCTGTGGTCTAACATCTCAGGAAAAGAATGACGCCTCTTCCTTTATTTGATCGTTGTGACTTCATTTGTCAAATACCGCATCATTCTGACGCATTCGTCAAACATCTCATGATCCACAATGACAGCTACTGTGCCACATGCTCTTCGTCCTCAGACATTAACACCTCTGTGAGCCATTTTCAACCTCTGTTGAAACTCCCATGCATCCAATTGCAACCAGACTTAAACAAGTAGTGCACAATTCTACCCAACCTCGGCTCGAACTGTTTAACACACTTGTAGGTTCAATATCACGGACGTCCTTCAAACTCTAAGGATTCTTTTGCTCTAATACCAACTGACGCAAGTTAGGTTGGTATAATCACCTTCTCAACCGGACTCACTTCCCGCCTCTCATACCAACTGATGCAAGTCACCATACTGGAATAAGGTTCTTTCCTAACTATGCACATGATACATACCACAATGCTTACATGAATAAGGTCTAAAAAAGGATGCCAGAAGTGGGTTATATTAATTCTCTGAAACTGGTTGCAATGCAGAATAACTGAAAGTAAATAACTAACTACAGTCGGCCTCAGCCATTACAATTTAGAAGTAACTGTGGTCTGCTCTCTTATATTGTTGACCTCACCCTCTCCTGGTTCACTGCGGAATGTTGAGCTATGGCTCGATGTCAACTCCCTATTATCATCCTGTGTGACTCTTCACAACTCTTCCTGACTCTGCTCTCTGATGCTACTGATCTAAGATCCAATATCCCTCAACTAATTATTCTCCTCCATCTTCTACCTTGCTGCTGTTGTTCCCGAGACACGCATCCTCCTATCTGCCGATCCTTCCAAATTTTGTAGACCTGCAACTGTCAGCTCCCAGCCGTTTTGTACAGCCCCTATCCATAATGACATATGTCATGTCCTTCACCTACCTGCAATAAATGTATTAAATTCCTCAGCAACCCCGACTAGCTTCCAAGTATAGTTCTCTTGACTTTCTACTCTTCCAACCCTGATACAGTAGTCGGTCACATCTCGACCTTTCTGTCGACTCAGTCTCTTGACTTCTATGGTTAGTCAATCCTCCTCTTTCTCCGCGCTTGGCTCCGCCAAACCTATCAGGTCGTATTTCGACTGCTTGTCGGCTACCCGACGTCTCGCCTTCACCTGTCGTCTGTCAACCATGACATGTCGACTCTCGAACCCATCAAAACATCCGTTGCGCATTGCTTTGGTCAGTCGGATTCTGACTGCTCCTACTCGACTTGTTGACTTTGGCAAGTAATCCTGCTTCCCACACCAGTGGCCATCAGCACTCCCACTAGTCGGCTCCCTTATGTCGATCAACTTTGACTGATCTTCCCAGGCCCTGATGCTCCTTCATCAGTAGGTTAACCAATTGATTTTATTAGTGCACCAGAAGCCTCTAGATTTCCCCAGCAAATCCTGGTTCCATTGCATTGAATTCATTGGAGAAATCCTTTGAGGTCTAGCCAGGTGTGAAGGATCCGGATAAAAGTGAATATTTTCCTAAATTAGTGCTCAGTAGAATTTTATCTCTAAATTTGAGAGTTTTTTGCATGATTTTGAAGGTTTTTTAGTGCCATAGTGGTAGCAGTTTCAGTTTGTATTCGCTCCAATAGTTTCACATGGAGAATTTGAATGTTCCTTTGTCTCCAAAAATCCTAACACCGTTTAATTATCTTGATTGGAGGGATGATATGTAGATGGTGTTTCACAACAAAAGTATGTATAGGGTCACAATGGGAAAGGCGGTCGAACCTCAGACATCTATTGAGAAATCCAATATATTAGATGAAGCATTTGGTTTCATGTGTATTCATATTTCCAAAGATTTGCTCTTCCATGTTGAAGGATTGAAGACTACAAGAGAGGTTTGGTTGAAGTTTGAGAATCTCTTTGGCAAACAAGATTATCTAAGAGGCCATATTCTGGAGAATGAATTAATTTCTATTCAACCCAACATTTTCAAAACCATACAACAATTCTTTTCTAAATTCAATCCTTGGTTATGTAGTGCAAACAATGTGGCATTGAAAAGACGGATGAGAAGTTGGTGCTATCCATCCTAAGCAAGCTTGGTCCTGAATTTTCAATATTTGAGTCTACCTTCCATTATGGGAGATTCTCAATCTCGAATTGGAAAATTCCCTCCTTAGATGCATTCATTGAATCTCTCATCCAAGAATAAGACAAACTGATTTAGATGGGCATCTTGAAGGACTCCAAAAATTAAGTTCTTATGGATGGAGAGTAAAAAAGTGTGAATGCTAAAGGGAAGCAGAAAGGAAAGGACAAGAAGCAATTTGAATCCAAATAATATATGAATCCTAATCCATCAGAAGGATCCTCTAAATCCAAGAAGGATAAGCAAAAAGGGTTTGATAAGGTCAAGTGTACCTATTGCAAGAAAGGAAACCATCCAGAGAGATCTTGCATGAAGGAGAAGATGGATCAAATGACGAAAATTCTTGAATAGCACAACATTTCCCTCCTAGAAGAAGAAATGTGCACTGATTATGGAAGTGAGACAGATGATCATGAGAGATTCCATGCATTGAAAACTAGATTCTCACAATCACAATCCTTCCTCATAGATTTTGGAGCCTCCAACCACATGGTTTCCTCCAAAGAATCATTTTATTCTCTAGATATCAATGATGGTCCTAATATTCACATGGGATATAATTCAAAGATAGTTGTTGAAGGGAAAGGCACAATACAACTGGAGCATGCGAAGTTTAAAATTTTTCTGTATGTTCCTTCTTTTACAACAAACTTGTTATCTGTTTATTAGATGACACACATAGGTTCACCAAAGAAATATTTTTTTGGACCTAACACAATTGAGATTGCAAAGATATTTTTTGGGAAGCTAATAGAAGGTGTTGCAAACCATGCTTCAAAGTCATATGAATTATATCACTTTTTTTCATACTCTCTGGATACTCCATTTGCATGTGATGAAGATCATAATGACATCTCTTCTGATTATCCAGTTTCAGATTCTGATGATGAGGACCAAGTTCAATCAGATTTTTATGTTAAGTATGAAGTTCAAGAAGATCTAGATCTAGATTCAGTACCTGCTCCAAATCCAAGACCAAAATGGGCTCAAAAATTCCTTGGAGTTGTTGGGAATGTAGCTGGGGATCCATCTAATCGTAGAAGAACTAAATCTCAGTATTGAGATGCAAACCCTACACTATGTCATACAGATCCACTTCTCTCAGAGAGGTGCTACATGATGGTGGGGTGTAATCCACAATCCTTCAAAGAGACTTGCGATGATGGATCTACAACCAAGTACAAAGCTCAATTGGCTGACAAAGGGTACTCAAAGGTTCATGGTTTGGACTACAATGAGTCATTTTCCCTAGTAGCAAGAATGGATTCTCAAAGACTTGTTTTGGAAAATGCAGCTTCGAAATAGTAGGAGGTACATTAGAAGAGTAGATCCAGATCCATATCAATATCCAACACTAGCATTAATATCCTACATAGGATTAGATTGCCAAAATTTTTACAAATTCTTTCACTCATAACATATTTTCCTTCTTTACTTGGTCTGAAGGTTGTTTGAGTTCCGTGTTGTTCATTTTTTCAGGGGGGGCACTTTCCCATGAGGTTTTCCCCATTTCCTTAGTTTCATGAACAATTATTTTTTATCATTATTTGATTTAATGGGTGACCTTTGGTCTCACTAACCAGGGCCCAGGAATGTCTAAGTTTGGATTAATGGGGGATAATACTCCAACCTTTCCCACCTAAGTGTTATTAGTCTTTTCCTAGTACTGGATGATGTCATTTCCCTCCTAGTGGTGTGCATATGTCATCTAGGACCCATTTTACACTTAGTGCACCCTGCATGCATGATTTTAGGCCATACAGATTCATTTCCCTACATTTTAGGATCTAACTCAATGATCCAGTTCAGTCCACCTAAGTTCCTAACTCTAGTGGGGGGTTTGTGCTACAATTACCACTAATTGTGATCTAATGCACCCTCTCTATCCTATTTGCATGAGATTTTTCATGTCAAACTCAATGATGCGTACTTCTTGGTCAGTTAACTAACAATAGCTTCAATCCACTGAGTCTTAGTTGACCTTGATAGCCTGAGAGCACTGTAGTGGTGATATTTCCTAGGCTGGAGTGACTGGGATTCAAATTCTCTCTGGTTATTCGAATTTCCTCTATTGCAACATATATGTTGACTATACTGATTAATGGATCATATCACATATTTATGTTTCTATCTGAGTTCCAATGCATGATTAGTTTTACTACTCATTTCACTGCAATTTTCACTGTAATTCATCTTTTCTGCTCATTCTTTTAACTATGTGGTATACTCAACTCTATGATCTATTGTGTTCTAGAATTTCAATGGGGAAAAACTCATGGGAAAAATACACCACTCAAAAATGAAAAGCATAAAAATCAAACAACCTTCACACAAAGCATAGAAGGAGAATCTCTTCATAGTGAAAGACTTTGTAAAAATGTATGCAATTTGCTCCTATGTAGGATAGCAATGAAGGTGTTGGATCTGGATCTAAATATGGATTTGCTCCTTTGATGTACATCCCACTATTTTGAAGCTGCATTTGCAATGCACGATTAATTTTTCTACTCATTTCACTGCAATTTTCATTGTAATTCATCTTTTCTACTCATTCTTTTCACTATGATATATTCTCGGCTCTATGATCTCCTGTCTTCTAGAATTTCACAAGTACTTCAAAGGAACAAATAATAAATGACGATGTTTAACTATTCAATTATGTCATTATTTTTGTTCTCTTTTAATAAGTGATTGAAAGTGTATACTTTGCACATCCTGAAATCGACAATCATAATTGTTCACATAAATTTTAATTTTTTCTTTCAATTTTCTTCATATAGATAATTTTATTAAGAAAGGCCTCATCAACATAACATCTTATGCAACAAATAACTAGTTGTAACTTTAAATCCAATTTTACTATCATACAAAGGGGTTTTTTGTATTATCATTAATACAATTAATTGAGTCAATCAGTCCACGATTTATTAATCAATTTAATCAATTTACCTGTTATTCCCTTTGCAATACAAATTTATTATTATTATTTTATTCAATACGATGACAATCTTACATTACTTTCGCATAAGATGATTAGCTAATTTAATAAGGCATGTTTTTAGTTTCATTCTTATACTTGTTTTACCATTCTTCTTTATTTTAATAAAAGGGCCCCAATTGGCTTGACATCACATGTGGAATTTAATACTTTCATGAGAATCTCTAAAGAAACAATTTATGCAACCACAATTAAGGGGTTTTGGTACAAATACTAGTATGATCAATTCAATTAATGTCTTTACGATTCATGAATTGATACAATCAATGTACTATTTATCGTCCTCGTGCTACGCAAATTCTTTCTTATGCAACAAAATTTTAATGCATTTTTTTTTCACATAAGATGTTATCCAAAGCCTATTTCAACTTAGATTTCTTTTCCTTTTTACAAACTTTCATAATTAGAGTAGGATTGATTCACTTTAGATTTGCATGCTCCTTTTTCTTTTGTGAAAATCATTGTGGGGCTTCAGGGAAACTTATTTTAAGAGTTGTGGTTTGTTAATCATAAGTTGAGGCTAAGTTAAGGTTATTCATTTTTCATGTCTGTAAAGCAAAGTAAAGCCATCATGTTTGTGGGTTTACTCTTGCAAGTTCCTGAAAATCTATTGAACACACTATTAGCTACATCATTACTCTTTAAAATCATTGTATGGGAATGCATGTCTTTAGCAGCAGACCTGTTTGAAAAAGCATAATTTTGTCTTATCAGCCCTATGTTTTATTAGCAAGTGTAACTGCTTTAGTCAAAGTCATTTACCTTTTTTTCCATTATGTGCTCTTAAGGAGTAGGTTAGTCACCCCCCATTCCCTACGCGACTTTTTTGGAGATCAACATTAATTGGAATAGAAAGAGTTGATATAAGGGAAGGAGGTATTATCACAAGCTATCCTGATCATGATCATGTAGGACTATGGAATGACTGTTTCATATCTAGTTATCAAGCTAGGGTATTGGATTGTGGTCCCAAAACATTGCAAGATGGGAGGTCTCATCACGAGTCGACCCACTCACTTTCTCTCAGTATGTGTGAATGATATTGTCATGGTGTGAGGAACCTCCAACAATTAAATGATGAAAATGCATGATATATAAGAAATAGTAGAACACATATGGGATTTATTGATCGTGGGGCACTTCGAGGGGGAAACCTCCTTTGAGAAAACTCAATACAAATAATTCATGGATTTCTTCATTGGCCTCAACACATACTTATATACTGAGTCTATGTGTCCATTACTATGGATCAATACCATTGAACATATAGTACTACGGGATGACTTACAAAGCATATGCGTCCGATACTATGGATCAATACCATGGAACATATAATACTCTGGGATAATACAAACTATGGATCAATACCATGGAACATATAATTCTACGAGATGACTTACAAATCATATGCGTCCAACAACAATATACTAACAAAGTAAAGAGAAGGGTTGACACGGGTTCCTAACATCCCCTCCCCCTTAGAAAAAGCCTTGTCCTCAAAGTTTTAGACGTGGAAATTGTTGTTGAATATGAAGGAGTGGTTCCCATGTAGCATCCTCTGGTTTCATTCTGTGGCACTGAATTAATACCTCTCTGATAGACTGAGAGAGAAGCTAATGAGTGCACCTATTGAGGATGGACCCCGTATCCAAAAGGACAGATCCTTCATTATCCAGTTCTAGTAAAATAATTTGTCCTCTGATGTTGGTGCCAAGAACTTTCTTTAGACAATATACATGAAATACTGGATGAATGCGGAAAGAGGGAGGAAGTTCCAATTTATAAGTAACAGACCCAATCTTATGAAGAACCTTATATGGCCCATAGAACTTTGGAGAGATCTTATGAACCCCTTTGATTTTCATGGAGGATTGCTTGTAAGGATGTAGGTGAAGAAAAACCATATCACCTTCTTGAAAAGTGCACTCAGAATGGTGCTGATCGGCTTGTTGTTTCATTTCATTTCTTGCCATGTAAAGAATTTCCTACGAAATTTGAAGAATCTGATCTCAGTTTCGAAGAGCCATGTCAACTTCCTGAATTGGTGAACTATTGGGGTGTATGGAAGAAGAATTTGTGGTTCTTGACCATAGATTGCTTCATATGGAGTCATTTTAGATGCAGTGTGGTAGGAGATATTGTACCACCATTCAGCAAGAGGGAGCCACTTTGCACATTGATGTTGTTATTCGGAAGTGGATCAATGAAGATAAGTTTCCAAACATTTATTGATAATTTCAGTCTGAGCATATGTTTATTGATGATAACTTGAACTCATCTTCATTTTGGTGCCACTACGGAGAAATATTTCTATCAAAAAATGACTGGTGAAAGTTGCATCGCAATCCGAGACGAATGGAAGAAGGGATTCCATGAAGATAGAAGATCTGGTCCAGGAAAATTTGTGCGACTGAGGAGGTGGTATAGGGATGGACGAGGGCACGAAAATGATTATGTTTGGAGAGGCAATCAACCACAACCAAAATCACTATCTTCCCTCCATATTTAGGGATCCCTTCAATGAAATGCATAGAAATATATGTCCAAATCCGTGTAGGGATGGGCAAGGGTTCTAGCAATCCAGAAGGAATGTCATTACACCCTTGTTTGGATAGAAGGTATCACATTTATCCACCATATGTTGAATTTTCCTTTTCATTCCCTTCCAAAAGAAGTTATGCCAACCCCGTCATATGTTTTGAGGAACCCAGAGTACCGGGTTGATGCATAAGCATGGAGTTCATAGAAGATATAATGTTGAAGATATGTGCTCTAGGGAAGCACCAGACGACCCTTGTATCTCAGGGAAGCACCATCCTAATAGTAATGTGGTACATCAGAAGGGTTTTTGGCCAACTGTTGGATGATTTGAGATAATGAGGAGTCATTGACATAGCCCTATTGAACAAATTGCAACCAATTTGGAACATGCATAGAAATAGCTGAAAGAAAAACTTGGTCATCAAATGTGCGAGAAAGAGAATCCACCACAATATTGTCCTTACCCTTCTTGTAAGTGATCTCATAGTCATAACCTATGAGTTTGCTAACCCATTTCTGTTGTGTTGGGGAGGATACCTATTGTTCTAGGAAATATTTTAGACTCTGGTGATCAGTCTTGATGGAGAAATTAATCCCTAGTAGGTATGGACGCCACTTCTGTACTGCATGAAAAATAGCCATAATTCCCTTCTCATATGGAGAGACAGCTAAATTATTACTGCCAAGTGCTCTTGAAGGTGGAAACCCCACTATTTTAGCAGACACCTACATATCTATCCAAAATTTGTTGTAGATCCAAAGGAGTAGTGGAGACCGCCGATGGGTGCATCTGAATGGAATGGAGCTGAGCAATGAAACCATGTGAGTTCTTCTTAAGGATATTTTCCATGCGATGTGAACTAATGATGTTGAGAGACCCTGGTTGTAAGCCCATCAATGTGTGTTTTTCCCATTGATTGAAAACTTATACAAATTTCAGCAAAATCACATAAGATGGGGCCAAGTCTGCGTAACTATTGAGTGCCCAAAACCAGACCACATCCTCCTAAGGCCAAGGTAAACATGTCAAAGCACGGGTTATAATATCCCATAGATATACACACATTGCGACACTTCCCCTTGCTAGGTAAGGTGCCCCCATTGGAAATCATGAATTCAATGTTGGAGCAAGGATTGACAAAACAATCAGCCTATTTGGCGATCTGAGGGTCAATGAAGTTATGAGTGCTACTAGAATCAATTAGTATTATAAGAGGGAGCTTATTGAAGTAACCCCTGAACAACATTGTTTATGGGGTGGTGACTCTGGCTAAATCATGGAGAGATATATCTGGGTGGTCATTCTGAGACGGAGGGTCAACAGGTGACTGTTGAATGTTGACCTGATCATCTATGGTATCCAGAGCTTCTTCACCAATTCCAGAGGCAAGCAGAGAATCCACATCCAAGAGATATATCTTTTGCTCAACACATCTATGTCACCGAGTTAATTTCTCATGACAATTATAATAAAGCAATTTTTCTCGACATGCATGCATCTCTTCTTCAGAAAAATTCCTGATAGGAGTTGGTCGAGGGGCTAGCGTGATGGGAGTTTGTTGGGAAACCATATTTCTGAATGGAACAAAAGTGTATTTGGAGCATTTTTGGGTTGTGATCTTGTCCTCTACTAACTTAGCCAACCCTAGGACTTCCATCATTGTGCTGGGACAAAACATTTTAACATCAGATCGAATTGCATCTTTCATACCACTGACAAAACAACTCCTGTAGAGTAAATCAGATAATCCTTCTTTGTGATTGGCTAGTTTCTCAAATTTGGTCTGATACTTTCTCATAGTTCCAATTCGGCGAAGTTTAGTGAGTGCTCTTGTGAAGTCATCAAAATCACTAGCACCAAATTGTTGCAAAAGGAGTTGGAAAAAATCTGTCCATTTTGGCTCTACATGAGCCTTGATGTACCAACAGAACCATTGAAGGGTTTCATGTTCCAAATGAAATGATGAAAGTGGAACTTTGTTGACATCAAAAGTATTATGCAGACTGAAATATTGGTATGTTCAATATATCCATCTAGTCAGATCATCACCATTGAAGCGAGTAAAATCAAGCTTCGGCCCATAAAAAGTGCTGGAAGAAGAGAACCCAGTGTCCATAGAAGACTTTGGCTATCGTCTATTGTTCATGGTTGAAGGATGAAGATGGAGGCCAAGAATATTTTCATCTAGATCTTGAAGTTTGGTCTTGAGGGATGCAAGTTATTCCTCAATTTTTTTGCTCCTGCATGGGTGACAACCATAACCAGGATTTGTTTTTTAGTAATTGGTAGAAAAACAAAAACAAAAACTTCTTTGGTAAAAGAAAATTTTGATTTCAGAAAAACCCTGATCGTTAATTGGGGTTTGACTAGATTTTGGACACTTTCTAATCGACAGTGAAGCAGAAAATGAGAATTTCAGATGCTGGGTGAAAGAATGGGAAAGTTTGTCGAAGAGGGACAAATAAGTAGAAATAAGAAATGAACACTGTGGCAAAATTTGAAGGTGATTGGGTGAAAATTGAAGAAGTTATGGAAAACCCTAAAAATAGACAAATGTGAGATTTATGGCTTTTGGAATTGGAATTTGGGATAGGGTCCTCAGGAATGGAATATGCAGAATGGGATTACAGGGGCGTTAGTGAATTTTCAAGGGAAATAGAGTTAAAGTGAAGAAGATATGGCGAAAAAATAGAATTATATATATTATATATATTTCATAATGGATCTGCAACGGCTCAGAATTGATTGCAACAGCTCTGGATAGATATAATATTCTATTTATCCACTGGAAATAGATATGGACCCCAGGAATGCTCGGATTCCTAAAGGTTCATGGGATTCACTCGGCCACCAATGCTATCTAATGGCTTGTGTATTGGGGCAGTACCACTCACTCCGCGGCTCAGGTAAAATTGATAACCACTTTGCCACAAAGACAACTCTTGGTTTACCTCATGAGTGGGAACTAGTCAATCAAGTAGGGGTCGTTTCCCTTTTTGTTAGCAGGTCCTTTCAATGGGAAAGCTACTTCAAGGTTCTTGTGGTACTCACAATGAGTTTTAGTAATATGCCCAAGTACTTCCCATAGCTAAGTGGATAGGGATTATTCCCGGATCCGAACCTGCAATTGATAGGAACAAATACATATGCAAAGAAAATAATACTCCAATAATCACAGTGCCTGGAATCCACTATGAAATAAAAAATTAGCATAAATTCCACCCAGCGAGCCCAAGTTTCATGTCCCAAATTTGGCATTGGGTCAAAATGGCCTAATAGCATTGGCCCTATTCATTAGGGTTTGTTAAATTGATGCTAAAGGTCAAATAATTGCCAAGGAGGAAAATTACTAGTTTACTAGGTTTGGGGTGGAAGCTTTGGGATTTGAAATAATGGGGATAATAAATGATGTTTGAACATTATAATGGCATAAATATTTAATAAAGGAGATAAATAAATATATACAAGTGAAAATCAAAGTGGAATTTGATCATGAGACACATGGAGGAAGTGGGACCCACATATGGCGAGATTTCTCCAATACATTTGGCATCATTCTCTCACCAATTCAAATTCAAGGTGAAAGGTAACATACTTGGGGGAGTCCAAAAGGTATTATTCATGGAATGAATCATCCGAGGTCGAAATATAGAGGAAGATTAACTACCATGGAAGAGGAAGAGGCAATTTGGAGCTAGTGAGACACTTGGGCTAGATTCCCTAGCTCTATGACAACAATGATGAAGATGCTATGACACCTATGACACAAATCAGACCTGAAGGCTGAAATAAGACATATATGACATGCCAGGGCTAAACATAGACTCCAAGAGGGCACTCAAGGGTGTTAGGGCAGCTAAGATGCTTCCACATGTGATTTGGTGGAAGTGGGAGACTAGGAATTGGTGTACAAGTGGCATTCTTTGGAATCTCTTTCCAACTTGAGTTGGCATGAGTCTCTTGGAAGGAATTCGACCCATGGAGGACATTAGAACTTTATAAATGTCAATAACAAAGAAGGAAATTATCTTTTGATCATTTATAGAATTTGCAATTGCATTTGTGAAGAGGGAGAGCTATTGGATGACTAGTTTCTTGCCTTAGCCAATTTCTAGGGTGAAAGATTCCCATCCAATTTGGTAATTGGAAAGGCCATTCAGACCTTTCATTTGGAGATTTAATGGAGTCTTTATTTTCAGGTGTAAGCTACAGGGAATCTCATGGTTTCTTCTATTGCATCTCACTCCTTCAACCATTTCCAGTTTAAATGGCATATTCTTGATCCTTGAGGGAGGGCGTTTTTGGTGAGCTATTGTACTCTTTGGGGAAGATTTTAATGCCCCATTTATTTTTTAATATGAATTAAATACTCTTTTATTAATCTCCAAAAATTTTCAGATGGAAATTCCAAGAAGAAATGTATAAATCTCAATTTTAATGAAAGAACAGTGTCATTTCCCCACTACCTTGTTGTGAATCAATGTAATGCTGATGATTTCGAATGAATGGATGATTCTATGATATATTTGTGATCAATATACTTCCATGGATGTATTCTACAAGTTTCATGTACTGTACTTGAGCATTTGAATCATTTTTACTCAGTTTAGTTGTATTGGGAGGTGAAATAGTGTCATTTCCCCAAGGGTCGAATTGGGGATTTTTGCAGTTCAATGGGAGAGGGTGAGAACAGTTGTACTAATCGATTAATGGTGCATATGAGAATTTAATAACTTAATTAACACATTACATACCTCTATTCATAAATTTTAGTGGGTTTGGAGGCATTTGGGAAGCCATTTTCAGTACTTACCCCAAGGGGATTTGAACCCCAAATTTCTAGTAAAATTGCATAATTGGTCCAGAATATTAAGAGAGTTTTCAGAGGTATTTTGGTGGCCATATATCATCCATAAACATCATATTCAATTTATAATATCATTCATACACCTTCCTTGAATATTTGAAGGCATTTGGAGTCAATTTGAGACCTAGAGACCAATACTAGTCAAAGGAAAATCACTAGTAAAGTTACCTACATTGATCAGAATTGAAAAAGGATTTTCAGAAGTATTTTAAAGGTCCAAAGGCATCCCTGAAACACATATTTATGTTATAATATCATTCATATACCTTCTCATAATATTTGGGATCATTTGGGGCAAATTTGGGACCTAGAGATCAAAACTAGTCAAAGGTCGAACTAGGGAAAAAAAGTAGAAAATTGCAATTTTAATAAAATTCCTAATAAGGGAAATTACAGTGGTATCAGAGCATGGTCCTTCCACCTGTGGATTAGGTACATACATTCAAGAATAATTGGAATCCATGTCTTACTATTATGATGAATCCTATGAGTACAATTATTATGAGGAATATGCAGATGCTTATGAGCAATATGAAGCAGAATGTGAATGGTACGAGGAAGAGGTGCCATCATGCAACACTTATTACAATTTCAAGAGAAATGAAGATTATTCTTATGAATTTAGATCTAATTAATATGAGTGTGTCACACAAACCAAGGATAATTCTATGAGCGAGTTCCAAAGATGGAGATAAAAAATATAAAAACTTGCCCCAACAATATAAAAAATATCAAGAATATCTTGCTTCGAGCAAAAATACACAAAATGCCATGCCTTTTGAGTATTATGCTGAACATGTTTTTTAAAATAGGCCCAAAAATGAAGATGTGGAGTAAGTGAAGAAAGGTTTATGCCCTTCTTGTAAAAACCCTTGGAGTGAGTATCATATATATGTGCATGAAATGATGTCCTCCTTGAGGAGAGCTTTTGAGATTTATTCAAGAAGAGATTCCAAATATACCGATCTTAAGGAAAATAAAGGGAAAAATGCATCAGCTTACTTTAAGGAGGAAAATGAAGAGACATCACAAGAGCATGAAGAAGATTCTATTGAAAATATGGAAGATCATTTCGAGACACCTTCTAGATTAGACATGAACCAAAGAGCATCTACTGATGGATGCTTAAAATATGAAGGAGTACCTACTGATGGGTGCTCACACCTCTATGTTGGTGACATATAGATCACTTTTGAAAGTGTTTCTACAAGTACAAGTTTCATTAAGCATGATAATGAAGACCTTGTAGCAGTTGAAGAAGAACCAAAATCAAATTCCTCATCACCACTCGAGCTTCATGAAGTTGGTCCAAGAAAAAATGAAGAAGATGAGGAGGTTCATTTGCAAGAGCCTCATTTTCTTGAAGGGTCCTTAAAGATGAATGAAAAGAAGATCCAACAGTCCCTCAGCATTCTCCATGACACTCAAGTATTGGTATCAAATTCTTGTTGGAGAGCTACTTCATTGGAGGAAACATCCTTCCTTGAAGACATGGAGAAGATTCAAAGAGCAATGTGCCACATCAAAGGTAATTTCATGTCTTTGCTTTTTGACAGAAACCATTTGTTTGAGCTTGATGAATTGTTACATGATGCATACTTGAAGAATAATGAGGATAATCATAAGCTCACAATTCAAAATGAGCATCTTCTTGAAAAGTTGCAAGATACTTGTTTTTCCTCCTATGTTTCAGATTGTCAAATGGTAGATTGTTTGGAGGATTCTCATGACATGGTGGATCATGAGAAATATGAAAATTTGAATGTTCTTGATGTGTTTGAAGATGAACTTGAAGAGATCCAAACACTTGATGTGGTGGAAGAGGAATTTGAATTGTCTCTTGATGAAGGTTATGCAATTTTTAAAGAAGAGCATAATTCCTCTACATTGGAACGAAACTATGACAAAGAGTTCAAAATTTTGAAGGAACTGCATGATACTACCCATATGGATCCTTCCCATGATGAAACTTCTGTACTTTTTGATCATTTGGGTGATTTGGGTCATTCTCCTACATCCTACAATTCCATGTTTCGCAACATTAGTCTCAATGAAGTATGGGTGAAAGGGTTCTTTTTGATGGTGCCACATGAGGAGTATGGAACTCCTAGATTTACTTTTTATGATGATATGGTTGGAGCACATTCTTATTCACATTTACAGCAGCATCCTTTGTTACTTTATGATGATGCACATCTACATGGATGTACCTATGATATGCATTTGAGTCACTTGAAGACTCATGGTTTTTCTTGCTCAACACTTGATTCATTTGATTTTAGAGGAACTTCATCCAACACTTGGGTGAATAGATTTATGATTAGAGAACATTTTTGTTGGAAGAGACATACTTTGTTATATCTTTATGATGATCACATTCAGGGATGTATGGGTGAGACTTCTTTGAGTCATTTGAAGTCTCTTTTTTTTTCTGCTCATTATTTGGTTCAGATTTTAGTGGAGATTCTTCATTCGCTTCTTGGATGAAAGAAAACATGAATGAATATTTTGATGCATATCACATCATTTTGGAGTAGCTTTATAGGACATGGGATCCTCACCTATGTCATTGGATCAGATTTGATTGGTCACTTGAAGCTTCTATGCACTTGGAAAATGGTGGTCTACTTGCTTGGAGGTATAAGCACTTTCATGATTCTTTGATGAAGCACCTCCTTGATATTAATTTTCATTATGTAGTTATGTACTTTGATGATATATATTTTGTACTCATGATGTTTGGAAGAATGCATAGAAGAAAATGGGATCCAGGAATCCTCTTATTTGATGGTATGGGTTGGAGAGAACTCTTAATTGTTCGGGTGCAATACAAGCAATGGGATCCTGGAATAACTTTTGTCTCATTGGCTTCAACTTTTTGGGGGAAACAAGAAGTATGGGAGAGAAATTTCCCACTAAATAAAGTGATTTTTATTAGAGTAGTGCAACACCAAGCAAGGTGGTTCCTCTCTAAAATCTTCATGGAAACTCAAAGATTCAAGGTTGGGGAATTCAATGGCAACTTCAAAGAATTATACAGAAAGCAGGTTCTTCAACACCCATGTTTGAAATTGCTTGAGGACAAGCAATATTGGGAAGGGAGGATTTGTCATGTCCCAAATTTGGCATTGGGTCAAAATGGCCTAATAACAAATTTGGCATGAGTCTCTTAGAAGGAATTCGACCCATGGAGGACATTAGAACTTTATAAATGTCAATAACAAAGAATGAAAGCAACTTTTGATCATTTTTAGAATTTGCAATTGCATTTGTGAAGAGGGAGAGCTAGTGGATGACTAGTTTCTTGCCTTAGCCAATTTTGAGGGTGAAAGATTCCCATCCAAGTTGGTAATTGGAAAGGCCATTCAAACCTTTCATTTGGACATTTAATGGAGTCTTTATCTTCAGGTGTGAGCTACAAGGAAGCTCATGGCTTCTTCTATTGCAGGTCATGGTTTCTTCTATTGCAGCTCACTCCTTCAACCATTTCTAGTTTTGATGACATATTCTTGATCCTTGAGGGAGGATGTTTTTGGTGAGCTATTGTACTCTTTGGGGAAGATTTTAATGCCCCATTTATTTTTTAATATGAATTAAATACTCTTTTCTTCATCTCCAGAAAGTTCCAGGTCTAAATTCCAAGTAGAAATGTATAAATCTCAATTTTAATGAAAGAACAGTGCCATTTCCCCACTACCTTGTTGTGAATCAATGTAATGTTGATGATTTCGAATGAATGGATGATTCTATGATATATTTGTGATCAATATACTGCCATGGATGTCTTTTACAATTTTCATGTACTGTACTTAAGCATTTGAAACATTTTTACTCAGTTTAGTTGTATTGGGAGGTGAAATAGTGCTATTTCCCCAACGGTCAAATTGGGGATTTTTGCAGTTGAATGGGAGAGGGTGAGAACAATTGTAATAATCCATTAATGGTGCATATGATACTTTAATAAAATAATTAACACATTACATACCTCTTTTCATAAAGTTGAGTAGGTTTGGAGGCATTTGGGAAGCCATTTTCAGTACTTACCTCAAGGGGATTTGAACCCCAAATTACTAGTAAAATTGCATAATTGGTCCAGAATCTTAAGAGAGTTTTCAGAGGTCTTTTGGTGGCCATATGTCATCCATAAACATCATATTCAAGTTATAATATCATTCATACACCTTTATTGAATATTTGAAGGCATTTGGAGTATTTGAGACCTAAAGACCAATACTAGTCAAAGGAAAATCACTAGTAAAGTTACCTACATTGATCAGAATTGAAAGAGGATTTACAGAAGTATTTTAAAGGTCCAAAGGCATCCCTGAAACACATATTTATGTTCTAATATCATTCATATACCTTCTCAGAATATTTGGGATCATTTGGGGCAAATTTGGGACCTAGAGATCAAAACTAGTCAAAGGTCGAACTAGGGAAAAAAAGTGGAAAATTGCAATTTTAATAAAATTCCTAATAAGGGACATTACACCAAGAAAGTGTTATGATACCAGATGTGAGGAACTGCCAACAATTAAATGATGAAAATGAACGATGTATCAGAAATAACAGAACACAGAAGGGATTTATTGATTGTCGGACACTTCGAGGGGGAAACCTCCTTTGAGCAAGCTCAATACAAATAATTCATGGATGTCGTCATTGGCCTCAACACACGTACTTATATACTAAGGCTATGCGTCCAATACTATATTGGATCGATTCCATGGAACATATAATACTACGAGCCAAATTACAAAGCATATGTGTCCAGTACTATGGATCAATACCATCTAACATAAATACTATGGGATAATACAAACTATGGATCAATACCATGGAACATATAATACTACGGGATGACTTACAAAGCATATGCGTCCAAAAACAATATACAAACAAATTAAAGAGAAGGGTTGACACGGGTTCCTAACACAGGGATCATCACTAAGTCAGGAGAGTGTCCCACTTAAACTTCCTCTTCTTGAAAGTGAACAAACATTATTATCTAGTGAATGGGAATAAGGTGACCGATCTTAGTTAAAGACAACCCTGTCAGGGCTATGGACACTCGTTGGCAGTAGTGGAAATATCAATGGTATTGGAGGTAGAATACAAGAAGAGCATTAGTTATCACGGGCTATTTCTTAAATTAGGGTAAGCTTATGAATAGTTTGCTCATATTTGTTCCACTAGTTCATAAATTTTGGTATTCTTAGAAGGTGGTTACAAGCAAATATTTTAGTGGGAACAATGACTAAAAATATCTTTAAGGATTTGTGATGTGGGGACCATTTGACATAGCTGGTATGTTTTTAGTTATAGTCCTCATCTTTGTATATATCTGCTAAACCTCATCGATTAGATATGAATCCATAAATAATTGGTTCATCAATCTAGTCGCCATTTGTTAGCACCCCAACAAGTCCCCTAATTTTTGTCAAAATAAAGGGGGCCCCATTCAAAATTATTTAAATAGTTATTTTAATTGATTTTTATTTCTTTGTTTGATTTGGATGCTTGGTTTGAGGGCATTATGACTATCGTATGTCTTTGATCTTTGATTTTTACCAATTCTACAGCGACACTTTCATGAGATGATGATTCACTACATGATTTCTGTGTGGCGATCATGCGATGGTTTTGACAATCTTTGCCAATTGGGTATTTTGGACTTCTAAGTTCTTTAACATCATTTGCATACTTTTACTAAGATTTGATTTGCAATTTCTCCACTAGATAATTTCCCTACAAAACAAGAACATGTAATCAAACATATATAATATAAAAAATATAAAAATATTTCTTTTTACTTTTATTTTTTTAAATAATACATTCACTTTTTGTATTTGAACGTACAAACTTTTGTTTTTATATAAAAAATAATAATATATATGTAAAAAAATGGCATGTATGACATCATTAGTTACCTTTATTTCCGAAGCTTATTTGTAAAGGTGATTATGAAATGTTATTTTTTTTACTAAGACATGATGATATTACAATTGAACGTGTTTTATGTATTTTGTACATTGAAATATATATATATATATATATATATATTTGATTTTTATTCTTTCTTTTTAATAGTTTATGCTTTTTGTAATATATTATATTTTTCTTATAAAAAATCTTATTTTAAAAATGTTTTAGTTAAAGTAAATACCGTCAAAACAATAACTTCAAAATTCAAGTATTTTAAAATAATGTATTTATAATTTAATGATTTATAATTAAAATTATATTAAAAGTAATATTAACTTGTGATTAACATCGAAGACTATTTATATTTTTGAATAAAAATAAGTTATATTTGTTTTATGTAAGTAATTAAATATCGGGTAAATGAAGAAGATCAAGAACACTATGATATTTCTGGAAACTTGTTAAATAGATTTTTTTTTCGCAATAACATCAGCATAGATCCATCTAAAAGGGGATCTACCAAGTTCAGAGAGGGATCAAATCTCTCAAAGGTGCAAACTCCTTTTTAGACATGTTAAAGAAGTGTGCAGTTATATATATATGTCATTCTAAATATTTTAAATCTACTTTGACCCGACATGTTATTTTATAATATTTTATTATTTTTAATAAAGGACAGGTGTCATCTATAGGATGAGGACAGAAGGAGTTACACATCTCCCCCTACTGGGCTGTAAAATGCCCCTCTTCGAAGCAACTAGACTGCAGAAAACGATCATGAGATCAAGGAAATATCATATTAATAGGCTTCAGCTTACAATGATATCAGATAAGTCACATATTGAAAAGGAAGGAGATTTCGAAGAAAAGGGTGCCACTAAAAGTTGTTGATATCGTGCAATTCAAAATATGGAGGAAGTTGGATGATTAATTTTGTGGAAAAGTTAGTTTCCATAATGCTTCCTAATCTCCAAATCGAGGAGGAAGGTTTGATGCTATCACATGAAAAAAAAAATTGGCTATCATCTTGCCAAAACTGTTGAGAAACCTGTGATTGATCTGTTGTATTATCATTGCACCAGTTACCTTGATCATCTTATATAAAGAGAAACTTGTCGACTGTGAAGGAGGGCGGCGGTCTCTGTACATGGGAAGTATTTTATGGCTTTCTATAAAACTCTTTTTCCTTTTGTAACTTTGTTGTGGAAGAGTGGAGCTGGAGGGCGCTACCAATTAAGAATGATGTCATTGGGAATGGTGAAACTTTTATGCAATTAATCACTTGGTTTATTTCCTGATTGTTGTAAATATGTATCTGAAGGTTTTCGGTATATATTTATGGTTATCTTTCGCATTTACAGTCATTAATTGTTTGGGGTGTAGGAGTTACTATTATGTTGTTCATCATCCCATAAAATTTGACAGGTGGTGGGGGTGCACTTGGCCATGCTTGAGGTCGGTTGAAGCCTCTATTGGGTGGGAAACTGTTGTTATGTTTACGGTGAGGTGGAGGTCTAAAACCTGGTCTGCGGTTGTCTGTGAAGGTTTTGAACCTATCTTTGTTTCTGTTGATATTGTCATTCCTTGGTTTTTCGTGTTCATAACACAGTCTTTTTTTATGTAAAGTTACATCTAGGGTCTTGGGCAAGTCAAACTCTATCTTCTCTCTAAATTTTGGTGGCAGACCTCCCAAGAACTACTGTATCTTGACCATTTCATCTCTAGTGTATGGAACATAGTGCAACAAGTCTAAGAATCTGTTTATGAATGTCTCCATGGTTAGGGAGCTCATTTTCAACTCATGAAATTCTTTAATTTTCTTGTCAAAGAATCTTTCAGACATATATTTTTCCTGGAATCTTCTACTGAAAGTATCCCATGTTATGTCTCTCAGTTATTTTCCTTTGGTGTGTTTCAATTCCCACCACCATCTAGCTGCTTTACCATTCAGGTTGTATATGGCTAGTCGGTCTTGCATTTCACTAGAGTAATTATGAACTTTGAAATACTTATTCATCCCTAGCAGCCACTCCTCAGCCTTCTCCCCAGAGTTAATCTCTCCGTCATAAGTTGGGGATTTTATCTTTCTGAATTCTCCTTGCAAACTGTCGTCACTTTTTCTCCTTTTCTTGCAAGGAGGTGGTGAACCGTCATCGTTGGAAGAGCTCTTACAGTCCTTTTCCATTGATTAAGGTATGTTTTATTCTTGTTCTTCTCCCTTAGAGTTGGCAGATTTCTGTGTGTGACCGTTTCCCTTTTTAAAGGTGTTGACTGAGAGTGTGGGCTATTCGTGGGGTTTTTCCCCTGTTAAATTCTGAAGCAGAGCTTCATTTATAGCTTGTTGTTCTCGTCTTTCTTGCATGTTATCAACTCTGAAACTTTGGAATTCTTCCTGTAGATTTTGCATGGATTTCATTAAATCCGAGTTTAGTTCCACCACAATTTCTTGCTCTCGTGGTGGAGAGTTTAGATTTCCATGTATGCTGCTGCCCTGTTCTGCATTCATTTTCAGACAATGACTGTACCTGCAGTGTTATATAAGTGTCCAGAACAGAAAATCTGTCAGTTCATTTTTCACATAAAAATATCAATTCATAAATGTATGTTTCTGGTTACTGGGTATCTGCAATGGATGTTCTATTTGTAATGAGCCCAATAGAGTTTTGTATGGGTAACAGAATTAAAACAAAACATAATTAAGTCTGAAAGAAAAATCTGAATTCATAACATTGATGAGGAGAAAAGAACTCTGTTATCTAAATTTATAAAGAAAAGACTTCTAGGTTTTTGAGTCGCATGGTTGTCTAGCACAGGCTAGCTTGACTAGACTTGCTAGACACTTTGTTGGTTTTCTAGGACACGATTTCTGAGTTTAAAAAGGTCCTAGTTATTGGATTCTGCTCCTATACGTAATCTATATTTAACACATTTTAGGATAGAAACAAAACAATGCTGAGATAACAAAGTTATATTAATTACTTAACTGCTATTATAACTTGGAATGGGAGATTGATAATTCATACCTGGTTGCCTTGTTCCTTTCTCCTCTCCTGCGGTAGGCTGCACACTCAAACAATAATTAGTGTAAAAACTTCTGAGCTTAGCTGAGCTGTTAGAATGATTCCTTAGCTAGAAAACTTTGGGGCTACCATGTTCCTCCCAACCATGACCTTTAGACCATTCCTGGTTCTAAATGGATCCCCCCGAGCTGTTTCCCAACATGCAATAAGAGATAGAGGCCCTAGGTTCACTGCTGGTTCAGATCTGGAATTTTTATATGAGACTGCTTCTGTTTCTTGGAGCAGAAAACTTCTCTGTGATTACCATAAGAGAATGATAATGAAAAAGAATCATAATCCCCCAAACTTGGGATTTTCCCTCTTTATGTAGGGGAGTATTGAATTATGACTGTTTAAATATTTAGTTTCTTTTATTTAAATAATTAATATTTTTAAAAGGTATTATTACCAAAATATCTAGTCCTAGGACTTTTTATTTATTTTTAACTAGAAGTGATTTTGCATACACCCTTTTCATAATAATAATAATAATAATAATATTTACTAATGTGGCAGCCCACTGAGTATTAATACATTATTAATACTATTTAATAATGTGGTAGCCCACTATATCTACAATAAATATATCTTATAAATGAATAATAACATCATTATTATTAAAGTTCTTAATAATAATATTTTAGCTTTGAGACCTTTGTGTTATTCATAAAAGACTACTCTTATTCAATCCATACTTTAGGTCAAGGTAATTATCTTTTATTATGTATCTTCACATGATACTTCTTTTAATTTTTAAGGACAAAGTCGACTTCTTTGGACGATCTTTCGGTAGTATAGGATAGGCACCTCTAGTATCTCTCTTGCATGTTGGATTCCCTCGTGTAACATGGCAGTTCAACACTTTTGAGATCTAGTAACCCTGAGTGCTCTTTAGAGCCTTTTAACTCAACACTTTCACATGGGCATTACGCTAGTGCAATTCCAGAGCCTTCTGCTCAACACTAGTGATAGAGTGTGGTTGTGAGGCACATCTAGAACATTTAAGTGTCCTTAGATCCAGTATTCATATATCAAGCTTGGAGTGCTCCAGGGATTACGCCCAACACTCAACGTACCTTAGGTCTTACTCCCAGTACATCGGGGCTTATGCCCAATACATAGGTTATATGTGTGTTTCTGAGTCCACGCTCAACACACCCATAAGTCAATCATGTAAAATCATAGCTCTGCACATTAAGTAACAAAAGATTGTCTCAGTATATTAGGGCTTGTACCCATACCATATGTTAAAGAACATAACCACAATATTAGGTCCTCCTTGCCCAGTATACACTCAATAAAGAAGTCATTCAGGGTCCATGCCCAGTATGTCAATATATATAAAAGAATAAATTAGGGGTGCTAGGGCTCATGCCCACTACTCAAAATAAAACATATGTGTTGGGGCCATGGCCCAATATAACAACAGAAATAGTTAGTCCAAAATTAGGGATATTACACTTAACCCTTTTGTCACTCTCTCACCGCCCTACTCCTCCCCCCACATTTAACCCCTACCTCTTCCTCTCTCTCTCTCTCTCTCAACTATTCTCCCTAAAAATTACTAATTCCCTCTCTCACATTCTCTCTCTCCCCTAGTCCTCCACCTACACCTAACCCTAACCTAACTCCCCTCTCTTCTCCCCCATCCCATTAGCACCCCACTTCTCTTTATCACACTCTCACTCTCCCTAACCCCCCCACATACTCTCCCTACCTATAACCACCCCCTCTTCCCCTCTCTCTCTCTCTCTCACACACACCACTACTCCTCCCCCTACCACTAACCCCCCCCCCCTCTCTCTCTGCCCTATTCTCCTTAACTGTTAATAACATCGTCTCTCACTATCTCCCCCCCTACTCCCCCTTAACTCTAACATGCCCCCCCTACTCCACCACTTATCTCTACGCCCCCCCCCTCCTCCTCTTCTCTCTCTCTCTCTTCCCATTATCCTTACTATCTCCCTCTCTCTCTCTCTCTCCCCTACTCATCCACCTATGCCCAATCCCCACATCTATCTCTCTCCCCAACTCCCTAAAATCCCCCCCTCTCTCACACGCACTCTTAGAACCATAAAACCCCCTCTCTCCCCATCCTTGCTCATACTCTCTCTACCTATAACTATTCCCTCTGCTTCTATCTCCCTCTCTCTCTCTCTCCTACTCACCCTACCCCTAAACCAATCTCTCTCTTCGTCTCTCCTAACCCCCCTACCCCTTCCACTTACCACCCCCCCCTCTCTCTAACTTCTCCAATTCTCCCTAAACCCATAGCCCTCCCCACACCTCAATATCTAACTCTTGCTCTCCCTCAAATCCCCTCCTCCCCCTTACCCCTCCGCTAAACACGATATCTATCTCTTTCTCTTTCTCTTCCCCAACCCCCCTCGTCCCATGTATCCCTAATCACCCACATCCTCCCCCCCACCCCCAATCCCTCTCTCTCTCTCTCTACTCCTCCACCTACCCCTAGACCCCACCCCCCTCTCTCCCCCAATTGCATAACACCTCCCCATTCTCTCTCTCTCTCTCACACACACACACACACCAATAATCCTCCCTCTATAACTAACCCCCCTTGATCTCTCTCCCCTCATATCCCTTACCTTTACTAACACCCTCTCTCACTCTCTCAACATCCTACTCCTCCCCCTACCCTTAACCCCACCTCCTCATCTCCATATCTCTATCCTCTCTTCCACCTAACCCTTTCTAACCCCGTCTATCACTCTTTTTATCCCCTAATTATTTAGCTACACCTTACACACACTCGTATCTCCCTCCCCCAACCGCTTGACATTTCTCTCTCTCTCTCCCTCTCTCTAAACCACGCTCTCTCTCCCTAACCCTGTCATACTCTACCTGGCCATAACCACCCCGTCCACCCCCCCTCTCTCTCTACCACTCCCCCTACACCTACCCCCTACTCTCTTTCTCTACTACTGGCCCTACCCATACCCCTCTCTCTATCTCTCCTAATCCACCCCCTACCACTTACCACCCCTCATATCGCTCTCTAACCCCAACCTATACTTCATCTTCCCTCTTACTACCCTAATCCTCCCTAAACCCCTACCCCCCAAACCTAATTCTCTATCTATTTCTCTCCCCCAAACCCCCCCTCCCCCTTACCCCTGTGGTAAATTTTATGTATATAACATCACACATACGTTCTATCTCTACAAAACACATGCCCATTTTAGCTCTACAAAACAGGTATGAGTCTCTTAAAGATAAAATGTGCACGCATTTTGTAGAGGTAAAAAAACACACGCATTTTTATTTTCATGGCACCCAAATAGAAGGGAAAAGGAAATTTGAATTTAAATGAAATGTGCATGTGTTTCTTACCACCTGAATCAAGGTTGGTCACATGTTCTAGTGTCATCCCTGTTCATATGCATCTTCTTTGAAGTTAGCTTGGGTTAACTAGACCTTTTCTACAGAATATGGAAAACCATAGTTAATTGGGAATTTCATCAATTTTCTTAATATGCTTATGTTTTACCACTCGTTATAGTATGCTACACACAATCCATTTTTATGAAATTTTAAACCTAGATAAAAATTTACCTCTAGACTTCAAAGATGTATTATTTTAAATAGTATTTTTTCTATTTTTCTTGTATAATTACTCCTTAAGTCAAAAAACACATTGTTAGTGTTTCTTCCATAACTTTTTTTGTTTCTCAAGCATTAAAAAAAATATTTGTTATAAAAAACCTCTCTTTGTACCTTTACATGTTATAAAAAACTATTTCATGATCATTGCATTAAGACTTTTAAAAGATGCACACACATGGCGTAGTGTTTTAAAGGTTTGATTACTTAGATAATACCATCAATTAAGGACTTAAAAGTTGCACCCACAAAGATATATTCCTTGTCATTTGTCTCCAAAAAAGTACATCTTAGAAAAAATATCAAACTTGAGATAGTTGTAAACATTTTCAATATATAAAATTTGTATATTCAGAAACATGATTCTATTTCCTACATTTTATCTTTTTTTACTCAATCCATGATTCATTGTATATGTAAATCAAAATATCCCTCTAAGTTGAGAAATGCTTATTATTTTAGTTTTCTATTGCATCTAACACATCAAAAGAGACCCTCATTAGCTTGCACCAACCCTCCACCTAGGATTGGTTTTAGTAGTTTGTACAATACACCATGGAATGCCATATATTAATTTAACACCGAAACTAAATTTTTTTACGAACTCCACTTTTGCACCATAAACACTAGCACCACTTTCATGTCTACACATTATCTCCACTTTTGCACCACTAATTTCTAAATCGTTCACAAATAATGGTACTAATATGAAGCTAAAATACTGTTTTTCTTGCAATGCAGATAAGTTAATTATGTAACCATTATATAGGCTCTCATAGCTTCTCAACAGTCTCATGAAGGCCAAGGCAACCAAGAATATATCCATTATTGTTAAAACTACTAAATATTATAAGAAAATATTTTCAAAGGTGATTTCTCGGACAAAAACTTGTGTGCACTTTCATCTTCTCAAGGGAAACACTCGCATAGTGATCTTTGACTTGAAGGTTCATGTGTCAAGTATCCTTTCAAGTCAAACTAAATTTGTTAATGTAATGTATTCATAATAAAAGATCTCTCCAACTACAATAGAATTGAAATAAATTTTTTATGAGTAATTTAACAGGTAGTGATTATATTTTAGATTTTTTTTATGGCCGTTATTTAAAATTTAACCCCATATGCGGGAGCCACCACGTACCATGGGAGGCATGTGTCGGAGGATCCTTGGCACGAGATCTCGCGACGTGGCACCATGCATTAACCTTCCTACTCACCTCCCCCTCTTATCGCTCATGGATCATTCGAGAAACTTCACCTGGACGTCCCCTCACCTGATGGCTGGACATGCCCCTGGTACTATGCTAATTTACGTCGGCTCTTTGCGCATTGTTATGGCTCATGCGAGCTTGGATTACAACCCCTTAATAGGGCCAGAGAACAACGATGAAATCACTTTCACCATTTCTCCTCGGCTTTGTCTTCGTCTCCTCTAGTTATCCTCTATGAATTATCGTTCTAATTTTTGGAATTGGGTGTGGCTTCACTCTGCGCTCTCCATCATGACTAGGTTGCGCAGTTCTCCTCGTCGAGGAAGTGGAAGCCGGGTAAAAACCCAATGCCCCCTTGCTTCTGCCATTGGGGATGGGTATGACCTAGGTGTCTCTTCATGGTCCACACTCTGATATATGAATGGGAAGCATAGCTGGTCACGGACCACTTGGCTCTAGGAATAATGGTGGAAACATCAACCATTACTGGCTCATGAAGAACATGATGGGAAAGCTCATGGACGAAATGCTAAACAGTTGGGCTCAACGAGAAACCTAGTGCTGCCTACCAGAGCAAAAATCATTGAGATGGATGACTTCTTGGAAAACCTAGTTTCCACCTTTTCCTGGAACCACCTATCCTTCAGAGGTCGAGGCCTCAATAAAGATGATGTGGGAAGTGGTAGTGCCTCGGGTAGTCAGACAGTTGGCGGTTGCGCCTTGGGCGTTCAGACGATTAGCGTGCCCTCAGAATGTCCTACGGCTCCTCCAACACCGTTCCTGACTTCATCAACTCTAGTCCCAGCTCCTTCATCTCCTGCAGTGGCTCCCCATGCCCCTCTTGTGGCTCCTCCAACACCATTCTTGGTTCGGTCCACCATTGGCTCTCCCCCCAACAAGAAATTCTGCAACCCAACAGAACTTGACCGCATGGACACTCGTAAATTGGAGCCGCTTCCTGACAAGTTACCAGATGCTGCTGATTATTTTTCAGGGCGTTTGTCCAATTCTGGAGGAGTTCCCTCATGTTTAATCCTCCTCATGTCATCCCAGAAGACTGGTTCTCTTTGCTCTTTCCATTTTTTTGTTACAAACCTTTTAAGCTTTTTTTGTATAAGTTTTTCTTGTCAATAGTGCACACTATGTTTAGACAGTCCTCGCCCAACTTCACTATAAGAGCTAGGTTTTGTGTATGGCCTTCATAAATCCCTATAATATTTTTGCTAGATTGGGATGGTTCAATTATCCCAGACCACCTCAAAGGCCATCGTGCATTGTAATTTCCTTTTCTTCTTAATTAATATACTGTGCAGATTAACAAAAAGAAAATATATTTAAAATTCAAAATAAATAATTATAAAAACTAAAATAATATAAAAAAAATTAATAGATAACTATTAATTAATGTATGGATAATTCTTAGTAGATGCATGGATAAGATTTTAGTGATAGACAATGCATGTGACACTTACTTAACTTGTAACCTATAGATGTTCCCCAACTAACCATCTTTTAGAATATATTTATCACTCTTAGTTACAGAGTTAATATATTTATTGGTTACAAAATAAAAAGTTAAACAATTTGGATATTGCATATTTTTAAAATAAATAAATAAATATTAAATATATTAAAAACAATAATAAAAAATAAATTATTTTGATACTTGAAGTTTTAATTATATATATAATTAATATCTCCAAATTTAAATAATTATCACACTAAAAGTAAAAGTTCCCCCAAAACATTAAAATTATATTTTACAACATTATTTAATATTTTTATATTTTAATTATAAATTTCTTCTAGTAAGTCATTTCAATTTTACAATAAATATTATTTTATATAAAGTATTGATTTAGTAGTTACTATTTTCTTAGCATATTCTATAACTTAAATCTTAGTACGAATTCAAAAATCATAGTCATTTCATTTAAATCTTAGTATGAATTCAAAAATATTAGTCATTTCATTTAAATCTGAGTACGAATTAAAAATTCTTATTCATTTCATTTGAATCTTTGTACAAATTGAAAAAACTAGGAATTCAAAATTGTTGATTTTTCTTGAACGTGTACGGGCCCTACTGTGATAGAGACTCTTTTTGGAAAAATCTGTTCAAAAAATCTTTGTTAAATTTCGATAATATCATCTTTGGAGGGGATCTTAATTTCTCCTTAGGACTTGGGGAAGTTTGGGGTCTTAAGGCGAGAGAAGATACACTTAGAAACTTTTTTAGGGATATGTTGTTGGTTAAGATACTTATTGATATAGAACCTCTAGCTCTAAAACCTACCTAGACCAATCGACGTGCTTGAGTAGAAAGAATAGAAAAGAGGTTGGATAGGTTTTTAATTTTTGAGAACATTTTGGAAAATTCTTTCCGGTTCAAATAGTGGGTAGGGAATGGGACAAACTCTGATCATCAACCTGTTTTACTGGAATTGGAGTTAGAGGGTAAAATTATCTCTAGTCCCTTCAAATTGAATCCTACTTGGCTCGAGGACGAAGATTGCATCCAGGTGCTCAAACATGCTTGGAAACCTTTTGATGAGGGTTTGATCAATTCTGCTGCAATACAACTTCTAAAGAATTTGAAAAAGGAAAAAACAATAATGAAATAGTGGGCTAAAAATAAGAAACTTTTAGAGGAAAAGGATCTTTTAGATATTGAGAATAGTTTACTTCGTTTGTCAAATTATGAATGATTTGGTTATCTAAATGAGGAAAAACGTAAAGATCTTCTAGAACTCGAACAAAAAAGGAGATTTATTCTATTGAAGAGGGAAGCATAATGGATAATAAAAAATAGGGTTGTTTGGATGACAAAAGGGGATGACAATACGAATTTTTTCCATAATTATGCAAATTACTGTAAAAGCATTAATACTATATGGAGTTTAAAAAATGATACAAGAGATACTATAAGCAAATTTGAAGATCTGGCAGCAGCAGGGGTAAATCATTTTGGTAATCTTTATAAGGAAGAGGTACTATCACTTAACGAAGCGGTTAGAGTAGCCCAGCTCTATCCTTCTTTTGTCAAAGAAGAGGATAATATAGATCCACTATAGGAAGTCACTCTTTCTGAAATGGAAGAAGCCATGCATAGTTTAAAGAAAGAAAAAAATATGGGACCTGATGGCATACCCATTCAGTACTTTTTGGGGCATTTTGACACTGAAAGAGATGACCTTCTCAAAGTCAAAGAGGACTCTCGAAGGAATGGGAGAATTTTGGGTGCCTTCAACACTACTTTCATTTCTCTTATCCTGAAAGTTGATAATCAAGACTCTCTTGATGAATTCAGAACTATAGCCTTATGCGACAACATATACAAGATGATTGCTAAAATTATTGAAAAAAGAATACAAAACCTACCAGCAAACAATATCTCCGATGAACAATTTTGGTTTCTCCCAAGAAGACAGATACACGAAGTGGTTGGAGTAGCTCAGGAAGGCATGCACACAATTAGACAAAGGAATTTAAAGGCTACAATTATTAAAATAGATCTTTCAAAGGCCTATGACCGAGTAAGTTGGGCTTATCTAAGGATGATCCTCTCACAGGTTGGTTTCAGTAACCCCTTCATTAATTGGATTTTAAGCTGTGTGACTTCAGTTTCTTTTGTTGTCTTGATAAATGGTAAAGCTACACATTTATTTAGACCTGGAAGAGGGCTAAGGAAAGGATGCTCGCTCTCACATTTACTCTTCATCTTAGTGGTTGAAGGACTTAGTAGGGTTCTGATACAAGATAAAGAAACTAGAATCTTTAAAGGAATTTTGCTGCGGAATCACTAATCTCTCACACATCTACTTTTTTTAGATTATGTCTTACTTTTCAGTGAAGGAAATTTAAAAGATCTTGAAACACTAAATGGTCTCATTATCCTTTTTTGTAAGGCCTCGGGGATGAAGGTCAATAATGGAAAATCTCTCTTTCTTGGTGAAGGAACATATGAGGAGGAATTGTTAATTTTTGAGCATTAATTCACAATACTCTAGGATCTTTACTAAGAGAATAACATGTACAGTATATCAATGCATATCAATCATAACAAGCATGTAAATCATCACAAGAAGAAAAAGCATGAGAGACAATAGACACACAGAGTGTCCGTGGGGAAAACCCTAAGGTGAAAAACCCCACAACTTCATCAGAGATAGATAGAGAAATAGCACAACCAAAGTACAAGAGATAGATTTATTTTAGTAGTTGATCCTCCTCCTCACAAGTGTGCCACTTCCCGAGTGAAGGAAGTGTGAGTTCTGAAGCGATCCAAATAGAGATCTCCCGATCTCTATTTATACTTGTCTTGTTTTCCCAATAACTTTATGGGGCCGACTTTTCTAGCTAGGTACAAAAACTTCATATTACATTATATCAGGCCAACCCCTTACAAGGTGGTCTAATAACCCATCAGTAAGTTAACATACTTGCGACACTTTTCAATACAAATGATGACACTTCCATATAGAGGAATAATACATCTCTATAGGAGTACAATAAATATATAAATGAAATACATTCCGAAGTTACATATACATCAACACTCCCTCTTAACTAGGAAGGTATTTCTTAACACAAATCATCTAGCACAAGTCTTCTTCTATGGATCATCATCAGCGAATCATCATCCTCGAATCATCGTCATCGTCACTGCTGTTGTTATCTCGATCAATCTCTGAATCTACTTGTCATAGGAAGTTCTACAGAGCCAGTCCTTTTTCATACTAGATGTAAACCCACCACCTGTAGGTCTTCATCATCAGTGGCCATACTGTGGAACCTAGGACTGATTACGTGCATCAACAAAACCTAGCACAAACTATAGGTTCTTTTACATGTTGACCTTCACAATACCTACTTAGAGCATCCCAGGATGTTATGAGAAAACCGCTCTACCTGTCTTGATCTCAATAGAGCATCCCAAGCTATTATGAGCACATCACTCTACCTGTCCAGATTTTAAAGGATATTTTCTATGTGAACTTTCGCAAAACCTACTCAGAGCATCCCAAGATGTTACGAGCACACCTCTCTACCTGTCTGGATCTCGATAGAGCATACCAGGATGTTACGAGCATACCACTCTACCTGTCTAGATTTTAAAGGACCTTTTCTATGTGAAACTTTAGCAAAACCTACTCAGAGCATTCTAGGATGTTACGAGCACACCGCTCTACCTATCCGGATCTCAATAGAGAAACCCAGTCTGTTACGAGCACACCGCTCTACCTGTATGGTTTCTAAAGGATCTTTTCTATGCTACCTACACAACCTGTCCATGGCCACAGAGTATCAAACCGATACTCCCATACATCATCCTGATGTACATCATGACATGATCAACCTGATGCGTATCATCTGGAGAAACATCCTGAAGCTCGTCATTTATGATCATCCTGATCATCATCATAGCATCAACCTGATGCATAAGATCTGGAGCAACATCCTAAATCTCGTCATCTGTGATCATCCTGATCAAACAGTATATCCATGTGATGCATACAAAGTATCTACTTGATACATATCATCATACATGATGTACCTAATCATACAAATATATCCATCTGATATACATAATGCATCCACCCGATACATACATAAGTACATGATCTACCTAATCATACAGGTATCCACCTGATACATATACAAATACATGATCTACCTAATCATACAAGTATCCATCTGATACATATACAAATACATGATCTACCTGATCATACAAGTATCCACCTAATACATATACAAATACATGATCTACCTGATCATACAAGTATCCGCCTGATACATATACAAATACATGGTCACACTAATCAAAGCATCCAACATGATGCGTACATACATCTACATATAAATGATCCAACTGATCATATCCAGCATCCAACATGATGCGTACATACATGTACATATAAATAATCCAACTGATCATATCTAGCATCCAACATGATGCGTACATACATATACATATAAATGATCCAACTGATCAGATCCAACATCCAACAGGATACATATATAGAGCAGTAACTGGAGCATCGTCCTGATACTCATCATCCAACGCTTACATCCATAGCCATGTGAAGGATCCTCCTTCCACAATGCATGGAATGGCTTCAGCAAATGTCTCCATCACTTCTTCCTCGAAGTGTCATCGATCTGAAGAACACCAATCCTCTCTCTGAAGTACTTTAACTTCCATCTAGCTAGTGGCTTCCTCAACACATCTACAATCTGCTCATCTGTCACAATATACAGGAGCTTCATTGCTCCTCTCTACACCATATCCCTAATATAGTGATATTTGATCTCTATGTGTTTCGACCTGTTGTGGAGCACCTGGTTCTCAGATAGCTTCACATAACTCTGGTTGTCACAAAATATACCAGTAGCCTCCAATGGTAGATCAAATAACTCAGACAGTAGCTTCCTCAGCCATACTGCCTCATAACTAGCCGAACAGGCTGCAACATACTCTGCCTCGGCTGTAATCAGTGCTACGCAAGATTGCTTCCTACTAAACCAAGAGATCGCACCTAATCCCATATTGAGGCAGCACCCATAAGTGCTCTTCCTATCTACAAAACTGCCTGCCCAATCTGAATCAACATAACCCTATAGGTTAAACTTTTGATTCGCATCATACTTGAGCCCATAATCAACTGTACCCTTCAGGTACCTCAGAATTCGCTTTACAGCAACTAGGTGAACACTCCTTGGATTTGTTAGGAACTGGCTCAATGTGTTCACCGCAAAGCAAATATATGGTCTCTTGTTCGTCAGGTACCTCAAGGACCCAATCGTCTGACAATACATAGTGACATCAACCGGCTCAAATGAAGCATCACACAGAAGCTTCAGGTTCGATGCCATAGGTGTGGCCATGGCCTTGCAGTCCATCATCCTGAACCTCTTCAGGATCTCTACTGTATACTTCCCATGTCCAAGGAAGATCCCATCTGCACTCTGCCACACCTCCATGCCTAGAAAATAGTGCATCATCCCCAATTCCTTCATCTTGAACTTGACAAGAAGCTTCCCCTTGGTATCAACAATCAAACTATCATTACCTGTAACAAACAGGTCATCCACATATAGAAGTAGTATCATTGGATTTCCTTCCTCAACCTTGTAGTAAAGGTTGGAATCTGCTTTACTCTTGGTAAATCCCAAACTAGATAGGAAACTGTCCATCCTACCATACCAAGTCTCAGGAGCTTGCTTCAAGCCATACAAGGCTTTCTTAAATCTACACACATATGACTCCCTATCATGTGTTTCAAAACCGAGTGGCTACTCCACATACACTTCCTCTTCAACTACACCGTTCAAGAAAGCAGTCTTGACATCCATTTGGTGTATCTTCCATTTCATCACTGCAGCCAGAGCAAGTACTGATCTGATGGACGTGTACCTGGCTACAGGAGCAAAAGTTTCTTCATAATCTATTCCCTCTTTCTGAGAGAAGCCACGAGCTACAAATATTTCCTTGTATTTCTCTATGCTGCCATCTACAGCATGCTTGATTTTGTAGATCCATTTGTAAGTCACAACAAACTTCCCTGCAGGTCTTGGTACAACATCCAAAACATCATTCTTCATTATTGATTGGTATTCTTCGACCATGGCATCCTTCCATTCTTTCTTTTCCGCTGCTTCTTCATAATTGGAAGGTTCTTTGTTCATGATATCACAGAGTAAAGCAACATAGCTGGTGTGTGATCTAGTTCTCTTCTTTGCTCTATGTTCTTCTTCTGGAATGCAATATCTTTTTGCATCTCGAATGAGCTCTCTAGCCCATGTAGGTTTGTGAGAGTTATTCTCACGGGGTGGATCTACAGGTTCTTGCGGATCTTCAATTTCACGATCTGCATCTGGAACTGCTTCAGTCATTGTAGTGTCTTGAAACCTAGCTTCCTTAGGTTCTTCATAATCTTCAACAGGTGTCTTCCTTGATTTGATGAATGTTGAGTTTTCATCAAAAATCACATCTCTCCTGACATCAATCTTCTTGAACCCTGGAAAGTATATTCTGTAAGCCTTCGAGCTTTCACTGTAACCCACAAAGATACCCTTCTTTCCTGAAGGATCTAGCTTGGTCCTCTTTTCCTTTGGGACATGAGTGTATATTGGACAACCAAATATTCTGAGATGGATGACTTCAAGTTTCTTACCAAAGAAGACATCTTCTAGTGTCTTGTTGTCCAATATCTTGTGGGGTGTTCTGTTCTACACATATATAGCTATCCTAGTTGCTTCTGCCCATAGATGCATAGGTAGATCCTGGTCATGTAGCATTTCCCTTGCTGCTTCCATGATTGTTCGATTGTTTCTTTCTACAACTCCATTATGTTGTGGATTGTAAGGAGCAGTCAACTCCCTCTTAATCCATAAATCACTGCATAACTTCTTGAAGTCACCTGAAGTGAATTCTCCACCATTGTCGGATCTGAATGTTTTGATCTTCTTATCAGTTTGGTTTTCCATCAAGGTTTTGAATTCCTTGAACTTATCAAACAATTCATCTTTGTTCTTCAAGAAGTAAACTCAAGTCTTCATGGAGAAGTCATCAATGAAAGAGACATAGTAAACATACCCACTTAGAGAATTGGATGACATCGGACCACATACATCCGAGTGGATGATTTCCAAGATTCCTTTAGCTTTGCTTTCACTGCTTGGAAATGCTTTCTTTATGTTCTTTCCTTTTGCACATCCTTTGCGAACACCTTCATGCTTTGTCTTTATTTCAGGAGGACCCTCGACAACCTTGCTTGCAATTGGAAGTGCCCTATAGTGCATATGAGCAAGTCTTCTATGCCAAAGTTCACTTGGATCCATGGAATCATGTACCATGGCATGTTCAGGTTGTCCCTTCAATTTATACAATCCTCCCTCTTGCTCTCCAATCACCACTGCATCATCTATGGTCTTTCCCTTTGGCCACATTAGAACTTGGCCATCCACAAATGAAAGCCTCATACCTTTTGCATCCAATGTGGATATGGAGAGTAGGTTCTTCTTGAGCCTAGGTACATAAAGAACTTCTTTCATCTTCAAAGACTTTCCAAAATCTAGGTTGTAGGAGGCTTCCCCACTTCCTTTGATACGGTATTGATAATCATCCCCAAGTTTCACCTTATGGGGTGATTCATGTTCAGATAGATTTACAAAATATTCTTTAAACCCAGTCATGTGTTTGGAAGCTCCACTGTCAATAAGCCAATCATTACAGCCATGAGAAATAGTACCTGTGAGAGCAGAGATTAGAACATACTCTTCTTTGCTTGATGAGTTATCATCACTTTCTACTCTAGCCTTCTTCTTGGGAGGTTCATCATCCTTGGGAGCATGAGCATGGTACCTTCTTTTGTTTCCCTTCTTCTTCTTTTTGAAGTTGTTGTTGTCCTTCTTGTTCTTGGGACAATTTATGGAAATATGTCCCTTTTCATTACAAGTGAAGCATATTCTCCTTTCTTTATGGTGATGTGAAGATTTCTTGAAGTGAGATGCCTCTCTCTTGGACTTCCCTTTCTTGGTGTGAGCTGTGAGATCTTGATCTTCATTCCCCATCTTTTCTTCTCGTGCCACAAGCCTTGCTTCTTCTTGTGAACATTCTTCCCATAGTCTGCTGAAGGATACCAACTTCTTTCTTGCACAGATTCCTTGGATAAAGGAGTCCCATGACCTGGGTAGGCCATTCAGAGTGGTCATGACAACTTCACCATTCTCCACCATTTCATCCATTGCTTCTAGTTCTTCCTCGATCTGATAGACCCTAGAAAAATAAAATTGAATGGATTCTCTATTCTGAAGTTTTACCCCTTTCAATTGGTTCTGTAGAGTCATCTTCCGATTTATGTTCTTCCCTTCAAATAGCGTGGATACGGAGTCAAACATCTCTTTGGGTGTCTTTAGAGATGACACATGGGGGATGAGATGGTCCTTGATAGAATCAACACTGATTCTCTTTTCCTTGACCAAGTTCTTCTTGTGGAGGGATTTAGCCTCTTCTCCCTCTGGGATAGGGACCTCTTCCCTTATATATGAGTCAAACTCATTCTCTTCCAAGATTAACCCAATTCTATACTTCCAGGCTCGAAAGTTATCAGCCCCTTCAAGCTTGTCCTCAATATTGGTGTGGTGAGACATCTTTAAAGAGTACTTCAAATGGAAATAGAAAAGGTTTAGGTATTACCACTTGATTTGCTGAAAAACTGGATCTGGTCCTGGATTAGGGTCTGTCAGAGAAACCCTAAAAATTCAAAATGTGAATTTCAACTTTCTGAAAGGATAGAAAGATGTGCCTTGATGAGTTGATCAGCATGGTATACTCAGAATTTGATTTCTACAAAGTTTCACCCTTTAGAAGTGCCTTTTGGTCTTTCTGGATTCACTAAGGAGGACCCTAAATTGGGGTTTGAGTTTCCCAGAGATTTACCCAGCCAAAAACCTCGATCCAAAGCTCTAAACTTTGATTTTTCCAAGGTGCTTCCAGCTGTGTCTTCAGATTTATGAAATTCCTATTTTTGAGGAAACCCTAATTTTTAGGGCCAAACCTGAAAGTGCTCAGAACTGATCTATGATTGGACAGATAGATTCACTTTGCTGAGGAGATTAAATATATCATATTACTTTTCCAAAATCTATGGAGAGAAACCCAATAAACAAGAAACCCTGGTTTCCACCACTGCACGAGGTCTTCTTCTCGAGAAAGCTCTGATACCATGTTAATTTTTGAGCATTAATTCAAAATGATCTAGGATCTTTACTAAGAGAATAACATGTACAGTATATCAATGCATATCAATCATAACAAGCATGTCAATCATCACAAGAAGCAAAAGCATGAAAGACAATAGACACACAGAGTTTCCATGGGGAAAACCCTAAGGGGAAAAACCCCACAACTTCCTTAGAGATAGATAGAGCAATAACACAACCAAAGTACAAGAGATAGACTCCTCTTAGCAGCCGATCCTCCTCCTCACAAGTGCGCCACTTTCTAAGTGAAGGAAGTGTGAGTTCTGAAGTGATCCAAATAGAGATCTCCCGATCTCTATTTATACTTGTCCTATTTGCCCAATAACCTTATGGGGGCGACTTGTCTAGCTAGGTACAATAACTTCATATTACATTATATCGAGCCGACCCCCTACAAGGTGGTCTAATAACCCATCGGCAAGTTAACATACTTGCGACACTTGTCAATACAAATGACGACACCTCCATATAGAGGAATAATACATCTCTATAGGAGTACAATAAATATATAAATGAAATACATTCCGAAGTTACATATACATCAACAGGAATTGTGTAGGTTTGGTACATTTTGGGGTTTTAAAGGCTACAAACTGAAAAATAGATTAAAATATCTCGGCTTTAATATAAAAAGCAACGAATTATGGTTTTAAAGACTGGGAATGGATCATAAGAAAATGTTCAAGGAGAATAAGATCATGGAGCCTATTGTGGCTCTCAAAAGGGGGCAGACTGATTCTAATTAATACTGTGTTGACATCGATACCAGTTTACTGGGATTTATCTTGGATACCTAAAGGAGTACTAAATAAGATCTCTTCTCTACTAATGCGTTTCTTCTGGTCAGGAAACTTGGAGAAAAAAGGTTTTGCTTGGGTAAGCCAGAAGGAGATTTCTTTTCCTAAAGATAGGGGTGGATGGGGAGTTAAACAACTGATTCCCTTCTCAATAGCTCTTGTAGGAAAAAGTATTTGGAGATTACTTGAAGGTAAAGGACCTTGGGTACAGGTGATATTACAGAAATACATCAAGCCAGTTTCTCTAGAAACCTAGATCAGAAATCCTATAAAAACCATGAGGAACATTTCTACTATTTGGAGGGTAGCCTTAAAATGTTTCCCCTTGATCGGGGATGGGATTTCATGAAGGTATGCACAATATTGGATATTAGATTAGGGATTGACCCCCGAATAGGAAGCGGAAACTATCATCTACTCCCTCTACGAATGATACAAAATCTCCATAATGATGGCTTCAGAGTACTTAATCAAATAAAAAATCCAGTCGGTGACTGGATCATAGAAGAATAGTTGAACTTCGAAGGGGAGGAAAAAATATGTTGGGAGGAGTACATTGGGAACCTAACTTAAAACCACATAAAAATTATTGATTTCTTGGAGAAACTAGTTTGGTAACCTACACTAAATGGTATCTATACTCCAAAGACTGGTTATGAGACTCTTTTGCATAACCAACATATGGCTCGAAGAGGTTGATGGAAGGATTTATGGAAGTTACAATGCCCCATGAAATCTAAACTATTTCTCTAGCACATTTTATTAGATAAGGCTTTAACATGGGACCATTTAAAAAGCATGAGTAATTAAAAACCGCTACCTGCAGTGGTATACTGGCATATTTGGAGGGTAAGAAATTCAATTTTATTCGAAAATATAGATTTTCACTCCTATTGTGTATTACAGACACTGTGTATGATTAAGATTTTTCCTAATCAAAATCATACTAAGAAACTGAGAAAGATTCCAGAGGAGGATCTAAATCGCTATCCATGAGCTTTTTTTGATGGAGCGGCCCAAATCAACAAGGAAAAATTGTGCAAAGCATGAGGTATTCGACAAATTTCTGAAGATCTTCAAATTAGCTTCAGGAATGGAATTGGATCTAGAACTAATAATTATTCTTAAATAATGGCACTATGGTTTACTCTAAGATTGGAAAAAGAGAATGGAATACAAAAACTATCTATCTATGGAGATTCTCAACTAATCATCAATTGGATGAAGGGGAGTCTCACTGTCAGAGTCTTCATCTGCAATTGCTGGAGGAAACACAAAGAACTAGCACATGTTTCAAAGAAATCTCCTTCAAGCATATATATAGGGAACACAACATAGAAGCATATAAGTTGTCCGGTCAAGTCTATCCTTGGAAAAAGTGTATGGCACATAATGCAAAATAATGGGCAGTTATCCAGAGAATACTAGTATAGATCGGTTGCATAGATCCGGTTACTTGATCCTTTTAGAAGGACTTGATAGTTCAATGCAAGTATAGACTGATTTCCTTTTTTGTATTTTTTTATTATCATAAAATAGTAAGAAATGTTGGATATAGCAAATGTCATAAAGCTCTGTGACAACTTTGAATAATGTATATTGTTTAGTTGATGTAAATTATGAGAAAGAGTAGCCCTGAGGGCTGAAAAAAATTGTATAAGTTCTTACTTGTGGTAAAGAGGAAGGGTAGCCTTAATGGTTTCCAGAATATGGAAAGATGGAATGCTGAAAAAGATCTGAAAAATGTAATATCCTATAATAATATTATGAGTTTTTTTTTAAAGTTAAAAAAAATATTAAATGTGAACCATAATAATTTTGAAATAATAACAACTTAGATTAAAACAAATATCAAATTTTTTAAGTATTATAATGTATTAATTTTATAATTAAAATTTTCCATTTTAAGAAAATTATTATTTTGATATAAAAAATAAAATTCATATATCATTTCAATCAATCTCATAAATTTATATAATTTGCAAAATTAAAACTTAATTATATAGTATTTTAAATTGTAATTTATAATATTTGTCAATATGATCTATGCTGCTTAAATTGCTTTTGTTAAAATATAATTGAACATATAAACCTAACATGACATCTATATTTAAATGAAGTGAACTCAAATGGAAATCTCATAATTTTATGGAATTTGCAAAATTAAAACTTATTTATATAGTTTGCAAAATTAAAACTTATTTATATAGTATTTTAACTTGCAATTTATAGTATTTGTCAATATGATCTATGCCGCTTAAATTGCTTTTCTTAAAATATAACTAAACATATAAACTGAACATGACATCTGTATTTAAATGAAGTGAACTCAAATGGAAAACTATGGAAACATATATATGGAAAATTGTGGCATTGTAATATGATTTGCATGAAACAAGGTGGGTATACTTCCTGTTGGCTCTCTGCTAGGGTTTCCATGGATTTACAGGGTTCTATATTCATGGATGTCACTTCTACATTCTCCATAGAACGGCCAACGATAATATGATGGTATGGTCCTTCCCTATTCGTTATCTATGTCTGGTTCCGTTCCTTTTTATGTTTTGAGAGCATGGTCTTGGGCTGGAAGCTCCTCTGAGACTCAGTGATAGAACGGGGTTTGGACTTCCCGAGACACTACCCATGCCCTCTTCTCATCATTGCATCCATCTACCTGGCTTTTCACTATGGAACCTCCTGCAGGACAACCTATGGAACATGTTACTGTTTACTCTCTGCCAACGGACTCTGACACTTGTCCATCTAACCCTCCTTAGCAACAGGCTGAGAAGCACTCAAGTTTGGAACACATCCCCAACACTCAAGCTAACGGTCTGAAGTCTATTAAGTTGGCCCATAGTAGTATCCCAAAACCTTGCATCAAGAAGATAGCAAAGAGGCATCTCGCTTTGGGGGAAGACGTAGATTTCTCTGAGGTTTCAACCATGTCCGAACATGGACTGGTTGGGAGGTTTGGTAGCCGACACACCAACCTGCTCTTTTTCAAGAAATGGGTGACTCGGCAATGGCTTCCCATTCTTGGATATGAGCCTCGGCTATTAGTCCTTACTCGGGGGTGGCTAGGCATTATCCTACATACACACTCCAATACTACCAGGCTATTATCGAGCTCATGGTTTCAGGATTCGACTGTTTTAAATCTTAAGAGATGGAATCCTTTCTTTGATTCCAAGATGATGAAGAGCTACATCAACCCTATCTAGGTCAAGTTTTCGGGCCTTCCTTCAGAGCTGTAGAATGAGGACATCCTCTCACGTCTTTCCAACCTACATGGAACCTTTCTCATAGTCGATATGGGGTTTCTTTCTTATGGTTTTATGTCGGTGGCTAGGGTATTGACAGAACTGGATCTTCGGGAGGGCTTGCCTAAGGAGATTGACATTACTGTTAGGGGTCACATTTGGACTCAATGAGTGGACTATTAGGACATCCCCTTCCATTGTAATGGTTGTCACTTCTATGTCCAAATAGCACATCACTATGATAAGGGTTTCCAAAGACAAATTTGGAAGAGGAATCGACCAACGAACAGGCCACTGACGACTCAACTAGACAAGTCGACCTTACTAACTATGGGGAGATTGCTGCCACCGGTCAACAAAGGTTTGTATGACACCACTTTGGTCATTGTTGAATCTTCCATGAAGGCCACGACTAGAGTAGATGGTTTCATTAACCCTATCATACTAGCATCCTCGCCACAATCCCACCCCTCATCCAACAACACTTTCCCTACACTAAAACCACTTACGCCTTTTTTTCAAATCATCTTCCCTTCAACAACTTGGGAGATGACCTCCCTGCATGGGTTAAGCCTCATGGTCTCACAGCCTACCAAGCCAATGGATGCCTCCACATCCATGATGAACCCTAGCCTGTCATCCTCTACTGAATCTTTGTCTGAGTCCATCTCCGAAAAGCTTGGCACTTTAGACACCCTTTCCTCTGCTCCACTGAACCACCCTTTAGGGTACTTCCTCCATTCTTCCTCTTCCAACTTGAACCTACCTCTTGGCCTTGGTCCCATTAGGGGTTTTGTACCACCAAACAAGCATCTCTGTGGTCGGCGATCCATCATGGATGCGGCTAGGGCACAGGCCTGTATGGGCATATACTCCGGTAAACAAAGGAGCCTTTGTGGGGAACTTAGAGCATGCATGCCTGTGAAGGTTTTTCCGTGACGCTCTGTTTGTCATTAAACGTTTGTGGGTTGGGACTACCCACAAAGCGATTGGCCCTTCATAGGTTGATCATCGTCTATAGCCCCCAGGTTCTTTTTCTACAAGAAAATATGTCTATCGGTGACTCGATTTTCATGGTCCTCCGTTCTCTTCTTCTGGGTTGGTCTTTTATTTGCACTGATGCATAAGGGAGATTTGGTGGACTCATTACAGGTGGGTTATCCTGCCAATTTCTCCTTCTAAATTCATGGTCCCTTCTATCGGTGCTCGGCTCTGTATTGTTCTCAAGGGAGACTAGTTTTGCTTACTCGATGGTAAATGTATATGGACCATATGCCCAAAGGGAGGAATTTTGGAATAATTTTCTTAACAACATCTTATTAAAGGTTGATAGGATGGTCATAGGCGGTGACCTTAAATTCACTACGGGGATAGCCGCGATATTAGGTACACATTCTGTCAGGAACCCATTGTCTGAATTTTTCAGTGCTCTACTTAACTCCAACTATCTCATCAATTTGTCACTGGTTTTACTGCACCCTACTTGGAGGAATATGAGGGAGGGTGAAGCGCATATAGCAAAACATTTAGATCATTTTCTTGTTAATCCAATCTTATTGAACTCTGCAGCTCTTGTTCGACAGTGGATTGGATCAGGTGGAAAATCCAATCATCATCCAATCCTCCTGGAACTATGCCATACCCCTAAGAAGCCTGCCTATCCCTTTAAGTTTGATGATAGATGGATTAAGGAATCTGTTTTCATTGATTTGGTTGCTAAGGAATGGAATCCTTTTGACCCAACTGCATCTTCCTCAGCGGCCACACAATTCAACTCCAATATAATTCATTTGAAACAGGTTACGATTCCTTGGGTACAGAGGCAAAAACAAGAGATAGATGATGAACTGGTACATATTGAATCAGAATTGGCTATATTCCACTCTGTTCACCCTTCGGGTTTCTCCTCTACTTCTTAGAAAGTGGACATTCTTTCTTTGGAAAGAAGAAGGAAGGCTATTATGTTGGACAGCGAAGCCTTCGCTCAATTGAAGAGCAGGGTCCTATGGATCGAGGTAGGTGACTCCAACTCAAAGTATTTCCACAATCACATCAAACAAAGGCAATTTGTAAATTCTATTTGGGAAATGACGGACAAGGATGGAAATTTAGAGATCGACTATCACAACCTCATTTCGTTGGGCACTAGTCATTTCAAAATGATATATGCATAGCCCCAGGATATTTCGGTGGCGCAGATGATGAGTATTTTGAAGGGTTACCCCAATATGGTATCTGCTTATGATAGTATTTCCCTCACTACTCTTGTCTGCATGCAAGAGGTCAGGGATGCTCTTGCTCAGCTTCAGCACAGTAAGAGCCTCGGGCTCGATGGATGGGTTACTGAATGTTTTGTGGCTTTTATGGATTTATTCGAAGAGGACAGACTTGCTGTGGTGGAAGAATCCAGGATCCATGGAAGGATATTGACTTCCAGCAATGCTACCTTTATTGCATTAATCCCCGAAACAGAAAAATAGACAATCCTTTGCAAATTACAAACCCATTTCACTTTGTAACGCCTTCTTTAAGATTACTGCAAAGGTATTGGCCAATAGGATCAAGCGTATTCTATCATCAGGGATCTCTATGGAACAACACGCCTTCTTGAAAGGAAGAATGATTCAGGATTCCATCGGATCTACACAGGAGATCCTCCACACGGAAAAGACCAAAAAGTTATCAACAACTATCCTGAAGATCGATTTGCACAGGGCATATGATCAGGTAAATTGGACTTTTCTCTGCCTGTCTCTCTTACAAGTAGGTTTCCCTTTAAATATTGTTAATTGGATCATGGCTTCCATTATATCTGTGTCCTTTGTTTTTCTTGCCAATGCATCTGCTTCTACTTTTTTTCGGCCGGAAAGGGAGCTTCATTAGGGTTGTCCCCTGGCCCCATTATTATTTCTTTTGGTGGTGGAAGGTCTCAGCTGTGCACTGCACAAGGCAAGACAAATGATGTCTTTCTATGGTTTCCGTTTCTCTAATGCTTTGGTCCTCTCCCATCTCCTCTTTGTGGATGACATAATGATCTTTACCAATGGCTCTCGTGGTTATCTACTATACTTAAAAGAGATCCTAAATGCATTTACAGGGGCCACTGGTATGACTATCAATTCTGCTAAATATACCATCTCTTTCATTCACATGGATATTCATATGGTGGATTGGTCCACAAGGCTTTTCCCTTTTGCCACTGTCGATGTTGAGGGAGGACTTCCATACCTGGGTTTCACCATTCTCCCTACTTCTTATGGCAATAAGGACTAGAACTGGTTGACCGTTCGTATCGAAAGGAAGGTTCATCTTTGGTGCAATCAGTGGTTGTCCAAAGGCGGTCATCTCATCCTCATCAAGGAGGTTTTGGAGGCTATACTAGTCTACTAGTTATCCATGGAATGTATCCCTGTTAGCATGCTCAACACCATACAAAATATTTCCAGCAACTTTCTATGGAAGGGGTGTAATGTCAATTCACTTCACTGGATCGCTTGGGAACGGGTTACTCTGCCCAAGGCTTGGGTAGGACTCAGCATTAAATAGCTGGGGTCTTTTGGGAAGGATCTTATTGCAAAAACTCTATGGCGCCTTATTAACACCAACAACCTTTGGACCAAGGTTATCATTAACAAATAAATTCATCCACTGTCTGTGGAGGACTAGTTTCGTATTGGGGGAATATGCAATCGACTGTCCTCTATGATGTGAAGGGCATCTATATCCACCTTCGACATTATTGCAAATGGCCTCCAATGGAAGGTTGGAGATGTTTGGTGCTTATGCATTGGGATTGACCCACGGGTGGGATGTGGCACTACATACAGACTGCCTATTAATATGATTGATAAGGTGCAACAGATAGGTGTATACTTCCTTGCCAACATTGCAGATCTGGGTTCTTCCAATTTACATCAACAAGGTTGGTTGGGTGCTACACATTTTCACTTTCTGGGCGAGGAACTGGATACTTGGGATCTCTATTTACAGGATTTAAAACACTGGTCCATTCATCTCACGTGGGATCAAGATGCCTTGATGTGGTCTCACAATCTGATTGGTGAAACTTACACATCTGCCATTGGATATACTTTTACATGAAGTATCGACCCAAATCTAGAGCAATGCTAGTGGTATGATGCCATATGGAAAATCAAATGTCCTCTAAAGATTGTCATCTTTTCATGGGCTGCTCTGCATGGACGTATTCCAATATGGGATAGGATGCAACATATGATTTATGAACGACCTGGGCGATGCCCCCTGTGCAGATTACATAACGAATCTATCCAACATCTTCTCATTGACTGCCCCTTTGTTCAATCTATATGGGAATACGTCCATCAACTCACGGGCTCTAGGAAACCATGGTCGAGTTCCACCCTTCCAGAGGCACTTCAATGTTGGTTCTCTTTTTCTCCCGCGACAAATATTTCTGCTCTTCCATTTGTTATTTTGGGGTATACATGGAAGGCATGGAATTCTGCCATATTTCAGGATGAACATATTCCACCAAATATTGTTTCTCTACAATCTATGGGTATGCTTTCGACGCTCCCTAATGTCCACATGCCCTCTCTTCAACGTAATATCAAGGAGGTCGATATTAACAGGGAGGTCCCATGGGGATTCTTCGATGGGGTAGCTCAGGGGACTCCATACATATCTGCTTCACAATGGTTCAAGTTCGTTGCCTCCACTCACCCTAGCACCAACAACCGTGCTGAATTGTTGTCTTTGAAATTGCTTCTTCATGTTGCCATTGAGAGGTGTATACAATCCATTCAGATCTTTGGAGATTCATCTCTCATTATACAATGGATGAAGGCTAGATGGAAGCCTATGAACATTTCACTGTTATCTATCTATGAGGAAGTCTTTCGGCTGGCATGATCCATCAATCAGATTTCATCTTTCCATGTTTACAAAGAACATAATCTTGAGGCAGATGAGCTGTCCAAAATAGGTCTTCTCCTAGCGAATGGTCATTGGCAGACTTGGTCTCATGATCCTGGTCAGCTTTATGGCACTCAGCCTATCCCATTTTGATTACCAGCTCTATTTAGTATATTTATTGGTATTGGCTCGCAGCCATGCTTTTTGTAAGTATCATTGTTTCAACATGAACTTGGTGTGACCTTTTGGAGGTCTGAACTTGGTGTGACCTTTTGGAGGTCTGATTTTGGATTGTTATTTTGTTTTAGCTACTAATATTGTATAAAATATGATGGAAGCAGTTTTGAGAGATGTACATTTTCTCAAAAAGTGAGAAGTCACCAGTTCCAGCTTATGAGGCCACACATACTTACCAATTAAGCTATCATTCTATCCGGATAACATAATAGTTACTTTATAACTTAATACTTATAAATAAGACAAAATCATCAACTTGACAAAATTATGAATACTATCACGCCAAGAGTCCATTGTGGCATCCTAACTATTTTTGGATGTCTTGATCACATACTATCCTCTCTTATGCCTAGAGAGACCGTCCATTTCTGGCATGCCTTACTATTTTGGCCAAGTCCTGATCAGCTATCATCGTATTTACGGAGTCACAGCCAATTTCTGCTTTGCCATTCATTGTAATGTCTATATGGAGAATAACTTTTGAAGTAGTTTTTAAATATTGGACTATTTTTAAATTAAATTTAATAGCAATTTTGATGGTAGAAAAGATTCAATACTTTCAAAACGGAAAATCTCTGAAACACCTTAAATTTCAGGACCTATTAATATCGTCACTCATTATTTGGTCCTGTAATAAGTTCTGTTTATTTTTGAACCATTCTATAATATTAATATTTGACATCATGACCAGCTTTGGTCTATACTGCAGTTGTTTGTGGCATAGTAACATAATTCGACGGTATTGATATTTCATTTGTGAATATTTGATTAAAAATATTATATATAAGAAAGCTACTTCCTTATTGGTATTATTGGTATTAGATATTGAATCCTATTAATATCCATATTTGTACTCTAATTATGCTACTATGACTTGTGGCAGTATGTAATGAGAAACAGTAGATGCAATAGTACTTTAGATGAGGTATATTTGATAAAAGGTTTAGTTGAAGTTTACTTAAGGCGCAAGCTTGAATAACACCGGCTCTGTAATTTTTACATATGAAAGGGGTATATGGCACAAAAAATTCATGACGCATTGCTTGTCATGATTAATGTAAATCACTGGTTTGCACCGAGTACTATATAACAAAGGCCATAGTTATATCCGTCGACGGAACTCTCATCTAACGGCCGACGACAGATCTGTCATCTAACAACTATCTTCACATCTCACATCTTTCTGTAGAGCCCTCCCTCTGTGTACAGGAGACGGGGAATACAGTTTCCGAACAAAACCACGCAGGAGGGTGGTTGTTTTTTTTTTCTTATTTTTAAGGGTTCTTCTAACAAGTGTTGTGTTGTTCTTGTTTATTCTTTTGTCTTCAGTTTTATTAGGTTAGCCTAACCAGAGCGTTGTTCTTGTTTTTTCTTTTTAGTTTTTAAGGGTTCCAACAAGAGTCGGGTTGTTCTTGTTTTTTCTTTTTAGTTTTTTAGTTAACCTAACCAGAGTCGTGCATTAACGTTTTTCTTGTTTTTGCTATTGTTTGTTTTTCCTGTTTTTTCTCTGGTTTGTTTTTCCAAATTATTATTACTATTATAATATAAAGCTCTACATGTGCAGATAGATTATTACATTCGCTTCAGATCAACTCATGATGTAACCATTGTTTTTTATTTGTCTTTTTATGTTTTAAAGGCTCTACATGTGTAGATGGGCCAATACAGAATTCGCTCCATTATGTTAATGTCCGGAAGAGCCTGTCCAGCGTTTTTCTTTACGTGGCGGCGGATGCAAACACAGAACAAACTTTGTTTTGCAAATTCTATGCTAAATATATTAGTATCTATTCCAGGGTGATCTTTTCAAAAAAACTGAATTTTCATGAAGCCCGAGGCCTCTAAGAACATACTCTCTATGTTAAGCGTCCTAAATATATTCATTTATTTTACCAACCCATTTCTGCGATGAAAAAGTTACGAGGACTCGTAGATAGACATGGGAAACGTAGGTTTCAAATCTAATGCCTTGTGGGTTAACCATCGCTGCAAAATAAACTAAACTTGGTAATGCTTACGAGCTAATAACCTCAGATTACTGCAACTGGGATAACATCAAGCATAACGTTATCTCCTGATCTGTAATCAGAAGAATGCATCGTTAATTTCATGGGCAATAAAGTAAAGTTCAAGTCTATTAGTTAATCGTCTAAATAGGAACACACATTGTGTAAAAGAAGTGGCTACATAAACAAGTTCAAGATATGACCACAGTTAAAATAAGCTAATCTTTGAATGATATCTAACGAGGTAATTTAGTCTTACACTTTAACTAGAACCGGGCAAAATATTGGATAAGGCATCACTAAAATATTTTGCAAGGTAATTTGGACTTAAATCGGAACTAAGGATTGTAATTCCAAGTTAAGAGTTTACCAACATTAATCAACTTTAATATTGACATACTCCCGAGGAAAAAAAACCATGGAAAATCTCTTTGCAAGCAATAGAGTTTGAGATGGAATATCTAAATAAACATAAAAAGAACTGCTTTTTAAGTGTTAGAGCCGCATATGGAATACCTACAATATCTACATATTGAGAATTTAATTTTTTTCATTACCACAATATGTCAATATTGGGAATTTAATTTTTTTGCATTACCACAATACCTCAATATTAGGAATTAAATTTTTTGCATTACCACAAGTTTACACTTATATCAGTATATAGCCATCTTAAACCCGTATTTATCAAGCACCAAGAGGGATCCAATTTTTTGAGGTGTATTTCTTTTTTTTTTAATTTAAACTCAAGAAATTTGATCTCTTTTGATTGATAGATCGGGGTTTAAGTTTTAAGTTTTTATTTTATAAACGAATGTATCTATTTTTTAATTACTTTTCATAATATTTTATTTTAAATATTTTCCATAATTTTTTATTTTATGAGTCGACATGAATTTTTTTAATTATTTTGTTACATCACAAACTTTACGTTACAACATCGCCTCCACACTAAGTGTAAAACACCTCGTTTCACTCAATACAATTACAATAAAATGCGATTATTTCAACATAAGTAAATAACAAAATTAGAAAAAGCGTTTTAAGATAGAACATCTCAAACTCCAAAAATATATAAATATAAAAAAATACAATAAAATAATAAATTCAATTTTCTAATGATAGATCTATTCTCAAACCCAAGAAAATTTCTACAATCTTCACATAATGAATGCGAGGGAAGCAACCCATAACTCCAAGTTAATACTTAAATTATTAAATCTAACTTAATACCTAAATAACCACAAAATTGGCATGTTATCATGGAGAAAATAAGCATATGAAATTTAATTTTATAAAATAAACCATTCTCTAAATTATTTGGAGAATATTTAGATTTTTGGTGTCATTCTCTAAATTCTATAGAAAATATTTAGATTTTTGGTGTCATTTGTTTTTTTTTAATTCTATATCTATGGGGCAATTTTTTAAGTAACGCATATTTACATTTATTTTATTATAAAACTTTTCTTATAATTAATAAAATTGTAAAAAAATTAAATTACTAACTTCAAAAGTGTAAGTAAGATCTTTACATCCATGGATTTTATAAGATGTAATTTTCTTATGGATTATATGGTTTATATTCCATTTTAGAAGAAGAATACTTAAGAAAGATAATTATGATTTCATGTTGGATAACTAATTTATAATATTTACATAGATATTTTGAATTTTGAATTTTAGTATTGTGTTTAGTAGTTACATAGTACATTAGTATAATATATAATTGCCTTATCAAATATAATATATAATTGTATTATCAAATATATTTCAATTAGAATTAAATGTAAATTTATTAATGTGTAATGAATGATTATAAAAATAAGTTATTATATAAAAAAACAAATTTAAATGTGAATTTCAAACAAAGTTTAATATGAATAACATTTATGGTTTCAAAAAATAATAAGAATCTAAAGAGTAAGATAAAAAATATATTTGAAAAATAATTATATTTTTATATTAATTTAATAGTTGATTTTTATTTCTAAAATGTAATTTTCCAATTTATAAAATATATTTATTTAATAAAAGAATATTTTATTAATATAATAAAGTTATTAAAATGTCTTGAGGGGTAGTTTAATTGGTTGGATCTTTATTAGCCAAGACAACCTAAAGAGGAGGTAAGGCTAGGCATCAAAGTAATGCTACTAAGGTCATGAACCACATTGAAAAAAAAATAAAGTTGTTAAAATAAAAAAAATGAGATAATGCATTTTAAAATGTATCACATAAACTAGTGAACTACTTTATATACATATTCATTTAAATAGCAAGTTACATTAATGCACTACTTTAGATACATAGTCATTTAACTTGCAAGTTACATTAATGCACTACTTTGGATAGATAGTCATTTAACTTATATTTTTCCATGGAAAAAAAACACATATTTTATTTCTCGGTAAGGAAAAATCAAATACATAGTTCAGGTGCTCATTTGCACTATTGACTTTCTACACAAAATATAGTTTGCGTAAAAAATATGATTAACACTAATTTTTAAGTTTCTGCAAAAACTTTTTAATTTCATCGCAAAATATACCCTTTAACATTTTGAATTCATAGAAAATTTGGCACTTCCATCTAAATAAATCCCGAGAGATACAAAAGATCATAATAGAGGCGAGTTGATAATATTTGTTTTAGAGAGAACACAGCTTATTTTAATGATAGTTATTGAACCTTCGCCGAGGGGAGTCCTTATTTAGACATAGAATCTGCTTTTTCATTTAGTACCCTGAAGATGTGGCAAATAAGGAAGGATTTGTAAGCTCCCGCTGGTGTATTAAGTGAGGTACTAATGCCCTGAAGGTTTTGATATTCTAGATCTGTTGATTTCCATTCATAAAAATTACCCAAACAACTAAATATCCCCGCACTTCAATCTCTTCAATTCCTTCTTTCAAAGAGAAACTAAGGATTGATCCCAGAGCCAAACCTTTAGCTTTGTTGTTTGTGCCTCGTCCTCCATTAGCTTTAAAATCAATGCATTTAGAAGGGGATAAAACAATGGTTCCTCCTAGTCCACATAAACCATTTTTAGAAGCACCTTAAAAAAAACAACAATGCCAACGAAATCTGTGGAATGTTTGATGATTCGAGGTGTTTGGAAAGTATCCTTCTAAATAAATATTTCGTGGAGTTCAAGTACCTAAGTAATTACCTAAAAAGGTGGAGTCTGGCTATCCTCAAAGATTCTTCCATTATGAGCCTTCCAGATGCTCAAATAGTGAGGAAAGGGATGCACTTAATTTTCTCAAGCGTGGCATTTTCAAACCAAGGGAGCAGGTTGTGTTCAATAGAGTTTGTCTACCATTGTAGTTCCACTTTTACACCATCACATAGGCCAACCCAAATATTCTGTAAGAGATGACAAGTGATAAATAAATGCTCCAAAGAGTCTTCATCCTTCATACACAATAAGCAAATGATGGGGCCACTAAAATTTCTCTTCTGAAGATTGTTCCAGGTCAAGACCTTGTTATACAAAGTGAGCCACATGAATATTTTGCATTTACGTGATTCCAGAACCTTCCACACCCCCCCCATCACTTTATATTTGTGTTTTGTTGGTGCCGGAAAAGTGAATAGGCCTCTTTTACCGAGTAGGATCCCCCTACTTTGTTACCGATCCAAATAAGGACATTTGGTCCATCATTTAACTTTATAAATCCCTTCTAGAAACCCAATATCCACCATCCCACTCCTATGACCACTGATCAATTAAATGGAGTTCATATGCCGATAGCCATGATTGTCTGAGCAACTTTGCATTGTGTTGAGCAGAAGCATCTTTAATCTTATAGTAACATTTTCTATTTATAAATTCAATTAAGCCATGAAAAAATTTAATTTCATGTCCACATCCCATGATACCATCCTTCCCTATGAATACCTTCTCTCCCATGCCAACCTTCCAAGCAAGAAGATCCCCTATAACTAGATAGGATTGAACAATATATTTCTAGAATAAAGATACTGCGTGGTAATTTTTAGAAGGTTGTCTAATCCAATCATAATTATCCCTCCCCCCATATATTCGAATCTCATTACAGATTGCCATTGTCCTTTTTTGGTTAAAAGATCCCATACATATTTTGCTGCTAGGGAGGATACAAACCGATCGATCTCCGTAAAGCCCCAATCTCCTAGTTGGGTTTGTGCATGAAGTTGAGGGACCCTTTAGGTTCAATTATGCACATAAATATACATTTTTTTCACCACTCTCTACAGCATGACATATAGGATTTTTTATGCAGATTCCAAATATGTAATTTAAAAAAAAAATATTGTGATTTTCTATTTATTTCCTAATTTTCTTGTTTCATCATTATGTTGGTCAAAAAACAGTGTTAGTGTTTATTCCATAACTTTTTTATTTCACAACCATTTAAAAAAATACTATATGCTGCACTAGAAGACACCGACCTCTACATGCTATAACAAATCCAAGTCGAAATAACTGCGTTAAGACCTTCAAAGGCTGCACCCACATTTGACGTATCGCTCTCAAGGTTTGATCACTTACATAATTAAAATAAAAATAAAAATTAAACATTTAATTTTGGAAAAATAGCTCTGCACTAGTGCTATGGGTTCTATACATGTCTACCAATTTTTGTATCTCGAAACAGTCATTTAGGCATTGAAAGGTTGCACCCACAAAACATATACCTTGTCATTTGCCAAAAAGAATAAAAAGTGACTGTTAGAAAACATGAAATTTGACATAGTTATGTAAATTTTCAATACTTAAAACTTATATATTCAGAAATATGACTCAATTTCCTATGTTTCATCTTTTTTACTCGATGTAAGATATCTAGTGTAAGAATGTAAAATAAACCAAGTAAGTTGAGGGATGCTTGATTTTTCATTTTTTTATTGCATCTAACGTGCCAAAAGTGACCCTCATTAGCTTGCACATGCCTAGATCTTTACGTCTGCCTATCAATGACCATGCTGCCCAATGAATACCTTTCCTATCATTCCCCTCCATAATAATTTAAAGCATCACTTCATAATTTTTTTCAGGACCCCTTTAGGAATATGGGCTATTATAAACTAGTAAACAAAAATGTCACTTAAAACTACCTTGATCAAAGTTGCTTTTCCTCCTTTGGAAAGGAAACTGTTACACCAGAAATTGATTTTGATTTCAACTTTTGAAAAAAGCGAGTCCCAATATTTTATGTGGTAGTCATTGGTTTTAAATGAAAGCAGAAATATTTAAATCCCTAACTGACATAGTCATTTAAATTACAATTGACATTAACTAAAGTAACATTTCCCAATGCATGTAATGACATGAAAACATAACCCATATTAATACATTATCTAAACGAACATTTTACAATGTATATAAAGATTTGAAAACATAACCCACTTAGAAATATGATTTCACATTTGTATACTTAGATAAAGTTTACTGGTACAACATAACCCATATTAATACATTATCTAAACGAACATTTTACAATGTATATAAAGATTTGAAAACATAACCCACTTAGAAATATGATTTCACATTTGTATACTTAGATAAAGTTTACTGGTACACTAAAGAAAAAATTGTTTAGAATTTTTTGTTTAGATAAATTTCAATAATGGTATTTATAATAGAAAGCTATATTTATTAATAATATGGTTTATATACGTTGGTGTATATAAATTATAACCACACATTTAAAAAAAGGTTGATATAAATAGATAGGTGTATATAAACATATTATTAATAAATATGGTTTGTTAGTTGAAAGCCTAAGTATTCGGAAGGATTGGTGAATTATTCTTATTATTATTATAAAAAAATAAAAAATATTAATTATAATCCATATTACTAAGTCATGGTGGACTTCAATCCAAGGTTGGCTTCAAGGTTGACTTCAATCCAAGTTGGACTTCAAGCCATGGTGGACTTCAATTTAAGGTTGACTCGAATCCAAGATTGACTTCAACCCTTGGTTGTGTTCAATCCGTGGTTGACTTCAATCCAAGGTTGACATCAATGCAAAGGTTGCTTCAATCCATTTATAACATTAAAATTAATAGCTTCAATTCATGGTTGACTTCAATCCATAGTTGATTTCAATAAATGGTTGACTTCAATAAAATGTTGACTTTGAATCATGGTTGACTTCAATCTAGAACCACATTTTTAAAAGTGGGTGATTGACCTAAAACAATGGGGAACTTCAATCCATATTTGATTTTTAAGTTAAGTTGACCTCAATCTATAGTTAAATTTTACTAAAAATTATTAAATTCAATAAAATATTATTGTAAAGATCCATGGTTAAATTTTTTATTATTAAATAAAAAAATTACATGCTCTTATATTACATTTTACTAGATAGAAAAAAAAGGTAAAAAGATGAATTTCAATCAAAATTCAAATCGAATAACATTTATTGTTTCACTAGGAGACCAAGGAATAAGATGCTCAAATTTTGTATATGTTATTATATTATTTTAATAGTTTATTTTTATTTTAAAATATATTTTTTTAATATCTAGGAAAAAAATAACTTTCATTAATATAAGAAAATATTCTATTTTAAAATGTATCACATAAACCGGTACATTACTTTAGATAAATAGTCATTTATCCCAAAAGTTACAATCGTTAAAACAATTTCCAATGCATATAGTCACACAAAAACATAAAACAATTTCCAATGCATATAGTCACACAAAAACATAATCTATATTGATACATATTCATTTAACTTGGAAGTTATGTTAGCTAAAGTAACATTTTCCAATGCGTGTAATCACACAAAAACATAACCCATATTGATACATAATTAGTCAACTTGCAAATCACAGAAAACAACAGAACCCATTTAGAAATATGAATTCACACTGATATACTTAGATAAAGTTTACTTGTACCCTAAAGGTAAAAGTCATTTAGACCAAAAAATTGTAAGCTTTCCAAACTTATTAGCACCAAATTAGATGAACGCGTGGACATTGATAATGAAATTACATTTTATTTTAATCTAATGAGAAAAGAAAATAGTGATACAAAATATACCTAGGGATCTTTTCTTGAACCTTTTTGGTAAACTTATGATATTGTGTAAGTATCACTAATTAAAATTTTTATTAATAAACATGGGTATAAATTTGTTAAAGTGTGATTTTATTTATTTATTTAACCGTTTTTTTTAATTTAAATTTTAAATGACATAATTTAATTTTATTGTTGTCACATATGGGGACAATATCATTGCATATTGAGTAAACCAACATTTTATTTTACTTAAGTATAACAAATAAAAAATAATAACATTAAAAGTCCTAGAGTGCGATCCCCGTCCCTCAACCCGTAAAATGCAATTTTTTAAAGGGCAATGGAATGTATACAGAACTACATATATTCCTATAAGTCTACATATTGCATTTAATTTTCACAATATCTAATTGGTAGCCGCCTCTTCAAAATAGAATAAGAAGCGCTACTAAAAAGTTAGAGAATTTGGTTTGAATTGACTTAAAAAGAAAAATAGGGGCGCTATTGAATTGCAAAGAATTTTGTAGTGATTTTCACATAAAAAAATAGAGGTGTTACAAAATTTTAGAATAATCTACAATGTATAATACTCTTAATTTTGTCTTGGAATGTATTATCCAAATTTATGTACATGATGTAAATATGTTGGCATGAATTCTTAGTGTGGAGCTCAAGGTCAAGGTCCAACTAGTGAATGGCTAGGCATGTATGATGTATATATTTTTATTGAGATGATTTGGTTGACTTTTATGCCTAATTCGAAATGTATATAAATATTTTGCTGAAAATTATTAAAAATGGTCCAGCAATGTTTGTGTAAAGAGCACCAAATGGGCTATGATTCCACCAGAGGGGAAGAAGAAGGGGGCTTATGGGAAACCAAATCCTATGCTGCCATTTGTCAACCTTAGAACTCAACCAAAGTTTTGTCATGTGATGGGAATAAGCCAATTATGTCATTTTTTGACCATTTTCCAATCACAGATTACACATGTGAGATTGGTGGGAAAAGTCACTTCTTGTAGTTATTGAAGCACAGGGGTTGTGACAGTTATGTCAGCTGTCAGCAGTTCTATTTCTTCTATGGTCAGAAGCCATGTCAGTTGTCTTTTCACTCTTACCTCATATCCTTAGAGTCAACACTCTTTTGATCATTATTCCATTCTCATTCTCTTGCATATAAGCCGCTACACTACGTAGAGTGATTCGATTGTTGTTCATGTCCATTTTTACCATAGTATGTGTTAAACCCATAATTTCGAATTAGAAGACAAAGCTGCATTTTTTGAAGGGGATATAGTTGGTTGTAGGTGAGCAGAGAGGTTGGGCAAGTTAGGAAACCTATCCATGGATTTCTGCTGCTCGTAGGTGCTTGAGAAGTCACAAAGCAAGGCTACAGGTGGTTCTATAGAAGCCATATTAGGTTGGACATCTTCTATGCACACATTGGAAGCACTCAACAATATTGATCACCCAAGAGAATCGTGGATCGGTGAAGGGGATGCCTGAGCTAGAAGGGTGTTGTGTGGAGAAGGTATTGTGGAAGCCAAGGCTATGAGGGCTGAGTGAAACCCCTGTAGAGCTTTGTATGAGAATTAGGCTAAGCACATAGAGCAGAATGGGTTGTGGGCTGAGAGATAGAAGCCTGTAGGTGTTCCCTTCGCCCTGGTGGCCTCATAGCCCAACTTCGAGGTGGTCTCCCAAAAGAAAGAGTATATGTTGGATGGAGTGCCCGTGATTGGGTGGAAAAGCGCTCTTACACAACCAATTACTTGGATCTACGTTTCTTAAAGATAAGTACTCTCATGTGTTTGAATCTAAACTGTTTTATTTGATGGATGTAATGTTTATGCTTGCATTTGCATATTAGATGTGTGGTTAGACTTTAATTCCGTTGTGCACGTTTAATTACACTTCTGCAGACATTACATTGGTTAAAAAATCATATTATGCATTTGGGGTGAATTTTTAGAGCCTAAGTTTGGCCAACGTCCCCTCTTGATGGTCGAATTGAGTGAGGGGGATGTTACATAATGATTCACACAAAAAGGGGAAACAGGGGTGCTACATAATTTCAGAGTATTATGTAGTGTCCCACCCAAGATTTCCAACAACCTGGTCATAAAGTATGCCTATTTAACAAGGATTTCATTTTACTCTTGAACACAATTAACAAATGAATTTGCACCCAAATACATTCATGCTAAGGATTTATGTGCATCAGGGACTTGAAATGACATTCATATTACAAAAGATATTAATACGATAAGAATTACTATAATCAGTGGTCTTAGGCCTATACCTAACTATCATTCAGCTCTCAAGTCCAAACATTTACAATTCAAATTATGTCATGAAATGCTATTTTATTTTGTTATGAATCAAGTTAAGTGATTTCAACATTTTTGTAATCATAATGCATGAAAGAGAGGAAGTTGTCTTGCCACCAGATATTTAAATGGATTCTACATGGTTAGGCTACAAGTTTACAAGAAGCTATAGCTCCAAATTGTATCTATCCCTTCATAATTTTGATTAAGAAACCATTATCTAGGACATTCAAGCAGTGGTGTTCCATCACATTTCTCTTAAGCATGATTACAGAATTGTTTCAAGACATTTATTCCTCAGCATGATCTTTATTGAGTATAATTTTTGTAGCAAAAACTCTTATATAGTAGGGACTTCCTGTTTGAAACTCACGGGTATGTGAAAAAAAACGCGGGTTATGTTGAGAGATACCCGTGGGTACCCGCATCTCTATGAGAAAGAAACTCGCGGGTGGCGCAGTTTAAAAAGAAAAACTCAAAAAACTAATGCATGAATGGGTTTGTTCAATGTAGGATGGTTCTTACCTGGAGAGAGAGGGAATATGAAGCCATGGAAAGGATAGCATTGGCAGATCCATTGACTTTAAATGCATTAAGGAGATGTGGAATTCATAAAAATTTTCTCACATCAAACATGCATGCACAATATCATCTCCTCCAAATGCTCATGCAATATTGAGATCCTGATCATGGCATGCTTAATCTCCAAGGGAGATGCTAGATATCACTGTGGATAATATCTATTTTATCACGGGTTTGTCTTGCCGAGGTGAGCTTGTTAACCTCAAAGGTACATTTAGAGGGGTAGGATCTCTATCCATACAGGACTACATCAACACATACTGCATCGTTGGCATTGAAAAGAGTGGCAATCATGTGTCAATTGGCCAAATAGAAAGCTTCCCACTGAAAGTGATTTTAAGCACCGTGAACATGATTGGGGGAAGTGCGACACAACACTTGGCATTCTGCAGCTATATGAAAATAGGCATAGAATGGCTGCACAAATTCATATTCAACTGGTGCTCTATCCTGTAGGTGAATATGAACCAGTTGACTGAATGCAAAATGGGGAAGAAAAGGAACTTTGGGTATAGTAGTATACTGTGCACCTTTTTCATCAAGAGAGTCCCCTCCCTTAGTCCGGGGATGGCTCTACCAGCTTTGAACCTCCGTGAGATACTGATGACTTAGTGGGGTGACATCTTCCTTCGTCAGGGAGGTGCTGAGACTAGTGCATCATACTCCGACGAGAATTTTCTTTGGTGGTGGACCAACCAGGTAATGAATTTTGAGTAGTTCCCTTATGCTAGGATCAATTTCCTAGGTGATTTCGAGCTCATGTTACCACCAGGAGCAGCCTGGGGAGACATAGGTACCGAAATTGTTTTTAAAAGTTTTTAAATTCTTAAGATTTTTCCTTGTATAAATAATTTTTTGTTTTAAATGAGTAAGAGTACTTAAAACATGTAAACTTATGCATATGTGGGGCCTTCAAGGCCATCTGGGCATCCTAGGACATATGTGAGACCAACCAAACCAGGTGGTACTGATTCCATGCTGAAGAGTATTGAGGGGAATATGGGTCAACTGACCCATGATATTCCTATATTCAGGATAGAGTGGATTCCGCTAGATATGCAAGAACATGTGGTGGGTGTGCCCCTTGCAGGGATCCAGATGCTTAGAAAAGTATCCAGGCTGGTGATCTACTATAGGGAGGCCTTAACAAAGCAGGCTGAGTCTCCTGCATCTCCATAGAGAGAGAGTGACATCTATTTTTGAGGTTGTTATGCCCTTTTTGTATATTGTAAGACTTTGACATATATTGACTCAAACTCATATTATTTTTTGAACTTGATACATATATATATATACATTATTGGTTTATATACATGATTTGCATTATGTGTGTTAATGGTTTATTTTATTGTGCATGATACAAATTCCAATCAAGTATGTAATTTGCATATGCATTAGCTAATGTATTGTGATTCCTTGATATGTGTTGATATGAAATGCAATTAAAATATCTCTCAAGTAATATAACTCGCAAAAAATGACATAGCAAAGAAGGATCCCTAACACGATACTCACTCATCAACTGAAGTACAACTAACTCGGAATCAAGTCTTACCTCCAAACATGAAATACCATGATGAATATAACATCTCAGAGTAGTTCAATAATTGCATTGTGCTCATCTATATTGTTTGTCGTAGGGCCCAAACAAGCACCTCCCAAGGAAACAAGTTGGCTTGTGGGGGAATAAATTACCCAAGCAGTTGAAGCCAAGTTATGAGTGTTACGACTTGTGCCATCAACGAATCCTAGAAAACACTCGCTTGTCATCTGAAAACACAATCCAGAAGACACATAAGCAAAATATAAAATGAAATAACTCTACAAAAATTTACAGCTATAGTACAATAAAAAGCATATAGGACTAGGTGTAACACTTTTTCAAGTAGAGCCCATTTCTAGGCTCGGGTAGCTTAAAACCATCATAATCCATCAAATCATAAGAACCTTTCCTCAAAAATTTAGAAACGATATAGGGTCCGAGCCACATAGACTTGAACTTGCCTGCCCCCCCAAGGGATCCTTGTCCTGCTCATAAACCAAAACAAGGTCTCCTTTAGAGAAAACCCTAGGTTTTACAGACTTGTCGTATTGGTGTTTAACTCGGTTCTTGTGAGCTTCATTTGCAGTAAGTGCATCATGGCGTAGTTCATCCAAATGTTCTAAACGAATCAACCATTCTTCCAAAGAAGATTTTTTAGGTAATAATTGAATATCCAACTTAAAAGATAGAATCTTGCATTCAATCGATGTGACTTCCTCTACCCCGTGAACGAGTTGGAATGGTGAAAAACCACTAGCAGTATTGATATTAGAACAATATTCCCAAAGAGACGGATACAACATGATATGAGAATTTGACCGACTGGCATTAATGCTCCATTGAAGAATAGTTTTCAAAGTTTTATTAACCGCTTCAACTTGTCCACTCTCCTGTGGATAAAACAAAGATGAGTATTCTTGTCGAAAACCTAGCATGGTGGTCAAATAAGTTAGCATGTAGTTATGGAAATGTCATCCATAATCAATGACTATCTCTTTAGGTATGCCAAACCGAGCAATGATCAGATTGAAGACGAAATATGCTGCAATTTCTGCATCTTCTTTCACAGTAGGCATTGCCTCGACCCACTTCGTAAAGTAGTTGAATGCAACGATGATATGCTGATGTCCCCTAGTAGAAACTAGGTTACAGGTCATATAATCAACCCCCATTTGGTGAAGGGGCCCACTGTGATAATAGGATGAAGGGGATCCAGATGTGCTCGCATTTTCTTTGTGAAAAACTGACACAGATGATAATGTTTCATGGCTTCCACACAATATTTAAAGATGGTGGACCAAAAATACCCAACACGTAGTATCTTATGAGTTGTTGCTAACCCAGAAAGATCACCCCCATAGGCTCCACTGTAAGCATCATTCAATATTGAATCGACTTCATCTAGAGTCAAACAACAGCGTAATATCGAATCTACCCCCCGTCTGTATAGCGTGTCAAAAATAATGAGGTAGTTCTTGGCATGATGCCTAAGATTTCACCATTCTTACCTAGATCAAGTTGGTGGATACTTCAAAGTCTAGAGTTATATTAAAATGTCTCAATACCATGGATTAGAGGCTGCAATGAGGAAGATGTGTTCATCAGGGAATGACGGATCTTCTTCATGGCATGTTACATCACTAGGAAACTCAACTATAAGTTTTGTGAACACCAACAACTTCTTTGACTTAGCAGATTGGAAAGTAAGATCAAATTATTTGAAGATAACAATCCATTTGTTAAATTTTACCTCGATTATTTGTTAGGTTAATACATAATGGAAAGGATTGACCTCTGCAATGACTATGGTAGTTCGTAATAGAATATAGTGACGTAGCCTCTGAACGGCATACACAACAACTAATGCCAATTTCTTAACATGGGAATACTTGACTTCAGGAGTTATGAGTGCACAAGAAAGGTAATAAATGACATTCTCTTGGAGTTTGTCATCTTCTTGAACCAAGGCTATGTCCACGCTATGCCAATGGTAGAAATAGATGCGTCCAGATATAGAATAAAATCTTGAGTATAATCCAGGGGGCTAACAAGAGTGCCTTTTTCAAAGCATCAAACGATTTTTGTGTAGCCTCATCCGAGAAAAAATGGGTATCATGTTTAAGCAATCGGATGAAACCTTTAGTAATCTTAGCATAGTTGATAATCAAGAATCTAAGAAAATTTGACATGCCTTGTAAACTCTGAAGTTGTTGGATAGTATGAGGAGGAGGAAATTTGAAAATAGCCTCAACTTTCAAAGGATCGACCATAATCCGTCGATTAGACACAATGAAACCAAGTTGTCGTCCAGAATTGACACAAAACACACATTTGTTAGGATTTAACCAAATCTTGTAGTATTTGCATCATTCAAACATGAGCCATAAGTGTGTAGGATGATCTCTTCTCTTTCGAGATCGCGCAGGTAGATCATCCAAGTGAAGATCCCATATGCACTCTACCACACCTCCATGCCTATAAAACAGTGCATCATCCCCAAGTCCTTCATCTCGAACTCGGCAGCAAGCTTCCCCTTGGTATTAGCAATCAAACTATCATTACTTGTAACAAACAGGTCATCCACATACAAAAGTAGTATCATTGGATTTCCTTCCTCAACCTTGTAGTAAAGGTTGGAATCCACTTTACTCTTGGTAAAGCCCAAACTAGATAGGAAACTGTCGATCATACCATAACAAGTCCTAGGAGCTTGCTTCAAGCCATACAAGGATTTCTTAAATCTGCACACACATGACTCCCTGTCATGTGTTTCAAAACAGACTGGCTACTCCACATACACTTCCTCTTCAACTACACCATTCAAGAAAGTAGTCTTGACATCCATTTGGTGTATCTTCCATTTCATCACTACAGCTAGATCAAGTACTGATCTGATGGAAGTGTACCTGGAAACAACAGCAAAAGTTTCTTCATAATATATTTCCTCTTTCTGAGAGAAGCCAGGAGCTACAAATATTGCCTTGTATTTCTCTATGCTACCATCTACAGCATGCTTGATTTTGTAGATCCATTTGGAAGTCACAACAAACTTCCCTGCAGGTCTTGGTACAACATCCCAAACATCATTCTTCATTATTGATTGGTATTCTTCGACCATGACATCCTTCCATTCTTTCTTTTTCGTTGCTTCTTCATAATTGGAAGGTTCTTTGTTCATGATATCACAGAGTAAAGCAACATAGCTGGTGTGTGATCTAGTTCTCTTCTTTGCTCTGTGTTCTTCCTCTGGAATGCCATATCTTTCTGCATCTCGAATGAGCTCTCTAGCCCATGTAGGTTTGTGAGATTTATTCTCATGGAGTGGATCTATAGGTTCTTGTGGATCTTCTATTTCACGATCTGCATCTGGAACTGCATCAGTCATAGTAGTGTCTTGAAACCTAGCTTCCTTAGGTTCTTCATAATCTTCAACAGGTGTCTTCCTTGATTTGATGAATGTTGAGTTTTCATCAAATGTCACATCTCTCCTGACATCAATCTTCTTGAACCCTAGAAAGTATATTTTGTAAGCCTTCAAGATTTCACTGTAACCCACAAAGATACCCTTCTTTCCTGAAGGATCTAGATTGGTCCTCTTTTCCTTTGGGACATGAGTGTATAATGGACAACCAAGTATTCTGAGATGGCTGACTTCAGGTTTCTTACCAAAGAAGACCTCTTCTGGTGTCTTGTTGTCCAATATCTTGTGGGGTGTTCTATTCTGCACATATACAACTATCCTAGCTGCTTCTGCCCATAAATGCATAGGTAGATCCTGGTCATGCAACATTGCCCTTGCTGCTTCCATGATTGTTCGATTCTTTCTTTCTGCAACTCCATTCTGTTGTGGATTGTAAGGAGCAGTCAATTCCCTCTTAATCCCTGAATCACTGCATAACTTCTTGAAGTCACCTGAAGAGAATTCTCCACCATTGTTGGATCTGAATGTTTTGATCTTCTTATCAGTTTGGTTTTCCATCAAGGTTTTGAACTCCTTGAACTTGTCAAACACTTCATCTTTGTTCTTCAAGAAGTAAACCCAATTCTTCCTGCAGAAGTCATCAATGAAAGAGACATAGTAAACATACCCACTAAGAGAACTGGATGACATTGGACCGCATACATCCGAGTGGATAATTTCCAAGATTCCTTTAGCTTTGCTTTCACTACTTGGAAATGCTTTCTTTATGTTCTTTCCTTTTACACATCCTTTGCGAACACCTTCATGCTTTGTCTTTATTTTAGGAAGACCCTCTACAGCCTTGCTTGCAATTGGAAGTGCTCTATAGTGCATATGATCAAGTCTTCTATGCCAAAGTTCACTTGGCTCCATGGAATCATGCACCATGGCATGTTCAGGTTGTCCCTTCAATTTATACAATGCTCCCTCTTGCTCTCCAATCACCACTGCATCATCTATGGTCTTTCCCTTTGGCCACATTAGAACTTGGCCATCCACAAATGAAACCCTCGTACCTTTTGCAACCAATGTGGATATGGAGAGTAGGTTCTTCTTGAGCCCAGGTACATAAAGAACTTCTTTCATCTTCAAAGACTTTCCGGAATCTAGGTTGTAGGAGGATTCCCCACTTCCTTTGATAGGGTATTGATAATCATCCCCAAGTTTCACCTTATGGGGTGATTCATGTTCAGATAGATTTACAAAATATTCTTTAAACCCAGTCATGTGTTTGGAAGCCCCACTGTCAATAAGCCAATCATTACAGCCATGAGAAATACTACCTGTGAGAGCAGAGATCAGAACATACTCTTCTTCGCTTAATGAATCATCACTTTCTGCTCTAGCCTTCTTCTTGGGAGGTTCATCATCCTCGGGAGCATGAGCATGGTACCTTCTTTTGCTTCCCTTCTTCTTCTTGTTGAATTTGTTGTTGTCCTTCTTGTTCTTGGGACAATTTATGGCAATATGTCCCTTTTCATTACAGGTGAAGCATATTCTCCTTCCTTTATGGTGATGTGAAGATTTCTTGAAGTGATATGGCTCTCTCCTGGACTTCCCTTTCTTGGTGTGAGCTGTGAGAGCTTGATCTTCATTCCCCATCTTTTCTTCTCGTGCCACAAGCCTTGCTTCTTCTTGTGAACATTCTTCCCATAGTCTGCTGAAGGATACCAACTTCTTTCTTGAATATATTCCTTGGATAAAAGAGTCCCATGACCTGGGTAGGCCATTCAAAGTGGTCATGACAACTTCACCATTCTCCACCATTTCATCCACTGCTTCTAGTTGTTCCTTGATCTGAGAGACCCTAGAAAAATAAGATTGAATGGATTCTCTATTCTGAATTTTTACCCCTTTCAATTGGTTCCGCAGAGTCATCTTCTAATTTATGTTCTTCCCTTCCAATAGATTGGATAGGGAGTCAAACATCTATTTGGGTGTCTTTAGAGATGAGACATGGGGGATGAGATGGTCCTTGATAGAATCAGCAATGATTCTCTTTGTCTTGACCAAGTTCTTCTTGTGGAGGGATTTAGCCTCTTCTCCCTCTGGGACAGGGACATCTTCCCTTATATATGAGTCCAACTCATTCTCTTCCAAGATTAACCCAATCCTATACTTCCAAGCTCGAAATTTATCAGCCCCTTCAAGCTTATCCTCAAGCTTGGTGTGGTGAGACATCTTTAAAGAGTACTTCAAATGGAAATAGAAAATCTTTAGGTCTCACCACTTGATTTGCTAAAAAATTGGATCTCATCCCGGATTAGGGTTTGTCAGAGAAACCCTAAAAATTCAAAATGTGAATTTCAACTTTATGAAAGGATAGAAAGATGTGCCTTGATGAGCTAATCATCCTGGTAAACTCAAAATTTGATTTATGCAAAGTTTCACCCTTCAGAAGTGCCTTTTGGTCTTTCTGGATTCTCGATCCAAAGCTCTAAACTTCGATTTTTCCAAGGAGCTTCCAACTGTGTCTTTAGATTTCAGAAATTCCTATTTTTGAGGAAACCCTAATTTTTAGGGCCAAAACTGAAAGTGCTCAGAACTGAATTCTGATTGGACAAATAGATTCACTTTGCTTAGGAGAGTCAATCTATCGTATTACTTTCCCAAAGTCTATGGAGAGAAACCCAATAAACAAGAAACCCTAGTTTTTGCCACTACACAATGTCTTCTTCTTAGGGAAGCTCTGATACCATGTTAATTTTTTAGCATTAATTCACAATACTCTAGGATCTTTACTAAGAGAATAACATGTACAATATATCAATGCATATCAATCATAACAAGCATGTCAATCATCACAAGAAGCAAAAGCATGAGAGACAATAGACACACAGAGTTTCCGTGGGGAAAACCCTAAGGTGAAAAACCCCACAACTTCCTTAGAGATAGATAGAGCAATAGCACAACCAAAGTACAGGAGATAGACTCCTCTTTGCAGCTAATCCTCCTCCTCACAAGTGCACCACTTTCTGAGTGAAGGAAGTGTGAGTTCTGAAGTGATCCAAATAGAGATCTCCCGATCTCTATTTATACTTGTCCTATTTTCCCAATAACCTTATGGGGCCGACTTGTCTAGCTAGGTACAATAACTTCATATTACATTATATCGGGTAGACGCCTTACAAGGTGGTCTAATAACCCATCGGCAAGTTAACATACTTGCGACACTTGTCAATACAAATGACGACACTTCCATATAGAGGAATAATACATCTCTATAGGTGTACAATAAATATATAAATGAAATACATTCCAAAGTTACATATACATCAACAGGAATTGTGTAGGTTTGGTACATTTTATGGTTTTAAAGGCTACAAACTGGAAAATGGATTAAAATATCTCGGCTTTAATATAAAAGCAACGACTTATGGTTTTAAAGATTGGGAATGGATCATAAGAAAATGTTAAAGGAGAATAAGATCATGGAGCCTACTATGGCTCTCAAAAGGAAGCAGACTGATTCTAATTAATGCTATGTTGACATCGATACCAATTTACTGGGATTTATCTTGGATACCTAAAGGAGTACTAAATAAGATCTCTTCTCTACTAATGCGTTTCTTCTGGTCAGGAAACTTGGAGAACAAAGGTTTTGCTTGGGTAAGCCGGAAGGAGATTTCTTTTCCTAAAGATAGGGATGGATGGGGAGTTAAACAACTAATCCCCTTCTCAATAGCTCTTGCAGGAAAAAGTATTTGGAGATTACTTGAAGGTAAAGGACCTTGGGTACAGGTGATATTACAGAAATACATCAAGCCCGTTTCTCTAGAAACCTGGATCAGAAATCCTATAAAAACCACGAGGAACATTTCTGCTATTTGGAGGGTAGCCTTAAAATATTTCCCCTTGATCGGGGATGTGATTTCATGAAGTTAGGCACAAGATTGGATCTTAGATTAGGGATTGACCCCCAGATAGGAAGCGGAAAATCTCATCTACTCCCTCTAGGAATGATACAAAATCTCCATAATGATGGCTTCAGAGTACTTAATCAAATAAAAAATGCAGTCGGTGACTGGATCATAAAAGAATAGTTGAAATTCGAAGGGGAGGAAAAAATATGTTGGGAGGAGTACATTGGGAACCTAACTTAAAACCACATAAAAATTATTGATTGCTTGGAGAAACTAGTTTGGTCACCTGCACTAAACGGTATCTATACTCCAAAGACTGGTTATGAGACTCTTCTGCATAACCAACATATGGCTCTAAGAGGTTGGTGGAAGGTCTTATGGAAGTTACAATGCTCCATGAAATCTAAACTATTTCTCTGGCACCTTTTATTAGATAAGGCTTTAACATGGGGCCATTTAAAAAACATGAGTGATTAAAAAATGCTACCTGCAGTGGTATACTGGCATATTTGGAGGGTAAGAAGTTCAATTTTATTTGAAAATATTGATTTTCACTGCTCCTATTGTGTATTACAAAGACTGTGTATGATTAAGCTTTTTCCTAATCAAAATCATACTAAGAAACTGAGAAAGATTCCAGAGGTGGATCTAAATCGCTATCCATGAGATTTTTTTGATGGAGCGGCCCAAATCAACAAGGAAAAATTGTGCGAAGCACGAAATATTCTACAAATTTCTGAAGATCTTCAAATTAGCTTCAGGAATGGAATTGGATCTGGAACTAATAATTGTTCTTAAATAATGGCACTATGGTTTACTCTAAGATTGGAAAAAGAGAATGGAATACAAAAACTGTCTATCTATGGAGATTCTCAACTAATCATCAATTGGATGAAGGGAGTCTCATTGTCAGAGTCTTCATCTGCAATTGCTGGAGGAAACACAAAGAACTAGCACATATTTCGAAGAAATCTCCGTCAAGCATATATACAAGGAACACAACATAGAAGCATATAAGTTCTCTGGTCAGGTCTATCCTTGGAAAAAGTGTATGGCACATAATGCAAAATAATGGGCAGTTATCTAGAGAATACTAGTACAGATCGGTTGCATAGATCCGGTTACTTGATCCTTTTAAAAGGACTTGACAATTCAATGCAAGTATAGACTGATTTCCTTTTTTGTATTTTTTTATTATCAAAAAACAGTAAGAAATGTTGGAGATAGCAAAGGTCATAGAGCTCTATGACAACTTTGAATAATGTATATGCTTTAGTTGATGTAAATTATGAGAAAGAGTAGCATTGAGGGCTGAAAAAAATTGTATAAGTTCTTACTTGCGGTAAAGAGGAAGGGTAGCCTTAATGGTTTCCAGAATATGGAAAGATGGAATGCTGAAAAAAATCTGTAAAATGTAATATCCTATAATAATATTACGAGTTTTTTTTCAAAGTAAAAAAAAATATTAAATGTGAACCATAAAATTTTTGAAATAATAACAACTTAGATAAAAACAAATATAATTTCTTTTAAGTGTTATAATTTATTAATTTTATAATTAAAATTTTCCATTTTAAGAAAATTATAATTTTGATATAAAAAATAAAATTCATATATCATTTCAATCAATCTCATCAATTTATATAACTTGCAAAATTAAAACTAATTTATATAGTTTGCAAAATTAAAACTTAATTATATAGTATTTTAACTTGTAATTTATAGTATTTGTCAATATGATCTATGCCGCTTAAATTGCTTTTCTTAAAATATAATTGAACATATAAACCTAACATGACATCTATATTTAAATGAAGTGAACTCAAATGGAAATCTCATAAATTTATATAATTTGCAAAATTAAAACTGATTTATATAGTTTGCAAAATTAAAACTTATTTATATAGTATTTTAACTTGCAATTTATAGTATTTGTCAATATGATCTATGCCGCTTAAATTGCTTTTCTTAAAATATAACTAAACATATAAACCGAACATGACATCTATATTTAAATGAAGTGAACTCAAATGGAAAACTATGGAAACATATATATGGAAAATTGTGGCATTGTAATATGATTTGCATGAAACAAGGTGGGTATAATTCCTGTTCAGCTCTCTGCTAGGGTTTCCATCGATTTACAGGGTTCTATATTCATGGATGACACTTCTACACTCTGCATAGAACGACCAACGATAATATGATTGCATGGTCCTTCCCTATTCGTTATCTATGTCTGGTTCCGTTCTTTTGTATGTTTTGAGAGCATGGTCTTGGGCTGGGAGCTCCTCTGAGACTCAGTGATAGAACGGGGTTTGGACTTCCCGAGACACTACCCATGCCCTCTTCTCATCATTGCATCCATCTACCTGGATTTTCACTATGGAACCTCCTGCAGGACAACCTGTGGAACCTGTTATTGTTTACTCTTTGCCAACGGACTCTGACAGCTGTCCATCTGACCCTCCTTGGTGACAAGCTGAGAAGCACTCAAGTTTGGAACACATCCCCGACATTCAAGCTGACGGTCTGAAGTCTATTAAGTTGGTCCATAGTATTATCCCAAAACCTTGCATCAAGAAGATAGAAAAGAGGCATCTCGCTTTGGGGGAAGACATAGATTTCTCTGAGGTTTCAACCATGTCTGAACATGGACTGGTTGGGAGGTTTGGAAACCGACACACCAACTTGCTCTTTTTCAAGAAATGGGTGACTCGGCACTGGCTTCCCATTCTTGGATATGAGCCTCGGCTATTAGTCCTTACTCGGGGGTGGCTAGGCATTATCCTACAGACACACTCGGATACTACCAGGCTATTATCCAGCTCATGGTTTTGGGATTCAGCTGTTTTAAATCTTAAGAAATGGAATCCTTTCTTTGATTTCAAGATGATGAAGAGCTACATCAAGCCTATCTGGGTCAAGTTTCTGGGCCTTCCTTCAGAGCTGTAGATTGAGGACATCCTCTCACGTCTTTCCAACCTACATGGAACCTTTCTCATAGCCGATATGGGGTTTCTTTCTTATTGTTTTATGTCGGTGGCTAGGGTATTGAAGGAACTGGATCTTCGGGAGGGCTTGCCTAAGGAGATTGGCATTACTGTCAAGGGTTTCATTTGGACTCAACGAGTGGACTACTAGGACATCCCCTTCCATTGTAATGGCTGTCACTTCTATGGCCATATAGCACATCACTATGATAAGGGTTTTCAAAGACAAATTTGGAAGAGGAATCGACCAACGAACATGCCACTGACGACTCAACTAGACAAGTCGACCTTACTGACTGTGGGGAGATTTCCGCCACCGGTCAACAAAGGTTTCTATGACACCACTTTGGTCATTGCTAAATCTTCCATGAAGGCCACGACTAGAGTAGATGGTTTCAATAACCCTGTCATCCTAACATCCTCGCCACGATCCCACCCCTCATCCACCAACACTTTCCCTACACTAAAACCACTTACCCCTTTTTTTCAAACCATCTTCCCTTCAACAGCTTGGGAGATGACCTCCTTGAATGGGTTAAGCCTCATGGACTCATAGCCTACCCAGCCAATGGATGCCTCCACATCCATGATGAACCCTAGCATATCATCCTCAACTAAATCTTTGTCTGAGTCCATCTCCGAAAACCTTATCTCTTCAGACACCCTTTCCTCTGCTCCATTGAACCACCCTTTAGGGTACTTCCTCCATTCTTCCTCTTCCAACTCGAACCTACCTCTTGGACTTGGTCCCATTAGGGGTTTTGTACCACCAAACAAGCATCTCCATGGTCGACGATCCATCATGGATGCAGCTAGGGCACAGGCCTGTATGGACATCTACTACGGTAAACAAAGGAGCCTTCGTGGGGCACTTAGAGCGTGCATGCCCGTGAAGGTTTTTCTGTGATGCTTTGTTTGTCATTAAATGTTCGTGGGTTGGGACTACCCACAAAGCGACCGGCCCTTCATAGGTTGATTGCCATCTATAGCCCCCGGGTTCTTTTTCTACAAGAAAATATGTCTATCGGTGACTCGATTCTCACGGTCCTCTGTTCTCTTCTTCTGGGTTGGTCTTTTATTTGCACTTATGCATATGGGAGATTTGGTGGACTCATTACAGGTGGGTTATCCTCCCAATTTATCCTTCTAAATTCATGGTCCCTTCGGTCGGTGCTCGGCTCTGTATTGTTCTCAAGGGAGGCTAGTTTTGCTTACTCGATGGTAAATGTATATGGACCATATGCCCAGAGGGAGGAATTTTGGAATAATTTTCTTAACATCTTATTAAAGGTTGATAGGATGGTCATAGGCTGTCACCTTAAATTCACTACAGGGATAGCCGTGATATGGGGTATACATTCTGTCAGGGACCCATTATCTGAATTTTTCAGTGCTCTACTTAACTCCAACTATCTCATCAATTTGTCGACGGTTTTACTGCGCCCTACTTGGAGGAATATGAGGGAGGGTGAAGCGCATATAGCAAAACGTTTAGACCGTTTTCTTGTTAATCCAATCTTATTGAACTCTACAGCTCTTGTTCGACAATGGATTGGATCAGGTGGAAAATCCAATCATCATCCAATCCTCCTGGAACTATGCCATACCCCTAAGAATCCTTCCTATCCCTTTAAGTTCGACGATAGATGGATTAAGGACTCTGCTTTCACTGATTTGGTTGTTAAGGAATGGAATCCTTTTGACCCAACTGCATCTTCCTCGGCGGCCACACAATTCAAATCCAATCTAATTCATTTGAAACAGGTTACGATTCCTTGGGTACAGAGGCGAAAACAAGAGATAGATGCCGAACTGGTACAGATTGAATCAGAATTGGCATTATTCCACTCTGGTCACCCTTCAGGTTTCTCCTCTACTTCTTAGAAAGTGGACATTCTTTCTTTGGAAAGAAGAAGGAAGGCTATTATGTTGGACAACGAAGCCTTCTCTCAATTGAAGAGCAGGGCCCTATGGATTGAGGCAGGTGACTCCAACTCAAAGTATTTTCACAATCACATCAAACACAAGCAATTTGTAAATTCTATTTGGGAAATGACAGACGAGGATGGAAATTTAGAGACCAACTATCACAACCTCAGTTCATTGGGCACCAGTCATTTCAAAAGGATATATGCATAGCTTCAGGATGTTTTGGTGGCGTAGATGATTAGTATTTTGGAGGGTTATCCCAATATGGTATCTGCTTCTGATAGTATTTCCCTCACTACTCATGTCTGCATGCAAGAGGTTAGGGATGCTCTTGCTTAGCTTCAGCACGATAAGAGCCTCGGGCCCAATGGATGGGTTACTGAATTTTTTGCGGCTTTTATGGATTTATTCGAAGAGGACATACTTGTTGTGGTGGTAGAATCCAGGATCCATGGAAGGATATTGGCTTCCAGCAATGCTACCTTTATTGCATTGATCCCCAAAACAGAAAAATAGACAATCCTTTGCCAATTACAGACCCATTTCACTTTGTAACGCCTTCTATAAGATTACTATGAATGTATTGGCCAATAGGATCAAGCGTATTCTATCATCAGGGATCTCTATGGAACAACACGCCTTCTTGAAAGGAATAATGATTTAGGATGCCATCGGATTTGTGCAGGAGATCCTCCACATGTTAAAGACCAAAAAGTTATCAACAACTATCCTGAAGATCGATTTGCACAAGGCATATGATCAGGTAAATTGGACCTTTCTCCGCCTGTCTCTCTTACAGGTAGGTTTCCCTTTGAATACTGTTAATTGGATCATGGCTTCCATTATATCTGTGTCCTTTGTTGTTCTTGTCAATGCATCTGCTTCTACTTTTTTCCGGCCGGAAAGGGAGCTTCGTCAGGGTTGTCCCCTAGCCCCATTATTATTTCTTTTGGTGGTGGAAGGTCTCGGCTGTGCACTGCACAAGGCAAGACAAATGATGGATTTCTATGGTTTATGTTTCTCTAATTCTTTGGTCCTCTCCCATCTCATCTTCGTGGACGACATAATGATCTTTACCAATGGCTCTCGTGGTTATCTGCTATGCTTAAAAGAGATCCTAAATGCATTTACAGGGGCCACTGGTATGACTATCAATTCTGCTAAATCTACCATCTCTTTCATTCACATGGATATTCATATGGTGGATTGGTCCACAAGGCTTTTCCCGTTTTCCACTGTGGCTGTTGAGGGAGGGCTTCCATACCTGGGTTTCACCATTCGCCCTACTTCTTATGGAAATAAGGACTGGAACTGGTTGATTGTTCGTATCGAAAGGAAGGTTCATCTTTGGTGCAATTAGTGGTTGTCCAAAGGCAGTCGTCTCATCCTCATCAAGGCGGTTTTGGAGGCTATACCAATCTACTAGTTATCCATGGAATGTATCCCTGTTAGCATGCTCAACACCATACAAAATATTTGCAACAAATTTCTATGGAAGGGGTGTAATGTCAATTCACTTCACTGGATCGCTTGGGAACTGGTTACTCTGCCCAAGGCTTGGGTAGGACTGAGCATTAAACAACTGGGGTCTTTTGGGAAGGATCTTATTGCAAAAAATCTATGGCACCTTATTAACACCAACAACCTTTGGACCAAGGTTATCAAGAAAAAATATATTCAGCCACTGTCTGTGGAGGACTAGTTTCGTATTGGGGGAATATGCAATCGACCATCCTCTCTGATGTGGAGGGCATCTATATCCAGCTTCGACATTATTGCAAATGGCCTCCAATGGAAGGTTGGAGATGTTCGGTGCTTACCCATTGGGACTGACCCATGGGTGGGATGTGGCACTACATATAGACTGCCTATTAATATGATTGATAAGGTGCAACATATAGGTGTATACTTCCTTGCCAACATTGCAGATCCGGGTTCTTCCAATTTACATCAACAAGTGGCTGGGTGCTGCACATTTTGACTTTCTGGGTGAGGAACTGGATTCTTGGGATCTCTATTTACAGGATTTAAAACACTGCTCCATTCATCTCACGTGGGATCAAGATGCCTTGATGTGGTCTCACAATCCGATTGGTGAAACTTACACATCCGCCATTGGATATACTTTTACATGAAGTATCGACCCAAATCTGGAGCAAGGCTGGTGGTATGATGCCATATGGAAAATCAAATGTCCTCTAAAGATTGTCATCTTTTCATGGGCTACTCTGCGTGGACATATTCCAATATGGGATAGGATGTAACGTATGATTTATGAAGGACCTGGGCGATGCCCCCTATGCAGATTACATAACGAATCTATCCAACATCTTCTCATTGACTGCCCCTTTGTTCAATCTATATGGGAAGATGTCCATCAACTCACAGGCTCTAGGAAACCATGGTTGGGTTCCACCCTTCCAGACGCACTTCAACGCTGGTTCTCTTTTTCTCCCGCGACAAATCTTCTTGCTCTTCCATTTGTTATTTTGTGGTATACATGGAAGGCATGGAATTCTGCCATATTTCAGGATGAACATATTCCACCAAATATTGTTTCTCTACGATCTATGGGTATGCTTTTGGTGCTCCCTAATGTCCACAGGCCCTCTCTTCAACGTAATATCAAGGAGGTCGATATTAACAGGGAGGTCCCATGGGGATTCTTCGATGGGGTAGCTTAGGGGACTCCATACATATTTTCTTCACAATGGTTCAAGTTCGTTGCCTCCACTTGCCCTAGCACCAACAATCGTGCTGAATTGTTGTCTTTGAAATTGCTTCTGCATGTTGCCATTGAGAGGGGTATACAATCCATTCAGATATTTGGAGATTCATCTCTCATTATACAATGGATGAAGGCTAGATGGAAGCCTAGGAACATTTCACTGTTATCTATCTATGAGGAAGTCTTTCGGCTGGCATGATCCATCAATCAAATTTCATTTTGCCATGTTTACAAAGAACAAAATAGGTCTTCTCCTAGCAGATGTTCATTGGCAGACTTGGTCTCATGATCCTGGTCAGCTTTATGGCACCGGGCCTATCCCATTTTGATTACCAGCTCTATTTAGTATATTTATTGGTATTAGCTCGGAGCCATGCTTTTTGTAAGTATCATTATTTCAACATGAACTTGGTGTGACCTTTTGGAGGTCTGATTTTGGATTGTTATTTTGTTTTAGCTACTAATATTGTATAGAATATGATGGAAGCAGTATAGAATATGATGGAAGTAGTTTTGAGAGATGTAAAATGATTTTTGATTGTTATTTTGTTTTAGCTACTAATATTGTATAGAATATGATGGAAGCAGTTTTGAAAGATGTAAAATGCATGGCCTGAAAAACTCTAATTTGTGGCCTCATAAGCTTGAACTGGTGACTTCTCACATTTTGAGAAAATGTACACACGTACTTACCAATTAAGCTGTCATTCTATCCGGATAACATAATAGTTACTTTATAACTTAATACTTATAAATAAGACAAAATCATCAACTTGACAAAATTATGAATACTATCACGCCAAGAGTCCATTGTGGCATCCTAACTATTTTTGGATGTCTTGATCACATACTATCCTCTCTTATGCCTAGAGCGACCGTCCATTTCTGGCATGCCTTACTATTTTGGCCAAGTCCTGGTCAGCTATCATCGTATTTGCGGAGTCACTGCCAATTTCTGCTTTGCCATTCATTGTAATGTACTTGTTAGGACATTTTCTATGTGGAGAATAATTTTTGAAGTAGTTTTTAAATATTGGATTATTTTTAAATTAAATTTAATAGCAATTTTGATGGTAGAAATGATCCAACACCTTCAAAATGGAAAACTCCTAAAACATCTCAATTTTCAGGACCTATTAATATCCTCACTCATTATTTGGTCTAGTAATAAGTTATGTTTATTTATGAACCATTCTATAATATTATAATATTTGACATCATGACTAGCTTTGGTTTATAATACAGTTATTTGTGGCATAGTAACATAATTCGATGGTATTGGCACTTCACTTACCAAATATTTGTGAATATTTGATTAAAAATATTATATATAAGAAAGCTACTTCCTTATTCGTATTAGATATTTTCATTAAATATTTTTTCTGTATTAAATCCTATTAATATCTGTATTAGTACTCTAATTATGATACTATGACTTGTGGCAATATGTAATGAGAAACAGTAGATGCAATAGTACCTTAGATGACGTATATTTGATAAAAGGTTTAGTTGAAGTTTACTTAAGGCAAGCTTGAATAACACGGGCTCTGTAACTTTTACATATGAAAGGGGTATATGGCACAACAAATTCATGACGCATTGCTTGTCATGATTAATGTAAATCACTGGTTTGCAGTGAGTACTATATAACAAAGGCCATAGTTATATCCGTCGACGGAACTCTCATCTAACGGCCGACGACAGATCTGTCATCTAACAACTATCTTCACATCTCACATCTTTCTGTAGAGCCCTCTGTGTACAGGAGATGGGGCATAAAGTTTCCGAACAAAATCACGCAGGAGGGTTGTTCTTGGTTTTTTTTCTTATTTTTAAGGGTTCTTCTAACAAGTGTTGCGTTGTTCTTGTTTATTCTTTTGTCTTCAGTTTTATTAGGTTAGCCTAACCAGAGCGTTGTTCTTGTTTTTTCTTTTTACTTTTTAAGGGTTCCAACAAGAGTCGGGTTGTCCTTGTTTTTTCTTTTTAGTTTTTTAGTTAGCCTAACCAGAGTCGTGCATTAACGTTTTTCTTGTTTTTGCTATTGTTTGTCTTTCCTGTTTTTTCTCTTGTTTGTTTTTCCGAATTATTATTACTATTATAATATAAAGCTCTACATGTGCAGATAGACTATTACATTCGCTTCAGATCAACTCATGATGTAACCATTGTTTTTTATTTGTCTTTTTATGTTTTAAAGGCTCTACATGTGTAGATGGGCGAATACAGAATTCGCTCCATTATGTTAATGTCCGGAAGAGCCTGTCCAGCGTTTTTCTTTACATGTCGGCGGATGCAAACCCAGAACAAACTTTGTTTTGCAAATTCTATGCTAAATATATTAATATCTATTCCAGGGTGATCTTTTCAAAACAACTGAATTTTCATGAAGCCCGAGGCCTCTAAGAACATACTCTCTATGTTAAGCGTCCTAAATATATTCATTTATTTTACCAACCCATTTCTGCAATGAAAAAGTTACGAGGACTCGTAGATAGACATGGGAAACGTAGGTTTCAAATCTAATGCCTTGTGGGTTAACCATCGCTGCAAAATAAACTAAACTTGGTAATGCTTACGAGCTAATAACCTCAGATTACTGCAACTGGGATAACATCAAGCATAACGTTATCTCCTGATCTGTAATCAGAAGAATGCATCGTTAATTTCATGGGCAATAAAGTAAAGTTCAAGTCTATTAGTTAATCGTCTAAATAGGAACACACATTGTGTAAAAGAAGTGGCTACATAAACAAGTTCAAGATATGACCACAGTTAAAATAAGCTAATCTTTGAATGATATCTAACGAGGTAATTTAGTCTTACACTTTAACTAGAACCGGGCAAAATATTGGATAAGGCATCACTCAAATATTTTGCAAGGTAATTTGGACTTGAATCGGAACTAAGGATTGTAATTCCAAGTTAAGAGTTTAACAACATTAATCAACTTTCATATTGACATACTCCCGAGGAAAAAAAACCATGGAAAATCTCTTTGCAAGCAATAGAGTTTGAGATGGAATATCTAAATAAACATAAAAAGAACTGCTTTTTAAGTGTTAGAGCCGCATATGGAATACCTACAATATCTACATATTGAGAATTTAATTTTTAATTTTTAATTTTTTTCATTACCACAATATGTCAATATTGGGAATTTAATTTTTTTGCATTACCACAATACCTCAATATTAGGAATTAAATTTCTTGCATTACCACAAGTTTACACTTATATCAGCATCGAGCCATCTTAAACCCGTATCTATCAAGCACCAAGAGGAATCCAATTTCTTGAGCCATATTTCTTTTTTTTAAATTTAAACTCATGAAATTTGATCTGTCTTGATTGATAGATCCGGGTTTAAGTTTTAAGTTTTTATTTAATAAACGAATGTATCTATTTTTGAATTACTTTTCATAATATTTTATTTTAAATATTTTCCATAATTTTTTATTTTATGAGCCGACATGAATTTTTTTAATTATTTTGTTACATCACAAACTTTACATTACAACATCGCCCCCACACTGAGTTGTAAAGCACCTTGTTTCACTCGATACAATTACAATGAAATGCGATCATTTCAACATAAACAAAATTAAAAAAAGCTTTTTTTTCCAGCCGAAAAAAATCGTACTATTGTTATTCATTCGAATCAAATAGTACAAAGATTGAGAATATCATAGCACAGGATATCTAATATCTGAACTTGATCTCAAAAGTTTTCAAAATATCATCTATACATATGATCTTACCACCTTTCATAAGGAGTTACAAACAAAAAAGTATGATCACCGTCCAAATATAGAGGACCTAAAAGAGAGATAAAGATCCACTGTCAAGAAGACAGCCCTCCATCCATTCTTCCCAAAAAAGTACACCAACAGGACCATCAAAAGCATCTTTGGAAAGTTGATCAGCTTTAAAGTTATGTACCCTGTAAATATGATGAAACAAAATCATATCCAAAAGAGCAATCTCCTGTCAAATACGTGCACACAGGTTTTGAAGATTTAGTACATTGAGAGAAAATTCCTGCCTGGCCCATTTAATAGCAACTCTAGAATCCCCATAGACTTTCAGATTCACCAGTCCAAAAGTGTTTGAAACTTTTAAGATAACCCAAAGAGCTAATAATTCTGCTTTCATATTCGTACCACTTCCTCCATTTAGATGAAGAGAAAAGTAATGATTATCATTGATGAAAATGACACCACCAGTAGCACAAAAACCATCCTGTGCAGCACCGTCAAAAAATAAGACCGGCTGGGAAACCTCATAGGAGAAGGTGTTCAAACCCACAGCTTTCTTCTGATTTTCTTGTTCTGGATATAGCTGTAATAAATTACACATAGTCTTTGCACACTGCAAAGCATCAGGTTTAATATTCTGAAAAATCACTGAGTTTCTGGTGTACCATATAATCCAAGAAATAAATATCGGGAGAAAAAGAAGTTTATTATAGCTTCGAACCCAATTAAGTAAACCATTGCTAAAGTCCAACTCATTCCATACAACCTGAGCATTGGTTTCTTTACAACACAGAACCCAGATTTTTTGAAAAAAAGAACACTCCACCAGTAAATGATTTGTAGTCTCCAAAGATAAATTACACAAACAACACCAACTAGGGCCATACCAACCACACTTTTGTAAATTTTCCCAGGTCTTCATACTTCCATTAAGCGCATGCCAAAGAAAACATTTGATCTTCAATAGAAAAGACCATTTCTAGATCCTTGAATACCACCAAAGATAGAACATCTCAAACTCCAAAGATATATAAATATAAAAAAATACAATAAAATTAATAAATTCAATGTTCTAATGATAGATCTATTCTCAAACCCAAGAAAATTTCTACAATCTTCACATAATGAATGCGAGGGAAGCAACCAATAACTCCAAGTTAATACTTAAATTATTAAATCTAACTTAATACCTAAATAACCACAACATTGGCATGTTATCATGGAGAAAATAAGCATTTGAAATTTAATTTTATAAAATAAACCATTCTCTAAATTATTTGGAGAATATTTAGATTTTTGGTGTCATTCTCTATAGAATATTTAGATTTTTGGTGTCATTTGTTTTTTTTAATTCTATATCGATGGGGCATTTTAATTTTTTAAGTAACACATATTTACATTTATTTTATTATAAAATTTTTCTTATAATTAATAAAATTGTAAAAAAATTAATTTAATAACTTCACAAGTGTAAGTAAGATCTTTACATCCATGGATTATAGATTTTATAAGATGTAATTTTCTTATGGATTATATGGTTTATATTCCATTTTAGAAGAAGAATACTTAAGAAAGATAATTATGATTTCATGTTGGATAACTAATTTATAATATTTACATAGATATTTTGGATTTTCAATTTTAGTATTGTGTTTAGTAGTTACATATTACATTAGTATAATATATAATTGCGTTATCAAATATAATATATAATTGCATTATCAAATATATTTCAATTAAAATTAAATGTAAATTTATTAACGTGTAAGGAATGATTATAAAAATAAGTTATTATATAAAAAAAAATTTAAAGGTGAATTTCAAATAGAGTTTAATATGAATAACATTTATGGTTTCAAAAAATAGTAAGAATCTAAAGAGTAAGATAAAAAATATATTTGAAAAATAATTATATTTTTATATTAATTTAATAGTTGATTTTTATTTCTAAAATGTAATTTTTTAAATTATAAAGTATATTTATTTAATAAAAGAACATTTTATTGATATAATAAAGTTATTAAAATGTCTTGAGGGGTAGTTTAATTGGTTGGATCTTTACGGGTCAAGACAACATAAAGAGTAGGTAGGGCTAGGCATCAAAGTAATGCTACTAAGATCATGAACCACATTGAAAAAAAAATAAAGTTGTTCAAATAAAAAAAATGAGATAATGCATTTTAAAATGTATCACATAAACTATTGAACTACTTTATATACATATTCATTTAAATAGCAAGTTATATTAATGCACTACGTTAGATACATAGTCATTTAACTTGCAAGTTACATTAATGCACTACTTTGGATACATAGTCATTTAACTTTTTTTTTCCATGGAAAAGAAACACATATTTTATTTCTCGGTAAGGAAAAATCAAATACATAGTTCAAGTGCTCATTTGCACTATTGACTTTCTGCACAAAATATAGTTTGCGTAAAAAATATGATTAACACTAATTTTTAAGTTTCTGCAAAAACTTTTTAACTTCATCGCAAAATATACCCTTTAACATTTTGAATTCATAGAAAATTTGGCACTTCCATCTAAATAAATCCCGAGAGATACAAAAGATCATAATAGAGGCGAGTTGATAATATTTGTTTCAGAGACAACACAACTTATTTTAATGATAGTTATTGAAACTTTGCCGAGGGTGAGTCCTTATTTAGACATAGAATCTGCTTTTTCATTTAGTTCCTTGAAGATGTGGAAAATAAGGAAGGATTTGTAAGCTCCCGTTGGTGTATTAAGTGAGGTACTAATGCCCTGAAGGTTTTGATATTCCAGATCTGTTGATTTCCATTCATAAAAATTACCCAAACAACTAAATATCCCCACATTTCAATCTCTTCAATTCCTTCTTTCAAAGAGAAACTAAGGATTGATCCCAGAGCCAAACCTTTAGCTTTGTTGTTTGTGCCTCATCCTCCATTAGCTTTAAAATCAATGCAGTTAGAAGGGGATAAAACAATGGTTCCTCCCAGTCCACATAAACCATTTTTAGAAGCACCTTAAAAAAAACAACAATGCCAATGAAATATGTGGAATGTTTGATGATTTGAGGTGTTTGGAAAGTATCCTTCTAAATAAATCTTTCGAGGAGTTCAAGTACCTAAGTAATTACCTGAAAAGGTGGAGTCTGGCTATCCTCAAAGATTCTTCCATTATGAGCCTTCCAGATGCTCAAATAGTGAGAAAAGGGATGCACTTAATTTCCTCAAGCATGGCATTTTCAAACCAAGGGAGCAGGTTTTGTTCAATAGAGTTTGTCTACCATTGTAGTTCCACTTTTACACCATCACATAGGCCAACCCAAATATTCTGTAAGAGATGACAAGTGATAAATAAATGCTCCAAAGAGTCTTCATCCTTCATACACAATAAGCAAATGATGGAGCCACTAAAATTTATCTTCTGAAGATTGTTCCAGTTCAAGACCTTGTTATACAAAGTGAGCCACATGAATATTTTGCATTTACGTGATTCCAGAACCTTCCACACCCCCCCCATCACTTTATATTTGTGTTTTGTTTGTGCCAAAAAAGTGAATAAGCCTCTTTTACCGAGTAGGATCCCCCTACTTTGTTATCGATCCAAATAAGGACATTTGGTCCATCATTTAACTTTATAAATCCCTTCTAGAAACCCAATATCCACCATCCCACTCCTATGACCACTGATCAATTAAATGGAGATCATATGCCGATAGCCATGATTGTCTGAGCAACTTTGCATTGCGTTGAGCATAAACATCTTTAATCTTATAGTAACATTTTCTATTTATAAATTCAATTAAGACATGAAAAAATTTAATTTCATGTCCACATCCCATGATACCATCCTTCCCTATGAATACCTTCTCTCCCGTGCCAACCTTCCAAGCAACAAGATCCCCTGTAACTGGATAGGATTGAACAATATATTTCTAGAATAAAGATACTGCTTGGTAATTTTTAGAAGGTTGTCTGATCCAATCATAATTATCCCTCCCCCCATATATTTGAATCTCATTACAGATTGCCATTGTCCTTTTTTGGTTAAAAGACCCCATACATATTTTGCTGCTAGGGAGGATACAAACCGATCGATCTCCTTAAAGCCCCAATCTCCTAGTTGGGTTTGTGCACGAAGTTGAGGGACCCTTTAGGTGCAATTATGCACCTAAATATACATTTTTTTCACCGCTCTCTACAACATGACATATAGGATTTTTTATGCAGATTCCAAATATGTAATTAAAAAAAAAATATTGCGATTTTCTATTTATTTCCTAATTTTCTTGTTTCATCATTCTGTTGGTCAAAAAACATACTGTTAGTGTTTATTCCATAACTTTTTCATTTCACAACCATTTAAAAAAAATACTGTATGCTGCACTAGAAGACACCGACCTCTACATGCTATAAAAAATCCAAGTCGAAATAACTGCATTAAGACCTTCAAAGGCTGCACCCACATTTGACGTATCGCTCTCGAGGTTTGATCACTTACATAATTAAAATAAAAATAAAAATTAAACATTTAATTTTGGAAAAATAGCTCTGCACTAGTGCTACGGGTTCTATACATGTCTACAAATATTTGTATCCCGAAACCGTCATTTAGGCATTGGAAGGCTGCACCCACAAAAACATATACCTTATCATTTGCCAAAAAAAAAAGTGACTGTTAGAAAACATGAAATTTGACATAGTTATGTAAATTTTCAATACTTTAAACTTATATATTCGGAAACATGACTAATTTCCTATGTTTCATCTTTTTTACTCGATGTAAGATATCTTGGGTAAGAATGTAAAATAAACCAAGTAAGTTGAGGGATGCCTAATTTTTCATTTTTTTATTGCATCTAACGTGCCAAAAGTGACCCTCATTAGCTTGCACATGCCCAGCTTTACGTCTGCCTATCAATGACCATGCTGCCCAATGAATACCTTTCCTATCATTCCCCTCCATAATAATTTAAAGCATCACTTCATAAATTTTTTTAGGACCCCTTTAGGAATATGGTCTATTATAAACTAGTAAATAGGAATGTCACTTAAAACTGCTTTGATCAAAGTTGCTTTTCCTCCTTTGGAAAGGAAACTGTTACACCAGAATCTAATTTTGGTTTCAAACTTTTGAAAGAAGCCAATCCCAATATTTTATGTGGTAGTCATTGGTTTTAAATGAAAGCACAAATATTTAAATCCCTGACTGACATAGTCATTTAAATTACAATTGACATTAACTAAAGTAACATTTCCCAATGCATGTAATCACATGAAAACATAACCCATATTAATACATTATCTAAACGAACATTTTCCAATGTATATAAAGATTTGAAAACATAACCCACTTAGAAATATGATTTCACACTTGTATGCTTAGATAAAGTTTACTTATACACTAAAGAAAAAAAATTTAGAAAAAAAAATTTAGAATTTATTGTTTAGATAAATTTCAATAACGGCATTTATGATAGAAAGCTATATTTATTAATAATATGGTTTATATATGTTGGCGTATATAAACCATGACCACACGTTTAAAAAGTGGTTGATATATGTAGATAGGTGTATATAAACATATTATTAATAAATATGGTTTGCTAAATGAAAGTCTAAGTATTGGGAAGGATTGGTTAATTATTATTATTATTATAAAAAAATAAAAATATTAATTATAATTCATATTACTAATTCATGGTGGAATTCAATCCAAGGTTGGCTTCAAGGTTGACTTCAATCCAAGTTCAATCCAAGTTCGACTTCAAGTCATGGTGGACATCAATTTAAGGTTGACTTCAACCCTTGGTTGTGTTCAAACCGTGGTTGACTTCAATCCAAGGTTCACATCAATGCAAAGGTTGCTTCAATCCATTTATAACATTAAAATTAATGGCTTCAATTTATGGTTGACTTCAATCCATAGTTGATTTCGATAAATGGTTGACTTCAATAAAATGTTGACTTTGAATCATGGTTGACTTCAATCTAGAACCACATTTTTAAAAGTGGGTGATTGACCTAAAATAATGGGGAACTTCAATCCATAGTTGATTTTTAAGTTAGGTTGACTTCAATTTATTATTGACTTTTACTAAAATTTCTTAAATTCAATATGATATTGTTGTAAAGATCAATGGTTAAATTTTTTATTATTAAATGAAAAAATTACATGCTTTTATATTAAATTTTACTACATTGAAAAAAAGTAAAAAATGAATTTCAATCAAAATTCAAATCGAATAACATTTATTGTTTCAATAGGAGACCAAGGAATAAGATGCTCAAATTTTGTATATGTTATTATATTATTTTAATAGTTTATTTTTATTTTAAAATATATTTTTTTAATATCTAGGAAAAAAATAACTTTCATTAATATAGTAAAATTATTCAATAAGAAAATAATTTATTTTAAAATTTATCACATAAACCAGTACATTACTTTACATAAATAGTCATTTATCCCAAAAGCTACAATCGTTAAAACAATTTCCAATGCATATAGTCACACAAAAACATTATCTATATTGATACATATTCATTTAACTTGGAAGTTAAGTTAGCTAAAGTAACATTTTCCAATGCGTGCAATCACACAAAAGCATAACCCATATTGATACATAATTAGTTAACCTGCAAATCACAGAAAACAACAGAACCCATTTAGAAATATGAATTCACATTGATATACTTAGATAAAGTTTACTTGTACCCTAAAGGTAAAAGTCATTTAGACCAAAAAATTGTAAGCTTTCCAAACTTATTAGCACCAAATTAGATGAACGCGTGGACATTGATAATGAAATTACATTTTATTTTAATCTAATGAGAAAAGAAAATAGTGATACAAAATATACCTAGGGATCTTTTCTTGAACCTTTTTGGTAAACTTATGATATTGTGTAAGTATCACTAATTAATTTTTTTATTATTAAACATGGGTATAAATTTGTTAAAGTGTGATTTTATTTATTTATTTAACCGTTTTTTTTAATTTAAATTTTAAATGGCATAATTTAGTTTTATTGTTGTCACATATGGGGACAATATCATTGCATATTGAGTAAACCAACATTTTATTTTACTTAAGTATAACAAATAAAAAATAATAATATTAAAAGTCCTAGAGTGCTATCCCCGTCCCTCAACCCCTAAAATGCAATTTTTTAAAGGGCAATGGAATGTATACAGAACTACATATATTCCTATAAGTCTACATATTGCATTTAATTTTCACAATATCTAATTGGTAGCCGCCTCTTCAAAATAGAATAAGAAGCGCTACTAAAAAGTTAGAGAATTTGGTTTGAATTGACTTAAAATGAAAAATAGGGTCGTTATTGAATTGCAAAGAATTTTGTAGTGATTCTCACCAAAAAAAAATAGAGGTGCTATAAAATTTTAGAATAATCTACAATGTATAATACTCTTAGTTTTGTCTTGGAATGTATTATCCAAATTTATGTAAATGATGTAAATATGTTGGTATGGATTCCTAGTGTGGAGCTCAAGGTCAAGGCCCAATTAGTGAATGGCTAGGCATGTATGATGTATATATTTTTATTGAGACTATTTGGTTGACTTTTATGCCTAATTCGAAATGTATATAAATATTATGCTGAAAATTATTAAAAATGGTCCAACAATGTTTGTGTAAAGAGCACCAAAGGGGCTATGATTCCACCAGAGAGGAAGAAGAAGCGGGCTTATGGGAAACCAAATCCTATGCTGCCATTTGTCAACCTTAGAACTCAACCAAAGTTTTATCATGTGATGGGAATAAGCCAATTATCTCATTTTTTGACCATTTTCCAATCATTGATTACACATGTGAGATTGGTGGGAAAAGTCACTTCTTGTAGTTATTGAAGCATAGGGGTTGTGACAGTTATGTCAACTGTCAGCAGTTCTATTTCTTCTATGGTCAGAAGCCATGTCAGTTGTCTTTTCACCCTTACCTCATATCCTTAGAGTCAACACTCTTTTGATCATTATTCCATTCTCATTCTCTTGCATGTAAGCTGCTACACTACGTAGAGTGATCCGATTGCTGTTCATGTCCATTTTTACCATACTATGTGTTAAACCCGTAATTTCGAATTAGAAGACAAAGCTGCATTTTTGGAAGGGGATATAGTTGATTGTAGGTGAGCAAAGAGGTTGGGCAAGTTAGGAACCCTATCCATGGATTTCTGCTGCTCGTAGGTGCTTGAGAAGTCACAAAGCAAGGCTACAGGTGGTTCTATAGAATCCATATCAGGTTGGACTTCTTCTATGCACACACTGAAAGCACTCAGCAATATTGATCGCCCAAGAGAACCGTGGATCGGTGAAGGGGATTCCTGAGCTAGAAGGGTGTTGTGTGGAGAAGGTATTGTGGAAGCCAAGGCTGTGAGGGCTGAGTGAAACCCCTGTAGAGATTTGTATGAGAATTTGGCTAAGCACAGAGAGTAGAATGGGCTGTGGGATGAGAGATAGAAGCCTGTAGGTGTTCCCTTCGCCCTGGTGGCCTCATAGCCCAACTTTGAGGTGGTCTCCCAAAAGAAAGAGTATATGTTGGATGGAGTGCCTATGGTTGGGTGGAAAAGCACTCTTACATAGCCAATTACTTGGATCTACATTTATTAAATATAAGTACTCTCATGTGTTTGAATCTAAACTGTTTTATTTGATGCATGTAATGTTTATGCTTGTATTTGCATATTAGATGTGTGCGGTTAGACTTTAATTCCGTTGTGCATGTTTAATTACACTTATGCACACATTACATTGGTTAAAAAATCATATTATGCATTTGGGGTGAATTTTTAGAGCCTAAGTTTGGCCAACGTCCCCCCTCGATGGTCGAATTGGGTGAGGGGGATGTTACATAATGATTCACACAAAAAGGGGAAACAAGGGTGCTACATAATTTCAGAGTATTATGTAGTGTCCCACCCAATATTTCCAACAACCTGGTCATACAGTATGCCTATTTAACAAGGATTTCAATTTACTCTTGAACACAGTTAACAAATGAATTTGCACCCAAATACATTGATGCTAAGGATTTATGTGCATCAGGGACTTGAAATGACATTCATATTACAAAAGATATTAATACAATAAGAATTACTATAATCAGTGGTCTTAGGCCTATACCTAACTATCATTCATCTCTCGAGTCCAAACATTTACAATTCAAATTATGTCATGAAATGCTATTTTATTTTGTTATGAATCAAGTTAAGTGATTTCAACATTTTTGTAATCATAATGCATGAACGAGAGGAAGTTGTCTTCCCACCAGATATTTAAATGGATTCTACGTGGTTAGGCTACAAGTTTACAAGAAGCTATATCTCCAAATAGTATCTATCCCTTCAAAATTTTGATTAAGAAACCATTATCTAGGGCATTCAAGCAGTGGTGTTCCATCACATTTCTCTTAAGCATGATTACAGAATTGTTGCAAGACATTTATTCCTCAGCATGATCTTTATTGAGTATAATTTTTGTAGAAAAAACTCTTATATAGTAGGGTCTTCCTGTTTGAAACTCGCGAGTACATGAAAAAAACGCGGGTTATGTTGAGAGATACCCGTGGGTACCCGCATCTATATGAGAAAGAAACTTGCGGGTGGCGCAGTTTAAAAAGAAAAACTCAAAAAAATAATGCATGAATGGGTTTGTTCAATGTAGGATTGTTCTTACTTGGAGAGAGAGGGAATATGAAGCCATGGACAGGATATCATTGGGAGATCCATTGACTTTAAATTCATTAAGGAGATGTGGAATTCTTAAATTTTTTCTCACATCAAACATGCGAGCACAAGATTATCTCCCCCAAATGCTCATGCAGTATTGAGATCCTGATCATGGCATGTTTAATCTCCAAGGGGAGATGCTAGATATCACTGTGGATAATCTCTATTTTATCACCGGTTTGTCTCGCCGAGGTGAGCTTGTTAACCTCAAAGGTACATTTAGAGGGGTAGGATCTCTATCCATACAGGACTACATCAACACATACTGCATCGTTGGCATTGAAAAGAGTCACAGTCATGTGTCGATTGGCCAAATAGAAAGCTTCCCACTGAAAGTGATTTTAAGCACTGTGAACATGATTGGGGGAAGTGCGGCACAACAGTTGGCATTCCGCAGCTATATGCAAATAGGCGTAGAATGTCTGCGCAACTTCATATTCGACTGGTGCTCTGGCCTGTAGGTGAATATGAACCAACTGACTGAATGCAAAACGGGGAAGAAAAAGAACTTTGGGTATGGTAGTATATTGTGCACCTTTTTCTTCAAGAGAGTCCCTGTCCTTAGTCCGGGGATGGCTCTACCAGCTTTGAACCTCCGTGAGACATTGATGACTTAGTGGGGTGACATCTTCCTTCGTTAGGGAGGTGCTAACACTAGTGCATCATACTTTGACGAGAATTATCTTGGGTGGTGGACCCACCAAGTACTGAATTTTGAGCAGTTCCCTTATGCTAGGATCGATTTCCTAGGTGATCCCGAGCTCATGTTACCACCAGGAGCAGCCTGGGGAGACATAGGTACCGAAATTGTTTTTAAATTCTTAAGGTTTTTGCATGTATATATAATTTTTTTTTTAAATGAGTAAGAGTACTTAAAACATGTAAAATTATGCATATGTGGGGCCTTCAAGGCCATCTGGGCATCCCAGGACATATGTGAGACCAACCAAACCAGGTGATACTGATGCCATGATGAAGAGTATTGAGGGGAATATGGGTCAACTGACCCATGATATTCCTACATTCAGGATAGAGTGGATTCCGCTAGATATGCAAGAACATGTGGTGGGTGTGCCCACTGTAGGGATCCAAATGCTTAGAAAAGTAGCCAGGCTAGTGATCTACTATAGGGAGGCCTTAGCAAAGTAGGCTAAGGCTCCTGCATCTCCATAGAGAGAGAGTGACATCTATTTTTGAGGTTGTTATGCCCTTTTTGTATATTGTAACACTTTGACATATATTGACTCAAACTCATATTATTTTTTGAACCTGATATATATATATATACATTACTGGTTTATATACATGATTTGCATTATGTGTGTTAATGGTTTATTTTATTGTGCATGATACAAATGCCAATCAAGTATGTAATTTGCATATGCATCAACTAATGTATTGTGATTCCTTGATATGTGTTGATATGAAATGTAATTAAAATATATCTCAAGTAATCTAACTCGCAAAAAATGACATAGCAAAGAAGGATCCCTAACACGATACTCACTCATCAACTGAAGTACAACTAACTCGGAATCAAGTCTTACCTCCAAACATGAAATACCATGATGAATATAACATCTCAGAGTAGTTCAATAATTGCATTGTGCTCGTCTATATTGTTTGTTGTAGGGCCCAAACAAGCACCTTCCAAGGAAACAAGTTGGCTTGTGGGGGAATAAATTACCCAAGCAGTTGAAGCCAAGTTATGAGTGTTATGACTTGCGCCATCAATGAATCCTAGAAAACACTTGCTTGTCATCTGAAAACACAATCCAGAAGACACATAAGCAAAATATAAAATGAAATAACTCTACAAAAATGTACAGCTATATTACAATAAAAAGCATATAGGACTAGGTGTAACACTTTTTCAAGTAGAGCCCATTTTTAGGCTGGGGCAGCTTAAAACCATCATAATCCATCAAATCATATGAACCTTTCCTCAAAAATTTAGAAACGATATAGGGTTCGAGCCACATAGACTTGAACTTGCTTGCCCCCAAGGGATCCTTGTCCTGCTCATAAACCAAAACAAGGTCTCCTTCAGAGAAAACCCTAGGTTTTACAGACTTGTCATATTGGTGTTTAACTCGGTTCTTGTGAGCTTCATTTGCAATAAGTGCATCATGATGTTGTTCATCCAAATGTTCTAAATGAATCAACCATTCTTCCAAAGAATAATTTTTAGGTAATAATTGAATATCCAACTTAAAAGATAGAATCTTGCATTCAATCGATGTGACTTCCTCTACCCCGAGAATGAGTTGGAATGGTGAAAAACCGCTAGCAGTATTGATATTAGAACGATACGCCCAAAGAGACGGATACAACATGATATGAGAATTTGACTGACTGGCATTAATGGTCCATTGAAGAATAGTTTTCAAAGTTTTATTGACCGCTTCAACTTGTCCATTCTCCTACGGATAAAACATAGATGAGTATTCTTGTCGAAAACCTAGCATGGTAATCAAATAAGTCATCATGTAGTTATAAAAATGTCATCCATGATCAATGACTATCTCTTTAGGTATGCCAAACCTGGCAATGATCAGATGGAAGATGAAATATGTTGCAATTTCTCCATCTCCTTTCATAGTAGGCATTGCCTCGACCCACTTCGTAAAGTAGTCGAATGCAACAATGATACGATGATGTCCCCTAGTAGAAATTGGGTTATAGGTCATATAATCAACCCCCATTTGGTGAAGGGACCCGCTGTGATATTAGGATGAAGAGGAGCTAGATGTGTTTGCATTTTCTTTGTGAAAAACTGACACAGATGATAATGTTTCATGGATTCCACACAATATTTAAAGATGGTGGGCCTAAAATACCCAACACGTAGTATCTTGTGAGCTGTTTCCAACCCAGAAAGACGACCCCAATAGGCTCCACTGTAAGCATCATTCAATATTGAATCGACTTCATCTAGAGTCAAACAACAGTGTAATATCGAATCTACCCCCTGTCTATATAGCGTGTCAGAAATAATGAGGTAGTTATTGGCATGATGCCTAAGATTTCACCATTCTTCCCTAGATAAAGTTGGTGGATACTTCAAAGTCTGGAGTTATATTAAAATGTCTCAATACCATGGATCGGAGGTTGCGATGAGGAAGATGTGTTCATCAGGGAATGATGGATCTTCTTCATGGCATCTTACATCACTAGGAAACTCAACTATAAGTTTCGTAACACCAATGACTTCTTTGACTTAGCAGATTGGAAAGTAAGATCAAATTATTCGAAGATAACAATCCATTTGTTAAATTTTACCTCGATTATTTGTCAGGTTAATACATAATGGAAAGGATTGACCTATGCAATGAATGTGGTAGTTTGTAATAGAATATAGTGACGTAGCCTCTGAACGGCATACACAACAACTAATGCCAATTTCTTGACGTGGGAATACTTGAGTTCAAGAGTTATGAGTGCGCAAGAAAGGTAATAAATGACATTCTCTTAGAGTTTGTCATCTTCTTGAACCAAGGCTATGCCCACGCTATGCCAATGGTAGAAACAGATGTGTCCATATATAGAAGAAAATCTTGAGTATAATCCAGGGGGCTCAACAAGGGGGATGACAAGAGTGCCTTTTTCAAAGCATCAAACGATTTTTGTGTAGCCTCATCCCAGAAAAAATGGGTATCATGTTTAAGCAATTGCATGAAACCTTTAGTAATCTTAGCATAGTTGATAATAAAGCATCTAAGAAAATTTGACATGCCTTGTAAACTCTGAAGTTTTCGGATAGTATGAGGAGGAGGAAATTTGAAAATAGCCTCAACTTTCAAAGGATCGACCATAATCCGTTGATGAGACACGATGAAACCAAGTAGTCATCCAGAATTGACGCAAAACACACATTTGTTAGGATTTAACCAAATCTTGTAGTATCTGCATCATTCAAACATGAGCCGTAAGTGTGCAGGATGATCTCTTCTCTTTCGAGATTGCACAGGTAGATCATCCAAGTAAGGTTAAAATACATGCTGAAAGTATCCCCAACATTATTCAATCTGAAAGGAATTTTCCTATAGGCAAAGGTACCCCAGGGACATATAAAAGCCGTTTTGTGTTGATCTTCAGTCTTGATTTGAATTTGATTATATCTTGAAAAACCATCCAAGAAAGAAAACATTTCATGGCCTACAAATGCATCGATAATTTGATCAATAAATGGTGTGGGATAGTTGTCTTTTGGACAGGCTTTGTTGAGATCCCTAAAATATTTGCATATGAGTATGGTACCCTGTTTTTTATCAACCAGAACTGGATTGGACACCCATTTTGTCATGTTGATATGATAAATGAAGCTGGAGTTGAGGAGATTTTCAACCTCATCCTTGATGTCCGTAGATTTCCTAGGATTAATTGGACAAATCTTTTACTGAACTCGTTTCACATTAAGATATGTCGTAATGACATGTTCGACGATAGATGGGTCGATGCCTGGAATCTCCTTATATGACCAGGAAAAAACATCGCGGATTTATTTAAATAAGTTGGTATACAAACTGATCTCTTGTGGAGAACAATTCGCTCCAATGAAAATATTTTCCACCCCATTGGGTTTAATGGAAATATTTATTGGAATAGTTGTCGAAATATTTTCCATATTACCTTTACCAAAAATCCCCTATTTCGTTAAAGGGTTAATAGATTAGTCAACATTTCCAACAGGTCTCATTGAAAACTCTCTATTCTCAACTTTGTTCAGATCTGGAAGGAAATAGGATCTATGATGCATATGTTCCCAAGGATGATCCATACCTACCATGGCTTCCAAAATAGCCTCATCTAATGGTAAAACAATGTCTAAAAAATCGAATGAATGGGTGGATTTTATTTCCCATGTAGGTGCATAATCAATATCTGACTCGATAGAGACCGAAGGAGTTGATATATAATCTATTGCATCATTTATTGATTCTTAATAAGTCACTTATGAGATGGATAAGGGCACAATTGGTTCCTCCTGAGTAGGAAGGATCCAAGGATCAGTTGCTTGAGCAACAATGAAGACCTCCTTGGATAACACATTAGCATTACTCGTGGAACCAATATAATTCACAGGAGCAGGTAAATAAAAGGTTCCCATCAAATATGAGTACATACCTATCCCTAAACTCTCACTAGACGGATGGGTTCGATCAATCCAAAGGATATTAGAATCCGAAGGAGTTGTGTTGTTTTTTCGGGCATAGGATAATTGGTCAATTGTGACAATATTTCCATCATCAGGGAACATAAGTACCCAAAAAATAGATGAAGGAATGGCTTGCATTGCATACGTCCAACTTATCCCAAAAAACGAGTTGTAGTTGAGAGCACCATCTACAACTTCCACCTCTACTGACACTAATTTACTTGCAATATGGATCTCAAATGAGGGTAAGATTCCATGCAGACAGAACTTCCTCCCATCAAAATAAGTAACTAATGTAGTCGAAGGGACTAACTATAGAGAACCTAGGGATTTCCAACAAGAGATAGACATTACGCATGTTGACACGCCTTCATCCAGTACTGTTCGTACAATGGTTTTTACACCATGGACTACTTCGATTTGGAAGGCCACATGAAAGGGAAACCAGGGTTTGGAATTTGACATATCAAATCTAGCTAGCATATTTGACAAACCCATATTGCATATTTCCGCGAGAAGTGCATTCTACCGCGATGGAAAGCTTTACAGAATTTCTAAAGAAGACATAGCACATGGTGTTTGGGATAGGTCCTCTACAATTGAGTAGTTTGGAGCGGCCCATGCATTAGGGTTGTGTGTGTCCCATTTGTAGACACCTTTCAATATATTTGGCATAGGATCTGTAGGTCTCTCTATATGAAGAGGAACATATGACTCAGCGATCTCTTTGTCTTTTTGCTGCATATCTGAGGTATAATTTTGGGCTCTCATTTGCAACAAAGCATGGGAGTTAACCATATTAATGTAAGATTGATCAGGCTATGTGGCACGAGGAGTGCCCCCAGTATTAGAGCTTCTAGAAGTTGAACCTTGTCCTTTGGGAAAAAGGATCCTTCAAGATGGCAGGTTTATTTCCACTTAACATCTTTTGGGCTTCATCTATTAGAGGATATTGATGAGTGAGGAGATCATCCTTACAATGCTTGAAAGGAAACTTTACCTTCTTCTTTTCTCACTTTCCCTCCTCGAAATTTTTAGTAGTTTTGGGATTTTGTTGGCATCCTTCCCCTTTATTTCCCTTTTTATTATTGTTGGGTTTTGGAGAACCCTTTTGATTTTACTACACATTCTGTATAGTTTTTGTTTGTGTAGGGGAAGATGCAACAATATTTGCTTCCACAGCAAACTTCTTTATAGAGAGTGCATGAACTTGCTTTGTCAAAGATTCTAATGCAGATGAGTTAACTGAACCCATAATGCCCTCAACATGTGGTCTAGGTTTAGGCTTTCCAAGATCAATGTTTGACGTAGGTGCATTGGGAATGATTTCATAAAGTATCCTAGATTGAGCATAAATCAAATCAAGTTTTTGGGTCCTTAGAATGGATTCTTCCTCAAAAGTAACCCCAAAAGTTGAGACATCCTTAGGGAGGTAAGGTAACAGTGATTTCAACAACCACTCCAATAGGAGTTCCTGGGGAATCTCAACCTTAATGAGTTGTTTCCTTCTTCTCCACTCTTGAATGTGATCAAATAAATGAGTGGCATTGTTCTGTCTGAGAGTAGAGAGAAGGTTCGTACCGGCATCATACTGAATGTCAAGTTGGAAATGGTTCAAGAAGGATGTTTCCAAATCACAAAAATTGTTATAAGCTGCAACCGGTAACTCGATATACCATTTGTCCGCAACACTATTCAAGGTCCTTTGAAAGAGCCTCAAACAAATTGAGTTATCATTTAGCGAGTTCCAGAAGCACTAAAGATGAAATGTTGTAACATGGTCCCTTGAGTATTCACTATTTTTTCCTTCAAACTTTGGAATGTTTGAAGGGAGTTTGGTTGGGACCGGAGGCCAAGTAGGAGTATGTCGCACTGGGTCATTCCTCAACTTTGAAATATCTCACAAGTTCAAAGTTTCCAGGAAAGGTAAACAAGGCTTTGCCGATGAAATTTGATTTTGTGGAATCTCGTTAGGAGAACCTCCAAATCCATGATTCCAATAAGGTTGGTTGGGGTTTCTCCCATCCATCAGTTGCGGTGAAAAAGTGTTTTGGAAATTTATCCATCCATAAGATAGCGTATTACTTCCTTGTGTCCCAGTCCATTACGACTGAGTATAAGTACTTTCACACGGAGTACATGAGTGTTTCTACCTCCTCCACCAAAAAGTGAAAAAGAATCACTCCCTACAGGCCCATTCGAGGTTTGAACATTTGCAGAATGTACATTAAATCATGTAAAGGGATTGAAACTTGGTGTTGGTGCAATAGAAGCAGTAGGCATTGAGCCCACAAATGTTGCAGAAGGAACAATATTCCCTCCAAGCCAAGGAAAACCTTGATTGAAAGGAGATGAGTTGGGATTAACTTGAAACTATTGGATGAAAGGGGAAGATGTATACAGTATCATAGGTATTCCTAAAAAAAGGAATATTGGATGAGCTAACAGTGGATCCAGAAGGAGTAGATGTCAGTGTAAATTGAGTATTAGACGTTCCTGAGGGTCCAACATTGAAACTAAAACAAGTAGTTAGAGTAGGAGACATCTGCAATGAGCTTGGTACCAGGGTATTAATGTGTGGAGGAGGAAAACATCCAGGCCTGATAGCCGATGTGGGAGTATTGGAACTCCTGAGACATCTCCTATATTATCCATATTAGTTCCAGGTGTAAATCTATATACACTTAACTCAGGTAAACCTAAAGAAACAACTCATTCTAGCAAGGGATCGTTCAGTCCAGTTAAGGGAGAATTGAAGTGTCTTACAAAATATTATGTTGGAAAATATTCAACCTCGATAATCTATGAGACCGGTGAAGTTTGTGTAATGATTTGAGGTTCTATAAGAGTTTGAGTTGTATCAGTTAGTTCAAAAGAACCACTAGAATTTGTTCTGCACCACTGAGGTGGCGGTGGAGGCTCCATTGTGAGTGGAGGAAGGTTTCTCAACCTTCTTGACCTACAAGGAGTTTGTTCCTCCACAAATACAGCAAAAAATATTCTAAGTAAAAAACCTAGGGGCTGCTAGAACTATGATAAACACACAACACACCACTACAAAATTTCCTATAGTGATCTACACCAAGCAAACAGATAGTCTCCCAAAGGGAATTCTAGGATGATTAGGGCCCAAAAAAAGACAGTGGATTAAGGAAGAACAATTATCTGGGGTCCACAATACAGTCACGATGGGGCCAAGTGTTGAAATAACGTAACCACTTTTCCAAAGAGCTACAGATTATTTTTTCCCAGATCTATCCTAGGTGAAGTGAAAATATCCTTTCACTCACAGTTGTGTAGAATCCTATTGGTCAAGATACTAAGGCTACCATCAATGCAAAAATAATCCAAGGGGACAGTCACTGGTCAAACTAGCACACATGGAAAGGGTAACTAAGCCCAAAATCCAAGAGCACACAAGGAACTAATGGATCCCCATACATGTATCAAATCTGGTAGATGCTCGATTGAGAAGTGGGGGGTATTCCCAACTAATCAACCTCACATGTCCTCGTGCTTAAATTTGGTTTTAGTGAAGCTTCCCGGCACACCTTTTACAAGGGAGGATTTACCTAAAGATAGTTCACTACGATTTTGAGTTTAAAATGGTCTTGGATAGTTTAAAGTGATCTGATCCAAAACCCTAGCCTAAGCTAGTTGGTTTGTGTACCCTAGAAAGAAAATATACTAATAACATTTAACTTAAAATGTTCTTTAAGGGATTTTACTTACTCAAAAGGACTGAGTTGTGTGCAAGGAGGTTACAAATTGAAAAATTAAAATGTATAGAGTGCAACCTCTTTTCACAAATTCATTTTCACTTATCTTTCAAAATTAAAAACTTGGAAAATAAACCTAAAAGATAACAAATGTTTGTTACTTTTTGAAGAATTAGCATATACAACTAAAATCTAGAAAAAGAAATGCCTTTCCTCAACTAACGTACTTGGTTTTTAAATTTTCTCTTTAAAAAAATAAATGGAAAATCAATATAAAAAAGACAAAGACACTATGTAATTCAAGTATAGATGACTATACTCAGACCTATCAAACTCATAAAATCTACCCTCACAAGACTACCGAAGATAACAAACCCACAAATTTCTTCCGGCAAGCAATAAGTAACTAGGTTTGGTAAAGAGACACTAAACAAACTAACTTAGTCAAACAAGCAACCAACATGTCAGACTTCCTTTCCAGAAATCAATAACCAAAAAGGAAAGATCAAAGCGTCAACCAAACAAAAATAGATTTGAAAGACCTAGGTGAGTCAAACAAGCAAGCCAAAGAAACCAAAATAAATATCAAAAAGAGTAAAAGACACTCAGTATAAACCTATAGACAAGCATAAATGGTTCAAAAAAGAACAGAGAAGACCTTCATCAATAAAGGAAATACCTCAAATTCAAACCCTAGCACAAAACCTAAAAAATCGGGAAATAACCACGACTATTATTAAGAGCACCTCGCGGGTCGCCCGCGGGTCCAATAGTCTGCAACTCACGGGTGCAGGGAAAAAACACAACTGTAAATGAATACAACTTGTAGGTCCGTCTTAATAAAAAACAAAAAATGAAAGAGAACTCAATATAAACCAAGTCTGAGTAACTAAAAATGACACAAAAATCCTATAAACTCTCTCAAAGATAAACAAAAACAATAAAACTAAAGAAAATCAACCTAAGACTCCTAGAGAAAAAACATGAACTCCTTAGAGGAGTCGCCAATTCTTTTGTGCGGTAAAACTACCTATAATAGGTAATTCAAGAGATCATCAACAGACATGTAATTTAGTTATAGAGATAGGAAAGTACAAAGGTACATCAAGCAACCATTCTTTTAATGAAAAGAACTAAGATATAAAGTTGAAATTAAGTACCTGAATGATTAGCATTCAATTCAAGCTTTCAAACTTCAGACTCCTGCTTCACTGCTCCAGATAGATCACATGCAATAAACCACATACATTTCTCAAAGCTTATTACCCAAATAATAATGAATGCTTTATAAGAAAATCAAATTTTAAAAACATGAAAGATTCCAAGACATACATTCATACCACGGACAAGTATTTATGAGAAAGAGATTTTTATTATTGTTAGCATGAAAGGAAATCATCCAAACTTGTAATGCAACTGGCACCATTGAAACCTAGCCCTAGGTTCCTACTCCTCTTCCTTCAGTAGAATTTTCTCCAGCATTTCTTTAGCAAAAGTTGGTTATTTCTTCTCAAGGCCTTCCCCTAGTATTTATAGCAAGGCTGGGAGGATACACTCGAAAGCAAATTGGTTAGCGAGGTTGTGGTAGTTAGGATACCTACCATAACTGATCTCTAATCTTCTTTTAATATTTTTTTCTCATGATTTAGAGATACTTGTGGGTATGTATCTTGACAACTAGAGAGTGAGTCACAAGTATGGTGCCCAACAACATGCGGGTGCAACTTTTATTTGTTACCCGCGGGTTGTCAATATAGAATGTCCTGGGTGACCCATGAGTTTGCTGATATAAGAGCCGCAATTATATCTCAAAACAAGTCACAAAGAAGTTTGTGTTAAGGAGAAAAGTTGCAAAGTCTAGGCCAAAGCATCTATGATCAAATAGGATCTTCTATCCATAAGGTCCTTTTATGTGACTGACAAGGCAATGTAGTCATAGACGGAGAAGTGCCATATTGACTAATAACTTATAGGATTACATATTTCTCATGAATTACATTCAATTACAAGAAGTGCGTAAAATATAGTGGATACCACTCTCCACCTATTCATAGCTTGAAACAATGGCTATATGAATCAACTTATACTCTTCATATCTAAGTACAACTAAAATAATTTCAATTTGGTTTAAGTGCTGAATAGAATTGAATGTGGGAAGGAAGGGGAGTGTTTCTTTTACTCACAACAACATGCACAAATCACTGAACTCAAAAAATATCACCTACAGGATGAATTTTAGTAAGAAAATAAAATTTTGCAACTGTTTCAACAAACTGTATTCTACAGGAACTGTTTCAGCATGTAATTTAACTCTTTTTTTATGACCCCTACATTCATAAAACTTAGTTTAATACTCTGTTTCAGCATTCAAACATATTTAACACATCTATACTCAAAAAAAAAACTTTGATCTCTTAACTTGCTACAAAAAAATAACTTCAAAATAAATATGAGTTTACAAACTCAAAAATAGAGCATAACAAAAAATACAAAGTAGAAACTCTTTTTAACTTCAACTTATATTTGTATTCCACTCTATATCTCTATCAAGCTTACAAGGAGGGGTATTTATAGTGTTTCAAGATAATCGGTCATTAAATGCTAATTGGCCCTTCCTTACAAAATCATCTTTGTAGAAATAAATACTTTGTCTCACTGGAATTCTACAGGATGACAAAATGAGGTCCTTGTTGGCCTTTCAGAAATACAGTGAATGAATGCGATTGCTGGTACTGCTTCTTCATTTTTTGTAAAGTCAAAATACATTAATGATAGTGGCTCTTCACAACTTTAATAAGCTAAACTAGGGCGATGAATTCCTATTGAAATATTGAATGGATAAAGCTGTGTGGCGGTGGAGGCTCTTCAAAATCTTGGTGGTTACCAATATGAGTGGTGGAATAATTAATTAATTTCCAACATATTCCCCCTTAATTATTTCACCAAAAACCAAAACTTTGTAACACTATATTTTTTCCAAAAGAAAAAAATGTTACAGCTTACAAACCCCTTGTACAATGCTACCATTTCTAAGGGTTATTACATCATATTGCTTCCTCTTTCTTGGATGCTCACTTGTTTTGGGGCTTCCCTTACTCAGTGCTTCCCTTTATGAGGGTTCTTACAATAGATAACTCTTCTTTACATCCACAAGTGTGAACCTGTGATTCTTACTGTGGCCATCGTCTCATTTTTGAGGTCTTGTTGGCCCCCAACAACTTCCCCTTTATTTTGCAAAATCAAGGGGCCCCCTCCATATAAATTTTGTAAATATTTTGTTTTTGTTTTTTTGTTATCTTATCTTTCTTGCTTTGGTAGATGGGTTCTTGGCTTTCTTTCTTCGATCCTTCACTTTTTGGGGTGCTTGTTCTTTTGCTTGGGTTTCATTGTATAAGGATTTGGTGATTTGGATATGTTTGTCATTGACGTCTTTTGGCCCTTTATTTGATGAACAACACCTACTTAGACTTACTTGATCTTATTTGCGCTAATTATATCTTTCGGTTTATCTTGGTTGGTTTTATATGATGCTTCGGCAATTGTAACAAATTTTGGTTTGTCGATGCATCTGTGAATTAATGACCATTTTGATAAATCATAATTAATTAACTAAAATCTCACTTGTAAAAATTCTGATTTACGTCTTGAAAGAGTTTGTATCAAATAAGGGGACCATGCTCTTACTTCTCAATTTGAATGATCCATTGACTTTTGCAAGCCTTTAACATTTGATTAAAATTCTTACCTTTCATGAAATTGAGATTTGACGATTTGTTTTATCTTTATCACATTGGTCTTCTGGCCTCGTGATGATTTAATGATGCTTCCATATCTTTATTTGAGGTTATTCATGGTACTTATTTCATTTTGGTTTGGTTGAATTATCTTAATCCTTCTATAGTCTTGCGAAACTTTTTGATTCTTAAATATATCAACAAATAATTGTATACTTTGATGGATTTTAATAATTCAATTAAGTAATCAATTTTATACGTTTAATCCTCGTCTTACAAATTTGAATTTTAAAGAAATAAAAATTTAACCTTGGTTTCAATTTTGAAAGGATCATTGAATGTTACCGGCCTTAATATTTTGATGAAAACTTGTCCTTTTTTGAGATGTTATAATTTTAGGACAAATTTTAAATAATTTACTTAAGGCTTATTTTATAATTCTATTATATCCTAGAGAACATGTTTGGAAACTATGGAAGGAGTAAATGATTCTAATTCATCATGAAGTATTATTTTTCACGAAAAATAATTAACTCTCCTTGTTGATAAACTAATTTGTATTTGGATGGGTTTTTAATGTTTCTATATATGGAAATATTTAATTTCTTCCAGTCATCTAATTCTGATCTAAAAGTAATATAGTGTTCATGTTGAAATATTGTAACTTCTACGAATATTATTCTTGTACTTTATTATTCCGGAGATGTTCCATTCCTCCGAGGTGACCCTATTGTATATCTGGAGATGTTTATTCCTCCGAGAGATTGTGGTAACTAGGGTTATTAGGTCTCCCATGTGAGGTCAGCCCTGAGTTAGCTGTTTAGGGTTTATTAGACTCTCTTGGGAGAGGTCAGCCCCATTAGGGTGAAAAGTCAGTTAGAACATGAGTATAAATAGAGGAGGTGTGTTCCTCATTTATCTCATTCATTCACTCACTTGTGATTGACGCATAGGAGAGAGAGAGGTCTGCATAGGAGGAGAAGGAGATCTTGTTGAGGACTACATATTGTATTGGGTTGATTATCTATATTGAGGAAAGCTTTGCTGGGTTTTCTACCCCATGAGGGTTTCCCAGGGTAAATCTTTGTCTATCTTGTGCTTGTGTTTCTTTTAGTGATCTTTCTTGTGAAATTAGGATAAACTTAACATGGCATCAGAGCTAGCCTGAATAGGACATCTTTCACAAGGTGAAAATACCTCTCTCTCCTCCTCTGGTGAAAATTAGGGTTTCTGCAAAAGTTGGAACTTTTGGAATCTGATTGCATGGCTGGATAGCCCTTCTCAAAATCGAACTTTTGAGCCCTAGATCAAACTTTTTGAGTGGCTAGAACCCGGGAAAGTCAAACCCTAGTTTGGGTTTTCGACCAGAAAACCAGAAAAACTAGTAAACCAGAAAAAGTGCACACTTGTGTACTAGTGAACTAGAAAAGTTGTGACCCTATGCATTAGAAAAATAGAAGAGTGAAGACTAGAAAACTAGAAATTCTGTTGCAGATCCAAAAGGTGAAAAGTTGAAGTTTCTAGAAGCAGAACACATCAGTAATCTCAATTCAATCAAGCTCATCTCCTGGTAAGTACTACTATATCTTTTGAAACTTCAATCTCTATGACCTCCTGGATAAGATGGATCCAAGCACTAAGCTTGAAGACAAGCTAGAGGGTATAGAAAATTTCTGAGCATGGAAATACAGAATTGGTCTCATTCTTGAAGAGAATGATCTTGTCCAATATATAAAGGATGAGGTTGTAGAACCTGAAGAAGATGAAGCCAAAGAAAAGCATAGGAAGGACTTGATTAGGGCAAAGAGAATCATTGTTGATTCTATCAAACACCACTTGATTCCCCAAGTGGCATCCAAGAAGACCCCAAAGGAAATGTATGATGCTCTTTCCAGGATGTATGAGGGAAAGAACATCAATAGGAAGATGAACCTGAGAGCTCAATTGAAGAGCACCAAGATGAATAAAGGAGAATCTATTCAAGACTATTTCTCAAAGGTTTCCTGGTTCAAGGAACAACTAGATGCCATTGGAGATACCCTTGATGAAGATGAACTAGTTATGACTTCTCTAAATGGTCTCACTAGACCTTAGGAGTCATTCATCCAAACCATGTGTGCAAGAAAAGAAAGTATGAAGTTTGATGTGGTATGGGAGGATTGCATTCAAGAAGAAGCTAGGGTTTCCAATAGGGAAGCCTTGCTCAAAGAATATGACAAGGCCTTAGCCACCCACACCAAAAGAAGAAGGAGTCACTTCAACTCCAAGAAGAATGGTCACAAAGAATCTCATCCTCCTCACAGATTTAAAAAGAGAGGAGGAGTAAGTTCATAAAGAGATCTCTCCTCAATTCAATGTTATAGTTGTCACAAACTAGGACACATTGCTAGAAATTCTCCTTCAAAGAAGAAGAAGAATCTTGACAAAAGACATCAAACACATTTGGCAGAACATGATAGTGAAGAAGAGGAAGAGGAAAGGCATCAAAAGAAAAGAACTAAAATAGAAAAAGAAGATGCGGAAGAATATGTTTTATTCTCTGCACTCTCTAGGTCTGTAACACCTAGAGAAGATACATGGCTCATTGATAATGGTGCTTCAAAGCACATGATAGGACAAAAGAAGACTCTCTCAAGACTTGAAGAGAAGACCTCTCCACATAAGGTATCTCTAGGAGATGACTATCAATATCCCATCAAGGGAATTGGTTAAGCAAGCTACAATCTTGATTCTGGAACCCCATTGAAGATGAAGGAAATCTTATATATACCAGATTTGAAGAAGAACTTACTTTGTATCTCAGCATTAGACAAGAAAGGTTATAGGGTTGCATTCATAGATGGACAAGTGCTCATGTGGTCCAAAGAAAAATCAATTGAGGATGCAATTGTTATTGGTGAAGAGGAAGGAGGTCTATACAAACTCAAGGGACATCCAGAAGCTACCCTTATTCATGAAGCCACTAGCCCAAGTGAGCTATGGCATAGAAGGCTTGCTCACATTAACTACAAAGCACTATCTCATGTGAGCAAGGTAGTCATAGGACTACCAGACTTAAAGATTGATCATGATGGCACTTGCAAAGGATTTGCAAAAGGGAAGAATATCAAGAACCCATTTCCAAAGAGTGATACAAAGACTAAGAGTACATTGGAATCGATTCATTCAGATGTATGTGGACCAATTCCATCCACATCCTTGAGTGGATATGAATACTACCTTACATTCATTGATGACTACTCAAGGAAGACTTGGATATATTTTCTGAAGGGAAAAGATATGGTCTTTGGAAAGTTCAAGGAATTCAAGGCCTTGATAGAAAACCATTCAGAAAAGAAGATTAAGATACCCAGGACAGATAATGGTGGAGAATATACTTCAAAATATTTTGAAGTCTTTTGTAAAGAAGCTGGAATCAAGAGGGAGCTAACCACTCCCTATAATCCCCAACAAAATGGTGTTGCATAGAGAAAGAATAGAACCATTATGGAAGCAGTAAAAAAAACAATGATACATGATCAAGACCTACCTATGTATCTATGGGCTGAAGCAGCCAGGACAACAGTCTATGTGTAGAATAGACTATCTCATAGTGCTCTTGATTTCAAGACCCTAGAAGAAGTGTTCACAAGGAAGAAGCTCAAGGTAAGTCACCTCAAGATATTTGGATGCCCAGTATACATTCACATTCCAAAAGAAAAGAGGACCAAGCTAGATCCTTCTGGGAAGAAAGGAATATTTGTTGGATATTGTGAAGCATCCAAATCATTCAGAATATACATCCCAGGATTCCATAATATGGAAATAAGTAGGGATGTGACATTTGATGAAGAGGAAGCTCTCAAGAGATCTAGGAAGTGCCAATATGAAGAAGTATATGAGGAAAAGGCACCTTCCAGAATTACAGAAGCTGCACCCACTCCTGAAGAGACAACACCTGAATGCCATGACATGTTGGAACCACAAGAACCCCCTGTCATGAACATATCAAGGAAGAAAAAACTAACATGGGAAAGAGACATTATACTAGGAGCAGAAAAGTATGGAGCTCCTGAAGGCTCCATTAGGGTGAGCAAGAAACCAAAGACATTCTCCAACTATGTGGCCTTGATGTGCGATCTTGTAGATCAAGAACCCACTAGTTATGAAGAGGCATCTCATAAGAAAGAGTGGGTGGAGGCAATGACGGAGGAATACCAATCAATAATGAAGAATGATGTTTGGGATATAGTTCCCAAGCCAAAGGACAAGAGTCTGGTATCCTCCAAATGGATATACAAGATAAAGCATGCCGCGGATGGTAGCATTGAAAAGTATAAGGCAAGGTTTGTGGCCAGAGGGTTCTTTCAGAAAGAGGGAATTGACTATGAAGAAACATTTGCACCAGTTTCAAGGTACACTTTCATTAGAACCATCATGGCACTTGCATCCATGATGAAGTGGGAATTACACCAGATGGATGTGAAGACAACCTTCCTGAATGGTGTGATTGAGGAGGAAGTGTACATAGAACAACCACAAGTATTTGAGGTTGAAGATAGAAGAACTCACATATACAAACTGAATAAGGCTTTGTATGGGTTGAAGCAAGCTCCCAGAGCTTGGTATGGAAGAATTGACAGTTTCCTGACAAGCTTGGGCTTTACCAAGAGTAAAGCTAATCCTAATATTTATCTCAAAGTTATGGATGATGAACATGTCATATTGTTTCTATATGTGGATGATCTATTTCTGACTGGAAATGAGAAATAGATTATCGAGTGCAAGAAGAAGCTCTCTTCAGAATTTGAAATGAAAGATCTCGGATTGATGCACTACTTCCTAGGTTTGGAAGTATGGCAAGGCCCAAGAGGAATCTTTCTCAACTAGGGAAAGTATGTTGTGGAAATCTTGAAGAGATTTGACATGTTGGAATGTAAAGCCATGGCCACTCCCATGGATTCCAACTTGAAGCTGTTAGTTGATGACTCATCAGAGTTAGTGGATATGACTCTGTATCGATAGATTATTGGGTCATTGATGTATTTGACAAATACCATACCATATATATGCTTTTCCGTGAATACCTTGAGTCAATATCTATTGGAACCTAGACGAGTTCACTTGATAGCTGCAAAGCATGTGATGAGGTACCTAAAGGGTACGATAGACTTTGGTCTATGTTATATTAGAGATCATGACTTCCGACTGCATGGCTACATAGATGCTGATTGGGCAGGAAGTGTATCAGACATGAAGAGCACATCGAGAGGATGTTATTGTATGGGATCTGCTATGATCTCATGGTTTAGCAAGAATCAGTCTAGTGTGGCTCTTAGCACAGCTGAAGCATAATATATTGTTGCTTGCTCTACTAGTTGTGAAGCGATATGGCTTTAAAAACTGCTATCAAGATTATTTGACTTAGAGATGGACCCCACTGTGATCCTGTGTGACAACCAGAGTTGTATCAAGATACAGAGAATCCAGTGTTCCATGATAAGTCAAAGCACATAGAAATATGATATTTTTATATATGGGATATGGTGCAGAAAGGAGCTATCAAGCTCGAGTATGTGAGCACTGACAAACAAGTTGCTGATATATTGACCAAAACTCTGTCTCAAATAAAGTTTGAGTATTTCCGAGACAAGCTTGGTGTAGTTCAGAAGGACCCTCCTTGAAAGGGGGAGTGATGTGGTTGATGATGATGAGATTGTCTACATCGACAGTGAGGTCGATGATGTGGATACCTATATTGGTGATACTGACGATGAGGTCGATGAGTGGTCCTTAGACTTGGTCTAACTTGAGAAGTGGATTGTATCATCCTTGGACACATGTCCTAAAAGAGATCCATAGACATATGTCTCCGAGAAAGTGGTCCCTAGTGGACAAGGTGGAGATTGCATCATCCCAGAACCCTTGGTTCAAAATGTACGTGATAGGACTGCATCGTCCCTGGACAGTTGGTTCAAAATGTACGTGATAAATCCTAGATATGATCTAGGTCACATCCAGTATGAAAAAGGACTGGCTGTGTGGTGGTAAATCCTAGATCTGATCTAGGTCACATCCAGTATGAAAAAGGACTGGCACTGTGGTCGGGATTGCATCATCCCTAGACACGGAGATGTCTTAAACGGATCATGGACTGCATCGTCCCTAGACATGGATTTGTCTTAAATGGATCAAGGACTGCATCATCCCTAGACATGGATTTGTCTTAAACGGATCACGGACTACATCGTCCCTAGACATGGATTTGTCTTAAATGGATCACGGCTGCATCGTCCCTAGACATGGTTTTGTCTTAAATGGATCAAGGACTGCATCGTCCCTAGACATGGATTTGTCTTAAACGTATCACGGACTGCACCGTCCCTAGACATGGATTTGTCTTAAACGGATCACGGACTGCATCATCCCTAGACATGGATTTGTATTAAATGGATCAAGGACTGCATCATCCCTAGAGATGGATTTGTCTTAAATGGATCAAGGATTGCATCGTCCCTAGACATGGATTTATCTTAAATGGATCAAGGACTACATCATCCGTAGACATGGAGTTGTCTTAAATAGATCAAGGATTGCATCGTCCCTAAACATGTATTTGTATTAAAAGGATCAGGATTGATCATCCTGTAAGTAGATCTGGATTTCATCGTCCATAGACATGAGAGGTGTCTTAAAGTGGGAGGGATTGATCATCCCGTAATTGGATCATGTGTGTTGCAGATGATCTAGATTTTGTGGATCGAGATGATCCAAATGCTGTAGATCAAGATGATCTATATGTTGTAGATCGAGATGATCTAGATGATGTTGATTAGTAGATCCAGATGATGAGGTTGTTGATCGAGTGATCCAGATGATGATGATGATGTAGCTGATCAAGTGCTACAGAAGATGAAGACTCAATACTGATGATGCTGATGTTTGAGTATTGAATATGTTCCTAGTAACTATTTGAGTTACTGATGATGGTGTATTAAGAAAGCTTCAAATGATTTATAGATGTATCATGTATCATGTAGTTGATGACTCCTTGCTCCTACAGATGTTGTTATAATATCCTTCTCGTTAAGGGGGAGTGTTGAAATATTGTAACTTCTAAGAATATTATTCTTGTACTTTATTATTCTGGAGATGTTCCATTCCTCCGAGGTGACCCTATTCTATATCCGAAGATGTTTATTCCTTCAAGAGATTGTGGTAACTAGGATTATTAGATCTCCCATGTGAGGTCGGCCATGAGTTAGCTGTTTAGGGGTTATTAGACTCTCCTGGGAGAGGTCGGCCCCATTAGGGTGAAAAGTCAGTTAGAACATGAGTATAAATAGAGGAGGTGTGTTCCTCATTTATCTCATTCATTCACTCACTTGTGATTGGAACATAGGAGAGAGAGAGGTCTGCATAGGAGAATAAGGATCCCTTGTTGAGTACTACATCTTGTATTGGGTTGATTATCTATATTGAGGAAAGCTTTGCTGGGTTTTCTACCCCATGAGGGTTTCCCAGGGTAAATCTTTGTCTATCTTGTGATTGTGTTTCTTTCAGTTATCTTGCTTGTGAAATTAGGCTAAACTTAACAGTTCATACAATATCTTTTGAAAATTCAATATTTGTTAATTATTATTATTGTCTATTCAAAGACAATGTTAATGATTTACTTAATTAATTGGTTTTGATATAATAAACATAAGGCACTATTTACAATTTTAATGCATAATAGTTGTACGGAAACACTAATATGTTGTTTCTGTCACGTGAAGGATGAAGTTAAAAAATGTATCGCACACCTGTCAAAGAGATGTTTTTGCATGGAGTATTGTGAGAAAACCATGAGGAATTAGCTCAAAAGGTTGAAAACCCACTTCCAAAATGGGATCCTTTACCCCTAATAGCGGGGATTTTTGGACATCTCTAAATAGCGTGGGAGAAAAACGTTCCCGAACAAAGGTGAATTTTTGAGAAATTCATTGTGGCTGGTTTGGCATACAATTGAATGAACCAGTCACCTGGGTATTTGATGCTATCCTTCCCATTGCTCTTCACTTCTATAAATTCAACCTCACAAGTCTGAGAGAGGGGGAGGGTCTCCATAGATGAGAGGATGAATATTATCTTCTCTGTATTTTCTTTTGTAAAATTTTATTTCAAAGAAGTCAGCATGGAAGCACTCCCAGCCAACAGTTCGTAGATCAATATGTTTATGAAGAAATGATGCTCCATATGTATTTGCAGAACTATTTTGTAAGCTTTGTACAAAGTTTTCTTTTATAGAGCAATAGAAATTGATTGTTATATCGGTTATCATTATTTCTCAATGAAATTAAGTAAATTGCACGAACTTAGTTCTTTGGTACGCTTATTTTTTTTAAGATCATAATCTCTTGAAGTTTATTCTAGAAATTATGATTACTTTATCATTTGATCTATTGACAGAAAATTGATTTAGATTTGCATAACTTAAAGCCTCTAACCATTTTCATGATCTTACTCTGTTAATTGGTAGGATCTTTGAAGCTATTTAGATATGTCATATTTTTTTATTGTAGAATTTATTCTCAATTTAAAATTATTACATGTTTAATTTATGTGTGCAAATTGAGTCAATGTTAGTTTCAATCATGATCCTGATAAGGATAGGTTAGATCTAATAGATAGAATTAAATATAAATTATTTTACAATTTTGTTTCAAAACATAAAGCTAAAGGTTAACATTTGTTAAATCTTTGCGTTTTAGTAGCTGTTAAATATATGTGTTTCTAGCTTTTGGAATTTGCATCATAAATTAGTTATATATTGCATGTTAGTTATATTACATATTTAGGGTTTTAAGTGCATGTTTCATAATTCATATCATTAAATAGTGAGACTCTCCTTATGAGAGCAACAAGTAGATTAGATATATAGAACAATATTTGATTTAATAGTTGTTAAATAGAAATTTCTTTTTAAATAGATTATTATAACCTATAGATTAATAATTAGTTTTAACTTAGTAGTTTTCATTAGAATTTAGTTTAAATTTTAAATTTTGTAATTAGTTTAGGACACCCTTTTTCTAAGTTTAAATAGTAGGATTCTCCTTAAGAGAGTGAAACTTAGATGGTAGCAGGACTATAACCTGCGAGAATTATCCATACCAAATATACCAGAGGCTTTTTTAAGTGCCTTGTGTGGCTTAGTTCTCCTTAGTTGGCCTTGGTCATAAAATCTAGCCAACAAATGGCGCTAGAAGGAGGGCCTGAAGGTAAAAAATGGTTTTATTTTTAATTATTTTTAATAACCATTTATCCTCTCGCTCTTTGATTTTTCATCTTTTATATTTTTTACTCTTCTTCATCATTACATATATGCTTAAGGGCTGGTTAGATGACAAGCTAGCCATTTTGAGAGTCAATTGATCTTGATTGTTTATCATTCATGGCTCATGCCCAAATTCTTGTTTGGGAATCCGTTTTTAATTTTACATTAGCTAATATTCCCAAGGAGACAGTCAACCTCTTGTCAAAACTTGAATTTGATTGTGAAGGTGATATATTTGCAAGAAAGAACCTCAAGAAGTTTTTGTGTAAATGTAACAAACATAATATTGTTGATCTTAGTGCTACATGCAGGTTATTTGCCCTTACTCTCAAAGGACGAATCAAATGCTGGTTGGAAACATTTCCACCTAATTTATTTTTTACATGGTTTCAATTTGCAAATGAATTTTTAGATACTTTCAAGGATTATGATTCTAATCAACTATGAAGTGAATTGCAGGCCCTTCGAAGGAACAAAGGTGAGTCTTCACAATAATTTTCAGTAAGACTTTGTCATATCCTTTGCAAATTTCATATCGCTGATTTACCTTCTGAACTTGACATTTTAAATTTTGTTTTGAACTCTCATGCTCCTCGTATTCAACAAAATCAAGACGTTTGTCAAAATTATGTTTCAACAGACCATTTTCCAACCCTCCAAGAAACTTCCTTCTCTATCATTGATTCAGATATTTCTATAAGTTCTACCCAACCCGAAGGTGAGAAGATTGAAGTAGAAGAGATGTCTTCTTCCTCTGATTATTATTGTCCATCATTACCTCTCGAAAGATAAAGGAATACTTATTTTATTCAAAATATTGAACCTATATACTAAGGAATTGAATGGGGAAAAACATATTAAGGATGAATTGATTTATACATATAGGGAAGTTGATTATCTTAATGAACAACAATATTTTGATGCTATTATTATGAAAATAGATCAAGATGAATTAATAACAAAACAAACTATATGTTCATCATTTTCTGATTTTTGTACTAATTCTTCTTTCAATTCAATTACCAATGAACACAAATATGTTAATAATAATTTCATGTGTTCTTATACTTCAATAGAACATGTTGGAGAAGATGACATGAATCTTAATCACTCGACTAGATGTTGTTCAGGAAAAAAGATTGATCTTTTTCAATAACATGTTAATAAAAGTTTTGATTTACATGAAGGATTATCATTTGATCTTGATTTCAAAAAATCACCAAATTATATTGAAAATGATCAGGTAATAAAAGTGAAATTGTTTGGAAATTTAAATGATAATGATATTTCTGTGTTGAGAGTCTCTTTTAATTTCCTCACTTCTAATTCTTACTTTTCTATTTATCCTGATTTATTTTCTGATTTTGATATGCATAAGATTCCATCAAATTTACCTAAATATATGCCTTTAAAATCACATTTTTATGAGATATCTAACATTGATGATTCACTTGTTAAGCATGAAGTTGAGTGATTAGGACATGTTTCATTATTAGATTGGCATCCAATACAATCTTTTGAAGAGAAAGAGGGTTCATCGCAAGATAGTTGTAGTCAACCAATTTTTTATGACATCAACATACCAATTTTTGTTGAAACTAAAAATGCTCGTTCTCATCATAATCACTTATGTGGGAGATCTAATTTTGGTAGTGATAGTAAAATATTTGTCAAAGAGTTTCCTATAACTCGTGATCACCAAAAACTTGCATCTTTTTCAATTGATTCACCTTTAGTTGTTGACTCTTTTAACGAGATTACTTCTTTTGATATTAGGCCATTACCGTTTCATTCACCTATTACATCATTTCATGATCCTACTCAGTATTTGAAACCAATGCTTCGAGTTGTTAATGTGACTAGTGCTAGTAATTTGATTTTTCAAGTTGATTCTCCTAAGATATGCTTGCCACATACGGATTTCATGTTGCTAGGCCATATTTTGCATTATGATTTCCATGACAAGATTGTAGAATGGTTTGAAGATTCTTATTTTAAAAGAATTTCTGAAGTTGGTAAATTTGTCTTATCATTACATGTAAATAGAATTTCAAATGGTAAGGATGACAGATTTCTTTTTAGTTTTCTTTGATTGACATATCATTTTTGGTTGCTAATTCAAAATTGTGTCATTTTTGCAGGATTACAAATGCTTTGATGGTTCCATTGGACATTTCATTTTACTTGATTTTTGTTGTATATTTGATTTTATTATAGATGTGTATATATTCAGTTTAGAGACCTAGTTTTATATTCAGTTGAGTTATTTGTTTTTCTTATTACATGTATTTTTCTATATGTTTAATAATGTGCAGTTAATAAATGATGTGTTGATTTCGGCATGAGAATGAATTGTTGTTCAGGGGAGTAATCATTATCCTTTTTATCTCTTTTAATTATTCATTAGTCATTTCATTTTAAGTATTATTAAGACTTAATGACTAATTTAACAAAAAATGAATTTAAAGTAAGAAAAATTTAAAAGGTAGATGGTAAAAGGTTTTAGTCATATATAATTTTGCACTCTTTTGAATACAACTCACTCATTATGTAATTATTTTCATAAAAATTTACAACTTAGAATTTTCCATTTCATTTTCTTTTTGTAAATAAGGTTTTTAAAAGGGATCTCGTTTATTCAAACTTGTCCATTTGAACTTTATCGCAACCTCAAGAGAAGGAGAAATTTTATACTTGAAACATTTTTGCAATAATAAGTCTCAAAATTCGACATTCTGACAAACCTATTAAGTCATTTGTTTTTCCTATATGCATATTATATCACTATCTCCCTTTTTCTATCTTTCATTTGACCATTTTGATGAAATCACTAAAAGCTTAATACTTTGTATTACCATATTATGGTCAAATTAAATATTGGGAGATTTGTCGTCATTCATTATGCATGTCGTGATTTTGTGATTTCTACATTATTTGGTATAGCTCATCTTATGTAATATGACCGTATAACGATTTTCAAAATTTGAGTTCATTTACCTTCTTCGACAATCAGTTTAATTTTCGGAAAAAGTACCAATCTTTTTGCTTATCATTCAAGATTTAACATTTTTGTGAATACTTAATTCTTCTTTTCTTTTGATTTGTGATACATACTTTTTGGTTGAAATTTTGATTTGAACAAGTCCTATCCTATATATAAGTTTTAGTGCTTTGGTTAAATTAGTGATTTTTATTTATTTCAAGATAGCTTGGTTTTCAATAATAGTTTTTATATTTGTGAGTCTTGAATTTTCATTTTTTTTCTTAGTCTGCTTGAAATTTTGGGGTTGTAAATAAATAACACTATGTTGGCACACTACCTTGTTTTTTCATGCTTGTCTGTTTATAAACCTGGCAATTTTAAAAGGGTAGTCCTTACAAAGACTTTCTTCTTTCGTCAAAATTTGGACCATCGCAAGATTAGCCTTGGCTTTGAACAATCTATTGTGGACCATACTGATGGATTGGTTGAGTTACCCGACTATTATCTAGAATATTCATCTTTCAAAATGATGCTATAATGTAGATGAGTTTACTTTCAAAGGAATCATTCTCCCTAGATTGAAGTAAGTCAAGAATCGTAAGTTATTTTTAGACTTTTTACGCCATCCTTTTCTCTTTAGTGGGCCATTTGGATCTGCTTCCCTATCCACTAAGTAATCTTTGTTTTGATTAAAAATAACCCTAGTATTATTAAATTTACATAACATTAATAAAACCTAAGGGATTAACTAAGGAGCATAAGGTCTCGTTAAGAGCCAATCTGCTCATGATCATGGGTCTTATTGGATTGACGTTGCCGATATCTAGTCACTAAGTTGGGGTAGTGGCTCTTGGTTTCAAAAATCAAGAGACACGAGGTCTCATCACAAGCCATCCTACTCAATTTATGATATTGCTTGTGAATGAAATTGACGCAATCTAGTTACCATGCTAGGACATTGGTCCTAAGTTAATGTCTTTATTTATTGGTTAAAAAAAAGAAATATGAGAAAAAAAAAATTTACTTTTAAATTATCTATATCTAGTGTATATGATAAAAGCATCTAATTGAGGTTAAAAGGTTTATCCTATGGTATTAAGGTCATACCTATATACTACGTGTTCTATGACTTGTTTTGGTTAAGAGAAACTGACTCCTTCGAAAATTTTCTTCCTGCATTTGTAGAATTATCATTTATCTTTATAAGCTTTTGGATAATGGCCGGGATAGTTTGATTGATTTTGAAAGTTTTGGTTCAATATTTCCCATATAAGCCAATGGCAGGATTAAGTTATGTCATTGGGAGTTTGACATTTGAAGAGGCCTTTATCATGTTTTCCTATATCTATAATCTTCAGGTAAATATACAGAGATAACTAGTTCTCCCAACATGTCACCATTTTTTGGGCCCCAAAAACTTCCCCTTTATTTTGCAAAACCAAGCCCCCCCCCATGTAAATTTTGTAAATATTTTGTTTTTGGATTTTTGTTATCTTATCTTCCTTTCTTTGGTAGATGGGTTCTTGGCTTTCTTTCTTCGATCCTTCACTTTCTGCAGTGCTTGTTCTTTGGCTTGGCTTTCATTGTATAAGGATTTGGTGATTTGGATATCTTTGTCACTGGCGTATTTTGGCCCTTTAATTGATGAACAACACCTACTTAGTCTCACCTAAGATTATTTGAGCTAATTATATCCTTCAGTTTAGCTTGGTTGGTTTTATATGATACTTCGACAATTGTAACAAATTTTGGTTTGTGAGTGCATTTGTGAATGAACGACCATTTTGATAAATCATAATTAATTAACTAAAATCTCAATTGTAATAATTCTGATTTACGTCTTGAAAGAGTTTGTATCAAATAAGGGGACCATGCTCTTACTTCTCAATTTGAAAGATCCCTTGACTTTTGCAAGCCTTTAACATTTGATTAAAATTCTTACCTTTCATGAAATTGAGATTTGACGATTTGTTTTATCTTTCTCGCATTGGTCTTCTAGCCTCGTGATGATTTAATGATGCTTACATATCCTTATTTGAGGTTATTCATGGTACTTATTTCATTTTGGCTTGGTTCAATTATCTTAATCCTTCTATAGTCTTGCGAAACTTTTCGATTCTTAAATGTATCAACGAATAATTGTATACTTTGATGGATTTTAATAATTCAATTAAGTACTCAATTTTATAAGTTCAATCCTCATCTTACAAATTTGTATTTAAAAAAAATAAAACTTTAACCTTGGTTTCTATTTTGAAAAGATCATTGAATGTTAGTAGCCTTAAATTTTTTATGAAAACTCATCATTTTTTGAGATGTTATAATTTTAGGACAAATTTTAAATAATTTACTTAAGGCTTATTTTATAATTCTATTATATCCTAGAGAACATGTTTGGAAACTATGGAAGGAGTCAATGATTCTCATTCATTCATGAAGTATTATTTTTCACGAAAAATAATTAACTCTCCTTGTTGATAAACTAATTTTTATTTAGATGGATTATTAATGTCTATATATATGGAAATATTTAATTTCTGCTAGTCATCTAATTCCGATCTAAAAGTAATATAGTGTTCATACAATATCTTTTGAAAATTCAATATTTGTTAATTATTATTATTGTCTATTCAAAGACAATGTTAATGATTTATTTATTTAATTGGTTTTGATATAATAAACATGAGGCACTATTTACAATGTTAATGCATAATAGTTGCACGGAAACCCTAATATGTTGCCGTATGTGAAGGATGCAGTTAAAAAACATATCATGCACCTGTCAAGGAGATGCTTTTTTTGTGGAGGATTGTGAGCAAACCATGAGGAATTAGCTAAAACAGTGAAAACCCACGTCCCAAATGGGCTCCTTTACCCATACTCGCAAGAATTTTTGGAAATCTCTCAACAGTTTGGGAGAAAAACGTGCCCGAACAGAGGTGAAGTTTCTAGAAATGTGTTGCGGTCGGTTTGGCATCCAGTTGAACGAACCAGACACCTGCGGATTTGATGTTATCCTTCCCACTTCTCTTCACTTCTATAAATTCAACCTCAGAAGTCTGAGAGAGGGGGAGGGTCTCCAGAGACCAGAGGATGAATTTTATCTTCTCTGTATTTTTTTTGTAAAATTTCTTTCAAAGAAGTCAACATAGAAGCACTCCCAGCCAAAAATTGGTAGATCAACATGTTTATGAAGAAATGATGCTCCATATGTATTTGAAGAAATGTTTTGTAAGCTTTGTACAAAGTTTTCTTTTATAGAGCAATAGAAATTGACTGTTTATATTGGTTATCATTATTTCTCAATGAAATTAAGTAAATTGTCGGAACTTAGTTCTTTGGTATCCTTACTTTTTTAAAGATAATCTCTTGAAGATTATTCTGGAAATTATGATTACTTTATCATTTGATATATAGATAGAAAATTGATTTATATTTGCATAACGTAAAGCCTCTAACAATTTTCATGATCTTACTCTGTTAATTGGCAGGATATTTGAAGCTATTTAGATATGTCATATCTTTTAATTGTAGAATTTCTTCTCAATTAAAAATTATTACATGTTTAATTTATGTGTGCAAATTGAGTCAATGTTAGTTTCAATCATGCTCCTGATCAAGATAGGTTATATCTAGTAGATATAATTAAATATAAATTATTGTACAATTTTGTTTCAAAATGGAAAGCTACAAGTTAACAGTTGTCAAACCAGTGCGTTTTAGCAGCTGTTAAATCTGTGTGTTTCCAGATTTTGGAATTTTCATCATAAATTAGTTATATATATTTCATATTAGTTATATTACATATTTAGGGTTTTAATTGCATCTTTCAGAACTCATATCATTAAACAGTGAGACTCTCCTTAAGAGAGCAAAACATAGATTAGATATAAACAACAATCTTTAATTTAATAGTTGTTAAATAGAAATTTCATTTTAAATAGATTAATATAACCTGTAGATTAATAATTAGTTTTAACTTAGTAGTTTTCATTAGAATTTAGTTTAACTTTTAAATTTGTTAATTAGTTTAGGACACCCTTTTTCTATGTTTAAATAGTAGGATTCTCCATAAGAGAGTGAAACTTAGATGGTAGCAGGACCGTAACCTGCGAGAATTAGCCATACCAAACATACCAGGGGCTGCTTTAAGCGCCTTGTGTGGGTTAGTTCTCCTAAGCTAGCCTTGGTCATAAAATCCGGCCAACGGGTCTGTGAGTATGCCTGGGGTTGCGTTGTGTCTCCTTGCCTAGCACTGATTGGGAAAGAGGTATCATGAACTTGTAGCATTCATTGACTATCTTGGTTGGTGTTTTGAGGTTGTTCTTGGGTAGGTTTTACCCTCTCTAAGCTACTATACTTTATGTTGTACCTATTTAACCCTACTCTTCAACACTTTATCTCTCTCTCTCTCTCTCTCTCTCTCTCTCTCTCTCTCTCTCTTAGGTATGTGCACACCCTCAGGTAAGGTTCAATTATTTGTTCCATTTATTGATTTGCCTCTGTGAGGAAAGATTTGATCTGAAAGTTAACTATGAGTATAAGGAAGGTTCATACACTCAAGTAAGTTATCAGATTTGTTTTATTCTTGTAGTTTACTTTATTTTTACTACTATTGTCCTTTAAAATGTGATTTTATTTCAATAATAATTTTGTAATTTAAATTTGCATTAAAGTTCAATTTTTAATTTTTTGTTAAAAATCCCTAACTTTAACATATATGAGTATGCATCTCTTCTATTGGGATTAGGGACAACCATAACAATGGAAGTCAAAGTTGAAAAACAACTAAATATCTTCAAAGATTCTGATATAATAGTAAGAAAAGTGAAAGAAAGATGCCAAGATGGACACACTAGATTGAGATAATACAAGAATGCAGTATGGGATCTTAGGAAAACTCCACATGTTGCCAAAGTTTCTAAGTATGGTACTCCACCCCCACATTCCTTTGATATTAGGTATGAGCTCAACAAGATTAAAATTCCAATGATTCTTTTCTAAGTTTTAAAATATATTGTTCATAGGAGAAAGGTTTTAGCCTTCTTAGGATTTAAAGATCATCCTCAAATTCATTATTCTAGACCTAAAACAGGACAAGATAATTGATGCCCCAAATGTCTAATGTAATCACTTAACTGATGAAACTCATAGATCGAATTTTGCGAGTGCAAAGAGCCCCTGTTAGTTGTTGAAATGATTTAACCATTTGCATATGAAACAAGAAGAAAATGTTATGGCCCTCAACCTAATGTTTTCCAAGTTTTACAATCATATTTATAATCCTATTTATCCTATAAACTTATCTTCCCTAGTGAATTACTATGACCTAATCCCTCTGGCATATCCATGGAAGAATGAAGAGAATGAAGTTTATAACCTCTCCTAGCTTTGAACATGACCTATCATTGATTAGGAAAAAATACTTAAGGTATAGAGGTAAGTTTAAAGGTACTTGAGTAAAGATTTCCTTTCAAATATGAACTTACATAACAACATCATGAACAATTCCGTAAACCTAATACCGAACATGCCTCACCAATTGCCTCAAACCCATGTGCTAATGAACATCCTAATCAATTCGAGTATGAGAAAAGAGATGATCACACACTTGAATCGAAGAACTTGCATCCAAGAATTCATGTATTAGACATATGCTTTCACACAAGTGACAAAGAGTTGCACGAGACCCAAATTGATATTAGGGATCCACCCTTGATTCATATTCCTTTAGAGAGTCCATTGATCAACCCCACCTTAACCATTGGAAAAGATCAAGAATTTGATGATCAAGTTCTACTCAATTTTCCCTTTGTTGATTCAAACATAGAAGAGCATGGTGGTGATAAATGTTCCGTACAAGTCAAAAATGAAACATTTAACATGTTCCTTTCAAGTTTCAACATGGAGTAAATGTGCCTTTGAAAGGCACATTTACTACTTCATTCAAATACCATTTTGTTCTTTTCACTGCCTCTAATCTTCCACTTGGTACTGTTTGAAACAACTATTTTTCTATATAAAATACTAAATTTAATTCCATGACTCACATGTGAGATACAAAAGCAATGATGGCAAACATAAACCATACCTTTTAGAATGCAACTAGAAAAATTTGCTTGACTATGGCTTGAGGAATGCATAAATATCTCTCCTTCATGTTTATCTTTTTACTAAAACCTTTGAACATTAAAAAAATTTCATGGTGGTTTAGCATATCTTCCTCAATTTCAAAATTTTTAATTTTAATCAAGAAACGTTAGAATTGTTGTAAGGGGGAAACAAATGAATCATTTGCATATTCAGTATCCAAATTATTTTGTTCCCCACTGGGATCTTGAAATTGAAGCTGCTATGATCCACTTCCATGTATAGGAAAAATGAGAGTCCCTTCTTTGAGTGCATAAACCAAAAAAATTCAAAAATGTTACCTACTTCTATGGCTCTCTCAGGTCTTAGATCTCAATATTGATTCTAGGGAACTGGAAAACATCTCATATCTCAATAGTTTTCTGCTGGTACAGATTTATATGTGCTTTGTGCTTCATGCTTGAATATTTATTTACTTGTTGGATGGATGTAATGCCTTAGATCAATTTATTTCTTCATTCCTTCTTGATGGAAATAGGTATTTGGCAAGATGATATACCTAAGAAATTTCTTTATTATAATTTTTCTTACCCTTATGAGGACTAATTCCTTTATGTCCTTGGACAAGTTAACTTTGATACAAGCATGTTGTAGGTACAACAAATCACATGTTCCTTTAGAACATGGGAGCCCCATGATTCTTAAATGCAAATGTAATGGTTTTAAAATTCCTTTATCATTATGGGGTTCTTCATCATGTTTATTATGATTTCATGCCTTTACATTTGGATTAATGTAATTAGGATTTTTCGTTTTAAAATTTTCCATTTTTTTACTCTTTTTTTGAAGTTGTGGAAAGCCTTGATTTTTCTCCGAAAGTTGTTTTCATCTTGTAATCCCACAATTTTGGATTGCGGGAGATTTTTTTCTTCGCGATATCAGCATCCTACAACCCGCAACCCACAAGATTGTAGATTGCGGGAAGGCCTTGTAAATATTTTTTGAACTTTTCATTCTGCAACCTACAACCTGCAATTGTGGATTACGGATTGCTGATTGCGGAAAAGTGGATTGAATAATACAATCGCGTTGTGTGTTTCCGCAACCCGCAATTGCGGATTGCGGATTGCGGAAATATTATTTTATTTTGAATAAAGAATTGTTTGTGTTCCTGCAACCCGCAACCCGCAATTATGGATTGCAGAGTGCATAAACTCTTTTGTTCATTGGTTTGCTAAGTTGAGATCCTGCAATTGCGGATTGTAGATTTTGGGAAGAATCTACACAGTTGTAAAATAAACCCCCGCAACTTGACCCTACATCCCTCAAGAGTTGATCTCAGTTGTTGATTCATTTTAATCCTACGGCCTAGATTTTATTCGTCGAAAATTTACAAATATAGGGTTTTTTCTATTTTTCTTTATCATTTTCATTTTCAGAAAATTACTTTGCTGAGTGGGTTTTTACTGCGAGTTTTACCAAGGGTCATTTTAACTGCTTTCAGTTAATTCAGGTTGTTTTTTTTGCCATTTCTGCACTCTATTGTTTACGGTTTTTTCTATTTGTGAATTAGTTTTGATTTTGAGCTTTTTATTTTTATCAGAATTATCCAGTCTTTCAAAATGTCCCAGAATACTCGGTCTAAGACTGCTCACAAAGACCTGCTAACCAAAGACCCAAATTTTGGTATCTTCTTGGACACTAGTGACAAGATTATTGAAACCTACCAAATCGACTGGTCCAAAATCTACTCAATTTTTGATAACAATGACCTATCGGACATCAAGAATGACCAACTTGCATATGAGAAAATTAGGGATTCCCAACTTCATGCCATTGCTGCCAGACCCCCTATACTTCCTTATACTGATGCGGTTAAATGATTGTGTACCATGATGACCCTAAAGACTGGTCATTTAATGACAGTGCAGGGTTGCAATTGGCTACCTTCCACCCTGAGGTTTTCACCAGAGCCTACGCTCTTAAACCTGCAGTCCAACCCCTTAGCGTTGAATTCGTGGAATCCTCTAAGAACAGGTATAATTTTAACGAAATTCTAAAGCCTTGGATGCATAAAACTAACATTTTTGTGCCTAGGGCTGATAACTTGTACCCGGTTTCCTGGTTTAGAGAACCTTATTCCCTATTTGCAGCCATGCTATGCAGATTGTATGGTCTCCCAAATTGTTCAGTATTTAAAGCAGACTTGGGCCCCTATAGCCCATCATGTCCTAACGACTGGTGAATCTATCGCTTGGGCGTCTATCGTGTCGTTTGAGCTCAAGACAACCATTCAAGTATATTAGAAAGCGTGGGCTTTGAGGAAGACGCTTTTCTTCTTTTCAACATTTGTCATTGATGTATTTTGCACAAAATTTCATTATCCCAACATGGGATGGCTTTGGACCCCATCATACCCTCCTATCCATATTTATCATTTTGCATTATGGGAGAACAATTACATACCTTTGTTATATGATATTTGTGACCACTTCCTTAGAAGCATTTATTTTAAAATATTCAAGGAATAGGCCCTTGCCTTCTCAGCTGATGCCAGAATGTTCATTACCACAATTGGTGACTTGTATGTAGGTGAATCCTTCTCATATATCAGAGTTTGGGAAAGTGTCTCTGCTCACCTGCTACCCTGGATAGTTCCTAACATGTTGGTTATTGAAGAAGTTTCCTATCAGAATTGTATAGATGGTGTATTCTTAAAGCTCACTGGTCCTAAGAGGAAGGGTTGGCCTAAGTTCCCATCGAACCTTGGGCCATTCGCTATCCCGACTTCAACTTGGGAAATAATGTTGGGTGAAAAAATGGCTTCTTTGAAATTGGGCTATGCTTCCAAGAGAAGACATGATCCTAAGGGATTTCTTGATGCTCATTTCAATCCAAACCATGTGAAAGGTGGTTATGATCATGAAGATATTCCTGATGATTCCATATATCAAAGAGTAAATACCTTTTTTGAAGTCCTGGCTACGGCTAAGAATGGAGATGAACAGAACCAAATCATGTTATATCAGCAGGAGCTTAAACCTAAGGTTTTAAGCTATAGAGCAATGGAATTAAAACTCATTGAGCAAGTAAGAAAAGAAACAAAAGAGAGGGAATCTAAGAAAACATCTAGTCCATTGATGCTCACCTACAGTGATGGTGACAAAGGAAAAGGCCTCATAGAAGATGATTCTGAGGTAAAGACTACTGAGCAATTGAAAGTTTTGATGCAAGCATCTCAACAATCAAAACAAGAACTAGCAAAGATCACTCCAGTGTTGGACACCCAAGCAGTCGTAGCTGCTAAGCCTACTGCAATTACCCAGATTTGTGATGACCAAGTGATAGCTATGACTAAACCATCTAAAAGGCAGAAAAATCACACTTCTGCATCCCAAATCCCTACCTTAGACATTATTGACTATGGTGTTGAAGATGACGTACATCCTTATGTGCCTGTGGCTGAGGAAGTGATTGAAACTTCACAGACAATTACAGATTTATTGAATTCTATTGAAATGGATGACTCTGTCACAGACCAGCAGATCCTTGGGATCACTTCCGGTGTTGTTACCACAACCTCAATGCTTTTATTATCATTTATTCAAGTTCTTTCAACTTTATCATCTGGGTCAACAATACCACCTTCCATATCCCAGCTTTTCCATACAATAACTTCCATTGTTGCCCCATTTCCAACTAGCTCAGTTCCACTTCCCATTTTTCCATCTTCTTTAGAAAAAGTCCAGTCTTTGACTATCCCTCTGCGATCATTTCCATCCATCTTATCACCACCAGCACCTGATGAGCAAACTCCAGTTCCTCCTTCTTCAACAACAGTTGACGACATCCATGTTCCACTTTCTGAAGCTTTCACTTCAGTCCCTTCCCCAACCTCTGCACCAGGAGTTGTTCAAAATATCTCTTCCTCCCTAACTACCCCTCAAGTCATTATGTCTATACCTAGTCCCACTACTACTCAAACATTCTCATTAGTTTCAATAGTAAATGTCACTACATCATTTACTGAATTGGTAGCTGAGTTTGAAGAAGATACTGTAGTTCCTCTTGGGAATTATTTCTACAATAAAACAACTAAGGAAGTGGTAAGAAGAGGCAAGAAAAGGAGCATGGATCAAGGAGGATTGGAGGCATCCACTCTTGATCAAATAATCTGGGCTAAGCAATCTGATTATGTCCAGGCAGAAGCAGTGGATACAACTGTAGATTTCAGTGCATTTTCATGTGAAAATTTTGATTCAGTGAAGACACTGAACAGGGAGATTGATTTGAAGAAGGAAGAATTGAAAAAACTTAAAGAGCAATTGGATAAAACTAATGAGGACCATGAAGCTTATGTTTCTGATATCAGGAAGATATTTGAAGACACATATGAAGATTTTCAGAAGAGGAATACCTCTCTCAAGGTTCAATTACATAATGCACAAGTTCTGAATGCTACCAATACACAAAGGATAACTGTGCTTGAGAAACAGTGTGAGGATGCAATTGTAAGTGCAGCCTCCTCTGCCTTCTCTAGGTTTTCCCAGCAGGAGTTTAAGGACTTGGCCATTTTGGTGAATGAAGAACACTACAAATTGCTGACTGAATTGTTCAACACTTTGGATGAAATTCGAATGACTCACATTGATTTTGGCAAGATGTATGTTACTCTTGATGGGTAGATAGCTAAAGGATAGCAAGTCTCTAAGGCCAATGATGATGTTGTGGTGTGGCAGAGGTATATTATGGAGAGACCAGATGACCTCCCTATTCTTAATAGTTTCTAGCTTAAGAAAATCAGGACTGTGTTGCGTGCTTGGCATGATCTCAACGATATGGTTGAAGATACTATCCAGAAAGCACAAGCTATTTGCAGAAGGAGGTGGTATGATGTTGACAATATCATGGAAGTGTTGTAATTCCCATTCATGGATCTTATTGAAAACGCCTGTCCACCTAAATTCATGATTGAACAGGTTCAACACAGATGTGAGGAGGCCAAAGAGAAGATTCAGCATCTCGAGCATATCAAAATTGTAGATGTGGATCAATTAATCAGGCGACCCGTTGCCATGGAGGGAAAGATCCACATTTTTATCCGTATTTGGCTTAAGATGGCTAAAAAAAAGGTATAAATTTTTAACTGTGATGCCCAGCTGCAACTTGAGTCAACAAATTATCCAAATATAGATGAGTTGTTAGAGATTTGGGCCAAGTGGCAATATTTTCTTGGCCATTAGTCTAGTTCGAATTATGTAATCCATGTTTTGTGGGAATTTACTCTTTCTATCATTTTGTAATTATTATTTAAAGGGTAGATCTCTCATATAGGGGGAGGATGGCTGGTGAAGAAACATAATTTACATAAGAGACTGGAGATGCTCTATTATTACAGACTATGTAATGTTTTGCAGGCTTTAATACACAATCAGTTTTCTTTTGTTATCTCTTTTGTTATAATTTGTCAAATGTCTTTGATAGATTGTGATTTTGCTTCAACACGTTCATTAGATACTGTTTATCATTTGCAATCAATAATCTTCATTGGTTTATAGTTCAGATTTCTCTTAACTTATGATCTATGTAATTGACGTTTTAAATGAATGTCTTTATCTAAAACATTTTATCTATTTTTGCAAATGATCCACATAAAACATAAAGTCAATGTTAATTTGTCAATTAACATTCTAGATACATGATAAGCTTGTATGTATTTAATTCTTGAGATATTGTTGGTTGAATGTATTTAACTGATTATATCTTGAGCTCTAGAGTCAAGATCCAATTTTGCATGTCTGCTGAATTGGTGAAAATATTTAGTAATTTTCAGATCAAATTTATCTTGTGCACAAACAAATCATTCCTTTTAGAATAGGCCTAATTTAGATTAGATTTCTTTTCAAATTTAGACTAACTCTTAGGATAAAGAAAACTCTTGTCTTTCTTCATAGGAAGAAAGATCATTTCTAGGATCAAACACACACACAAGTGCCAGCGGAGGCCTTTGTATCCGTGGGTGTTAACTACACCAAATAGCTCGAGGATAGGGTAAAACTTGCGTATGATTATCTGAATCCTTTGGATGGGTTTTTATCCCCCGTCGTTTTCCTTGAACAAACTATTCTAGCACATGCACAACCGAGGAATCAACAAATGGAGCTAGAAGGAGGGCTTGATATGGCACATTGCCCTTAATTTGAGCTACTTCTTATAATGTTTTTATGGCTCGTTCCCTAAAAAGGAAGTTAAGATCTCACCGAAGTTCAATGGTGAAGGTATTGTTTCTATCACCGAGCATATTAGAAGGTATGAATCTATTTTACATTTATTTAATGTCATACATGAAGATGTTGCTTGCAGATTATTTCCATTCACCTTCGAAGGTAAGGTTTCTCTTTGGTTTCATTTTTTACCTTTGAATTCCATTTCCAGTTGGTCAGAATTTAAAAATGTTTTTAGAGATTCTTTTGAAGATTATGATGCAATTAAAATTCATCAAAATCTGAGTTAAATGCAAGTACATGATGGGGATTCAATCGGATATTTTAATACATGTTTTCGACAACTCTATTATATATTACATGAAGAACATAGGCCCCTAGCACAACTCACTTTTTGTTGGTATATTAGGTATCTTCCCAAGACTATGGCTTTGTTCCTATTACATGAAGGAATTACAGATTTCAGTAAAGCATGTAAAGAGGCTCAAAACCTTGAGAAAGACTTGAGGAGATATCCTCTATATCTTTTTCACCCTTTCATGTCGTATGAGGTCGAATCTGTTGAAGCAGAATCAAGGGTTTCACAAATAGTTCAATCAAATGAACGAATTAATGATTCTTTCAATTGATATTTCACCACTAATGAGGAAACAAATATTCTAAATGCTTTACATGATTTGGAACAAATACTTTTTTTATCTAAAATTTCATCTTCCTTAAATTCAGGGATAAGATCAATTGAAGATCCTGACCCTGATGTTTCTTTCTTAAATGAATGCCAGTATGATGAATGTTTCACATCCTCCCTTCATTGTTTGCAAACTCATCCTGAAGCTATTGAAGAGGACCTTAATCCTGTTACTCCCAATTTATGCACTGAGAAATTGGTTCATTTGAATTTTGAACATCTTCCTTTTTTCCAGGTCGATTATAATGATCCAATTATCAATAAAAATGAGGATCCTGAGTTTTGTAAATAAGGTTATTTGTCTATCCTTCATGATTTTAAAGACCCTTCATTTCCAAGCGAGACTCATTCTTCATCTCTCAACCGATGAATGAACCTTAGAACTGAAAGTTTTAAGGATGCTAATAACAATGCAAGTTTTGGACAACATGTTGATACTACTGGTTTAGTGAAATCTGAAAACTTTCTTCCTACATCCTCTAGGTCTGATTGTTATGAACAAGATAAGATTGACAAATCTTTGGAAGATGAGTTGGCTGAAATTGAGAATGAATTCCAAAGTATTTGTTCCAAATATACCTTCTCCATGAATCAAATATTAAATGAAATGTCATTTCAATCAAATAACTTGGAGGTGAACAAATCCAATGCCCTTAACAAGAATGAACAACTGGGTAAAAATCAACTAGACAAAGTCAACCATTCACAAAATTCAAATTATGATCTTTCCCTTCAAAGAAATGACCATGATATTACGAAAAGGGAAATATTCTTTACTCCTGAGTTTGATGAAATTCTTTTAAATTATGATCTTAATAAGCTCCATCCTATTTTCTATGATCCAATTAATTTGTCGCTGGAGCAATCCTTTTTAAACTATTTTTCTTGCTATTCTATTTTGTTTGTAAATAAGGGACTTGGTTTAGTCTTTCCGAAATTTGGATCTCCATTTCTAAATTTTTTCTTCATGATGCATCGTTTTTTTTTTCTTGCAAGTTTGAAATTGTTAGATTGGCTTCGCTGGGATTTTCACTATACCTAGTCTTTGTTACCTTTGGAACAACGTAGGACTAGGTGTAGAATGAATTAGTTTTGATTGTCTGCAATAAAGTATGGTTTATTTTCCTTTCCTGCTGTATTCTCAGTTTGATTTCTCTTCAAATTTAGACTAACTCTTAGGATAAGGAAAACTCTTTTATACATTAGTTTGTATTTGAATAATTCCCACATTTGGAAATGGTTGTTGATCAGTCTATCTCAAGATTAATACAGTCTAGATTTGTGGAATGCATTGTCAGTCTTAGCTTTTCTCAGCCTATGCCATAATTTGTTTTGTATAAAATTCACGATCAATAATTGAAGAGCTTGATTGATACCTTCACATGTTCATCATTATCTTTACATATGTTTTGTTCTGTTAATTGAGGTTATGGGAATGACTGGTTTTTCTTATCTTATGCTTCGTCAGTGCAATACAGTATATCTTAATAACTTGGTCCACCTTTATCTGCTATGGATCATATCATAATCACTTTGAAAATAATTTCTCTTAAATTGTAGATTACAAGATGGGGGGTCTTATTACAAAGCCAACCCATTAGGTTCATAGGTGTTTAGTGGAATGACATCTTCACATCAAGCCACCAAACTTGGGAGATGACTTTCAGTTTCTACTGAAAGGTGGAAGATCCTGTCACAGGTCGATCCACTCATGATTTGCAAAACATCAGTGAGTAACACTATTGTTTTGTGGTTACCAAGCCCTAGTAGTGTCTTGTAATTTATACCCTAGTAAATATTTTCTTTTATAAGACAATTGTTGTATATAAGGATAGAGGGGTCTTATCACAAGCCATCCCTACCATGATCATGGATTTGACTTTGGACTGAAATTTTCAGTATGTGGTCACCAAGCCATGATAATTGCTTTCAATGTCAAAAGATGGAAGACAAGGAGTCTCCTTGCTAAGATAGCTTGTTCAGTTTCTAGATCAAGTTTGTGAATGGCATTGCCAACATCTAATCACCAAGTCAAGGCAGTGATCTTATGTCAACTCGGTCTTATGTGCAATTTTTCTTCGGTTTCTCTTCAAAAAAAAAAAAAAAAAAACGAAACGAAAAGGAGAGAAAGAAGAATGTATATATTGTTAATAATGCACCTGTATGTAAAATAAAGCTAGTAAATCAAGTGATTCATAATTTCAATGTCCAGAGCAGTTTAAGGCTTGTTCTTAGGTTCAACTCAAGCTGTCTTCCTACAATTGCATAATGGTAATAAACCCTTGTTGTTTCATATATCTCTATCAAAGTTGCATCACCTTTAAATTGATTATTGATGGGAGTATATTAATCATACTTTTAACTCTGCTCATTGTTTGTGGCTTTTGTATGAGCATCTTCCAAATTTCAGGTTGAAACATTAGTTTACTGACATGTTTTCTTCTAATTGAGATTTCTTTTACTCACAGAGATAACTAGTTCTTCCCAGTCAGTCGCCATTTGTTGTAGGTACAATAGATCCCATGTTCCTTTAGAACATGGAAGCTCCAAGATTCTTAAATGAAAAGGTAATGGTTTTAAAATTCCTTTATCATTATGGGGTTCTTCATCATGTTTATTATGATTTAATGCCTTTACATTTGGATTAATGTAATTAGGATTTTTCCTTTTAAAATTTTCCAGTTTTTTACTGTTTTTTCTGAAGTTGCGGAAAGCCTTGATTTTTCTCTGAAAGTTGTTTTCATCCCGCAATCGCAGATTGCGGGAGCTTGTTTTTTTCGGGATATCGGCATCCCGCAACCCATAAGATTATGGATTGCGGGAAGGCCTTGTAAATAGTTTTTGAACTTTTCGTTCCGCAACCCGCATTTGGGGATTGCGGATTGGGGAAAAGTGGATTGAATAATAAAATCACGTTGTGTGTTTTGCAACCTGCAACACGTATTTGTGGATTGCGGATTGCAGAAAGATTATTTTATTTTGAATAAAGAATTGTTTGTGTTCCTGCAACCCGCAACCTGCAATTGCGTGTTGCAGAGTGCAAAAACTCTTTTGTTCCTTGGTTTTCTAAGTTGCAATCCTGCAACCCGCAACCCGCAATTGCGGATTGTAAGAATAATGTACAATATTTGTAAAATAAACCCACGCAACTTGACCCCACATCCCTCAAGATTTGATCTCAGCCGTTGATTCGTTTTAATCCTACGGCCTAGATTTTATTTGTCGAAAATTGATAAATATAGGGTTTTTTCTATTTTTCTTTATCATTTTCATTTTCGGAAAATTACCTTGCTGAGTGGGTTTTCACTGCGAGTTTTGCCAGGGATCATTTTCACTGCTTTAAGTTAATTCATGTTGTTTTTCTGCCATTTTTCGCATTCTATTGTTTACGGTTTTTTCTATTTGTGAATTAGTTTTGATTTTGTGCTTTTATTTTTATTAGAATTATCCAGTCTTTCAGAATGTCCCGGAATACTCGATCCAAGACTTCTCACAAAGACCTACTGACCAAAGACCCAAATTTTGGTATCTTCTCGGACACCAGTGACAAGATTACTTAAACCGACCAAATCGACTTGTCCAAAATCTAGTCAATTTTTTATAACAATGACCTATTGGACATCAAGAATGACCATCTTGCATATGAGAAAATTAGGGATTCCTTGCTTCATGCCATTGCTTCCAGACCCCCTATCCTTCCTTACACTGATGCGGTTAAATGGATTGTGGACCATGCTGACCCTAAAGACCAGTCATTTAATGATAGTGTGGGGTCTCAATTGGCTACCTTCCGCCCCGAGGATCTCACCAGAGCCTATGCTCTTAAACATGCAGTCCAACCCCTTAGTGTTGAATTCATGGAATCCTCTAAGAAAAAGTATAATTTTAATGAAATGCTAAAGTCATGGATGAATAAACTTAACAGTTTTGTGCCTAGGGCTAATAACTTGTACCCAGTTTCCTAGTTTAGAGAACCTTATTCCCTATTTGCAGCCATGCTATGCAGACTGTATGGTATCCAACATTGTTCAGTATTTAAAGCTGAATGGGACCCTATATCCCATCATATCCTAACGAATGGTGAGTCTTTCTCTTGGGCGTCTATCCTGTCATTTGAGCTCAAGACAACCATTCAAGTATATTAGAAAGCGTCGGCTCTGAGGAAGCCGCTTTTCTTCTTTTCAGCATTTGTCATTGATGTATTTTGTGCAGAATTTCATTATCCCAACATGGGATGGCTTTCGACCCCATTAGACCCTCCTGTCCATATTTATCATTCTAGATTGTGGGAGAACAATTGCATACCTTTGTTATATGATATTTGTGACCACTTCCTTGGAAGTATTTATTTTAAAATATTCAAAGAACAGGCCCCTGCTTTCTCAGCTGATGCCAAAACCTTCATTACCACAATTGGTGACTGGTATGTGTGTGAATCCTTCTCATATATCAGAGTTTGGGGAAGTGGCTCTGCTCACCTGCTACCTAGGATAGTTCCTAATAGGTTGGTTATTGAAGAAGTTTCCTATCAGACTTGCACATATGGTGTATACTTAAATCTCATTGGTCCTAAGAGGAAGGGTTGGCCTAAGTTCCCCTTGAACCTTGGGCCATTCGACATCCCGACTTCAACTTGGGAAAGAGTGTTGGGTGATAAAATGGCTTCTTTGAAATTGGGCTATGCTGCCAAGAGAAGACATGAAACTAAGGGATTTCTTGATGCTCATTTCAAGCAAAACCATGTGAAAGGTGGTTATAATCATGAATATTTTCTTGATGATTCCATATATCAGGGAGTAAATACCTTTTCTGAAGTCATGGCTAGGGATAAGAACAGAGATTAACATAACCAAATCATGCTATATCAGCAGGAGCTTAAAGCTAAGGTTTTAAGCTACAAAACAATGGAACTAAAACTCATTGAGCAAGTAAGAAAAGAAAGAGAAGAGAGGGAAGCTAAGAAAACAACTGGTCCATTGATGTTGACCTACAATGATGGTGAAAAAGGAAAAGGCCTCATAGAACATGCTTCTGAGGTAAAGAATGTTGAGCAATTGAAATTTTTGATGTGTAATGTCCCTCTTTTGAACGCTATTCGTATTTATATATTTCAATTTGTTTCTGGTTAGGAGCTCAAAGCCAATGCCCCGCCAGATAACATGGTAAGTCTTATGATTTATTTATTTCCAAAGTAGAAAATTGGATTGTATGGGTTATGAGATTTAAGGTCATGTTGAGAGCTGGCAATAAAGAAAATGAATCTACTAGGGCATGGATAAGTGAAGGCCAGAAGGCGTTAATTTGTTGACAGTTGTTCATCTTATTTTCCAGAGCACGAGGAACAACGAATACTCATTCGTGGACCTGAAAGATGTTTGTAAGCATAAAATTGGTAACCGGTAAGCAAGTTACTAACTATAACATCTATATATATATATAGACACACACATATATATATATAGAAAGTATTATAGGCTCAAGAGTTGATTATGACTTGGAAACATAATCATGGAAGTGGCATTATATGATGACATATAAACACATGAACACACACACACAGATATATATATATCTATATCTATATCTATATCTATATATATATAGATATATATATATATATAGATAGATAGATATAGATATATATGTGTGTGTGTGTGTGTGTGTGTGTGTGTTTAGCATAATTGATAAACTCATATTATCAATGAAATACTGGTATACCTTGCATAATAAGTATACCTAGTATCTATCAATAGAAGGAAGATATACTTGATATTAGTAAAATTTTGATAATTGACTATGATTATTATATATGGAAATACGTGATAGTGTGTGTATATATATATATACATGTTGATATAGTATATCTTTGTGGGTTCTCATTTATATAGTTTTATATAAATGACTCTCTCTATATGGAAAATAAGAACAGGCATATGCTTATGCATAGCAAATACCATTAAGGAATATAAATATTTTAGTAGGTGCGTGAAGCACACACCTTTTGCAAAGAGTGACTTAGAATATATTATGTTATTCTATGGTGAAGGAGAAAGTCCTCAACTTTTTCTTCTTTGCTAGACCGCCACCTATCAAGAGCTCCAAATTGGTTACAAGCTTCCACCTTGTCCACTCATGCTCCCACTATTTCCACGTATGAGGGGGAAACTAAATTGCTGACATTTGTCAATCTGTTGGGGAAATCCTAAATTCTATTTATTTAGAGCAAAGCTCTAATAAAAAGGGGAAGAAAAGGGGAAGAATGGGGGGAGATATTCGAAGCTATTTCCTTCCTGACTGCGTGGTGGTATTTTTATTTATTGTAGTGATGTTGCATTTTTATAATGATACTTTGTGTGTTTATTTCGATGCCCGAGAATCGCAGATCTAGGTAGTTGTATGTTGTTTTGAAAATCACGGATCCCTCTATCCGGATCTCTATTGGGATTGTGAGAGCGCGTTTTCGCTGTTGCGTTAGTGTTGATTGCTAGATCTAGGCAGTATGTTGTTTTGAAATCAACTGAAAACACGGATCCCTGTATCCGGATCTCTGTCGAGCATGGTTATGATTGTTGCTGTCCCATTATTGTTGTATAGTCAGATATAGGTTGGTATGTGATTTGGAATCGATTGAAAATGGGGATTTCTGTATCCACAACTCTGTCGTTTATTTGAGATCGCGGTTTTCGATTTTCTTGTTGTTTCATACAGCTGTATGGCATCACGCTCAATATCTATTCTAGTTAAACTTAGAATGAAATAATCCTTTTTGTTGGCTGATGGCGTGATTATCAAAGCTATAAACTAGATCGATGCTTTTCTGTTTTATTTTAGGCTCTGTGTGTGGAAGGGCATTAACCCTTTTTCCTTGCTGATGGCATGAGCTCCTGTAGCGTGATCATCAAAGCTATAAACCAGATCGTTATTTTCTATTTACATTGACACTATTGTGTGGAAGAGTATTAGCCGTTTTCCTTTTGCTGATGGCGTGAACTTCTGACTTGTTCATGGCGTGATCATTAGGGCTGTAAACCCTTTTGTTTAAATTGTTGTTGTTTTTCTGAAAGGAGTATGACCTCGACTCCATTCGAGTGTTGGTGTGCCAGTATAATTTTATAATGTTTTGTTTGTGTATATGTATTACATGTGATTTTCATTCTAAGAATATCGATGAACTACAATTGCATAGAAGCATATTGGGAATAGGATAGCTCTTAAGATTCCAAATTTGGATTATCTTGCAAATCTCTGTTGTATTTTCTGTTGTGAATGGTAAAACCATGATGACCATGGTAGACAGAATGACTGGAGAAGTCCAATCATAGGTCATCGTTTTTATTTTGCTTCTGCATATTTTTACAGTCGATAGAAGTTAGGTTTAAAACTCTATTTTAATGCAGGGTGGAGACTATCTCTGCGCATTCTTTTCGACTGACTTGAACCACTGTGTAGTTGCTATACTTTTTGGAATTTATATGTATGAATGTTCTTTTATAACTGCTATGGCTGGTTGGTTGTACAACGATTTGGGAAGACATATTCCCATATATATATGTTAGGTGTTATAGATTATATATATATGAATGTCGTTGTTTGAATCGACTTCTTTCTCCATGTTTTCTTTATGTATTATAGGCATATATAATTGCTCTTGTGGTTTTCGAAATTAGATATATTAAAGTTCCTTTATAACTGCTACAGCTGGTCGTTGTACAGTGATTGGAAAAACATATTCCTATATATATATGTTAAGTTTTATGTATTACACATATGAAATGTTTCCCTATATATATGTATAAACTGCTGTTGTTGGCCGATTATGTAGTGATAAGTGTTGGCGAATGGGTTATCAAGTAACGATTTTGGAAGTATATTTCTGTATGATTGTTGGAAATACAGTCTAGGAGAGAAGCTGCAGTCAAGAAGATAGTAAATATCGCAACAAGGATGTTGCAGAGTGTAACCCTCAATTTTGAGATGAATAATACAAGATGTGGCAATTTTCTTTGTGGACATAGCCCAGTTAGCGGGTGAACCACGTGTATAAATGGTCTCTCTCTTTTATGTGTGATGATTTTGTTGGTTGCACCCATTTTCGAATTCATGTATGAATGTGATGTCTTATTGTTAAACTAGATGCATCCTTATCCTTTAAACATGTAGAAGTCATTGTTTATAAATTGAGTAAGTAATACAGGAAGTGTTATTCATAGTCGAATATGAGCTCAATCTGGAAGATGAAGTAAGTGACATACATAAATCATGAGGTTAGTTAAAATAGTTCGGCTATTGTTAAACTAGGTGTATAGTTGTAACGTTTTCTCTTACCTATAATTGTTCCAAGTCGGATAGACTAAATGCTATGGTAAGGAAGTTCTATGTTGTGTAAGTATGGAGTTATTAAAGATGTTTCATAATTAAGTGAGGTTGTGGAAGATTGAAACAATTATGTTTTGAACATTTCTTTTAGGAATAATAAATGGTCATTTGGTTGATACAATTATGACTGATCTTTGAAAATTACTATAGATGAATTTCAGGATTAAATAGATGAACTCATATCTTATCTTTATGAAGTCTTTGTTTCAGTTTAAGTAATCATTGCAAAATGTTTCTCTTATAATAAGAAGATAACTTAACCAAAATACCGACCTCGTTCATGGGATATGTTACATATGGTATTGGAGCACAGGTTGCAAATACTCGAGCTTAATTGGGCTCAGCCCAAGGAAGCAAGATGTGTTGGGAGAACTATTAAGAGAACTCCAACAATAGAGATGCAACAAAAAAATGCAATTTCAAGAGCCATCAAGAGTTAACCGACAAGGCATCCGGGAATTGTAAGTAAGTATGTTACTTTGTTGAAGCATTAACTTGTTGAAGTATTATTAAAATGACATAGGCATTGTCTATATATGAACATGTTATATGTCTCATCATGTATTTTGACAAAAAACTTATTTCATTGGAAGATCAGAAAATACTCTTTAAAAAGTCAACATAGTTAGAATTTTGGAATTAAGGCCTTAGGAAGTAAATCCTTGTAAGGTAGAGCAAAGTAAAATTTTGAATGTTAACCTAGTTGTAAATATTTAGAGGTAATGTATATGCTAAAATCTGTTGATTTGATAGTTGCAATGAAATGTTTACTACTTCCTCTATGGTTGATACCTTTCAGTTCAACAAATAGTTCTACTAAGTGAGTAGGGTTGTGTTACATAACTAGGTAAATTGGATTTATCCTATAAGTGAATACTTCCTGTTGATGTATATGTAACTTCGGAATGTATTTCACATATATGTATGTTGTATTCCTATAGAGATGTTATTATTCCTCTATACAGAAGTGTCATCATTTATATTGTAAATGTCGTAACTTATACTTGATGGGTTATTAGACCACCTTGTTGGGGTCGGACCTGTATAAGTCATGTGGGTTGAAGGGTTATTAGACAAACCTATTGGGGGTCAGCCATGTGGGTCAAAGGGTTATTAGACCACCCTATTGGGTGTCGGCCGAGTCAACAATATGTTAAGTGGTTAAGCTGAGGCCGACCTAGTTGAGTAAAGGTCAAGTCATGTTAGTGTATAAATAGAGAGCTTGTCTCTCTCATTTTACACATTCTATTCTCTCACTCAAACTTTGGAGAGTGGCGCACTTGTGGAGGAGGAGGCTTTGCTACTAGGAGAAGACTATCTCTTGTATTCTGGTTGTATCATTTCTCTATCTATCTCTGAGGAAGTTATTGGGGTTTTTCACCTTTATGGTTTTCCCCAAGTAAACTCTGTGTCTCTTGTGTGGTTGCATTATTGTGTCCATGATTGATATGCTGTAGATTTGCTGTACATGTTGTTCTCTCAGTTAAGATCCTAGATCATATTGAAATAAATTCTGAAAATTTAACATGGTATCAGAGCTAGCCTGAAAGAAGGCGTGATATGGCATGTATGACACTTGTTGCACTTACGATGCTAGGGCTTGATATAGCAAAAACCCGTCATCGTAGAACTTTTGCTCTATATCCATTTTGGCAAAGTTTTCAGATTTGAAACTTTTACAGGTCGTAGATCCGATCCCCATGTACCTTGTGTCCAAAGGAAAACCTCTATTTCGTTGTAATTTGTGATTTATGATCTGTACAATATAGGATTTCATCCTCTTCCAGATCTGAGTCAAAATCAGGTGACCTTGGGAAAAAGGTCATAACTTGGGCTACAAAGCTCCAAATGAAATTTTGTAAAAAGTGACAGGTATTACACAGACTGCAATATCTCAGGAAATAGTTTCAGAGGCTGAAGTTGAACCAGTGACACGTGGTACACCGTACAAGTTCACTCTCATGTATTATCCCATAAATACGTCACGTTGCGACACTTGGCATAACTCTCTCTCAGAGAATCCAATTGAGGTCAAACCTGTCGGGATGGAAATAAAACATGTCGGGCTATCTCAGGGAAATGTTTCATACCCTGTGGATCGAAAAGTTTGGAGTTACACCAGAAACAATCAAGTACATATTTCTGTCAAATCAAAATTATTTTTGAGCACCTTCATTCATGGCTTCCGGAATTTAGGGCTTCGGAGAAAGTTGGAATTCTTGTAATCAGAGACCATGGCTGAATGCTACTCATCAAAATCGAAATTCAGAGACCAAGATCAGAATTTTTGGTTGGGCAGAAGGTCGGGCTTGATCAGACCCTAGTTCGGGACTTTGATCATAAAAGTGGAAAATTAGGGCTTCTGTAAAAATGGGAATTTTTTAAATCTGTGACCACGGCTAGAAACTACTCAAAAAAATAGAAGCTTAGTGCCTTGGATCAAACCTTTTGATTGGGCAGAAGAGTGGGCTTCATCAAACCCCAGTTCAGGGTCATGTCCAGTGACTCCAGAATTTTCAAAGGAAAAATTGAGGAGTGAAACTTTGCAGTTTTCAAATTCTGAATATACCAGCTTGATCAGCTCATCGAGGTGCATATTTACATCCTTTCGGAAGTTTGAAATTCAAAGTTTGAATTTTTGGGGTTTCTCTGACAAATCATAATCCACCTCCAGGTCCAGTTCTTGCAAATCAAGTGGATTGGGTTAATCCTAGAAGAAGATGGATTGGTCACCTACATAAGTGAAGAAGTTTCTGTCTCAGAGGGAGATGAGGCTAAGGTCTTCCATAAGAATATTACAAGCAATCTTGACAGGTATGGCTTACAGGTATGTTTCATGGTTAAGTTTATGATATGTTTGTCTTCATATCATTACAATACAATGTTGATTAATTACTAGACTTGTCGTATTACCTTAATAGAAGATATTCATTAATTAAGGTTTTGACACTTATGATTGTACTAATGCATTGTGATGTTGTATGAGGTTTATGTTGTTCGCTAACATAAAATGTACACCAAGAAAGACAAATCATGTTCTACTTCAAGAACATATGATCATGGTGACATGAAGACAAAGATTCATCCATTGTCATGGATCACATAGAAGATCTACTTACAAGGTATGTATAACTTGGTTCTACAATGGTTAACTTAAGAGACATGAAAGTTACTAGAACAAGTCACTGAAGAGAACCAGAAGACATTATGCGGGTATGTTAGACATAACTAGCTAGCATGCTAATCCAGGTATGTTTTCCTATATCAAGCTAGAATCCTACCCTGTGTTAGGATCTTATACTATTGTGTTGTTGATAATGATTATTCATGAAGTCATAGGTTTGAATAGTCATGGTTGTATGCATATTATGTTTCTTACCATAATTGATGATATGACTAACCAGAAGAATCATGAAGGTATAGGTTTAAGTAATCACGGGTTGATGCTTTGATGATTTAACTAATCAGAAGAGTCCTATGATCAAATAAGAATATGCATGAGTAAAAGAAGACTTCCCTAAAACCTTGAATACTAATGTTTATTATCTGTGAATGATCATGACTATACATGTTTAAGATTATTGTGTTTTGATAGTATTAAGATTATACTAATAAATGTGTGATTATGTATGAGACCTCAAGGATAACACAATGATGATACTAATAAACATGCATAGTGGTTAAGGATGGATATAAGTTCAAGGACAGGTAATCCAGGAAGCAAAGATCAAGAGGGAGCACACTCCAGTTGTTCCTACAAGAAAGCAAAGGAGCACACTTCAGTAGTTTCTGCAAGGATGCAGATATTTAGAGGGAGTTGACAACTTCACACAATCCAAATCAAAATGCAGTTACAAATATTCAGAGGGAGTCCACCTAGAAACCAAACAAAGATAAGTATTTGAATTATCATTTCTTACATAATGTTATTCAATGATATATATGCTTATGTTCCTAGAATTAGGTTGTTTATTATGCATATTAGAATAGTTGCATTGATGAACAGTATACTACTAATATACATGGGTAAGTGGCCTATGGCACTGTACAACATTCCATTTCTACTTATCTAGAATGAAACCTCTTTGCTGACATGTTAGGAGTTGTGCACACTCTTAACAATGTTCTAGTAGAGATTGGAAGGCATCTAGAAAGTTGTGGGATATGGATAGATGTTGTGTTGAAGCACTGGCTAAGATAATTGCATGACTATATGACATATTTCTTTATGTGTAAGAATTTGTTCTGAAAATTATGAGATGTTTTCTAATCATGCAATTTAACTTGTTGTGTAGGAAAGATCGTATACCATCACCTACAAAAGAAGGACTACAACATTTGTTCAGCAAAAAAAATTATCTATTGAAAATATTGAAGATATTGAGGTTCCTAGGATGTGGGAAGAATGCCATGATTGAGGAGTACCAGTCGATCATAAAGATGTTTGGGATGCAGTCCCAAGACCTAAAGGGGAGTCTGTAGTGACTTCCAAAATGGAACTATCAGATCAAGCAAGCTGCAGATGGCAGCATAGAGAAATATAAAAGTGATGAAATAGAAGATACACCAGATGGATTTCAAGACAGCCTTCTTGAATGGTGTAGTCATATATGTGTGCAGAAATTGGTAGGATAGACAACTTTCTATCCAATTTGGGCTTTACCAAGAGTGAAGCGGATTCCAACCTTTAATACAAGGTTGAGGAAGGGAATCCTATGATTCTACTCCTGTATGTGGATGACTTGTTTGTAACAGGAGATGACAGATTGATTGCCAACACACAATGAAAGCTTGTTGTCGAGTTCGAGATGAAGAACTTGGGGATGATGCACTATTTGTTTTTTTCGCATGGAGGTGTGGCAAAGTGCAGATGGAATCTTCCTTGGACAAGGGAAGTATGTAGTAGAGATACTGAAGAGGTTCAGGATGATGGATTGCAAGGCCATGGCCACACCTATGGCATCGAATATGAAGCTTCTTTGTGATGCTTCATCTAAGCTGGTTGATGTCTCTATGTATCATCAGATGATTGGGTCCTTGATGTACCTGATGAACACGAGACCAGATATTTGCTTTGTGGTGAACACATTGAGCCAGTTCCTGACAGATCCGAGGAGTGTTCACTTGGTTGCTGTAAAGCATGTTCTGAGGTACCTGAAGGGAACAGTGGATTATGGTCTCAAGTAAGAAGCGAATCAAAAGTTTAACCTGCAGGGTTATGTTTATTCAGATTGGGCAGGCAATGTTTCTTCAGTATGGGATCAGGTGTGATCTCTTGGTTTAGCAGGAAGTAGTCCTGCGTAGCACTGAGTACAGTTGAGGTAGAGTATGTTACAGCCTGTTTAGCTAGTTGTGAGGCAGTATGGATACGGAAGCTACTGTTTGAGTTATTTGATCTCCCATTGGATGCTACTGGTATCTTCTGCGATAACCAGAGTTGTGTGAAGCTGTCTGAGAACCCAATGTTTCATGACAGGTCAAAAAACATAGAGATCAAATTTCACTATATTAGGGATATGGTGCAAAGAGGAGCAGTGAAGCTCCTGTATGTTACGACGGATGAGCAGATTGCAGATGTGCTGACGAAGCCACTAGCCAAAGTGAAGTTCGAGTACTTCAGAGAGAAGCTTGGTGTTCTTCAAATCGACGACACTTCAAGGAAGAAGTGATGAAGACATTTGCTGAAGCCATTCCAAGCATGCTTGAAGGAGGATCCTTCACATGGCTGTGGATGTAAGCGTTGGATGATGAGCATCAGGATGATGTTCTAGTTTCTGCTGGATATGATCAGTTGGAACATTTATATGTATATGTATGAATGCATCATGTTGGATGTTTGATATGATCAGTTGGATCATTTATATGTATATGTATGTACGCATCATGTTGGATGTTGGATATGATCAGTTGCATCATTTATATGTATGTATGCATCATGTTGGATGTTGGATATGATCGGTTGGATCATTTGTATGTATTTTGTGTATGCATCATGTTGGATGCGTGGACCATGTATATGTATCAGGTGGATACCTTGTATGATTAGGTAGAACATGTATGTTGACATATATCAGGTATGATCAGATAGATCATGTATGTTGATGGATACATTGTGTGGATCATGTATCTATGTATCAGGTGGATACACTTTGTATGGGGATATGTATCAGGTAGATACTTGGTATGCATCAGGTGGATGCATTGTATGATCAAGATGATCGTGGATGACGAGCTTCTCCAGATGACATGCATCGGGATGTTGCATTGATGATGATCAGGATGATCATGTGTACATCAGGATGATGTATGATGAGTATTAGGATGATACTTTGTGGCCGTGGATCAGGTTGTGCAGATGAGCATGTCTGGGAGATCCTATAGGTCGGAGTTGTGTACCCGTAACAGCTTGGGATGCTCTTTCGATGCATTGCTCTGGGAGGACATGTAATTTGTGTTAAATTTTGAGCATTAATTCACAATACTCTAGGATCTTTACTGAGAGAATAACATATACAGTATATCAATGCATGACAATCACAATAAGCATGACAAGCATCACAAGAATCAAAAGCATGAGAGACAAGAGACACAGAGTTTCTGTGGGGAAACCCTAAGGTGAAAAACCCCACAACTTCCTCAGAGATAGAGAGAGTAATGGCTCAACCAAAGTACAACCAAAACACACTGAGATAGTCTCCTAGTAGCAGATGATCATCCTCCTCACTAGTGCGCCACTTTCTGAGTGAGAGTAAGATACTTTTTTGAGTGATCTAAATAGAGATCACCTGATCTCTATTTATACTAACCTGTTTTCCCAGTGACCTTATGGGGCCGACTTGTCTAGCTAGGTACATCCACAATATAATATATATTTCAGGGCCGACCCCACACACGGTGTTCTAATAACCCATCGGCAAGTGCACACACTTGCGACACTTGTCAATCCACATGACGACACTTCCTTATAGAGGAATAACACATCTCTAATAAGGGTACAATAAATAAATATAAAATACATAGATGAAATACATTCTGAAGTTACATATACATCAACACTCCCTCTTAACTAGGAAGGTATTTCTCGAAATAGATCTGCTAGACAAGTCTTCTTCTCGGGATCATCGTCATCGATGCATCGTTATCATCATCGTCACTGTTTCTACTATCTCAACCAATCTCTGACTCTACTCGTCATAGGAAGTTCTACAGAGCCAGTCCTTTTTCATACTGGATGTAGGACCACCACCTGCAGGTCTTCATCATCACTGGCCATATTGTGGAAATCTCAGGACTTATTACGTGCATCATAAAACCTTAAAAGAGTCTCTTGACTAGCAAGAATCCTAAAGAGCATCTGAGGCCTTTTTCATCCTGTCCAGATATCCAGGACTTATTACATGTGACCCCACCACAAAACCTTGAAAGAGAATCCCAGGACTAATTACGAGCACACAGCTCAACCTATCGGATCTCCCAGGGCACAAATTACATGTGGTCACAACAAAACCTCCAAAGAGCATCCCAGGACTGATTATGAGCACAAGGATCAACCTATTGGATCTCCCAGGGCACAAATTACATGTGGTCATGGCAAAACCTCGAAAGAGCATCCCAGGACTGATTACGAGCACACGGCTCAACCTATCGGATCTCCTAGGGCACAAATTACATGCCATAGGACAAAACCTCGAAAGAGCATCTACCAGAAATCCCAAGGCACAAATTACATCCCATAGGAAAAACCTCGAAAGACTATCTGCAGATTTCCCAGGGCACAAATTATATGTCCTCCCAAGCAAAACTTGGAAAGAGCATTTGCGAAATGTCCCAGGGTACGAATTACATGCCATAGGCAAAACCTCAAAAGACCATCTGCAAATCTCCTAGGGCACAAATTACATGCTTATCTGCACAACCTGTTCCATGGCCATAGAGTATCAACCTGATACTCACCATACATCATCCTGATGTACACATGATCATCTTGATCATCATCACTGCAACATCCTGCTGCATGTCATCTGGAGCAACATCTTGAAGCTCGTCATCCATGATCATCCTGATCATACAATGCATCTACCTGATGCGTACCAAGTATCTACCTGATACATATCATCATACATGATCCACCTGATCATACAGTGTATCCACCTGATACAAATACAGATACATGATACATATCAACATACATGATCTACCTGATCATACAATGTATCCACCTAATACATATACAGATACATGGTCCAAGCATCCAACATGATGCATATACAAAATACATACACATGATCCAACCGATCATATCCAGCATCCAACATGATGCGTACATACATATAAATGATCCAACTGATCATATCGAGCATCCAACATGATGCGTACATACATATACATATAAATGATCCAACTGATCATATCCAACATCCAACATGATGCATACATACATATAAAAATGATCCAACTGATCATACAAAGCATAAACCAGAACATCATCCTGATGCTCATCATCCAGCGCTTACATCCACAGCCATGTGAAGGATCCTCCTTCCAACATGCTTGGAATGGCTTCAGCAAATGTGTCCATCACTTCTTCCTCGAAGTGTCCTCGATCTGAAGAACACCAAGCCTCTCTCTGAAGTACTCAAACTTCACCCTGGCTAGTGGCTTTGTCAGCACATCTATAATCTGCTTGTCCATCGCAACATACAAGAGCTTCATAGCTCCTCTTTGCACCATATCCCTGATATAGTGATATTTGATCTCTATGTGTTTCGACCTATCATGAAACATTGGGTTCTCGGACAGCTTCACACAACTCTGGTTATCACAGAAGATACCAGTAGCATCCAACGGGAGATCAAATAACTTAGATATTAGCATTCGTAGCCATACTGCCTCACAACTAGCTGAACAGGCTGCAACATACTCTGCCTCAGCTGTACTCAGTGCTACGTAGGACTGCTTCCTGCTAAACCAAGAGATCACACCTGATCCCATACTGAAGCAGCACCCAGATGTGCTCTTCCTGTCTGCAGCACTGCCAGCCCAATCTGAATCAACATAACCCTGCAGGTTAAACTTTTGATTCGCCTCATACTTGATCCCATAATCCACTGTACCCTTCAGGTACCTCAGAACATGCTTTACAACAACCAGATGAACACTCCTTGGATTTATCAGGAACTGACTCAATGTCTTCACTGCAAAGCAAATATCTGGTCTCATGTTCGTTAGGTACATCAAGGACCCAATCATCTGACGATACATAGAGACATCAACCGGCTCAGATGAAGCATCACATAGAAGCTTTAGATTCTATGCCATAGGTGTGGCCATGGCCTTGCAATCCATCATCCCGAATCTCTTCAGGATATCTACTGTGTACTTCCCTTGACCAAGGAAGATCCCACCTGCACTCTGCCACACCTCCATACCTAGGAAATAATGCATCATTCCTAAATCTTTCATATCGAATTCAGCGGCAAGCTTCCTCTTCGTATCTGCAATCAGTCTGTCATCTCCCGTTACAAATAAGTCATCCACATACAGGATTAGAATCACAGGATTCCCTTCCTCAACCATGTAGTAGAGGTTGGAATCCGCTTTACTCTTGGTAAAGCCCAAACTAGATAGGAAACTGTCCATCCTACCATACCAGGTTCTGGGAGCTTGTTTCAAGCCATACAAGGCTTTCTTCAATCTGCACACATATGACTCCCTGTCATGTATTTCAAAACTAAGTGGCTGCTCTACATATACTTCCTCTTCAACTACACCATTCAAGAAAGTAGTCTTGACATCCATCTGGTGTATTTTCCATTTCATTGCTACAGCCAGGGCAAGTACTATTCTGATGGAAGTATACCTGGCTACATGTGCAAACGTTTCTTCATAATCTATTCCCTCTTTCTGAGAGAAGCCACGAGCTACAAATCTTGATTTGTATTTCTCTACACTGCCATCTACAGCATGCTTGATTTTGTAGATCCATTTGGAAGTCACAACAGACTTCTCTTTAGGTCTTGGGACAACATCCCAAACATCATTCTTCATTATTGATTGGTATTCCTCAACCATGGCATCCTTCCATTCTTTCTTTTCCGCTGCTTCTTCATAACTGGAAGGCTCTTTGTTCATAATGTCACAGAGTAAAGCAACATAGCTGGTATGTGATCTGGTTCTCTTCTTTCCTCTGTGTTCTTCTTTTGGAATGCCAAATCTTTCTGCATCTTGAATGAGCTCTCTAACCCATGCAGGTTTTCTCTTGTGAGAGTTATCCTCACGGGGTGGATCTATAGGTTCTTGCGGATCTTCAAACTCACGAACAACTTCTGGAACTACTTCAGTCATGGTAGTGTCTTGAAATCTAGTTTCCTTAGGTTCTTCATAAACTTCGATAGGTGCCTTCCTTGATTTGATGAATGCTGATTTTTCATCAAATGTTACATCCCTGCTGACATCAATCTTCTTGAACCCTGGAAAGTATATTCTGTAAGCCTTCGAGCTTTCACTATAACCCACAAAGATACCCTTCTTTCCTGAAGGATCTAGTTTAGTCCTCTTTTCCTTTGGAACATGAGTATATACTGGACAACCAAATATACTGAGATGATTGACTTCAGGTTTCTTACCAGAAAAGACCTCTTCTGGTGTCTTGTTGTTCAATATCTTGTGGGGTGTTCTGTTCTGCACATATACAGATCTCCTAGCTGCTTCTGCCCATAGATGCATAGGTAGATCCTGGTCATGCAGCATTTCCCTTGTGGCTTCCATGATAGTTATGTTCTTCCTTTTTGCAACTCCATTATGTTGAGGATTATAAGGAGCAGTCAACTCCCTCTTAATCCCTAAATCACTACAAAGCTTCTTGAAGTCACCTGAGGTGAATTCTCCACCATTGTCGGATCTGAATGTTTTGATCTTCTTGTCAGTTTGATTCTCCATCAACGTTTTGAATTCCTTGAACTTATCAAAAACCTCATCTTTGTTCTTCAAGAAGTATACCCAAGTCTTCTTGGAGAAGTCATCAATAAATGAGACATAATAAACATACCCACTTAGAGAACTGGATGACATAGGACCACATACATCTGAGTGGATGATTTCCAGAATATCTTTTGCCTTGCTTTCACTGCTTGGGAAAGCCTTCTTAATGTTCTTACCTTTTGCACATCCTTTGCAAACACCTTCATGTTTGGTCTTTATTTCAGGAAGACCCTCTACAGCCTTGCTTACAATTGGAAGTGCCCTATAGTGCATATGAGCAAGTCTTCTATGCCAAAGTTCACTTGGCTCCATGGATTCATGCACCATGGCATGTTCAGGTTGTCCCTTCAATTTATACAAACCTCCCTCTTGCTCTCCAATCACTACTGCATCATTTATGGTCTTTCCCTTTGGCCACATTAGGACTTGGCCATCCAGAAATGCAACCCTCATACCTTTTGCATCCAAAGCAGAGATGGAGAGTAAGTTCTTCTTGAGCCCAGGTACATAAAGGACTTCTTTCATCTACAAAGATTTTCCAGATTCTAGGTTGTAGGAGGCTTCACCACTTCCTTTGATTGGGTATTGATAATCATCCCCAAGTTTCACCTTATGGGGTGATTCATGTTCAGATAGATTCACAAACGATTCCTTAAACCCAGTCATGTGTTTGGAAGCCCCACTATCAATCAACCAATCATTACAACCATGGGAGATAATACCTGTGAGAGCAAAAATTAGAACATATTCTTCTTCACTTGATGAGTCATCATCACTATCACTTTCTGCCCTAGCCTTCTTATTTGGGGGTTCATCATCTTCGGCAGCATGAGCATGATATCTTCTTTTGTTATTCTTCTTCTTCTTATTGAAGTTGTTGTTGTTGTCTTTCTTCTTCTTGGGACAATCTGAAGCAAAGTGTCCCTTCTCATTGCAATTGAAGCATTTGAGATCTTTCTTATCTTTATGATAATGGTGGTGTGAGAATCTTCTGTTATGAGATGATTCCTTCTTGGACTTGCCTTTCCTGGCATGTGCTATGAGAGCTTGATCTTCATTTCCCATCTTTTCTTCTCGGGCCACAAGCCTAGCTTCTTCTTGAGAGCATTCTTCCCGCAATCTGTTGAAGGAGATCAACTTCTTCCTTGCACAAATTCCTTGAATAAAGGAATCCCATGACCTGGGTAGGCCATTTAGAGTGGTTATCACCACTTCACCATTCTCCACCATTTCATCCATTGCTTCTATTTGTTCCTTGATCTGGGAGACCCTTGGACAATAAGATTGAATGGTTTCTCCATTCTGAAACTTTACTCCTTTCAATTGGTTCCGCAGGGTCATCTTCCGATTTATGTTCTTCCCTTCAAATAGCTTGGTCAAAGAATCAAACATCTCCTTGGGCATCTTTAGAGAAGACACATGGGGTATGAGATGGTCTTTAATGGAATCAGCAATGATTCTCTTTGACTTGACCAAGTTCTTCTTATGCAATACCTTGGCCTCTTCATCCTCTTGGGATAGGGATGTCTTCTTTCACATATGAGTCCAACTCATTCTCTTCCAGGATTAACCCAATCCTATACTTCCAATCTTGGAAGTTATCATCTCCTTCAATATTATCCTCAAGCTTGGTGTGGTGAGACATCTTAAAGAGTACTTCAAATGGAAATAGAAAAGATTTAGGTATTACCACTTGAAATGCTGAAAACTGGATCTGGTCCCGGATTAGGGTTTGTCGAAAAAACCCTAAAAATTCAAAATGTGAATTTCAATTTTCTGAAAGGATAGAAAGATGCACCTTGATGAGCTGATCATCTTGGTGTATTCACAATTTGAGATCAGCAAATATTTACCCTTCATATTTGCCTTTTTGTCCTCTCGGGTTCACTTGGGAGAGCACTGAATTAGGGTTTGAGTTTCCCGGAGATATACCCAGCCAAAAATATCAATCCAAAGCTCTAAACTTCGATTTTTGCAAGGAGCTTCCAGCTATGTCTTCAGATTTCAGAAATTCCTATTTTTGTGGAAACCCTAATTTTTAGGGCCAAATATGAAAATGCTCGGAATTGAATTCTGATTGGACAGATAAATGCGCCTTGCTGAGTAGAGTCAATCTACTATACTTCTTTTCCAAAATCTGTGGAGAGAAACCCAATAAACACGAAAATCAAGTTTCAGTCACTGCAAAATGTCTTCTTCTTAGGTTAGCTCTGATACCATGTTAAATTTTGAGCATTAATTCACAATACTCTAGGATCTTTACTGAGAGAATAACATATACAGTATATCAATGCATGACAATCACAATAAGCATGACAAGCAGCACAAGAATCAAAATCATGAGAGACAAGAGACACAGAGTTTCTGTGGGGAAACCCTAAGGTGAAAAACCCCACAACTTCCTCAGAGATAGAGAGAGCAATGGCTCAACCAAAGTACAACCAAAATACACTGAGATAGTATCCTAGTAGCAGATGATCCTCCTCCTCACTAGTGTGCCACTTTCTGAGTGAGAGTAAGATACTTTTCCGAGTGATCTAAATAGAGATCACCTGATCTCTATTTATACTAACCTGTTTTCCCAGTGACCTTATGGGGCCGACTTGTCTATTTAGGTACGTCCACAATATAATATATAATATATATTTCAGGGCCAACCCCACACATGGTGGTCTAATAACCCATCAGTAAGTACACACACTTGTGACACTTGTCAATCCACATGACGACACTTCCTTATAGAGGAATAACACATCTCTAATAAGGGTACAATAAATATATATAAAATACATAGATGAAATACATTCCGAAGTTACATATACATCAACAATTTGTGCCCTGGGAGATTTTAGGACATAGTTGTGTACCCGTAACATCCTCTTGTGAGGTTTTGTCCTATGGCATGTAATTTTCTCCTGGGAGATCTGGACAGGATGGAAAAGGCCTCAGATGCTTTAGCCAGGTTTTGCCATGACCACATGTAATTTGCTCCTAGGAGATCTAGACAGGATGAAAAAGGCCTCAGATGCTTCAGCCAGGTTTTGTGGTGGACCACATGTAATGTGCTCCTAGGAGATCCAACAGGTAAAGCTGTGTGCTCGTAACAGCCTGGGATGCTTTAGCCAGGTTTTGTGGTGAGATCACATGTAATGTGCTTTTGGGAGATCCGACAGGTAGAGCTATGTGCTCGTAACAGCCTAGGATGCTTCAGCCAGGTTTTGTGATGGGTCACATGTAATGTGCTCCTGGGAGATCCGACAGGTAGAGCTGTGTGCTCGTAATAGCCTGGGATGTTGTAGCCAGGTTTTGTGACGCACGTAATAAGTCCCGAGGACTCCACATTATGGCCAGTGATGATGAAGACCTACAGGTGGTGGGCCTACATCCAGTATGAAAAAGGACTGGCTCTGTAGAACTTTCTATGACGAGTAGATTCAGAGATTCATTGAGATAACAGCAGCAGTGACGATGATAATGACTCGATGACGATTATCTAGTGACGATGATCCAGAGAAGATGACTTGTGCTAGAAGACCTGTGTCGAGAAATACCTTCCTAGTAAAGAGGGAGTGTTGATGTATATGTAACTTCGGAATGTATTTCACATATATGTATGTTGTATTCCTATAGAGATGTTATTATTCCTCTATACGGAAGTGTCGTCATTTATATTGTAAATGTCGTAACTTATACTTGATGGGTTATTAGACCACCTTGTTGGGGTCGACCCTGTATAAGTCATGTGGGTCGAAGGGTTAATAGACCACCCTATTGGGGGTCGGCCATGTGGGTCAAAGGGTTATTAGACCACCCTATTGGGTGTCGGCCCAGTCAGCATTATGTTAAGTGGTTAAGTTGAGGCCGACCTAGTTGAGTAAAGGTCAAGTCAAGTTAGTGCATAAAGAGAGAGTGTGTCTCTCTCATTTTACACATTTTATTCTCTCACTCACACTTTGGAGAGTGGCACACTTGTGGAGGAGGAGGCTCTACTGCTAGGAGAAGACTATCTCTTGTATTCTGGTTGTATCATTTCTCTATCTATCTCTGAGGAAGTTATTGGGGTTTTTCACCCTTATGTTTTTCCCCAAGTAAACTCTGTGTCTCTTGTGTGCTTGCATTATTGTGTCCATGATTGATATGCTGTAGATTTGTTGTACATGTTGTTCTCTCAGTTAAGATCGTAGATCAGATTGAAGTAAATTCTGAAAATTTAACACTTCCCAATATGTAATTCAGATGGAAAATCTAAGCAATCTCAGATCTGTAAAAGATCCTTTCAGCAGGATTAAAGGTAAGTTTAAAGGTCCCTTAAGATTGAGGAATTGGGATGGTCTGGAACGGTTAAGTTCTCTTCTTCATATAAAGTTATTTTCGTGAGAAAGCTTGTAAATTTATAAAAATGCTATTGACCTTAATATTGAATGTTGAAAAAGTAACATGATGCAGGGAGAGCCAAAAGGAATAAAGAATAAAGCATGTAACTGAGGCATTTAAATATCTTCTAGTTACGAAGAAAGCGTAATTATGTTGACGATACAAATTCCACTACATTTCCGAGGTATCAACTAATATTTATAGGTTTGTTATATTTGCTAAAACCAGTATTCCACAGGAAGTATAGCATAACTAGACAAAAGGTATCTAAAATCCTTTTAGCAAGGGAATTAACTGTAATTAATGTGGAGCTTCTATGGCTAGGGGATTGTCAGAGAACAATGGTTAATAATCTCCTTACTAATTACTTTCATTCTAATATGTGATCGTCATAATGTTGTTATGTGACACTGAAGCACACTTGTAACCTTGCATGTAGGTTCAAATGAAAGGTATGTAGTTATCATTATAAAGGTGTGCAAGTATATATATATAGGTAAAACAATGTGTTGTTAGTGCATACGAAAGTTGTATACCTAAATAGGAATCAGATGCAAATAAGTTATGAGACTTGTTATGTTAGGATCTAACCCTAGCCTCTTGATTTCATAAGAAGGGAGGAAGTTACCGATGAAATAACCCTCACCGGTTGTTATTATGTGTCATGAATTATTTTGTTATTTGATTATACTAACTTATGATGATGTGGTGTAACGTGTCTTGTTGGAATATTTTAGGTTGGGTTATTACTGAGGTTAGTATAAATATGAATTCATTACTTCGAAGAAAAAAAAAATGATCAGGGAAGTTCTCCTTGTGAGATAACTATTCTTATGGTTTATTGATCAATCTGAGTTCTAGTTTGATTATTTTCTTATGAGATGGGTGATAAGAGGTTATATCTAAATTGTATCTCGATGATTGAGGTATGAAAAGTATTTTCTTACAACTTCCATATATGAAAATCCATGATGTTGAATTTGGCATAGTTAAGGGTAGCAACACGAAGAGAATTACTTGCTACATCAAAATCGATAAAGAAACACCTATATGCTTAAAAGTGAATTACCATGAGTAGGTAAATACGATATAGACCCTATTTATATAAGAGTGTTTTGATAGTTCACACAGGGGTACATACCAACAGTGTTGTTCACTCACAAAAGCTTAGTAAGAAGAGATTGTTTTGATCAAGTATGGATATGGAAATGTGAAGGATGAGTTTCTTATTTTTATGCATAGATCCTCTTACAAATATTTTATTTTGTTGCTAATAGGTGAATTTGGCAGATGGTCAAAATTCTGTGGAGCTTGTGGAAAGACAAGAGCATATATATTATGCATGGTAAAATAAGGGGGGTTGAGGATTTAAATCCACATCACAACTATCATTTATCCTTTTAATTTTGATAGTTATTGCTGAATAAATAACTAGACCCTAATTGGTGAGAGTAATCGTATGGCTACAAAATGGAATATGATGAAATAATTGATTAATTGAAAGAGATTTTCCTAGACTCAAGCGAGAAAGCTTGAGGGAAAAAAATTAAAATTCCGGGACTCAAGCGAGAAGGCTTGAGGGGAATTATGTAAGAGTGCAGTAATGGCACTAAAACACTCCCTATAAATTAGGGAGTTGACAGTCGCCAGGATTCTCGAAGGAATCGGCAGGCAGTAAAGACCTAGGCAAACTATTTAAGAAAATGCATATGCAAGAGGCAGGATGCTGCTTAGTATGCATGAGAGAATGTATTGCTGCATGAGAACTGTGGTGTTAGGAAAGAATCTCCAAAAGAATTACCGTGTGAGCATTGAGCTGTTAGGAATTTTTTTTTGAAAGGATTGTTGTGTGAGCACTTGGGTGTTAGGCAAGAATTTCTGGGATCAAGTGAATGATGTGTTTTGATTAAGTTAAACAGTCTACATTCTTGGAGCACTCCATTTATGCATTCTTATAAAAGCACAGACGAAGACTAAAGGATATTTTTTAAATTGCAAATGAAGGACTCGTTGCTTATGTCCTGTAATGTCCCCAGTTTGGCCCCATGGCATTTACATTATAAATGATGTAATATTGTTGTGAAATCATGGTGAGGAGCTCAAAGCCAAGGCCCCGCCATCGATTTAGTGATGCATACGGGTTGCGTGCTAGCAATGCACATTGGAAATTCAAATATCATGTAATATGCATTTTAATAAAAATACCCACAACTAGCTATGCAATGCAACAAAGAGATGGTGCATGATTTCACAAGGAATTGGGAGGAAAAACATTCAAACCCTTGAGCCAATAGAGTCAAGCCAAGTGTCAATGAGGAAACCCATCAAACCCTCAACTACCCATGTTGACTTTTGTACCCAACCATTGATTTCTCCCAAGAGTTGGTTGGGGAAGTTATTGCCTTGGGAATGGGAAGGTATGGCTGTCCAAAATCGGGTATGGGAAAGCCACCCTTCATGGAAAAACGTGTGGGTATTTTTGGGCAAGAAGAGAGCCACGAAATTGCTCCCTAAGCCATAATCCATGACCAATCTTCCTCCCTCACGAGTTCAGAACTACCGGGGCGTTTTCCAGGTATGTGGAAAAACGTTTTCTTCATTTCCCCAACAGAGAAGGGCGTATTTCTGTGTGGTATACCAGTGGGGAAGAGGGGAAAACGAATGGGGGTCCAATAGAGACCGTTTTGGGCTGCTGAAGGCGAAGATATTGGGGAAGGAAATCGTATTTCCTCCTGGGGGTTGTTTGCCTCATCCCACAATCCGTTTTTGTTGGGAACGTTTCTGGGAAAACCCATGGCCATTTTATTTGTAATTCCCATTGTTTAAAATGAGTATCCCTGCCCCTGTTTGTGTTTACTGTGTGAATGAAAAGTGTGTTGGGTATGGGTATCCATGGCTTGAGTTTGAGTGTAAGCCTCCAGGGTTCAATTGTAGCTTGATAAACCCAGTTGGACTGGCTTGGCTAAAACGAATTGGTTAATGGACTGTGTGGGAGCGTGAATGTCCCCTTTTTTCCTTGTGAGAATCATGCCCAGCTCGGGGGTGGCCTTCGGATGGACTCAGTATAAGCTGTCGAAGAGCCTATGGCTGGGTGGAACGTTGCAGCGACATAGCTAGTTGCTTGGGGCAATTGCAATGGAGATAAGTGTTTCAGCCTATGTAATTACTCCTGCAATGTTTAATTAATGACTGATTATTGATATGTGAATGCATATGAAGAGTGTGTGAATGTTGTTGTTTCCGCTGTGCATAATTTTCTTGTGTTGCATCTGCACATTCATATCTTATTTCTTTTAATGAAATGAGTGGGCTAAATTTTGATTAAAGAGCCCCATCGATTGGTAGTATGTTCCTTGCTTCGCAGTGGTCAGCAGGTGGGGACATTACATGTCCTAATTTGGATTATGAATTGATGAAATGTTTTACTGAATAGTTTGGCAGAAGGTCAAAACAGAGAAGACAAATATATATATAATAGGGGAAGAAGAATTGTTGAAAAGCATGAACACGGAGGACGGTATTATTCTTAAGGGGGAAAGGATGTAATGTCCCTCTTTTGAACCCTATTCATATTTATATATTTCAATTTGTTTCTGGTTAGGAGCTCAAAGCCAAGGACCTGCCAGATAACATGGTAAGTCTTATGATTTATTTATTTCCAAAGTAGAAAATTGGAGTGTAAGGGTTATGAGATTTAAGGTCATGTTGAGAGTTGGCAATAAAGAAAATGAATCTACTAGGGCATGGAGAAGTGAAGGCCAAAGGGCCTTAATTTCTTGATAGTTGTTCATCTTATATTCGGGAGCACGGGAAACAACGAATAGTCATTTGTGGACCCGAAAGATGTTCGTAAACATAAAATTGGTAACCCGCAAGCAAGTTACTAACTATAACATCTATATACATAGACATATATATATATATATAGGAAGCATTATAGGCTCGAGAGTTGATTATGACTTGGAAACATAATCATGGAAGTGGCGTTATATGAGGACATATGAACACACACACACACACACACACACACACACACACACACACACACACACACACACACACATATGTATGTGTTTTGCATAATCGATAAACTCATATTATCAATGAAATATTGGTATACCTAGTATCTATTAATAGAATGAAGATATACTTCATATTAGTAAAATTGTGATAATTGACTATGATTATTATATATGGAAATACATGATAGTGTGTATATATATATACATGTTGATATAGTATATCTTTGTGGGTTTTCATTTATATAGTTTTATATAAATGACTCTCTCTATATGGAAAATAAGAACAGGCATATGCTTATGCGTAGAAAATAACATTAAGGCATATAAATATTTTAGTAGGAGTGTGAAGCACACACCTTTCGCAAAGAGTGACTTAGAATATATTATGTTATTCTATGGTGAAGGGGATAGCGCTGAGCTTTTTCTTCTTTGCTAGACCGCCACCTATCAAGAGCTCCAAATCGATTACAATCTTTCGACTTGTCCACTCTTGCTCCCACTATTGCCACATATGAGGGAGAAACTAAATTGATGACATTTGTCAATCTATTGGGGAAATTCTAACTTATATTTATTTAGAGAAAAGCTCGAATAAAAGGGGGAAGAAAAGGGGGAGAACGGGGGAGATATTTGAAGCTATTTCCTTCCTGACTGCGTGGTGGTATTTTTACTTACTGTAGTGATGTTGCATTTTTACAATGATACTTTGTGTGTCTATTTCGATCCTTGAGAATCGCAGATCTAGGTAGTTGTATGCTGTTTTGAAAATCATGGATCCCTCTATCTGAATCTCTATTGGGATTGTGAGAGCGTGTTTTCGTTGTTGCATTAGTGTTGATTGCCAGATCTAGGCAATATATTGTTTTGAAATCAATTGAAAACATGGATCCCTATATCCGGATCTCTGTCGAGCATGGTTACGACTGTTGCTTTCCCATTATTGTTGTATAGTCAGACATAGGTTGGTATGCGATTTGGAATCGATCGAAAATGGGGATTTCTGTATCCTCAACTCTGTCATTAATTTGAGATTGCGGTTTCCGATTTTCTTGATGTTCCATACAGTTGTATGGCATTAAACTCAAGATCTATTCTAGTTAAACTTAGAACGAAATAACCCTTTTTCTTGGCTGATGGAATGATTATCGAAGTTGTCAACTAGATCGATGTTTTTTTGTTTTATTTTAGGCTGTGTGTGTGGAAGGGCATTAACCCTTTTTCCTTACTGATGGCATGAGCTCCTGTAGCGTGATCATCAAATCTATAAACCAGATTGTTGTTCTCTGTTTGCGTTGACACTGTTGTGTGGAAGAGTATTAGTCGTTTTCCTTTTGCTGATGGCGTGAGCTTCTGACATGTTCATGGCGTGATCATTAGGGTTGTAAACCATTTTGTTTAAATTTTTGTTGTTTTTCTGAAATTAGTATGACCTCGAATCCATTCGAGCGTTGGTGTGCCAATATAGTTTTATAATGTTTTGTTTGTGCATATGTATTACATGTGATTTTCGTTCTGAGAATATCGATGAACTACGATTGCATAGAAGCATATTGGGAATAGGATAACTCTTGAGATTCCAAATTTGGATTATCTTGCAAATCTCTGTTGTATTTTTTGTTGTGAATGGTAAAATCGTGATGACCACAGTAAACGGAATGACTCAAGAATTCCAAACATAGGTCATCATTTTTGCTTTCCTTCTGCATATTTTTACAGTCAATAGAAGTTAGGTTTAAAACTCTGTTTTAGTGCAGTGTGGAGACTATCTCTGGGCATTCTTTTCGAATGATTTGAACCACTGCGTAGTTGCTATACTTTTGGGAATTTATATGTATGAATGTTCTTTTATTACTGCTACGGCTGGTTGGTTGTACAGTGATTTGGGAAGACATATTCCCATATATATATGTTAGGTGTTATCGATTATATATATATGAATGTCATTGTTTGAATCGACTTCTTTCTCCATGTTTTATTTATGTATTATAGGCATATATAATTGTTGTTGTTGTTTTTGAAATTAGATATATGAAAGTTCCTTTATAACTACTAGAGCTAGTCGGTGGTACAACGATTGGAAAAACATATTCCTATATATATATGTTAAGTGTTATATATTGCATATATGAAATGTTTCCCTATATATATATATGTATAAACAATTATGTTTTGAACATTTCTTTTAGGAATAATAAATGGTCATTCGGTTGATACAAGTATGACTGATCTTTGAAAATTACTATAGACGAATTTCAGGATTAAATAGATGAACTCATATCTTATCTTTATGAAGTCTTTGTTTCAGTTTAAATAATCATTGCAAAATGTTTCTCTTATAATAAGAAGATAACTTAACCAAAATACTGACCTCGTTCATGGGATATGTTACATATGGTATCAGAGCATAGGTTGCAAACACTCGGGCTTAATTGGGCTCAGCCGGACGAAGCAAAATGTGTTGGGAGAATTAGTAAGAGAACTCCAACAATAGATATGCAACAAAAAAATGCAATTTCAGGAGCCATCAAGAGTTAACCGACAAGGCATCCAAGAGTCATCAAGAGTTAATCGACAAGGCATCCAAGAGTCATCTAGGAATTGTAAGTAAGTATGTTATTTTGTTGAAGCATTACCTTGTTGAAGTATTATTAAAATGACATAGGCATTGTCTATATATGAACATGTTATATGTCTCATCACATATTTTGACCTTAATAGTGAATGCTGAAAAGGTAACATGATGCAAGGAGAGCCAAAAGGAATAAAGAATAAAGCATGTAACTGAGGCATTTAAATATCTTCTAGTTATGAAGAAAGCGTAATTATGTTGATGATACAAATTCCACTACATTTCTGAGGTATCAACTAATATTTATAGGTTTGTTATATTTGCTAAAACCAATATTCCACAGGAACTATAGCCTAACTAGACAAAAGGTATCTAAAATCATTTTAGCAAGGGAATTAACTATAATTAATGTGGAGCTTCTATGACTAGGGGATTGTCAGAGAACAATGGTTGATAATGTCCTTACTAATTACTTTCATTCTAATATGTGATCGTCATAATGTTGTTATGTGACATTGGAGCATACTTGTAACCTTGCATGTATGTTCAAACGAAAGGTATGTAGTTATCATTATAAAGGTGTGCAAGTATATATATATATAGGTAAAAAAATGTGTTGTTAGTGCATATGAAAGTTGTATACCTAAATAGGAATCAGTTGCAAATAAGTTATGAGACTTGTTATGTTAGGGTTTAACCCTAGCCTCTTGATTTCATAATAAGGGAGGAAGTTACCGATGAAATAACCCTCACAGGTTCTTATTATGTGTCATGAATTATTTTGTTATTTCATTATACTGACTTATGATGATGTGGTGTAACGTGTCTTGGTGGCATATTTTAGGTTGGGTTATTACCGAGGTTACTATAAAGTTGAACTCATTACTTCGATGAAAATATATATATATATATATATGATTAGGGCAGTTCTCCTTGTGAGATAACTATTCTTATGGTTTATTGATCAATCAAAGTTCTAGTTTGATTATTTTTTGATGAGATGGGTGATAAGAGGTTATATCTAAAGTGTATCTCGATGATTGAGGTATGAAAACTATTTTGTTACAACTTCCATATATGAAAATCCATGAAGTTGAAGTTGGCATAGTTAAGGGTAGCAACACGAAGAGAGTTACTTGCTACGTCGAAATTGATAAAGAAACACCTATATGCTTAAAAGTGAAATACCATGAGTAGGTAAATACGATATAGACCCTATTTATATAAGAGTGTTTTGATAGTTCAAATAGCGTTACATACCAACATTGTTGTTCACTCACAAAAGCTTAGTAAGAAGAGAATGTTTTGATCAAGTATGGATATGTAAATGTGAAGGATGAGTTTCTTATTTTTATGCATAGATCCTATTACAAATATTTTATTTTGTTGCTAATAGGTGAATTTGGCAGATGGTCAAAATTCTGTGGAGCTTGTGGAAAGACAAGAGCATAAATATTATGCATGGTAAAATAAGGGGGGTGAGGATTTAAATCAACATCACAACTGTCATTTATCCTTTTAATTTTGATATTTATTGTTGAATGAAAAACTAGACTCAGATTGGTGAGAGTAATCGTATGGTTACAAAATGGAATATCACGAAATAATTGATTAACTGAAAGAGATTTTCCTAGACTCAAGCGAGAAGGCTTGAGGGAAAAATAAAAAAAATAAAAAAATTTGGGACTCATGCGAGAAGGCTTGAAGGGAATTATGTAAGAGTGCAATAATGGCATTGAAAAAATCCCTAGAAATTAGGGAGTTGACATTCATTAGGATTCTCGAAGGAATCGACGAGCTGTAAAGACCTAGGCAAACTATTTAAGAAAATGCATATGCGGGAGGCAGGATGCTGCTTAGTATGCATGAGAGAAAGTATTGTTGCGTGAGCACTGTGGTGTTAGGCGAGAATGTCCAAAAGAATTGCTGCATGAGCACTGAGGTGTTACGCAATTTTTTTTGAAGGGATTGTTGTGTGAGCACTCGGGTGTTAGGCAAGAATTTCTGGTGTTACACAAAAATCTTCCACCCTGTGAGCATCAACATTCTTTGGCCTGTAGGATCCATTTCAATGACTCAAATCCATTTTTATACTTCAGTGATACCAGTTTTCCTTATTTTTGTTCCTACCTGCATGTTGCATCACTATAGCATGCGTACTCGCGAGTTGCAGCACTATAGCCCACGAGTATCAAGTAAAATGGTAAACACCACTATTAATTACTTTTTAATCCCAAAAGGCGGTCATTGGGTGACCTTTGGCTCTCCATCTTCCTAGGTAATGTCTCGATGCGTCCTTTCACCTACCTTTGAGAGAAATATATATTGATCACATATGGCTTATGGACGAGAGGAAGAAGAGAATAGTAAAGGCACTCTAGTGGATTTTTTCCCTGTCTTGAGTCTGCACTCATTGATCCTTGTAGTTGTGAACCATTTATGTTCACCTTCCAAACTCCTCTCTAGTTTGAGTTCGCCATTCATGGAGGATTGAAGTGGTTGAGGCACAAGTGGATTGATCTAGATCTTGGTTCATATTGGTTGTTGGCAAGAGGTCGTATCACTTTGTACTTCTTCTTGTTCATTAATAGAAATACTTCATATTCTCGTCCATTCATGGTGTGAATGTTGTTTATTATACATTGGGTTAAATTTGCTTATGATATTATGGACCATTGTTAGTGATAATGTTAATGTCATTTATATATCACATGTACTTGTTAGATATTGGTTGTCAAGACTAATTTGCAAATTACAAGTGCTTGGATGTGCACGGATTGAAAGCTCCAACGGGGATCTACATCAAACAGTGGATCGAGGTTGGTTACATTTCTCCATTATTTTAACATTGTCATTTATAATACCATTGCTTTGAGAATTGAGTAGATTTCTTGTAGTCATCTGTCTGTTGTGGTATTCCCAAGCCGTAGTGAGTTTTCTCCAATACAGAAATAGTGACTCCGTTGGGGAAAACATCCATGTTTGGGAACATTTTTTAGCATTAGTCCATATTTAGAGTTGCTGTTTATCAAAGCTTTGTGTCACTGATTGGTTGTTAAGATACACAGTAGAAAACTTGCTTTTTCTGAGCCTCTGAACTGTTTATTTGACCATTTGCTTTTCCTCACCCGCGACTAGCTTAGCTCTACCCGCGTATACCCGCCTCTGTTTACTCTACTGCTCGCGGGTACCGGCAGGATTTCCTTCGACAGTAGCGTGTAACTCCGGCTTTTGTTGGTTTATGGCTATTGGTTGTTGCTGGGTGAGTTTAGTTGGTTCCTGAGTCTTTGTTGGCCTCTTTCTTGATTGTTTCATGCCTTGGTTGTGACCGGATCTCTTCGTTTCTCTTGGTTGAGCCTTCTTGGTTTTTTACCAATCTTTGGTTTTAACCTCTTGGTTTTTTCATTTGGAACTCTTTCCTTTGGCTAAGTCTTGTTGTTTAGGATCTGCTGGGTTGTCTTAGTGATCTTCTCAGCACTTCAGTGACTGAATAGTAGGATTTTGCTTGCATTTTTTCATTCCATATATATTGAAAAAATACAAAAATATTCATTTAGTTTTTTGCATTTTCCTTTCTGTTTCTAAGAGAAAATACAAAAATATTTTATTTCCATGTACTGCATTTTGCATTGAGTGCTTGTTGCCTTCATTTTAGGTTTTGCTTGTGCATTGAAAAGATAAAAGTTTGCATATTTATTTCGGAATTGTTGGTTGATTTTGCATATTAGTGACATTTTTTTATTGGATAGATGAGTCTAGGATTGGACGATGTTGCATACTATTGAGTCTACACATCACTAGTTTCATGACCATATCCCTTGAGTAATAACAACCATTAAAATTAACGCTTAATCATAAAATTGATTAGACTGATTTTATTTTATAGGGTACACCAACTAGCATAGGTTTAGAGTCTTGGAATAGATCATTGTGAGTTAACAATCCAAGACTACTGAATGAAATATTAGGTGTCTGACCAGGGAGTGGAGGAATCCATGGTATAGATCGGTGTTTTCAGGAAAGCTCTACTCAATCCAGAGTTAAGCACGAGGTCACGGGAGGTTGGTTGAGGAGATATCCCTTTGATACCGGCTGAACGTGGGAGATATATCCAGGATTTGTTCGTATCTGGGGGTACCGGAGGTTCATCCTTTTATGCTTCTAGCTTAGCTATCCTGCCCATATGACGGGTCCCACCTGCGACTGTCCCCCTGAGCATTGGTTATATTGCAGTGAACATAGTTGCCTTACTTCGGTACTACACAGGGTACTTGTAGTGGTTATGCTGTTTGTGTCTTGAGTCAGATAGGGATTGGACAGTACAGTTGTGTTTGTGCAGTGACCCTGTCGACACAGTGAAGCCTAAGTGTCTCTATAACTGATTCTGTTACCTCCGGCTATAGTTTGGGAGTCTCAAGCCTCTCCTAGGTGAGACATATTGGCTCTAGTGTCTAGAGCTCATTTAGCCACTCTGTTTGTCTTCTCTTGTCTATAGTTTCTCCAGGTGTGTGCTTTTGATTTACTATTTTTTTATCGATAGTTGGCCTTTAGGAGACGTTGTGTCTCTCTTCGGAGAGAACATGGTGCGGAGCCCTACTCTCCGCCGGTCCCATCGTTTGGCTGGTTTAAAGCCACTCGAGGTTACACGCCGTATTGCTAGGGGACGCCGGAGGGCTCCCTCTGAGTCTCCAGATTCATATGAGACTTACGTTGAAGATTACATGGCTGCACATCCTGATATTGGGAAAGACCTTTCTACTCCTTTGGGTAGAGTTGAACATACTTCCGATCCCCAGACTCCTCGTGAGGATTGGGGAGGTGATCCACCTGAGACTCAACTTGGTTCTATTTGGCCTAGTCCACATGACCGGGATCCGTTTGATCCTTCAAATCTAGATAATTATCTTTAAGGGATGCCCGACCTACCCGAGGATGCAGAATAGGACGAGGCTTTTGTTCCTTCGTTTCCACGCAATTTTAGATACAGAAGGTCTGAGACTCATGATGATTCCGTCCCTATGGTAAACCCCACCACACTCTCTTTTTGTATGCCTAGTCACAATACTGTCGAACCTTCCACTACGATTGGTACTCATGCTAGCACTAGCCAAAGTGTTAGCCATACTATGCCCACTGGGGGCACTACCCTAGCTGGGGGCACTACGCTGTCCACCCACTCACATAGTATGGGGACTGGTCAGATTCCTAACCATGATAATGCTGGAACGCGACCACCTCCTAGGAATACCCAACCTAGTCGGAATGTTGTTTGAAACACGACTCGCCATCCACCACCTAATACACATGTCACTACTCGTCAACCCAGGACTACTTTTGCACATGATATCGTTCCTCCTAACCACGGGGGTGGACACATACCACATACTTTTGCGTCCACTGTCGTCGCTAGTAACGCTAATGTAGGGGGTGGGAATATTTCCTATCCACATGGACATCACACCACCAACCCTGCTACTAGTCACACCCATATTGGAGCTGGGAATACTTCTCATGCTTATGGCCACCACACGACTGCTCAAGCTAATCCTAATATTGGGGGTGGGAACATACCATACCATTACGGTCAATACAACACAGTTCCCACCATGAATAGTACATACATGCTCCATACTCATGGTGGCAACCCTTACTACAACACAGTCGGTGCTGGCCACCATTATCACCCACCACCCCAATATGGTGCTCAAAACACGCATATACCTGCTTACTCTCAAATGGGTCAGGCAAGGGGAGGTTATCCATCTTATGGCCATGGGAAAGGTTACGGGCCGTCAGGTCCTCATTATCAGCAATTTAATCCTCATGGTCAAGCTTTTGGTCCATCTTACAACATAGTTCTGTTTAACCAACCTTTTATGGGAGCTTATAATCAAGCTTTCCAGCTGCAGCTCCTGTTCCTCACACGCTTGAATCTCCTAGATCTTTCAAAGCTCACGAATGATCCGGTGTGTCACGACCCTACTTGGCCCCCGATCCCTACCAAGCTCCCTTCGAACATTCCAAATTTTGAAGGGAAAGGTGGTGAGGACCCAGGAGATCATGTCACGACATTTCACCTTTGGTGCTCCTCCAACTCTTTGAATCATGATTCCATTCGATTACGACTATTTCAATGCACCCTCACGGGGGCAGCTGCGAAGTGGTATGTGGAGTTTCCTGGAAACACCTACAGGGGATTCAACGAGATTGCTTTGGTTTTCTTAGACCATTTCCAGTTGTCGGTTCGCTATGATACTAATACTGAGTTGTTGTCCACCTTCCATCAGAATAAGGCCACACATATTTCTGACCACGTTCAAGACTGGTGTCGGTGGAAGAGGTTAGTGAAAGCCAGCATTCCTCCATAGTTCCTGTTGGAATGGTTCCTTAAGTCTTTACTCCCATACATTGCTAAGGATGTTTCGATGTCCGACATTGTGACTGAGGAACAAGCTATCTTGAAAGTCCAATAGTTAGATCTACTTTATTCTCAGTCTGACATTTTGTATGACGTTATTCCTGATGCACCGAGAACAAAACATGATCCCACGTCAGTTCCTGGACCACATGGCGATGGCATCGTGGGGTCCACATGCACTCACCCTGTAGACTTGGTATCTAATCAAATGCAAAATCTGTCGCTAAACCAGTCTGCACCCGGACAGGTTCACACCTTATCCACTTCCACTCTGTCATCTGGTGTACACAATGTGCAATCAACGAAACCGTCTGGTAACTAGCAACCTGGTGGTAAGAAAAAGGGGAGAAATAATCGTAGGGGTGGAAACAATGGAAGTAAAAACAATAGAAATTGTAATACTCCTCGTAAAGAGAATGCCAACCCTCCTTGGGAAGGCGGTAATGCTGGCGAGGATCGTAAACCTAGGCGTAAGGTGAAATTCCCTTGCCAGCTTTGTGGAGAGGATCATCTTACTCACTTATGTCCTCGTATTGAAGAAGCATCGAAGCATTTGGCACAGAGCCCAGCTGGGTTGAAGGATCCCCTTCCTCATCATCAAAAAATGGCTTCACATGCTCCCACCACTAGTTATGGTACTAATGAAATGGCAACGTCTTCTTCCAATATTAGTGGTTATGGATGTGTGAATATGGTTCAGTTGGAGGTTTGTGTTGCTACTCGTCAACGTGATTATGGTGCACCACAACCGACTTTGGGGAATGAGCCTCCCCCTCCTCCTAATAATTCCTTGCATATCGAGAAGCCTTATATTATGCCGCGGATACTGAAAGGTGTTCTCAAGCGCTCCACACATAATCCTAATGCTCGAGCTTCCCAGAACTACTCCATCATAGAAGATTTGGGCCAAACTCCGTGTGCCATGTCGGCTCTTGAAGTTTTGCAAGCTTTTCCTTCTCAGAAGCATGCCCTTTTGAGTGCGTTAGGAGTTCAGGATGGGGGAATTCCTAGTGTTATCAAGTTCGATACTACTGATGTCCAACCTCGCTTTCCTTACCACGTGGCTTTTCAAATCCAGGTGGTTTTCCTTAAGAGCTTCGTCAAACGTACTATGGTTGATGAAGGTGCTTCCGTGTCAGTGATGTGGTTAACTTGTTGGAAAGTTGTTGGCTCTCCTCCTCTACTCACGTCTAGAACTACACTCATTGCATTCGACGGTAGGTCTTTTATGCTGCATGGAATTATCCCTTCCCTTGTTGTCTCCTTGGGAGGTAAGTCCATGCATATTGAATTCGAAGTGGTTGATGCACCCATCGACTACAACCTTTTACTAGGTCAGAACTAGATGTACACTATGAAGGCTGTCGCGTCTACTGTGTTTTGAGTTATTTGAATTCCCCATGAAGGCAAGATTGTGACGATCAATCAGTTGGATTATGTTGGCACTCCTTCCACAGCATCCACGGGATCTGTAGTCCCGCAAGTTTCTGATTCTCAGTCGGCAACTAGGAACATAGGTGTTGGAATGTACCCCTCATTAATGGGAACTTTTAACCATTCTGCACCTGTGAATTTTATTGGAACCATTTCCGACAATGTGCCTCCTCCTTCGAATAGTATGCCATTTCGGACTTCCTATTGTGGTGATCCATGGATTTTTCCATCCGTAAATTCTATGTCTGGAGGCATTGCGCACGTCAGGATGTCTATGCCCTTATCTGTAGCGAATCTCACTTACGATCACATCCAACAAACCACTGCAGATCCAGATCTTTCTTCTTCCCAGACAGTAGAGGAAGATCCTGTTATGTTTCCCGCGTGTGCAGTCGACCTATCTTGTTCACATGGTTTCCTCGATGGTATTTTACCTTCAGATGAAGTTTTAATTGAGGCCATGAGTGGTGATGACAAGCCGTAAGGGGATCTTTATAATAAATCTCATTCCCCTCCTACCCTTGATCTTATTGAACAAGATGAGTCTAGAATACAGTCTGCCATACATTTTGATCCAGGCATAGTTATATCTAGCCCCGGTTTGACATTAAAGTCTTATTTCCCTAGTGACGAGTCTTTAGACTCTCCTATAGATACGCAAATCGGTGATCCTAATGAGTTCGATTCTACTTCTAGAATTTCCAACTCTTGTGATGATGAATTTGCCATTGCAGATTCCTTCACATCCTTAAGCTTTGCTCTTCATTTTGAAGATGATCATTTTGATCCCTCAGGTATTGGTACTATGGCACCTTCAGTGGTTAGCTCTACTTGCGTTATGTCTGAGGTTAACAATAGTGAAGTTGAAAATGTTTCTACTGCAGTGACCTGTATCAGATATTTCTATATGTACGTTTTAGAGATGATCTTGGTACTTATGTTTCTTGGAGACAAGATTCTTAGCTGGACTTATACTTGTTTACTGGTCCATTTCAACATTTGGTTCGGCCATGGTAGGAATATTCGGAACCTCGCATATAGGTTTAGGCCTCCCCATTGTTATGATGCATTTGAACCTATTACTATCTGAATTCGCAGACACCCCCCTGAGTGTCCTTATCTTGCTCATGTTCCTTGCATTATGCATAGCTTTGTCCCATGTGCTTGGAACTAGTCTCGCATATCCGTGACACTCGTCTGCTCTCATTACGAGCATTCTTCCATATCTCCTTTGAGCTCGTTAAAAACCATAAGGAGGTCACGAGTTTACTTTTTCAGGCTCGTTAAACCTTTATAGAAAATATTTTTATAAAGTCTTTTTTAAACCCTTGTTAGACTTTTTCAAAATCAAACAAGATTGCCGAGTATACTTGTCATTTCAGACTCGTTAAAGGATTTGAAGCGACATTCACTTAGGTATAAGTTTACCCCTTTTCCGGACCTTTGTGGATTAATTACGAAAAATGTATACTCTAGTCATACGTGACTAGAAGAGTTAGTCTCTCATTGTTTTACACTTTTTTGGGTGAGGAGACTAACTTTACGAAAAAGAACTTCTCAGTTATATCATGTTGTGATTGCATTGCATCATCCTGCTTGCCACTTGAGCCTTGTGCCGGCTCCCGCTTACTCAGTTGATAGCCTGGTGCCTGAGCACTTTTCCCTGTCGAGCCCTGTAGAGCTTATATATTTTCCCTTCACAATTTGATGACCCTTTAACCCTGAGGGAACACACCCCCGAGTTTCCACATCCTGCGCGCATCTCCTTGCATTGAGCATAGGTATGTTCCACTGCTTGGGACTAGTCTGCTAGCTATTTGACACTCGTTCCCTCACCTATTGTACTATAAGCAATTTTATTCTTTTTCAAGATTTTCCCAAAAGACAAAAAAAAATCAAATATTCCGAAAATCCAGACAGGATTATGGTCACTATTTCTTGTTTCCAGCTATTGTGTCGCCTTTGAACAGAGCATTCATTCCACTCCGTACATTATGAGTCGGGACTATAGTTGGGCCTTAGGAGCTATACTTGTTTCTCAGTTTTCTCCACCGATTGGTTAAGCTTCCAGTCATTATGTAGCCCTTTGTAATGCCTCCTGCATTGCACAGTTTATGTCAAGTCTATGCTGCCTGAGTCTATCCATATGCTCATGCTCTTATTCAAAGGAAGTCCTGAAACCAGTGTCGGCCACTCCTCAGATCTCTTGACTATTGCATGTCGGTCATCCTTATTGAGTCAGTCTGTTTCACCCGAGATCTTCCAAATCTTTCAGCATTGCTGGTACCTTGTGCTGGTTGATGGGGGATGCCTTAATGCCCTCCTTCCAACGAGTTTTGTTCCGTCGACTTCAACTCATTTATTCTAGGACTTGAGGCTTAGAGTTCGGTTGAGTACCTTGAGGCTTGCAGTCATTAGTGGTAGGTTCTCTCGCCATCGACAGTTTTGGGAATACATCAATGTCCCCTGATCGATAGATTCATCCTAGTGTTCGACTTCAACCCATTTATTCACACTCTGATGATTGTACTCTGTGCCTTGATGCCCATTTTCATTATTGGTGGGTCATATCGCGTCTGTTAATGATATACATCATTGACCGGTAATCAGAAGATGTCTTATCAGGTTCGACCCCAACTCCTTTATTCACTTGATGGGACTTTCACTGTCGAAGACTTCTGTAGAAGACCTCAGGTGATTGTGGCATTCAGTATGCTACATATGACTTTGACTTTACATCTGAGATATCACCTTTCATTTTTCAGCAGTTTGTACCTCCGGTTTTGCACCAGTTGTCTTCTTTTCAGTAGAACACCATATCTTACTATAGAGGGATCATGGCTATGATCACTTATGACATGTATTTACTTATGTACTGCCTATTCATGGCCATTGTATCAAATTGTTGTACTATACAGACATGTATTCAGAGATATTATTATATTATTACGAGTGAACCGTTCTTTCCACTTGTGTCACCATCACTCCACTTCTAAGTTTTATAATGTATTTCGGCCATCGTAGCACTTTCAGTCTCTGACCTCACACATTAGGGGGCATCTGTTACACATAAAACTTCCATTCTGTGACCATCAACATTCTTTGGCCTATAGGATCCATTTCAGTGTCTCAGATCCATTTTTATCTTTCAGTGATACCAGTTTTCCCTATTTTTGTTCCTACCCGCATGTTCCATCACTATAGCATGCGTACCCACGAGTTGCAGCACTATATCCCACAGGTATCAAGTAAAATGGTAAAAACCACTATTAATTACTTTTTACTCCCAAAAAGCGGTCATTGGGTGACCTTTGGCTCTCCATATTCACAGGTAACGTCTCGATGAGTCCTTTCACCTACCTTTGAGAGGACTATATATTGAGCACATATGGCTTATGGACGAGAGGAAGAAGAGAATAGTAAAGGAACTCTAGTGGATTTTTGCCCTATCTTGAGTCTGCACTCATTGATCCTTGTAGTTGTGAACCATTTATGTTCACCTTCCAAACTGCTCTCTAGTTTGAGTTTTCCATTCATGGAGGATTGAAGTGGTGGGAGGCACAAGTGGATTGATCTAGATATTGGTTCAGATTGGTTGCCGACAAGAGGTCGTATCACTTTGTACTTCTTCTTGTTCATTAATAGAAATACTCATATTCTCATCCATTCATGGTGTGAATGTTGTTTATTATACATTGGGTTACATTTGCTTATGATATTATGGACCATTGTTAGTGATAATGTTAATGTCATTTATATATCACATGTACTTGTTAGATATTGGTTGTCAATACTAATTTGTAGATTACAAGTGCTTGGATGTGCGCGGATTGAAAACTCCAACGGGGATCTACATCAAATGTTGGATCGAGGTTGGTTACATTTCTCCATTATTTTAACATTGTCATTTATAATAGCATTGCTTTGAGAATTGAGTAGATTTCTGGTAGTCATCTGTCTGTTGTGGTATTCCCAAGCCATAGTGAGTTTTCTCCAATACATCTGGGATCAAGTGAATGATGTGTTTTGATTAAGTTAAACAGTCTACATTCTTGGAGCACTCAATTTATGCATTCTTATAAAAGCACAAACAAAGACTAAAGGATATTTCTTAAATTGCAAATGAAGGACTCCTTTCTTATGTCATAATTTGGATTATGAATTGATGAAATGTTTTACTGAATAGTTTGGAAGAAGGTCAACACAGAGAAGACAAATATATATATAATAGGGGAAGAAGAATTGTTGAAAAGCATGAACAATGAGGATGGTGTTATTCTTAAGGGGGAAAGGATGTAGTGTCCCTCTTTTGAAACCTATTCGTATTTATATATTTCAATTTTTTTTTGGTTAGGATCTCAAAGCCAAGGCCCCGCTAGATAACATGGTAAGTCTTATGATTTATTTATTTCCAAAGTAGAAAATTGGAGTGTAAGGGTTATGAGATTTAAGGTCATGTTCAGACCTGGCAATAAAGAAAATGAATCTACTAGGGCATGGAGAAGTGAAGGTCAGAAGGCCTTAATTTGTTGACAGTTGTACATCTTATATTCCGAAGCACAGGGAACAATGAATACTCATTGATGGACCTAAAAGATGTTCGTAAGCATAAAATTGGTAACCCGCAAGCAAGTTACTAACTATAACATCTATATATATAGACATATATATATAGGAAATATTATAGGCTCGAGAGTTGATGATGACTTGGAGAAATAATCATGGAAGTGGCATTATATGACGACATATGAACACACACACACACACACATATATGTGTGTGTGTGTTTAGCATAATAGATAAACTCATATTATCAATGAAATATTGGTATACCTTGCATAATAAGTATACCTAGTATCTATCAATAGAATGAAGATATACTTGATATTAGTAAAATTGTGATAATTGACTATGATTATTATATATGGAAATACATGAAAGTGTGTATATATATATATATATACATGTTGATATTGTATATCTTTGTGGGTTCTCATTTATATAGTTTTATATAAATGACTCTCTCTATATGAAAAATAAGAATATGCATATGCTTATGCATAGAAAATACCATTAAGGCATATAAATATTTTAGTAGGAGCGTGAAGCACACACCTTTTGCAAAGAGTGACTTAGAATATATTATGTTATTCTATGGTGAAGGGGAAAGCACTTAGCTTTTTCTTCTTTGCTAGACCTCCACCTATCAAGAGATCCAAATCAGTTACAAGCTTCCACCTTGTCCACTCATGCTCCCACTATCACCACGTATGAGGGGGAAACTAAATTGCTGACAATTGTCAATCCGTTGGGTTAAAATCCTAACTTCTATTTATTTAGAGCAAAGCTTGAATAAAAGGAGGAAGAAAAGGGGGAGAACGGGGGGATATATTCGAAGCTATTTCCTTCCTGACTGCGTGGTGGTATTTTTATTTATTGTAGTGATGTTGAATTTTTATAATGATACTTTGTGTGTCTATTTCGATCCCTGAGAATCGTAGATCTAGGTAGTTGTATGCTATTTTGAAAATCACGGATCCCTCTATCCAGATCTCTATTGGGATTGTGAGAGCGTAATTTCGTTGTTGCATTAGTGTTGATTTCCAGATCTAGGTAGTATGTTGTTTTGAAATCAATTGAAAACACGGATCCCTGTATCCGAATATCTGTCGAGCTTGGTTACGACTGTTGCTATCCCATTATTGTTGTATAGTCAGATATAGGTTGGTATGCGATTTGGAATCGATTGAAAATGGGGATTTCTGTATCCGCAACTCTGTTGTTTATTTGAGATCGTGGTTTCCGATTTTCTTGCTGTTTCATACAGTTGTATGGCATTACGCTCAAGATTTATTCCAGTTAAACTTAGAATGAAATAACCAGTTTTCTTGGCTGATGGCATGATTATCGAAGCTGTAAACCAAATCGATGTTTTTCTGTTTTATTTTAGGCTGTGTGTGTGGAAGGGGATTAACCCTTTTTCCTTGTTGATGGCATGAGCTCATGTAGCGTGATCATCAAAGCTATAAACAAGATTGTTGTTTTCTGTTTGCGTTGACACTGTTGTGTGGAAGATTTTTAGCCGTTTTCCTTTTGTTGATGGCGTGGGCTTCTGACTTGTTCATGGCGTGATCATCAGGGTTGTAAACCCTTTTGTTTAAATTGTTGTTGTTTTTCTGAAAGGAGTATGACTTCGACTCCATTCGAGCATTGGTGTGCCAATATAGTTTTATAATGATTTGTTTGTGTATATGTATTACATGTGATTTTCGTTCTGAGAATATCGATGAACTACAATTGCATAGAAACATATTGGGAATAGGATATCTCTTGAGTTTCCAAATTTGGATTATCTTGAAAATCTCTATTGTATTTTATGTTGTGAATGATAAAACTATGATGACCACGGTAGACAGAATGACTGGAGAAGTCCAATCACATGTCATCGTTTTTGTTTTCCTTTTGCATATTTTTACAATCGATAGAAGTTAGGTTTAAAACTATGTTTTAGTGCAGGGTGGAGACTATCTCTGTGCATTCTTTTCGACTAAGTTGAACCATTGCGTAGTTGCTATACTTTTTGAATTTATATGTATGAATGTTCTTTTATAACTACTATGACTGGTTGGTTGTACAACAACTTGGGAAGACATATTCTCATATATATATGTTAGGTGTTATAGATTATATATATATATGAATGTCGTTGTTTGAATGGACTTCTTTATCCATGTTTTCTTTATGTATTATAGACATATATAATTGTTGTTGTGGTTTTTGAAATTAGATATATGAAAGTTCCTTTATAACTGCTACAGCTGGTTGGTTGTACAGCGATTGGAAAAAAATATTCCTATATATATAGGTTAAGTGTTATATATTACATATATGAAATGTTTCCCTATATATATATATATATATGTATAAGCTGCTGCTGTTGGCCAATTATGCAGCGATAAGTGTTGGAGAATGGGTTATCAAGTAACGATTTTGGAAGTATATTTCTGTATGATTGTTGGAAATACAGTCTAGGAGAGAAGCTACAGTCAATAAGATAGTAAATATCGCAACAAGGATGTTGGAGAGTGTAACCCTCAATTTTGAGATGAATAATACAAGATGTGGCAATTTTCTTGGTGGACGTAGCCCGGTTAGCGAGTGAACCACATGTATATCTGGTCTCTCTCTCTCTCTTATGTGTGATGATTTTGTTGGTTGCATCCATTTTCGAATTCATGTATGAATGTGATGTCTTATTGTTAAACTAGATGCATCCTTATCCTTTAAACATGTAGAATTCATTGTTTATAAATTGAGTAAGTAATATAAGAAGCGTTATTCATAGTCGAATATGAGCTCAATCTGGAAGATGAAGTAAGTGACATACATAAATCATGAGGTTAGTTAAAATAGTTAGACTATTGTTAAACTAGGTGTATAGTTGTAACGTTTTCTCTTACCTATAATTGTTCCAAGTAGGATAGACTAAATGTTATGGTAAGGAAGTTCTATGTTGTGTAAGTACAGAGTTATTAAAGATGTTTCATAATTAAGTGAGATTGTGGAAGATTGAAACAAGTATGTTTTGAACATTTCTTTTAGGCATAATAAATGGTCATTTGGTTGATAAAAGTATGACTGATATTTGAAAATTACTATAGAGGAATTTCGGGATTAAATAGATGAACTCATATCTTATCTTTATGAAGTCTTTGTTTCAGTTTAAATAATCATTGCAAAATGTTTCTCTTATAATAAGAAGATAACTTAACCAAAATACTGACCTTGTTCATGGGATATGTTACATGATGCAAGCATCTCAACAATGAAAAAAAGAACTAGCAAAGATCACTTCAGTGTTGGACACCCAAGTAATTGCAGCTGCTAAGCCTGTTGCTGATACTCAAGTGATTGTTGTAATTACCCAGATTTGTTATGATCAAGTGATAGTTGTGACTAAACCAACTAAAGGGCAGAAAAATCACACTTATGCATCCCAAATCCCTACCTTAGACATTATTGACTGTGATGTTGAAGATGAGGTACATCCTTTTGTGCCCATGGTTGAGGAAGTGACTAAAACTTCACAGACAATTATAGATTTATTGAATGCTATTGAAATGGATGACTCTGTCACAGACCAACAGATCCTTGGGAGAACTTCCAGTGCTGTTACCACAACCTCAACACTTTTATTTTCATCTTTTCAAGTTCTTTCAACTTTATCATCTCGGTCAATAATACCACCTTCCATATCCCAGTTTTTCCATACAATAACTTCCATTGCTGCCCCATTTTCAACTAGCTCAGTTCCACTTCCCATTTTTCCATCTGCTTTAGCATAAGTCCAGTCTTCGACTGTCCCTCTGCAATCGTTTCCATCCATCTTATCACCACCATCTACTGATGAGAAAAATCCAGTTCCTCCTTCTTCAGCACAAGCTGATGACATCCATGTTCCACTTTCTGAAGCTTTTAGTTCAGTCCCTTCCCCAACCTCTGCACTAGCAGTTGTTCAAAATATCCCTTCCTCCCTAACTTCCCCTCAAGTCACTATGTCTATACCTAGTCCCACTACTACTCAAACATCCTCATTGGTTTCAACAGTAAATGTGACTACATCATTTACTGTATTGGTAGTTAAGTTTGAAGAAGATATTGTAGTTCCTCTTGGGAATTATTTCTACAATAAAACAACTAAGGCAGTGGTAAGAAGAGGCAAGAAAAGGAGCAGGGATCAACGAGGATTGGAGGCATCCACTCCTAATCAAATAATCTGGGCTAAGCAATCTAATGATATCCAGGCAGAAGTAGTGGATACAGCTGTAGCTTTGGGTGCATTTGCAGGTGCAAATTTTGATTCAATGAAGACACTGAACAGGGAGATTGATTTGAAGAAGGAAGAATTGAAGAAGCTTAAAGAGCAATTGGCCAAAACTAATCAGGACCATGAAGCTTATGTTTCTTATCTCAGGAAGAGATTTGAAGATAGGTCTGAAGATTTGCATAGGAAGAATACCTCTCTCCAGGTTCAATTACATAATGCACAAGTCCTGAATGCTACCAATACACAAATGATAGCTGTGCTTGAGAAACAATGTGATGATGAAACTGTAAGTGCAGCCTCCTCTACCTTCGCTAGGTTTTCCCAGCATGAGTTTAAGGACTTGTCCATTCTGGTCAATGAAGAACACTACAAATTGCTGACTGAATTATTCATCACTCTGGATGAAATTCTAAAGACTCACATTGCTTTTGGAAAGATGTTTGTTACTCTTGATGGGAAGATAACTAAAGGATAGCAAGCCTCTAAGGCCAATGATGATGTTGTGGGGTGGCAGAGGTATATTAAGGAGAGACCAGATGACGTCCCTATTCTTAGTAGTTTCCATCCCAATAAAATCAGGACTGCTTTGTGTGCTTGGCATGATCTCAACGATATGGTTGAAGATACTATCCAGAAAGCACAAGCTATTTACGGAAGGAGGTGGTATGTTGTTGAAAATATCATGGAAGTGTTGCAATTCTCGATCATGGATCTTATTGAAAATGCATGTCCTCCTAAATTGATTATTGAACAGGTGGAATGCCGATGTGAGGAGGCCAAAGAGAAGATTCACCATCTCGAGCATATCAAAATTTTAGACGTGGATCATTTAATTAGGCGACCCGTTTCCATGGAGGGTAAGATCCACATTTTTATCTATATTTGGCATAAGCTGGCTAAACACGAAATAGAAAGTTTTAAGTGTGATTCCCAGTTGGGGCTTGTGTCAACAAATTATCCAAATATAGATGAGTTGTTAGATATTTGGGCCAAGTGGCAATATTTTCTTGGCCATTAGTCTAGTTCAAATTCTGTAATCCCTGTTTTGTGGGAATTTACTCTTTGTATCATTTTGTAATTATTATTTAAAGGGTAGATCTCTTGTATAGGGGGAGGATGGATGGTGAAGGAACACAATTGCCATAAGAGACTGGAGATGCTCTGTTATTATAGACTATGTAATGTTTTGCAGGCTTTAATACACAGTCAGCTTTCTTCAGTTATCTCTTTTTTTATAATTTGTCAAATGTCTTTGATAGATTGTGATTTTTATTCAACACGTTCATTAGATATTTTTTATCATTTGCAATCAATAATTTGCATTGGTTTATAGTTCATATTTCTCTTAACGTATGATCTCTGTAATTGATGTTTTAAATGAATGTCTTTATCTAAAACATTTTATCTATTTTTGCAAATGATTCACAGAAAACATTAAGTCAATGTTAATTTGTCAATTAACATTCCAGATACAGGATAAGCTTGTATGTATTTAATTCTTAAGCTATTGTTGGTTGAATGTCTTTAACTGATTATATCTTGAGCTACTAAGTCAAGATCCAGTTTTGCATGTCTACTGAATTGGTGAAAAGATTTAGTAATTTTCAGATCAAAGTTATCTTGTGCACAAACAAATCATTCCTTTTATAATAGGCCTGACTTAGATTAGATTTCTTTTCAAAGTTATACTAATTCTTAGGATTAGGAAAACTCTTGTCTTTCTTCATAGGAAGACATATCCTTTCTAGCATCAAACACACACACAAGTGCCAACTAAGGCCTTTGTATCTGTGGGTGTTAACTACACCAAACAACTTGAGGATGGGGTAAAACTTGTGTAGGATTATCTGAAGCCTTTGGCAAGGTTTTCATCCCTTGTTGTTTTCCTTGAACAAACTATTCCAGCACATGCACAACCGAGGCATCAACAAAGCCCTATGATGAGGCCTAAGGTTAAAAAATGGCTCAAGCTCACGACAGATAAAGCCCCCATTAGGGGTTAATATTCACTCTAGAAAATACCAATGTTGCATTGGGAGTCTAGGAAACTCCATCCAAACTAGGGAGGATAGTTGAGCTACTTGATCAACATCAAATTCTTCACTCCATGATGATAAATTATTCACTGTATTCATCATTCCTAATGCTTTTTCTTATATGTCACATTCAATCGAATTTCATGTTTACACATGAAGGAGTTCCCCCATACACAACCCCCACATTAGCATATAGACATACAAATTATCCTTATTGTTTCCCATGCTACTCCTTCAGATTGTAATAGTGAAATAATACTTATTAATGTCTGGCCAATTTCAAAGACTATTTAACTGTTGTTAAATTCATTCCATACAACATCAATATGCAAACCAAATCTATTATTGTGCTTTTACACTACTACAAGTAGTGAACCTTTGTTGGTTTGCATGCGTTGAACACATTAATTTTGGTCAATATTTGTAAGTCACAAAAGAGTTTCTAGGTACCCTACAATTCAATTTTTTTTTCCTAAAGATTGAATTCCCTTGCCAAACTTTTTTATTGTCCTACAAATAATTTTGGTTAGCACCTTAACCCTATGATTCTAGCTAGCTTGATGTCATCTTAAAGTTTCCACCACCTAGAGAGTCTTTGAATTTTATGAAATGATGGCCAACAAATGAAATATGACAATTGGATATTAATATCTTCTGCTTGTGCAGGTGGTAGGTTATAGATTGATTCAGAATGGGAGCATTTGTAGTGCATTATGACCTTATATTTTCCCTCTTACCAAAATGTTTTGGGCCAGGCCTGATATATTCATAGACAATTCCATTTCTTAACCCAAATATATTCATTTCATATTGTTCATCAAAGGTCCATATTACTTAAAACAAAAGAAAATTTGTTTGGAACCATAGCTAACCTTTTGACCTATTTATATAGTTTCCAGATGCCAACACATTGTTAACCATTATTACCTTCAATTGTCCCTCTTACCATAATGTTCGGGTCCAGGCTTAGTATATTTATAAATGGGTATACATCAATTATCTTATTGTATGTGGGACAACTCTAATTGAATAAAATCAAATCTTGCATCATCATATTATTAAAAAAAAAACTAAAATATGAATGTAGGTTTCAGTGGCATGATAGAAGGAACAAATCCTAGTAGATATCAATATCTACTTAATTCAAAGTGAAAAAGGAAGGATTTCCAAATGTTATTCACGATCTCCTTGATTCTACCTAGATTGAATTCTACTTGGGTTGTGACACATGCTCAAATGACTCATTATTTGAGACACATAATAGAATATTGGCAAAGACAAAACCTGCAATTCCATGGTAGGATAAAAGGACATGATTAATATTGCTCTAAGTAGAGCTCCATTTCATCCAAATTATCATTTAATTCCAAGATTCAAAACCATAGAGATTAATTCCAAGGCACATGAGAAAAAAAGGGGAGATGAAACAAAGAATTTACTAACCTGAGAAGGAGAGGTATATTTTTACTCCGTTACTGCAGAAACCCTTGCCCGCCTCTTCAAGAACCTCTAAGTTTTTTCAATTGCTGTGATTTTCTCCATTGCTACAAGTCCAAATATATAGATGTGAATTTTCCAAACCCCAAAATGAATTTCCAACTGAAGTGAGATATTATATGCCATAAACCCCAAGTTCACACCCCCATTCAACTGACATAATGGCCTCTCAGCCCCAAAGAAACTCCCTCCCCTTGTTGGCTTTCAAACTAATCTAGAGGTTTTCCAATATAGACCCAAGTTCTTCGCAGTTTAACTTAACCAACAAAACCCCTTCTCATCGACCCTTTCGGCAATAGCCTGCAAACAGGATGAGGTCTCACCCGAGGTGTAGCTATGGGGCTACTGCAGAATCAGGTTTCCATAGTGATGTGATGAGTTGTTCAGACAGGAATACTATGCATCATACTCTTAGACTTGTGCTGTGAGATGAGGACTGCGCGACAATAGAATGTGTCATGGTCCACACTTCCAAGAACTAGTCACTTGCGCAAGAAAGCACAACCAAGGGCTGCATGGTTCGGGAGGGATACAATTAATAGGAGAGCACAATAGAGTTATATGCTTCCTCTTCCAAAATTTTCCAATAATAAAGACTTTACTTAACACTTGGTCCTTCATCTACTGCCTTAGATTATTAAGCTTCCTAATAGACACAAGTAGACAAAACACCTGATACTACGCACTTTTAGTGTTGCGTGTCAAAAGGGTTACACAATCCATATTCTATATGTATTTGTGACTATTCAATTGGCTGATACCTTTACAAACTTAGAATACTGCACATTCAACATTCATTCATTCCTATAATACTTAACATATAATTCCCATCTTTCTCCTATGGCGAATACATGTAAAGCATTGATACATCAACTTATAAATGAGAATCCAAGCATACAATGTAAGCAAATAAGCAAATGCATGCACACAAACAATCACACTACACAGTATTTAACGTGGTTCACCCCTCAGATGGAGGCTACGGCCACAAGAACTATTGTTATATTAGTCTCTGGGAAGGGTACAACAATTCTTTGTCTGCACAGTCAGCTGCAGACTCTCTTCTCTCTCAAGATAGGTCTTTGCGCACTCAGATGCAGAGCCTTTACAATATCTTCTATGCTTTAGATTCAACAATATTCAAGACTTAAAAAATGAAGAGTAACCCTTTTCCCATACAAAAATTCCTTATTTATAGATGATGCCCGTAGGTCATGTCTTTACAATTCGAAGGCTAAAACCCTTAGGTTTGCAAAACTGTCATGGTTTCCCCAAAACTGGACTACTGGCTTCTAGTAGCGAATATTCCATCATGGCTGCCTTCAGCGCATGCCTCATGTCGCTATCGGCCTTCCTATCACAGGCATGCCCATAGGTCGCTTTCACCGAGCCGTTCTTCCTCTAATGGTCTTGTGTGACTGGTTTAGGTAGTTGTTCTTTCGCATGTGCGACTAGTTGCTTTCTTTCCGATTTTCTCATGCCTGCTGCTTAGCACTCCTGGAGCATCTTTACCAAAAATAGACCGCCGACGGTCTAACCAGAATCTTGTGCCATATTCCATCCAACACTCTTCTTTTCTGGATCCACGTAGACTGGACACATCGCAATGCTGTCTCCTCATAGCATCAATCTTCGCAGCTCTACCGACGTTGCGCTGCACGTAACTTCGCAGCATCCAAAAACTTATAGAAAAAATACTTCAACTAAACTGTGCTTAGCTCCGCAGTTCCAAAAATACTTCTTTCTCAATATTCCCCAGTTGTGCCAGGCCCAATAGGCCCCTAACACTTACATTTGGCTCGCCCTGGAGCCACTTGGAACTTCTCCAATTTGTTCCTCCTCTTGCGGAGCTAGCTTCGCAGCGAACTCATTGTATGTGCCAATCGGCTTTTCGACTGCGTCCTTCGTATCTTGCTCGACTTGCTTGACTGTATCCAGCATCTCAGGTGTTATCTCATCCTAAATCTGTCCTTCAACCTGTTCTTGATTTTCATGCAACTCCTTTAACTACTCCTCGATCTCTTGCGATATCGTTCTAGTGTCCTCCAGTAATGGTTATGACTTATCACCCATTTCAGTCTCTTTTTCTCTTAAGGTTTGCACTTCCTTCTTGAGGGCGTTGATTTCCTTGTACTTCTGAATCCTGTCTCTTGGTAGTAGGGCCTTCACTTTTGCATCCAACTTTTCCAATGTTGCTTGCTTATGTTTCATAGCGATCTTTACTTGCAGCAATCCTGGGTCCTCTTCAAGGGTGGTGAATTCCTTCGACGTTGCTTCCAACGGACTCTGGCACTTAGCCACTTCGGCAACAATACTCTCTGTTGCGGCCTTGACCTCCTTTGCTCTTAACTGTTGCTAATATGTTGTGGTTTGTGGGTCGACCTATGCTTCCAAAGCAGAAATCTTGGCTTCATGGATGAGCTCCATATCTTGCATTTCTGTCCTAAGAGTGTTAACCATTTCTCCAATCTTAACAATATTATCCACAGGGTCTATCTGTACCTCAAATTCTTCTATATCATTTGCGACCGTGGTGATTGTGAATTCTAATCTTTTCCAACGATCGTGCTCATCCTGTAGTTCCATATCTCTCCATGAGCTAGCTTCCTCCAACTGCTTGTTAGTTGCTTGCAGCTTCACTTGTCCTTTCTACGCGTCGGTAGTTCTCTCATGCATTTCTTCAAAAACCTAAGATTGAAAATAGTGTAGACTAGGCAGTGGTATTTTTGCAAGATTGAGCTCCACACACTCTACATCCTTCATGTCTAGCATTATTTGGTCTGGTAATGGTATCCTTACAGTTAATGGTTCCAGATGGACAATGCAGGACTTCGCAGGCACAGTTATGGCTAGCTGCGGCGTCCTCTGTTGTGAAGTTCCTCCTGACTTCCCTTCAGACTCTCAGTCTTCCGACAGGGGTAATCTTTTTTGTACTTCATCAATTTTCTCTGTAATCCCTTGCAGCACGGTCAGATTCTTCTGTAGACTATCCTATATCGCCTTATCCTTTTTCTCCTTGTCAGTCATCAGATCTTCCATCTGCTCTGTGAACTTTATCCCGATCATTTCATAATCATCGCTCTTGAGTACTGCATCTAACTTGCCATTATTAGCTTTCTGCTTCTTGCGTGCTCCTTTTTTTTGTGCTAGGCTCTCATCTTCCTTTCTTTTTCCCGTCTCCTTCTCTTCAGTAATAGGACATGGAATGGGTTCATCCTTGCCGGAGTCGCTTGTGACATCTACAATTTCCACTCAAAACTCGGTAGGCCATTCTTTCATGATAGTGTCAATATCGTCTTCATACATATGGTAGTTGCTTTGGTACCATTCAATGTTCTTCTTCTATGCTTTGGTTGAAATGAATATGGAACGCATATCAGCATAAAAATCAATAGTGCGAATATATCGACTTGTTAGCTGATTTGTTATCTACGGCGTGAGGATGATTGCTTCGCGCAGCTAGTCATAATATTGGTAGAACACCTCAGTTGTCGCATGCTATCTTTGTGAGTTCATATTTACCCAAATATTTGCGTAACGGACCCCTTTGCAATCATTGGTATCAGTAATTACGCTGACATAATCCTATAGCTCCTTCCATCCTATGAAGGCGATCAAAAATATCTGCCACATAAAATGGAAGTTTCCTCCATTGAGCTGTGTATCATTTAATTCCTCCAAGAACTCATTCAATAAGTATTGGTAGCAGTTGAACTATTCTCCCTCTGTGGCTCTGGCGCCAAGTAGTACTGTGCCCACAGGAACGTGCAAAGGCCTGCATTTTATGAGAATCTTGCCCGCTAACAGTTGAATGACAAACTTTGTTGCTCTATCCTCTATGTCATTTGTCTAAAAGCCCCTCTTTCCTTTGACGATGGCTTGAGTTTTCTTCATTTGCACCACTGCTTCTTTGTCCTTGCTTTTCCCTTGGAAAAACTACTTCGGGTCTTTACCCCTTTTACTCAATCCAGTGATGTGGTGGATAATGTCAATGGTCAGGTCGACATTGCGGTCAAGCCACAAATATCCTTGGTGAATGCATACCTTCAGTGTTCGCATCACCACATTCAGCTCTGGCGATCTATCAAAATGCAGGATTCTAAGCAAATTGAGCAGTACAGACTTGACTACTCCTGATAACTAGCTTTCGACAACCAAATGGAGCTCTCCCTTTACGTCTTTCTTCCAGCACATGTATTGGTTGGGATGGAATTGTGGGAATCTCGGCTCATCATTTTCTTTTTTCATCTAAAGCAGATCATAATCTTCCCATCTACATTCTGGAATTTTACCCAACAAATTTTTATCGACATCGATGTGCTTTGATAGGGGAGAGAGAGGGATGTCATACTTTGCATTCTTTGCTAAAGCGAAGACCGGTATGTCCAATGCATGCGGTGAGATATAATCCGGGGTCATTGTCAGAGGTATCTCTTTATCATCTATCGGCCGATTCTGCACTGCCGAACCCATCTTTGGTATTTTTGTTCTTGGCCCGATGGGACCTTTTCCTTTATCTTGCATTGCTGGAGCCGTTCTCGGTGATCTTCTAGATGCTTGACCTGGTTCTAAGAATCCCTTCTTCGATGGGGTTTTCATTAACCCTTCGATCCCTCCATATTGAAATACCTTCATAGTCTCATAGACCGTGACTTCTTCATCAATGGAAGACCACTCACACATCCACTGGACAACTTCTGCAGGGTTTCAGATAGCTTACTAGAGACAATTTGCAGAGTAGTGAGCGCAGGGAAATTCTAAGTGTTTGGTAATGCCCACGAGTCTGAATGTAGCATTACTTATAGGGGCCTCTGACCCACTCCTTGCCCCTTAACAACTAGATGAGCATTAAATGTGGTATCCGTTGGCCAAATCCGGTGGATATCTCAGTCCTTTCCTTCATAAACTCATTCAGAATGGCTATTTATGCATTAAATACCCAAGCGGTTGCTGGAAAAGTACTGTATAATGGCTATTTTCTTGACCAACATTATAACGACTATTTTTCTGGAGTGCTGCGTCGAACAGTGCGATAGGTCATCATTGCTTCTGCGCAGTTACTTCACGGTTTTTGAATTATTTCCCCTAAACTTAACATCTTTCCTTGTTCATTTGACCTTTGCAACTGCACGGTTCCACTTTTCTCTTTCTTTTCTTTCTTTCTTTCATTTTTTTTCCATGCACAGCTTCAGCAGTGCTGCGCGGTATATACATGTTCCTCCTCATACATGGTGTACAGACTCTTCTATATTTCCAGTGCCCACTTTCAACTGTACTTGGAACTTAGAAATGTCGTTCTTTTCCGATCGTTACAGGTTCTGCGAGGCAGGACTATCCTGATAGGGTTTTAGTCTGCTTCCATTGATTAAACAGACCAAGTTATCTCCTGCTAATGTGGCGAACTGGACTGCACCAGCATTAGTAACATGTATAGCAGTATATGGTCCAAGCCAATGCATTTTAAACTTTCTAGGAAATTTCATGAACTTGTTATCATACAGGAGGACTAGATCACCTACCTGGAAAGACTTGTTCTTGATGTGGTGATCATGCCATGCTTTTTCTCGTTCTTTCTGCACTTGTGGGTGGAATCCTACAATGAAGCGATCTTCTTCCAGACCAACCAAGTGTAGCAGTCATTCTTTTAGTGCCTCCTAATCCTCCATACTTGTAAACGCAACTATCCTCAAGCTGGGAATGATATATTCCATTGGCATAATTGCTTCCTGCCCATAGGCTAGCCTAAAAGGTGTGTGGCATGTCAACTTTTTACATGTTGTCCTATATGCCCACAGTATAGCTGGAATGCACAGGTCCTAGTCATCCCTTTTCACATTGCATACCTTAGTGAGCACATTCTCCAGTATTTTATTGAAGGCTTCCACATTTCCATTTGCTTGTGGGTGATAAGGTGTACTGTGCTAATGATGAATGAGAAATTATTCTGTCAATGCCTCAATAGTCTTGTTCAAAAAGGGAGTGCCTTGATCACTCATCAGAATCTTTGGGAATCCAAACCTTGTAAGGATGTCCTCAAATATGAATTGCGTTGTAGTATTTGCACTGCAGTCTTTTACTGGCTTTGCTTCGGCCCATCTGGTGAGGTAGTCAGTTGCAGTAATAATATACCTCGCATCAGTTCTCTTTCCTGGTGGGTTTATAGGTCCCACAAAATCAATTGCTCATTTTTCAAATGCCTGTAGCGTCAACTATGGATTCAATGACATTTCGTCTCTTCCTGATGGATTTCCTATCCTCTGACAGACATCACAATTCTGATAGTGTTCCTTTGCATCTCTATGGATCGTAGGCCACCATAGCCCTGCGCGTAGTATCTTCTGCGCAGTAGCTTTCCCTGCATAGTGACCCCTTGCAACACCTGAATGTGCATCAGCCAATATAAATGGCTTTTCGTGCTCTAATACACATCTGCGTAGTACTTCATTTGGTCCCAATTTGTATAACTGCCCCACAATAATAGTGAAGTATGTTGTGCACACTACTAGATGCTTCTTTTGTTGCGTGGTGAACTCTATAGGTGCGAATCCAATAGTAAAAAAATCTATAATGTCTTGATAATAATCATTAGCAACCTAGATTGCAAACAACTGCGCATCAGGCGGATCGTCTTCATGGCTTGTCGACTCTTCTCCTCACTCAATCCTAGATAGGTGATTAGGTCCCAAGTTCAACTTGCCTGGCTTAACAATGATCTCAAAATCATATTCTTGGAAGAGTAACATCCATTTTCATATTCGCCCCCCTAACACTGGCTTATTGACCAAATATTTCAAAGCAAAATGGTCAGTAAACCTAAAGAAGTGCACACCAAGAAAATAGTGCCTGAACTTCTGCAGTGCATAGACTATAGCAAGGCCTTCTCTCTCAGTAGTGGTGTAATTATTTTCTGCAGATGAGAGCTCCCTACTCGAAAATGCAATGGGATGGTCAATACCTCCCTCTCCTAGTTGTGCTAAAACAACCCCCAATGCTATACATGACGTATCAATGTGCACATGGAACGACTTCTCCCAGTCAGGAAAAACTAGGATTGGCGCACTAACCATCTTTTCTTTCAAGTATCGAAGCTTTGTTCACAATCTACGTTCCAGATGAACAACGCATCTTTCTTCAGCAGCTTCTCCATTGCTGTGGTTATCAGTGCATAACCCTTTATAAATTTTCTGTAGTACCCAGTATGCCCCAATGTAGTACACAACTGCTTAACTGAATTTGTTGTGGGCAAGTTTACTATGACTGTGATCTTCGCAGGGTGAACCATCAATCCCTATTTATAGACAATGTGTCCCAATAAAATCCCATAAGGAACACAGAAGACATACTTCTTCAGATTCAACGAGATCTGATGCTGTCTACACTTTTCCAGCATCATTCTCAGGTTCGCACAATGGTTCTTCAGCAGTCTGAACACATTCCAGTCGTCAAAATAAGCTTCTAGGAACTTATGCATGAAATCTTTGAATGATGCGACCACGACTCTAGAAAAGATGGCAGGTGCATTCTTCAGACCAAATGGCATCACTGTGTATTGGAATGACCCCCATTCTATAGAAAAAATAGTTTTGTGTCTATCCGCTCAATCAATCCTGATCTGATGGTATCCAAAAAATCCATCAGTAAAAGAATAGGCCTTGTTTCCCCCAATGTTATCAAGCACCTCATCAGTGAAAGGTGCAGGAAATGGGCCATGCATTGAAGCATCATTCAGTTTTCTAAGATCCACACAGATTCTGATCTCACTCTTTGTTTTCCTATCCTAGATAACCATCAGGCTTATCCACTCAAATTCCTCAATAGGCTCAATAATCCCTGCCTTGAGCGTCTTCTCCAGTTCTTCTCTAACTCTCTCTTTGTATCGTGGGTTCAGACGATATGGTCTTTGCTTAACGAGCTTCGCACCAGGCTTAAGAGGTATCTTCATCACCCCTAAGTCCCCCAAAATGCCCTTCATCTCTTTAAACTTAGTTGGGAATAACTCCTGATATTCTTGTAATGTATCTGTGATCTCCGCAACAGTCTGATCATCTCAGTAGTCTCCAATGGATGCGAACTTTGGTTCTTCGCTGGTGTCAATGTTCACTTTCTTCATTTTTATGGGCCCACTCACGTCTAGGATTTCCAATGGAGGTCCCTCTACCTCGCGTGCACCTTCGAACTCGGGTATGTTTATGTTGCGCAAATCATCCTCATCATTGTCTTCTTGTCCTTCAACCTCTTCAGCTAGGTTATAACATTCCATGGCATGCTCTACCTATTCCTTGCAATTTGACTATAGGCTCGTAGGTATGTTGTCTGCCCCAAAGAATTCCTCTAAATTCATATTTCTATTTGGACATTCTTCTCTGAATATTCGTTCCTTAATTATTTGCAAAGCGTAATGTATAAGTGGGTTCTCATCCTCAAAACTGAAGTCCTTCTGGAAGTTCACAGTCAGCATGGCCCAATCTGTGGTTCCTCTACACAACTCCAGGTCTAGGTACCATTTCTTTGGAATGTCGTTCTCCAGCATGTGTACAAACAGATGCACCCAATTTGTGTGCAGTCTCTCCTTCCATGATTTTGAACAAACCTGAATATGTTGTCTTGGATCTGTCTGTCCATTATATTTCTCAAAGGTTAGGGTAACCTTATCAGCAAACATGATCTGCATCTTGATTCTGCATTGATCCCATGTGGTCAATGTCTGCTTATGCGCAACCTACCATCTGGTAGGTGTGTCACGCAGTGCCATATCTAATGCTTGTAAGCGATGTTCATTTGCAATTGCTGCAGTATATTCATTGATAAAAGAATACACATTAGAGAAACCATCATAGACAGGGATTGGGATTACCTCATTTCCAATCCAGTGTAGTGACTTTGTAACCTGCGCGCATCTACTTGCTGATACTTTGTGCATGCGGCTTTTCCAATTCTCCAAGCCTGCGTCCATTCTAAGATGCAAGAACTGTCACATCTCCAACTAAGTGTACCATAGGAAATCGGATTAATATAGTCTTCCTGGTTCGCAGTCATCTGGTAAGGACGATCGAAATCTTGAGCTCTGGATTCCTCCTGAATCGGCTCGCTGTATCTCTCTCCATCTGCAGGGTCCAGTGGTGCGATGACCTTGAGGTGTTTCCCTTTGAATATCATCTTCTCCATCTTCAAGTTTATAATAGTGAGATTTTCCATAGCCCATTCAATCCCCAGTAGCACAGGATAAAGCTGACTATCATCGACAATCTCGATCACTTCAAAGTCTACATAACTTTGCACTCCGTCAATGTCAACAATCATAGTGGCTAACCGTCCAAAGGGTATAAATTTCTCCTGGTTGGCCATTCTCAATTGGATAGGTGACCATGATCGATTTGGTCTCCCCATATGCTGCCATGTCTGTTTGTTTAAGACATTTACTTCGGATCCCAGATCAAAAATGATCTCATCCATTTCATAGTCTCCAATCTGAGCACTGAGTCGCATTTATCGGCCTGTTCTTTTGTTTTTCTTGATCTAGTGAACTGTGCTATCAGTAATTTCTGTTTCACTCTGCAGTTCATACTGATTTAACAATTTTTGCAATTCTGCTATAACATCTGGGCTCTTCAGCAACTTCATGAAGCTCCTTAAGAACTGGGTGACAGAGGTGTCTGTCTCTGTTGTGGTGCTCGTATTGTCATAAGCAGCCGGTATGTCTTCTACATATGGTATTTCACTGCACAGTGGGATTCTCGGTGATATGGGTGTTGAATCTCTGAGGATTCTCGCGCTTCTGTAAATGCTTCCTTATTATTTTTTAAGTTGAAAGGTGGTGCTTTCCCCGCAGCTTTTCTTATCCATATTTTTTCAAGAGGAGACTGTTTAGTGTTAAAATCTGTAGAAGTCAACACTTCTACTCCTCCATCTCTTCCTATCATAGTGACACTTTGCATCACTAAGTTAATACTGGGATCCGCAGGTCTCCTTTCTAATGCGATCAACTAGATATTTGGTTTCGGCACCTTTGGCCGCTTCCTTTTCTGCATTTCTACCTCTAGGACTGGGCAGTCTTCAATAACATGATCAAATGATTGACAATAACTGCATTTAGTGCATGGTTTGGTATAATCTGTAGATACATGGCTGTCTTGGCCACAGTTATAATAGATTACTTGACCTCGGCCCCATCCCTATGTTGGACCGTTATTCCTTCCCCTCCAGCGGTATCCTCCTCCTCTGCGGCCTCTGTATCCTCCCTGATCCTACTGTGCATTATTTTTTTTATGTGGGGTCTCTTCTTGGACTCTGTACACTCCTCCATACATATGCTCAATATCTTTCTTTCTTTCTAACATGAGCTCATATGCGTGGCAATTGGATTCATCATGGCCTACTGACTTACAAAAATTACAGTATAGGTTTTTAGGTGTTCTTACGTATTTATGAATCATGTGGAAGTCTTATGGGTGATGTCCCCTAGTTCTTCAAATTTCACACCATGGCCCTTAGTGTGGATTTAATGGGTTTTTTCCACCCATGTTATGGATTTCTTGAAATAAAAGGCAATGATCCTTAGTGTGTCATTCTCCATTACAACCTGTACAACAAACTTGTTGTCTTTCTTGTTTTCCTTCCTTGATATCTTGTAACTGTAGTGTTAGGGTAGATAACTAGTTCTGGATCTAAGACATTCCAATGCTACTTTCTGCAATCGGTGAAGCTTCCAACTTCACCGTGATCTCCAAGGATTCTGCCTACGACATAACCTTCTACTGCATCAATGGTTGTCTGATATGAGGCAACAACGCGGCTATAAAACATTCCTTGTGCTGCTGCGGTGCTATAACAAAGCTTACTTGGTCCAACAGAGTCTTAAATTTCTAATCAAACTCCCAGACTATTTCATTAGGTTTCTGTTTGATCTCTTTCAATTCTATTATACACTAAGACTCTGACTTTGGCTTCTTAAATTCTGCTAGGAGTGCAACCTTGATTTCTAGCAGGGTTTTAGGCTGTGCCTGCAAGTATTTCATGAACCAATACAAGGCTCTATCTCTAAAAGTGGTAATGAGTTGCGCTTGCTTCAAAACGTCATCCTGCAATTGCTTTACGCTCCACACGGCTTCACATAGAAACCAGTGTTGATCAGGGTCTTCTAGACCTGTTCCTTTGAATATCGGCAATTTGATATCATCGACCACTCTCCTTCTAGGTGGCGTGGTTCTCTGAGTGGGGCTAGGGATAATATTTTGAGGTTGGACATTCTAAAGTGGTACAGCCTGAGACTGACTAGGTGGATTCGGAATAGCCTGGGCACCTGCTCTTGCGGTGTTATCAATACTAATGTTCTGCGGTGCGGGTTGTGCGTTGCTCGCAACCGGTGGGTTATGTACGGATGGGATCTAAGATAAGGGAGGTGTGGTATGGGAAACTGACGGATTTTGCGGTGTATTAGGCTGATAGGTGGAAGATAGATGTGCGGTTTGGCTATTGGGGTCAGCTTCTGAATGTATGTCTACACGAAGTCCAGGTCCACTAGTAGTTTGCTCAGGGACGAACTTGTATCTCTTTCCACTTCTCAGGATATGAATTTCTTCGTAAGAACCACTAAATGTACTGTCTACCATGACAGATGCAAGTGTTTTACTGTATTCTAAAAACACCTTTCTCGTCTAAAAGCATTTTAATATATAAACTGAGGTTGTTCAAATACTTACCTCGGATTCCCTTGAAAAACTCTCGTTCGGCTACGCTGTAGGACTTTAGCATGTCCAGAGCGAACTGTGTTACAAAACTCTGCAGTGTACTGTCAACCCAGAAGTCAATTGCGTGTACAAATGGACTATCTAATGCTTTGATCCTTTCAATAAGCTCTGGTTTCCACTCCTTCGGTACGTCTCGTGGGATACAGTTTCTGTGTTGGACGAGTCTTGACAACCACTCATCAAGCTCATTCCCAAAAGATGCCCAGAAAAATTTGTGAACGTCTTTCCATAGGTACTTATTCAACCACTGAATGTCATAAAGATGTGGGTGTCTATTTTCTTTCCTTGCAAAGTCTCTCTCTATCTTGTCACACCAAGCCCAGATTTGTTTCTTGTCGGGATACCAATAGTCGACACCCATCTCAACTTCTTCTGCTTCGCACATCATGACTTCAATTCATCCTGGATTCTTAGCGTGGCAACAAAAGCATTTGTTGGATTTCCTTTTGATCTAGAGGTTTTCCAATATAGACCCAAGTTCTTCGCGGTTTTACTTAACCAACAAAACCCCTTCTCACCGGCCCTTTCGGCAACAAACTATGAACAGGATAAGGTCTCACCTAAGGTGTAGATATGGGGGTACTGTGGAATAATGGTTCCACAGTGATGTGATGAGTTGTTCGGACAGGACTACTGTGCATCACACTCTTAGACTTGCACTGCGAGCTGAGGATTGCGCGATGATGAGTTATAGTCTACTTGGTTAGGATACTCAGCTCTGACCCGAGAGACCCGGGTTCAAGTCATGACAACAAAACCATTTGTTGGCTTTCAAAATGATCTAGAGGTTTTCCAATATAGACCCAGGTTCTTCGCGGTTTAACTTAACCAACAAAACCCCTTCTCACTAACCCTTTCGGCAACAACCTACGAACAGGCTGAGGTCTCACCCGAGGTGTATCTATGGGGCTACTGCGGAATCAGGTTTCCACAGTGATGTGATGAGTTGTTTAGACAAGAATACTATGCATCGCACTCTTAGACTTGCGCTGTGAGTTGAGGACTACACGATGATAGAATGTGTTGTGGTCCACACTTCCAAGAACTAGTCACTTGCGCACCCAAGGGCTGCGCGGTATGATAAAATTAATAGGACAGCGCAGTAGAGTTATACGCTTCCTTTTCCAAACTTTTCCAATAATAAAGACTTTAATTAACACTTAGTCCTTCATCTACTGCCTTAGATTATTGAGATTCCTAATAGATACAAGTAGGAAAAACACCCGATACTTCGCACTTTCAGTGCTGCGTGTCAAAAGGGTTACACAATCTAGATTCTATATGTATTTGTGACTATTCAAAGGGCTGATACCTTTACAAAATTAGAATACTGTGCATTCAACATTCATCCATTCCCGTAATACGTAACATATCATTCCCATCTTTCTCCTATGGCGAATACATGTAAAGCATTGATACATCAACTTATAAATGAGAATCCAAGCATCCAATGTAAGCAAATAAGCAACTGCATGCACACAAACAATCACACCACAAAGTATTTAACGTGGTTCACCCCCCGGATGGAGGCTATGTCCACAAGAACTGTTGTTATATTAGTGTTTGGGAAGGGTACAACAGTTCTTCGTCTGCGCACTCGACTGCAGACTCTCTTCTCTCTCAAGATAGGTCTCCGTGCACTCATCTGCAGAGCCTTTACAATATCTCCTACGCTTTAGATTCAACTGTAAAATTAGTCACAGCAGATCTAATGAACAAGTAAATCAATCACAACAGATGAATATAGAAAATATGGTGTAAAACTGTGCAAAACATGCAGCAGTGCTCAATATCCCAATAAGGGTGAATGAATTACAATAGAATACAATATCTGTCAATGAGCAATTCGAATTGACTAAGTAGGCCATTCGAATCACTGAATGGAGTAGCTTGAATCCAACTAGGAGTCCTCATCATCAATCGGTGGTGGTCATCAATGCACAAGAACCAGTCATCCAGGTGTCAATCTGAGTCTAACTGAGTGTAATAAGTGTAACTGAAGTGTGTAGCACTGATTAAGGAGAGGGAGGCTCAGTGGGGGCGCATGGGAGGCTAACTGAAGTCAGAACAAGTCATCTAGTCAATCTGGAGGTCCAACGGAAGTGAAACAGTCAGTCGGGAGTGAAACTAGCCTCAAATCAGGGAGAATCGGAGCTAACTGAGTGTACCTGAAGTGGAACTGCAGTGGTAGGTGAACAAGTGCGCCCTTCTTTGGCAGTAGGTGAGAAGTGGGCGCCTTTCATCCTAGGAGGGATAAAACTCTGTAGTAAGTGGCTCCCGGGTGCTAGAATGAGGTGGCTAAGGTGCTGGAGGCATCAAACTGGTGACTGGGATGCATGCAAGTGCATGCAGGTGCATGCAAACCCTAGATTCTGCATGCAAACCCTAATTGCATGCAAGATCCTGAAAAAGATGATGTGGATATCCGAACACCCCCCCTCAAGCTAGACTATGATGTGCCAACAAAAATAATGTGGGGCCCTGGTAACTAAGACCAAAGGTCACCCCAATACAATAATCCAAAAAATGCTGAAAATAAACTAAGTGAGGAAAGAGGGAAAACCCAGTGGGAAGAAAGCCCCCCCTCAAGCTAAAGCATAATAATGAATCAATCTGTCTCCACCATGATGGAACTCACCCCCAACAGTGAACGGAGGTAAGAGAACTTCTTCTCAGTGAAGCTCTTGGTGAAGATGTTTGCAATTTGCTCATCAGTAGGGCAATATTGCAGAATGATGGTGCGGTCATGCACCAACTGTCGAATGTAATGCATATGAATATCAATGTGTTTGGTCCTCTGCCGCTGAACTGGATCTGTGGAGATCTTGATAGCACTTTGATTGTCACAAAATAGGACAGTCGAAGTAGTGCCACCAAAACCAAACTCGGAAAGAATGCCCTGCAACCAAACTGCCTGAATGCAGGCATTGACTGCCCCTCGATACTCTGCCTCTGCTGAAGAAAGTGCAATGGCTGCTTGCTTTTTGCTGGACCAGCAAATAGCACCATGACCAATCATGAAAACATAACTGGAAGTGACTTCCGATCAATGCTATCACCTGCCCAATCTGAATCAGTAAAACCAATGAAATCTAGCTCAGAATCTGCAGCATAATGTATGCCAAACTGTCTCGTACCTTGCACATACTGCAAGATCCGCTTGGCTGCTCGCCAATGAAGCTCATGTGGCCGCTGCATATATCTTGACACGGAACTTATGGCATATGAGATATCAGGCCGTGAGTGTGTCAAATAAAGTAGTGAACCAATCAACTGTCGATACATACTGCAATCTGCAAGTGGTGTAGAATCTCCCTCCTCAAGACTGATTCCTGAGAGGAATGGGAATGGGGCTGCCTTACTTTCAGCCATATTAAACTTCAATAACAGGTTGGAAGCATATTTTTGCTGAGATATAGTGATCCCATCAAAATTTTGAGCTATCTCCAAGCCCAAAAAGTGACTCAGCAAGCCCAAATCGCTCATGTCAAAAGCTAGATTTAAGGCAGATTTTAGCTTGTTTATTGAAGTAAGTGTGCTACCAGTAATGAGAAGATCATCAACATAAAGTACAATAACCAACAAATTACCTTTAACTCGCTGAAGATACACATTCGGATCATATTTGCATCTTTGGAAATTCTGAGAAAGAAGGAAGGAGTCCATCTTTGCGTACCAAGCTCTTGGGGCCTGTTTTAACCCGTACAAAGATTTCTTCAATCTGCAAACTAATGATGGATCTGATGTGTAGCCCTCTGGCTGCTACATATATACCTCTTCAGCAAGGTCTCCATGTAAAAATGCACTCTTCACATCCATGTGGTGCACTTCCCAGTGCTTGGATGCGGCAATAGCTAAAACAAGGCGGATGGAATCCATCTTTGCAACCGGTGCAAAAGTCTCAGTGTAGTCCACTCCTTGGACTTGGGAGAAACCTTTTTCCACCAACCTTGCTTTGTATTTTCTGATAGAGCCATCAACAGCAACTTTCGTGCGGTAGACCCATTTACACTTCACTAATTTTCTTCCAGGTGGAAGAGAAACTAGCTCCCATGTGTTGTTCTTTTGAAGAGAACTGTACTCTTCATCCATGGCACTTTGCCATCTCGGATCTCGGTGAGCAGAATAGTATGATGTGGGATTTAAACCAGCCATCAAATAACAAATCTCAGGAAGTAATGGATCAGCAATAGATAGTGCCATACCTGCTCTTTGAAAGTCTGCTCTTGTTCGTCTCGGATCAGCAGGATTTCCAAGGTTCGAACCAGCAGATTGGAGAGTGTTTTGGGCCCACTTTGGTAACTGAGGAGGATCATAATGGTCGGATTCCAAACCTGATATGTCATGATCATCATATGCTGCTGAAATATCAGAAATATCAGAACTCATACCTTCATTATCGCTGCACGGATCTTCTTCTGGTGAAGGCGGTGAATCGACAGTCTTCTCCTCGACTAGTTGCAATTCTTGAAGTGGTTCTTCAAATTGCACACTGCGCTCTATGAATATCTTTTTAGATATGATATCCATGAGTTTATATGCTTTTGATTCTTCCCCATATCCTATCAATATGCACTCGGTACTTTGTGGATCCAAAGCTCGTCTCTTCTCAGAAGGAATTCTAGCCCATGCAGTAGAGCCAAAAACTCTCAAATTTGACACATCCGGTTTGTGACCAAAGAATGCTTCGAAAGGAGTCATACCTTTCACGGATGAATGTGGAACACGGTTCTGTATATATGCAGCAACATTGATTGCTTCAGCCCAAATATTTGCAGCCAAACCTTTTGATTCAATCATGCATGTAGCCATCTCTTTCAGTGACCAATTTTTCCTTTCTGCTACACCGTTCTGCTGGGGTGTGTAGGGAACAGTATGTTGGATCTGAATTCCGCTTTGGGCACAAAGTTGCAGCAAATCGGACTTGATATATTCCCCACCATTATCAGATCTAAGAGCTTTGATCTTGCTCTCAGTGGTGGTCTCAACAGAAGCCTTAAAATCCTTGAATTTTCCAAGCACTTCTGACTTGTTTTTGAGAAAGAATACCCATGTAAAGCGGGAAAAATCATCAATAAATGTCAAAACATACCTTGAACCATTTAATGACATATGGGGCAGCGGACCACTGATATCAGAATGGATCAATCCCAAAATAGTAGAAGCTCTGCTAGCTTTGCCGCGGTCGAATCTGTGCTCGGGGTGCTTCCCAATGATGCAACCAGTGCATATTCCCTTCGAGGAACGGAGTTGTGGAAGCCCATCTACCATGGATTTGTTTGATAACAGCAGCAAATACTTATAATTAAGATGTCCAAATCTTTCATGCCAAAGCCTACTAACCTCATTACCATGTGTGCGAAGAGCAGTGGGATTTGCAAGCGGAATAAAGTGTGAAAACTCATAGCATTTTGCAGTGTGATTTGCCTTTCCGACTGCAACTAGTCTTCCACTTTTGATATCAGAAATTTCAACTGTATTAGGGCTGAATGTAACTTTCTTTGGTTCACTAGTGTGTGTCATTTGATACACAGAAAAGAGATTTGAAGCCAAGGAAGGCACATAGAGAACATTCTGAAAGCTTCCATGTTCTACATGAATCGTACCTTTGCCCTTTGAAGAAATTTTTGAGTCATCTCCCAAATGGATGGGGATGGAGCTGATTGGATTGAATGAAGAAAAAGAATCAATATTTGCAGCCATATGATTTGATGCACCTGAATCTATCAAGAGAGTAGTGGGCTTCGAAACCGTTGCCATGAGTGCTTGTCCTCTTTCATGATCATCATTCCTATCCTTCTTCCTTGCACCGTCGGGAAGAGTTATGTTGTTCTTTTCCAAAAGGAGGGCCATTTGATCTATAGTTTTCTTCATACATGAACTTTCAGGATGAAAGCCACAATTGCAATAAGTACATTTAGATTTTTGGTTACCTTCTTTTCCCTTTTTCTTGAACTTCGAACTGGATGGTGCATCCATTTGCTTGCCTTTGTCTTTTTGCTTGTGAGGCTCGAATTTGGGCTTCTCCTTCTTTTGCTTTCCTTTACCATTCGAGATCTTGGGTCCTTGAACATATAGGGCTGAATCTTTGGAGCTTATGGACCCCATTTGAATCAACTTGTCATGCTCTTTTGTGATGGACTCAATGAAGGCATTCAAGGTAGGCATCTTCCAATTCGGGGTAGTTAGCCGACCGGAATTGAAAGTAGAGACAAATACCGAATAATCTTTACCAAGCTTGCTTAGAATGGAGAGGATCAATTGTTTATCCTCTTTGATAACTCCACTATTCTTCAACTGCAAGTTCAAGTTCTTGAATTTTGTGAAGAATTCATTGATGGTCTCGAAATTCTCAGGACTAAAGGCAATCAATTCATTCTCTAATTGAAAAGCCCTAAGTTCATCCTGCTTGCCAAATAGTGTTTCAAGTTGCTCCCATATAGCTTTTGGAGTCTTCAATCCGCTGAGATGGAAGTGAATATCTTTGGAGATGGAGAGACAAAGAAGACCATAAGCTTCATCAAGCTTGTTGTAGTGTTTGGTTCGATCTGACACATTGTTTGGCTCCAATTCAAGACCAAGAGTGACTCGGTAGTAACCTTTTGAACGTAATATCATCTCCATATCATCTTTCCAATCAAAATAATTGAATGGGGTGAGGATAGGCTTTGAAGAAGAATATTCCATTGATAGGAGCGAGTCAAAATGATGTAGAAGGAGCTTGCATGCACAGTGTAGCGAATGCAATTGCTGTAGAGGAGCTTGCATGAACAATGTAGCGAATGCAATTGATGGAGACAATAAACCTGCAAATCACAATAAACCAAGAACAATAAGGTCGAACAATCCACCCTTTTAGAGTTGCATCACACCTGGGATTGGAGATCAAACAATGTTGAATGGGTCCAATGTATCAGATCCAGGAATTATGTGGTAACTCAAGCTTCTGAAGTGGTATTGGATGTATTTTCAAGCTTTGCATGCACAGGAGCGAATGCCCTTGAGATATCTCATGCCAAAACTTTTTGCAATTTTTGAGCAATTCAGTCAAATCTTCTTGTAGAAACACCTGTAGAAAAGAGATCTTGTCCCTGCAATGGCTCTGATACCATGTAAAATTAGTCACAGCAGATCTAATGAACAAGTAAATCAATCACAACAGACGAATATAGAAAATATGGTGTAAAACTGTGCAAAACATGCAGCAGTGCTCAATATCCCAATAAGGGTGAATGAATTACAATAGAATACAATATCTGTCAATGAGCAATTCGAATTGACTAAGTAGGCCATTCGAATCACTGAATGGAGTATCTTGACTCCAACTAGGAGTCCTCATCATCAATCGGTGGTGGTCATCAATGCACAAGAACCAGTCATCCAGGTGTCAATCTGATTCTAACTGAGTGTAATAAGTGTAACTGAAGTGTGTAGCACTGATTAAGGAGAGGGAGGCTCAGTGGGGGCACATGGGAGGCTAACTGAAGTCAGAACAAGTCATCTAGTCAATCTGGAGGTCCAACAGAAGTGAAACAGTCAGTCGGGAGTGAAACTAGCCTCAAATCAGGGAGAATCGGAGCTAACTGAGTGTAACTGAAGTGGAACTGCAGTGGTAGGTGAACAAGTGCGCCCTTCTCTGGCAGTAGGTGAGAAGTGGGTGCCTTTCAGCCTAGGAGGGATAAAACGCTGTAGTAAGTGGCTCCCGGGTGCTAGAATGAGGTGGCTAAGGTGATGGAGGCATCAAACTGGTGACTGGGATGCATGCAAGTGCATGCAGGTGCATGCAAACCCTAGATTCTGCATGCAAACCCTAATTGCATGCAAGATCCTGAAAAAGATGATGTGGATATCCGAACATCAACCATATTCAAGACTTACAAAATTAAGAGTAACCCTTTCCCATACAAAAATGCCTTATTTATAGATCATGTCCATCGGTCATGTCTTTAAAATTCGAAGGCTAAAACCCTTAAGTTTACAAAACTATCACGATTTCCCCAAAACCAGATTGCTGGCTTCTGGTAGAAAATATTCCATCCTGGCTACCTTTAGCGCATGCCTCGCGTCGTTGTCTGCCTTCCTATCACATGCATCCCTATAGGTCACTTTCACTGAGCCATTCTTCCTCTAACGGTCTTGTACGGCTGGTTTAGGTAGTGGTTCTTTCGCATGTGCGGCCAGTCGCTTTCTTTCCGCTTTGCTCATGCCCACCGCTTAGCACTTTTGGAGCATCTTTACCAAAAATAGACCGCCGATGATATAACAGGAATCTTGTGCCATCTTCCGTCCAAAACTTTGCTTTTCCGGATCCATGTAGACTGGACACATTGCAGTGCTATCTCCTCGCAGCACTGATATTCGTAGCTCTTCCGACGCTGCGCTGCGCGTAACTTTGCAACATCCCAAAACATATACAAAAAATAATTCAACTGAACTACGCTCAGCTCCGCAGTTCCAAAAATCCTTCTTGCTCAAAATTCCCCACTTGGGCCAGGCCCAACATCCCTCCTACTAGAGCAAACAATTTGGCGCTAATTAAGGGTTTTATGATCAAAACACAAACCTTGCTAATGCCAGATAAAATCCATTGGATTCGAATAACAACTAGTCAATCTTAATAATATAAAATCCACTCTATCCACATAGTCGACGGTGGCATCGACCTCCATTCGCATAGCTGTTGGTGGCATCGACAATATCTATCTCTTTCTACATAGTCTATGTGGCATCGAGGGTATCGAGCACCATGATAGTCAGTGTTGTGGATAACAGAGCTTTCCAAGTTTTTTGTAAATATGTGCCATGTCACATTAATGTTATTCTTTTGGGCCCATGATGTATTTTCAAGGTAGAATTTCACATTAATCCAAGTCTTTTGAGCCCGTGATGTATTTGCAAGGTAAAATGTGTAGATTGTATGCTATGAGGCTCACGATGTATTTTATTGCAAATGTAAAGTTTCACGGTGTGTAATGTATCACATGATGGAATTCTTGTATTATGCAAAATGGGGAACCATGTTACTATTCTAAAAGGTTTTGTTCCATGTGATAATTTTCAATCTGGAACATTTTAATATTACGGTATTCATGGCCCCACAATTCCTTCTTCGCTATTCACAAATTTTCGAGTTGTGATGTGTTGTGCAACACAATATTTTATTGTCTAACATTGTTTGTTAGGGTAGGATATGTTGTATAAAATTCCAATGAACTTATGACAAGAGGGTGGTTGATCGTGAGGCGAATCTCTTGTTTGGCACATATTTTTAATGATTTTGTGTTTTTCTCAAACAATATTATATTACAAACTTTTTTTAATAAGATATATATATATATATATCTATATATATTGTTTTTATTTATTTATATATTTTGTGTTTTATTCCACAATATTATATTTTAAACTTGTTTTAATAACATATTTATATATTGCTTTGTTTTTCATTTATATGTATTTATATTATTATATGAATGTTTAGTTTTTGTTTTGTATACAATATGTTGTTTATAATAAATATATATAGTGGATAGTTGAGTGAACATAACTGAGCAATCAAACCGACAAGGCACACCTTTGGATTGGTACCACACACAAGTATGCACACCTAGAGAGCGGGACATTGGGCACTAGATAAAAGAAACCGCTAACAATTGATGTTGACAAAAAACCTTTGGGCATAGGCCCCTATCCAAATGAAGATCCTACATTTTATCCCATTACCTCAACAACGTCCGTAGCAAAGGCTAAAGGTAGTAGACCTTTTAGACTTCACTCAACGGTAGGACGTGTTCTGGGAGATAGGGTGCAATGACCCTGATTGATAAACATGGTTACAAAATTATGGTTATGGGGTATGTCGATGGGTATAATGACACTAGTCAATAGTACATCATGATGATCAATTTTGTGTCTTGCAACTAGGACGTCATCATGATAAGTATACACAGGGCACTTATAATTTGGTGTCAATTAAATATATAGTGTGACCCAAAAAACATTACTTACAGCGGTTGTGACTTAAGTGACTTAAATATTAGAATCATGGCAACTCTTAATTTTTAATTAAAAACAATTTTACAAATGGATGGCAGGATTTTTTTCTCTTCAAAATGGAGGATATTGGTGATTTTTTGCAGGGGAGAGACCCAAGGAGAACTTTATAACTTTCCAAACTCAAGCACGAGGATCAGAACCATGATGAATGGATGCATACGAAGAATTAATTATATATTTAGAGGTTGTGAAATTGACAATTTTTAGCTAACATCATGATGACACAAAAAACATGAACTTGTCAAAAATTTAACAGACTATCGAGAGGGTCAAACGATGATGGTTTTGTTCAAACAAAATATGAACATGACCAGTATGAAGAGACAAACATAATGACACCAATTTCATGACGACATGATAATGTCGAGAGGGAAAGCCACAACAAATATCCAAGACTCGACTCAACCACACTATGATGATGCACATGATGCAACTTGATAGATCTGTCGAAGGGATAATACGAAAGAAAAAATGGTGAAATAAATATGGACATGATAATCTCATCAAATTGAATGTGACAGTACACATGAAATGATCTTGCAAAAAAATTCAGTAGGTTCGCTTATGGCATCATGTTTCGACACTAGCTTGTGTCTATGAATCCATCTACAATGTTACAAATTTACTAAATTTTAACACTGGAGATAGATTTAGATACTTCCTAGAAGGGGTCTCTGAATCCATCTGCAGTGTTAAAATTTAGTAAATTGTACAAAATCATTGTCAAAATTGTAATTTTCCATTGTCAGAGTGAAACAACTAAAAATGACCAAATAAATGACCAATTGTTATGTGGTCATTTTTAGTTTAGTTCTTATCCTGAGACCAAATTGGTCATTTATCTTGATCATTTTTAGTTTAGTTATTATCCCATGACCAAATTGGTCATTTATCTTGGTTATTTTTAGCTAGCTCATTTAATATTTCTCAATTTTGGTCATTTATCCCTTCAAAAAATTGTGGTGAACAAATGTTTTGGTCACCTGGTCACTTATCTCTCATTTTGTACTAGTGTATCTTTTTGTAATACATATACTAATACTCAGAAACTAAATAATAACTAATAAATTTCAAACAAATAATAGAATAGAACTCTAAATAAACTTATATGTACTTCTAGCCAACATTTTATGGAACAAGCTTGTTCCTCCCAACCTTAGATTCTGCAATAGTTCATAACCTCTCACCTTTTGTAGAGATCACCCCTGAGCAATACCAAGCTTACTAAGGATTAATAGTTAGGTATTTTTATGATGTAAAATCTTTAGTTAAGTAGACTTTCCAATAGTATCACTTTAATTAGCACTATGGCTCGTATATAAAATCTTCCTTCTGCAATTCAGGATATCACATCGCAAGACCCAATTAATATGGGCTAAATATTGATTTCTCAACATGATGACTGTGATGGATTTGTATTGTGGCAATGGGAAGACTTGCCTCTTGTAATCTTGCTTATCTACTATTCATTTTTAGGTTACTTAACCATTTTTATGAAATGGATTCCTCTCTCTTTTTGTCTAAATTATTTTCGCAGAAATAAAACTTGTTAGGAGGAATTAATGAGCAATCTCTCCCTTTACTTCCTTCTCTTCTTATCTTTTTTTGGTTCGAGAATGTACTTAGGGTTTTGTTTTATTTCCTCACATTTCTTGAATTCAATAAATTATTTTTTTTCTCAACTTTGCTTAAATTTCTCTTCATATGTTTTAATCACTGTTACAAAGCTTGCCTTCTCTTTTAACAAGTTGTTCCATATCAAGTTAGTGGAAAACATTATAAATTAAATATCACTTTAATCACATACAATGTTCTTTTGTTCATGATTCCTTGCATCACACATAGGTCCAAGTCTTCCTAAATTATTTCAAAACATAATCAATTCCTCTGACTTATCAAAACATAATTAAGTCCTTTGACTTATGAAAACATAACCAAGTCCTCTAAATTATTTATTAGAGGTAAGGTTTTGGGACATTGCATCCCACCCCCGGTAAGTTTTAAACTTGTTACAGAGAAACAAAGCATACATATTATTTAAATCAAAATAGATTTACACCACGACATTCACACATAATACATAGAGATTTAGCCTAGAAACCCTTAACCGGGAAAACTAGCAAAACTTAGAGCTGCACCTCTTATTTTCTCATATTGATCATTAACCACTCACAATACAATATATGTATTCCACAAAATCCAAAAATCTAATCTGTTACATTGGATTAGAAAATAGACTCCAATCCCTACTGCATGCCTTTCTAAACCAGGACCTTAAAACCCATTTTTTTCCTTTAGATATGTGATAGCACTCCTATATCTAGTCATGTTCTTGGATGCGCCATTGTCTACTAGTAATGTCTTAGCACTAGTGGTAATAGATCTCGAAAGGGCCGAGACAAGATAATAGTCCTTCTTTGTCTCTTTATCATTGGATTAATTCTTTCTTGTAGGTTCATCTTCTGTAGTAGTAAAAGCATGAAACCTACCCTTGAACTTTCCTCTTTGCTTTGCACAACATTCTCTTGCATAATGGAACTTCTTATTGCAATTGAAACATTTAAGTTTAGACTTATCAAAGTTTGTTGACACGGGATTAGAATGCATGAAGTGCCATTAGAGGAAATTTGAGGTCTAAAATGGGCCTCCTAAGGAAAATAATAAAATAATAGTTGAAATAATGAAATAATAGTTAAAATAATAAAATAATATTTATTAATTTTGGAGGAAGAAAGTAAAAAATGACTTTATTTGTTTGTATTTTCAACATATCTCCCTATGCTTTTACTCAAATATCGAGCAGGAGCATTTGTTGGATGTGGAATTAAATTCTGCATCCAACGAGTATCCGCAGTACATACTTTTGATGGACCTCGTTGCCCTGAAAATAAGAAATTCCTGAAAAACGTGATGAAACATCATCATCACGTTTTTTTCAAGTATGTGAAGTCGCGTTAAGTCGCAGCTTTGGAGATGAGTTAATGCATGAAGTTGTTCGGTGATGTTTCTATTTTTGTTGATGTGTTGTGAATGATGGATACTATCTAAATGATGCGATATGTTTCAGATTTTGTTGTTTTGTTGCTTAACATGTAATATGTGAATGTTGCTTATATGATGTTGATGTGAATGTTAAGTTAGATCTCTTGTTTCTGGTGGGACAGAGTAAGGTTTAATGCATGTTCTATCCATAGTGCGAAAACATGGTTCTTGCAGCCCCCTTGATCATCTCAGGTGAGACCTCACTCGCTTCGCAGGTGTTGTTGGAAGGGATAATACTTTTCCGGCTCGGTGCTCAAGGGAGTTTGGTGGGTGTTTGTTGATAGCAGTGCAAAGTGAACCCATGTCAATAGTCGCTGTGTCAACAAATGGTTTTGTTGTCGGGACCATAGAGTGAAGAGGAAAAGAGAGGACATGTTGTGGCATCCAACAAAACCAGAGATTCAGGATTAGTTTGATAAGAAGGCACAAGAGTTGGAAGAAGAAGAGAATCGCCAACCCGGATGGTCAACGACTGAGTGGTTGCAAAAATACATATACTCCGACATCCATGAGATGTTTTTCTGTGAATTCCCAGTGTTGCTGCAGGAGTGGTTGGCGCAATTGACGTTTCAGAAGAAAAATTGCCAGGGTGGTGTTGGCACCCCAACAACTCCCCTTGATTTTTCCAAAATCAAAGGGCCCCCATTAGAATTTTGTAAATACTTAGTATTTGGTTTTCTTCTATTTTATCTTGCTTGGTTTGATAGGTGATTCTATGGCCTCTTTTCTTTGATCCATCACTCCTTGTGCTACTTTCCTTTTGGCTTGGTATTGATAATAAAGAGACTTGGTGATATGATTAATTTTGATCAATTCCTTGATGATGATTACATGCTTTTATTTGAGGTTTTATCAGTTAAATACATGCTTTAGTGTGACTTTGTTCATTTGTTATAATTGAAAAAATAAATTGATTTGCACTTTATTGGAATAAAAATAAACTATAGGTTATAATATTTTTGTTTCTTATTCCAAATACATACTTATATTAATATGACTATGAAACAAAATTTATTTTGATAAGAGAACTTTGAAATATAATATTATTTTTCATATTAAAATTAATTTTTCCAAGTTCTTATTAAACCTATAAATTTGTTTATAACTATTTTATACATCCATTACAAATTGATTTTATCAAAGCACATTAAAATGACTAATAAAACTTTATCATTCTTTATCATTATCTAAAAGAGTTTGAGATTGGTTACAAATTTAATATATGACATACTAAAATAATAACTTAATATTTTGGATTTCCATATTTGAAATATTTATATTCACGTTGAGGTATATGAGAGCTCATGGCCCTTTTTTTTTTTATTTTTTTTATTTTTTTTAGGAGTGCATGGATTATAGATTTTCAATGGTATCTACCCAAGGAATGAATGATTGAAGTAAACAAAGTCTTTTTATTTTTGAAACCGTTTTATACTAATAAAAGGGACATTAATCTTTGTTTTCCTTTTGGCAGGATGATCTTATATCCATTTTTATTAAGGATGATATATCCATTTTTATTAAGTTTGCATCGAGAAGAGACTACGTGGATGCCAGCTTGAAGACATAAATCTGGTCATGATTTTCACCCAAGCAAATTGTAACTGAATTATGAGATGTTCATGCAATAAACACCATTAGATGCTTTTTACAATGAATTATGACAATTTGGTGCGCTTCCAATGAGCAATATCTCCGGCAACAATAGAATGAGTTATTTACGCATAAATTTATTCTAGATCGTTTCCACAAATTACGGAAGAACTAATAACGCATGCTGCAGGTATTTTCTTTATTTGGACTTTTTCAGAACTCCAGCTCATATGAATAGGTGTCTATGCGTGGAAGAGAAGATTATTGAAATAAAACAACTGTACAGATTGCCTTTCTTTTTGCATCAAAAGCATTATCTTGGCCGCCATATCGTTAAAATTAATTCGCCCTGGATTACTCAGTAGCTTTATTTATCCGCAGAAACGGAAAATTGTTGTAGAATTGTTGGCAAATAAAGCATAAATGAATTGATTATTAGTGAATCCCGTCTTCAAAGGGCACGTTATCACTATTAATCGAAAAGCCAGGTGATTCTAACTTGTATCAGGAACAAACTACCAGATCGCGGAAGATGGGCTACCTGTCCATTTTTCTTTCGAAGCATCTTCGTGTAGACTCTTCAAATTTACCGTCACGGGGATATAGTTATTGACGGATAGAAATTTCACCTATTCTTGATAGTCCTTAGCAGAACTCGATTAGAGAAAACTTTAGTCATCAAAGAGGGAGGTCATTTTATTTATTTTATCTCTTGCATCAATTCTCCAGTTTCGATTATTTCTACTTATCCACGTCCCGATTCATGATTTGAATGAATAACTAATGTATGGTTTTCATTGCAGGAAGATAACGAAGGAATCAATACAAAGCCACCGGATCGACGAGATTAATCCATCAGGTGTTCACATAATGCTATCAGTTTCACGGTCTAAAATTGAAGCGGCGAAGTTACTGTCCATATATTCACTGTTAAATGACGCGTTAAAAGGAAACCATTCTAGAAGATAAGGGAACACCTGATCGCCGAAATCGTTGAAGGATTTGTTGAAGCCATTATAACTTCCCAAAGATGCTCGTCGAGATGGTCATACCTATTCACCAAATTTTATGGAGGAATTCTTCACCTACAATTATGTGCCAGAAATAGATTCCATTTTTCTTATAAAAGGAGCTTGCAGGATTCATCTGAGGAGGGGGGGGGTTCTCAGCAGAATAGAGAGGACTTTATTATTCTCAATTCTGTTTCTGTTTATAAATCTTTATGTTTATAGATAGGAGGGGAGAGAGCTCTGCAGTTTTTGAAGGTCTTTACCTAGGAACTGTAAGATATTCATTTTTTCTGTAATGTTTATTCCAGAAGAAGAATCAGTAATCTTCTCTATATCGATGGAAGCCTTGTGTTATTTCTACCCAGGCATAATTTGAGACCAGAGATCATTGACATTGCAATCATCTTTGTACTTGATTGGGATCTGTAAGATTTTATTTTCACAGTTGAATAGAAGTTTGCATAGAGATTTTATGCTCTTTTATAAATCAATATTCTTTACTCAATTGATCATGCTAGATGACTGCAAATTTGATGTGTAAACAATATGTAAAAGGTTATTGTTAATCTCATGATATTGATGTGCTTTAAATGTTTAATTGTTTATTTAAACTTTGTTTTAAATAAATCAGTAAACTAAAAATATTCTTTTACAGGTCAAAACCTTCAAGCTTGCTCCTAATCAGGATAGTTAAGATAGAATAGAGTAGTTAGAGTTTTCGATTTTATTTTGTAGTTGAACCTATGGGATTTTTAGGAGCTACTAAATTATTGTTTACAGTTTAGGAGCTACTAAATTTTATGTTTTTCAGTTTTTTTTTAATTGCATCATAGATTAGATTAATTTGCATCTTAAGATTTCAATTGCAATTTTAGGCATTCATATAAGTAGTTTGACATACTCTCGTTTGAGAGAAAATTCATAAGGCAGCAAGGCATTTATTCCTGTGAGAGTTAGCTAATTCAAACACATCGAAAGTTGTTGTAAGCGACCTGTGTGGGCTAGCTCTCCTTCGTTGGCCTCGATCATAAAATCGGGCCAACAAGTGGTGAAACTGAACTTCCGCACGCTTGAATTGATTCGACAACTGAAGCAAGTAGACAACAAGGCATCAAGGGATTTCGACGTCTGGGTGGATATCATTCTAGAAGGATATATATTACAGAATTTGTCGTTGACATGATCAAATCGCATAGTGATGTAGAGAGGAAATTTTTAAAGGGACCCCACGAAAGATTTATGTTGTCACTAAAAGTGTGGATTAAGATGCTCATCTGCAAAAAAATAATATTGAGGATGACCACTGACGATTAAAATACTGGTGTGTGGAGGTTGAGGGTACCGCGAGAATGCGGGTATGATAAAACGATGTGGGGTATATGGACATGAGTGACGACGAGTTATTGAGGGAAACTGAGGAAGGTTGTGGTACCCTGCGAAGTCGGGTGAGGTTTTGGAAGCTCGAGAAGAAGAGGAGGACTAAGATTGAGAGAGAGTCTCTTGAGGTGACCGAAACAAAGAACTGTGAAACAAGACCACACGGGACGAAGCGACCCTGCTGCGATGAAGGAAGCAACCAGGCTACCACCGAAGCTGAGAGAGAGACACAAAATTACAACATACCCACAACTCCACCCACCACACCAAACTTTGGAGGAAGGAACGTAAGTTCATCACAGTGTTTCCCAAAGTGTCAGAATAGTGGTAAAATGAGAGGATCAGTAAATAATAGTAGGAGAACAAGGATGGCAGGAGATGACATAAAAATGCCAATTTTCCACAGGAACCGTGTAAAATTAGTCAAAGCAGATCTATTGAACAAGAATATCAATCACAATGATGTAAAACAAATTGGAGTAAAAATTGTGCTAGAGAGATGCATCAATGCTCTATAATTTAGAATGGTAGAATTACACTACAGTACTGTCACAATGAGTGAGCAATTCGAATTATACAAGGAGGTCATTCGAATATACTGCATGGCATAGCTTAGCTCCAACTAGGATTCCTCATCATCAATCAATGGTGGTCATCAATGCACATGTAACTATCAGCCAGGTGTCAAATTGAGTCTAACTGATTCTAACTGAGTGTAATAAGTGTAACTGATGGTAATGGCACAAATGTAGGGAAGGAGGCTCAGTGAAGGGTGCATAAGGAGTTAACTGCACTCAGAATAGGTATTCAAGTCTCATCGGAGGTCAATCGGACTCATAACAGCAGTTAGGAGTTATTCTAGCCTCAAATCAATGAAAGACAACTAGCTAACTGAAGTGAACTGGACTTGTAGGTGATAAAAAGCGCCCCTCTTAGGTGGTAGGTGCATGTTGGGCACACTAAGCACTCGGAGGGCTAAAACTGAGTGGAAGGAAGCTCTCAGGTGCTAGAAGACTAGGGACTAGGTGTCGGAGGCATCAAACTGGTGACTGGGCAGCATGCAGATGCATGCAATGTACATATTGAATGATGAGATATCCTAACACCCCCCCTCAAGCTATACTATGATGTAAAAAATAAACTGTAGGGCCCTGGTTACTGAGACCAAAGCTCACCCCAATACAATAATCCAAAAATGCTGAAAATAACCTAAGTGAGGAAAGAGGGAAAACCCAGTGGGAAGAAAGCCCCCCCTCAAGATAAACATAAAATGGATCTAATCTATCTCCACCATGATGGAACTTAGCCCCAATAGTGAATGGAGGTAAGAGAACTACTTCTCAGTGAAGCTCTTGGTGAAGATGTTTGCAATTTGCTCATCAGTAGGGCAATATTGCAGAATGATGGTACGATCATGCACCAACTCTTGGATGTAGTGCATATGAATCTCAATGTGCTTGGTCCTCTTCCGCTGAACTGGATCTATGGATATCTTAATAGTACTTTTATTATCACAAAATATGACAGTCGAAGTAGTGCTACCAAAATCAAACTATGAAAGAATACCCCGCAGCCAAACTGCCTAAATGCAGGCATTGACTACCCCTCGATACTCTGCCTCTACTGAAGAAAGTGCAATAGCTTCCTGCTTTTTTGCTTGACCACCAAATAGGTCCATGGCCAATCATGAAAACATATCTGAAAGTGGAATTCCGATTTATGCTATCACCTACCCAATCTGAATCAGTAAAACCAATGAAATCTAGCTTAGAATCTGCAGCATAATGTATGCCAAAATGTCTCGTACCTTACACATACTGCAAGATCTGCTTGGCTTCCCGCCAATGAAGCTCATGGGGCTACTGCATATACCTTGATACAACACTCATGGCATAGGAAATATCAGGCCTTGAGTGTGTCAAGTAGAGTAGTGAACCAATCAACTGTCGATACATAGTGCAATCTGCAAGCGGTGTAGAATTTCCTTCCTCAAGACTGATTCCTAAGAGGAATGGAAAGGGAGCAGCCTTACATTCTGCCATATTAAACTTTAATAGTAGGTCTGAAGTATACTTTTGCAGAGATAATGTGATCCCATCAAATTTTTGAGCTATCTCCAAGCCAAAAAATTGCTTAAGCAAGCCCAAATCGCTCATGTCAAAAGCTAGATTTAAGGCAGTTTTTAGCTTGTTGATTGTAAGGAGAGTGCTACTAGTAATGACAAGATCATCAACATAAAGAAAAAAAAATAGAAAATTACCTTTAACTTGCTTTAGGTACAGATTCGGATCAGATTTGCATCTTTTGAAATTCTGAGAAAGAAGGAAGGAGTCCATCTTTGCGTACCAAGCTCTTGGGGCCTGTTTCAATCCATACAAAGATTTCTTCAATCCGCAAACTGATGATGGATCTGATATGTATCCTTCTATATACTTCTTCATCAAGGTCTCCATGTAGAAAATCACTCTTCACATCCATATGGTGCACTTCCCAGTGCTTGGATGTGGAAATGGCCAAAACTAGGCGGATGGAATCCATCTTTGCAACCGGTGCAAAGGTTTCTGTTTATTCCACTCCTTGGACTTGGGAGAAACCTTTTGCCACCAGCTTAGCTTTGTATTTTCTCATAGAGCCATCAACAACAATTTTCGTGTGGTAGACCCACTTACATTGGACCAATTTTCTTCCAAGTGGAAGAGAAACTAGCTCCCATGTATTGTTCTTTTGAAGAGAACTATACTCTTCATCCATGGCGGTTTGCCATCGTGGATCTCGGTGGGAATAATAGTATGATTTGGGATCTGAACAAATCATTAAATAACATTTCTTAGATAATAATGGATTAGAAAATGAAAGATCCATACCTTCTCTTTGAAATTCTGCTCTTGTTCTCCTTGGATCAGCAGGATTTCCAATGTTTGGAGCAGGAGATTGTAGGGTATTTTGGGCCCACTTTGGTAACAGAGGAGGATCATTATGGTCAGATTGTGAACCTGATATGTCATGGCCATCAAATTCTGATAAAACATCAAAAATATCAGATCCAATTCTTTCTTCATCTTCTCTTGAAACTTCTTCTTGTAGAGACTGGGGATCGACAGTGTTTTCCTCGACTAGTTTTAGATCTAGAAGCGGTTCTTCAAACTTCACACTTCGCTCTATGAATATATTTGTTGGAGCCTAGGCCGTAGCTATGCTAAAGCTGCGAATTTTGAGGAAAAAGCACAAGTGTTGAAAGGAAAGTGCTAATTTTGAATAAGCACCAATTTTGGGTAGAAATGAACGGTGCACAGTACCGCGCCAGATGGACGAGCTCAGCGCAGATTACGGAACGGAAATCGCGGAGCTCGCATGCACACATCAAAGGAGAATGAATGTGGCCAAGTAGAGAGCTTAACTACCACAATAAATGAAGCGACGGAATAGAGGGCTCAGTTACCCTCATTAAGGCTAAGTACAGAAGTTATGGTTGCTCTAATCAAGGAAGAGCAACGGACCAAAGCATTGAAGGCGAAGGACAAGGAGCAGTGAATGATGAAGCGGCGCCCATACCCTCAATCTGCGCCGAAAATCATGGAGCCTGCAGGAAGTAGCGACGTGAATGCAAGCGGCGCCTACAGTACACCTAGCCATGACCGCGGTTAGGGTTTTGGGGGATTACTGCTGGGAAAGGCCCACAGTTTTGTAAAGGTGCGACCATCAGGGCCACCTATATATACGTGTAATTGTAAAGGTTAGACGTTAGTTAGTTAGCTAGCCATTAGATGTTTAGACGGTAGAAAGATAGAGTGGTGAGAAGGCCATTGTAAGTTGATGTTGAGGTTACAGACAGTCTGAGTTGACATCTGAACCATTGTAATCTCTGTAGAAGAAGAGACTAGATCTAGAGAAGGGCTCCCAGCTGTGTGCATGGAGTTTCCTGGAAAGATCAAAGGATGCAGCTGTGTGCGCAGCATACTGTGTAATTTCCATTTGAGATTAATATAAGATACACTTCCCATGGACGTGGTTTCCCCGTGGAGGTGAACTACCTAATTCTCATTATTATGATGCTGTGTTATATGATTGCATGTTTTAGTTCACTATCTATGTATACATGAACATTGCGTTATCTTTATGAATATGTTAAGTAAGTTCTCGAAGCTTCCTTGGTAGTTACAATCGTTAAGTGTCGAAGGAATCTATAGAACGCTGTCGCTGCGGCGATTAAGGAGTGTGTTGCTGCGCCGTGGCGCAGGGCTGAAAATGGTACAGTATTGGACGCAGAGGGTAATCGCCTCGTGCGCCGGAGCGGAGATACCGCGCAGCTAGGCTGGTGAGCGTAAATTTCAGTGCTGTTGCGCTGAGAAATCTGCGGAAGAGTAAGATGTTCCGCTTTGAGGAATCCTCTTGTAAGAGAGAGAGAGGGAGAATATTGCAGTCTCCACGTCGCCTAGGTTGAGGAAACCTGATTCCTTAGCCCCCCCATAGCCACTTCGGGTGAGACTTCGAGCTGCTGCGTAGCTCATTGCCGAGAGGGCCAGTGCACCAAGGGGTGTTTGTTGCTGCGCATCCTGAAAACCTGGGTCTGTCCAAAAGCAGGCAACAAATTGTTCCGTTGCTGGGACTTGTTATTTCGGCGACGTGCGAGATTGATGCAAAACCTAGATAAAAAGGAAGCCAACAAATGGTTTCGTTGCCTTACGACTTGTTGCCTTGAGACTTGCTCAGCCAACAAATGGTTTCGTTGTCAGCTTCAACCATATTACCTTGAAGGCAATGTGCTACTGGAATCCTACAGCTAAAGAAATTCAAGAATGGTTTGATGAAAGGCTAAAGAGTTCGCTGAACGAGAAAATAGAAGCTCTAGGCTTCAGACAGAAGACTGGTTGCATAAGTATATTTATACTGACCTTCACGAAATTTTCTTTGTCACATTTGCACTTGAGTTGTATGCGTGGGTAGCCAAGCTAGCAGATACTAGACCCACTGTGCATGTTGATTAACCCATCACTTGGACACCTGAGCTAGTTAGCATTTTGAAGCGGGTAGATAATCTTGTGTCCCGCGCAGTAGACTTTTGGTTGAACAGTCTGCTGGAAGGATTCATCACCGAGTTTGCAGTAGATATGAGAAAGAGCTTCAGCGAAGCTGAGAGGAGCTTCTTCAAAGCACACAGGGGTAAGTTCTTAAATTCTCTGAACTTATGGATTAAAATGCTTCTCTATGAAAAAGGAAAACTATGCATAGCTTCCGATGAGTAGCATAGACAAGTAATGTCCGCAGATTCTGATAGTGATCTTGAACTTATTGGTTGCACTCGTAGTGGAAAACGGTATAAAGTAGGCCTTGACCAACATTCTTTTGAGTCTATCCCAAAAGATAGTCAAGCTCCGAGAGCGAGCCATATAGAGAGACAAGGGAGTACTCATATCCCTTATCACCCTTTTACACCGCAAAAGCCAGACGGGGCTCAGTATAACCCCGTAGCAACACCGTCTAGTAGCCCGCACGGTACTTCTAGTACCTCAGCACCACCTTTGTTTAACCATCCCGGAGGCACTGCTACAGCACCTCCACCTCAACCTAGCGCAAGAAGGATGGGTGATGACATGAAGCTACCAACTTTTAAGGGAATAGGGCTCGAAGACCCTAAGCAACACTGGTTCCTATGTGAAGCCATTTGGAAAATTAAGCAAATTAATGATGATGCTGTTAAAATGGTTCAGTTAGCAACCACACTAAGAGAAAGAGCCTTAACTTGGTTCATGAAATACTCAGCAGCATAGAATAGGACGCTTGCTGATGTCATAAATGCTATGATTAGAGAATTCAAGAAACCTAAATCAGAATCACAGTGTATAACAGAGCTCAAAGACATAAAATAGTTAACTACAGAGTCAGTATGGGACTTTGACCAGAAGTTCAAAGCCTTGATAGATCAAGTAAGCTTTGAGTTTGCACCGCAGGAGCATAAACAATGGTTCATTGCTGCGCTGCTTCCACACATTAGACTTCCTCTTATGCAACAGAATCTCACTACTCAGGAACAAGCTCTAGAGATGGATATGAAACTAGAAGCTTCACCAATTGCTAGAACAAGCAACGATGTTGCGCAGTTGTAGAACCAATTAGCAAACCTAACCTTGCAAGTGGATGATATTAAGAAAGGCAAGGAAGTTAAAGAAGAAATTTGGTGTACAAAATGTAAAGCGCAAGGTCATTCAAAGGACCATTGTCCCGTTTTCATAGAGTATATTGCAACTGGAGCACCTAACCCTTTACCACAGCCTCAGGGACCTTGGTGTGAAATATGTAGAACTAGAGGTCACAGACCACAAGAATGTCACTTGTTACAGAAATATGTACAAACTCCAAAGAATCTATATTGCAATTTCTGTAAATCAGTAGGTCATGATGAGAACAATTGCAGAGCATATGACCTTATGATGGAAAGAAAACACGATGTTTATAGAGTACAGTCAGAGGCACAAGGACCCACAGCAGGTCCACAGTATGACCAAACTCGCGACGGCCAAGCAGGAAATTATAGGGGCCGCGGACGCACAGTAGCTTTTGGTCAAGGAAGAGGACAGATCACTTGTTATAATTGTGGAGCTCAAGGTCATTATGCAAGGGATTGCCAAAATCCTACAACCATCTGCAGATACTGTAAATATTATGATCATGTCATTGAAGAATGCCCTCAATTGATGGCTAAGATGCAAGCAAAGATGCCATAGGTTAATCAGAATATTCAGTTGATTGGAGCAGAAAAAAGAGAACCAGATCCTACAGTTAATATAGTGACGCGCAGTGGAGCAACTACTGGTACGCCAGAGTTGGGAACTGGAAAGCAAGCGACGCAATGGGTGCGCCGTGCTAATATTAAACCATCTCCGCTCGACCTGCAGAAGCAAAAAGAAGCATTCAATCAAGCTCAAAAGTATTTCTCAGACCCACGAGCTTCAAGTTCTGTCGCAATTCCACATAATGATATCAGATCGCAAGTGCTAAGACAAGAGAACCTGGTGCAAGACCAGGCCACCACATCTGGAAGGCCTGATGACGAGGAGGATGCACTAGGAAGTGTCCATGCTTTCTTGAGAAACTGTTTAAAGTTGTTGTGCAATGAAAAAGCAACTATGGAACTTCAACACCTATTGGATCAGTGTCAACAATCTGCGTCGATGAATAAACCGCAACGTGCTATTCACCAGATTGGGAGTCATACTAGAACTGGGAAAGAGATGAGGCTCACAGCGCAGATTGGAGCATTTGAAATGGACGAAGTCATTTTGGATTTGGGCTCAGAAGTTAATGTTCTCACCATGCATACATGGGAATAGATGGGTAGCCCTCAGCTTACAAGATCTCCTATCCAGCTAAGACTTGCGAATCAACAACGAGTTTCTCCATTGGGCAGACTACCCAATGTATCTATTGATATTGAGGGAGTAAGAAGTTTTGCAGACTTTGAAGTAATCAAAATTCTAGATGATAGCAGGCCTTATCCAGCACTTTTAGGCATAGACTGGGCATTTGATAATTTGGCTGTCATTAATTTGAAGAAAAGACAGATGACCTTTGAGGATGAACAGATCAGGGTCATCGCACCGCTTGATCCACTTCAAGGACCATGGTATATTGAACCCATTCGGGCAGAAGAAGAAGTGCGCCACATGGAAAGTTTGTACCAAATGACTGCTAGTCATAGTGACTATGTCAATCCCACAGCGGACGGACATATCAGCTGGCGATGCGATAGCTCGTGCACATCAGATTCAGAAGTAGGACTGGAAAACTGGCAGAATCGCCTACATGAGGTTTCTGCAAGGTGTTGCACCATGATGACTAAATCAATTCGATGGATTGGCACAGAATTGACTGACACTCCAAATTTTGATGGTTTAACTGAAGTAAGTGAATTCATACACACATATGAACAACAGATTCCAGATGAGCAGTGCATACAAGCATTGGATGTAGCGCTGCGTGCTACACCCACAAGATGGTGGGGTGCGCATAAAGAAAATATTCACACATGGCAAGACTGTCGCAGATTGATACTGCACAGATTTCAGGGAACTACAACAAAAGTGTTGCACAAATATGATGGACAGAGTGACCCCAGGTCACACGTTGAAGCATGTATTCAGCAATGGTCACATATTCCAGAGGATGAGTGGGTTCATCTATTCATCCACACATTGGATACAGTTCGAAGGAACTGGTACACTGAAACAGAATTGCACAGAGGCACTGTCACTTGGCCTCTTATGATAGAAAGTTTTCAACTCACTTTCAGCTTTGAGTCAGAACATCCAAGCATCGACCACGCTTTAAAGTGTATCAAAAAGAAGGTATTTGAACAATGTCCATTACCAGAGTATTCTCAACCAGATTGGGCTGTCCATATGGAACATGCCCTGGAATGCTATAATTTCACCACTGGTGAAGAGGAAGATGATCCTCGCAACATCAATATTCCAGAATCAGAAGGGACGCGCAATGTCGAAAGTCCTCAGCTTGATATCCCTAACATTACATAACACATCAAGCTCAAAAAGATTAACATCGGTACAGAAGCCGAACCCAAGTTTGCTTCTATAGGAGATTATTGGGATGATGAAACTGTTGGCCATATTGCAGATTTATTACGTGACTACCAGGATATCTTTCCTACCAAGTTCACAGAAATGAAAGGCATACTAGGAGATTTAGGAGTTATGCGTATACCTCTGAAAGCAGATGCCAAGCCAGTAAAACAGTGGCCGTACAGGTTGAAACCGTGATATAAAGAAAAGGTTAGAGAAGAAATTGATAAAATGCTCGCAGCAGGAATTATTGAGCCAGTAGAGGAAAGTGATTGGATTAGTCCTATGGTGGTACAAGACAAAAAGGCAAAAGGTGAAATAAGAATCTGCGTGGACCTACACAAGTTGAATGACGCATCAGCGCATGATCCATTTCCTACTCCCTTTACAGATGAAGTGCTTGATAATGTTGGAGTACAAGAGGCTTACTCCTTCACTGATGGCTTTTCGGGATACCATCAGATCAGAATCCATCCAGACGACCACCATAAGACCACTTTTGCGACTGAATGGGGCTCATTCCAGTATACGGTAATGCCCTTTGGTCTTAAAAACGCACCTGCTATCTTCTCTAGAGTCATTGTTGCTGTTTTTAAAGAATTCATTCATAAGTTTTTAGAAGTCTATTTTGATGACTGGACTGTATTTGGTTTACTAAAGAACCATATAGGGAACCTGCGCATGATGTTAGAAAAATGTAGACAGTATCAGATTTCCCTTAACTTGAAAAAATGTATCTTCTGTGCTCCTTTTGGTATTCTCTTGGGTCATATTGTATGCAGACAAGGACTCTTGATGGATCCTGCGAAGGTTGCCATCATTGCTAATTTACCTGCGCCCAACTCAGTTAAACAATTGCGCACTACATTGGGACATACAGGGTATTACAGGAAATTTATCAAAGGTTATGCAAAGATAACTGCGCCTATGGAAAGACTGCTGAAAAAGGATTCGAAATTCCAACGGACAGAAGAATGCCAACAGAGCTTGGATACACTTAAAGAAAAGATGATAACTGCGCCTATTCTAGTTTTCCTAGACTGGCGAAAACCCTTTCATGTTCATATAGATGCTTTTTCCATAGCATTGGGGGTCTTGCTGACACAACCGGGAGAAGGAGGTATTGACCACCCCATTGCTTACTCTAGCAGAAAACTCTCTACAGCTGAGAAGAACTACACCACTGCAGAAAGAGAAGGACTAGCTATGGTATATGCCCTACAAAAGTTCAGACACTATCTATTGGGTGCACATTTTAAAATGTATACTGACCATTCTGCTTTGAAATACTTGGTCAATAAGCTAGTGTTAGGGGGAAGAATTTGCAGATGGCTACTGCTCTTCCAGGAGTATGATTTTGAGGTTATTGTAAAGCCAAGTAGATTGAATGCAGGACCTGACCATTTATCTAGGATAGAGTCAGGGGAGGAACCTACAAATCTGGAGGACAATCTGCTTGATGCACAACTCTTTTCTGTTCAAGCAGCTGATGAGTATTATTTCGATATTCTTGAGTTTCTCACTACCGGGCAAGCGCCAGTTGAGTTTTGAATCCAGCAGAAGAAGCAACTTGTTTTCAAAGCCGTAGACTTGACTTTGATAGCAGGCCAGCTCTATAAGCTGGGCCCCGATGAAGTCTTGCGCAAATGCATTTTACTGCACAAGAAGAACTCCATCATCATAGAAGCGCACTCAGGTACCGCAGGAGGCCATTTTGCAGGAAAGCCGACTGCGCAGAAGATCTTAGCTGCAGGTCTTTGGTGGCCGACATTGCACAAGGATACTAAGGAATTCTATAAATGTTGCGATGTGTGCCAGCAAACAGGAAAACCTTCAAGGAGAGATGAAATTCCGCTAAGACCCCAGATAACACTGCGTGCTTTTGATAAGTGGGCCATTGATTTTGTAGGACCTATCAACCCACCAGGAAAGAGAACCGGCACAAGATACATCATCACAGCTACTGAATACCTCACCAGATGGGCTGAGGCGAAGCCAGTTAAGAACTGCGACGTTGTCACTGCCGTGCAGTTCATTTTTTAGAACATTATCACTAGATTTGGATGTCCACTAATTCTACTGAGTGATCAGGGTACACATTTCCTGAATGAGACTATAGAGGCCCTTACTGAAGAATTCCACATTAGTCACCATAAGAGTACACCCTACCACCCTCAAGCTAATGGTACAGTGGAGGTATTCAATAAGATTCTCGAGAATGCCTTGACGAAGATCTGTAATCAACAAAGAGATGATTGGGACCTTAGAGTCACAACTATGCTATGGGCTTACAGAACCACATGCAAGAAACTAACAGGTCACACACCTTTCAGTTTGGTGTATGGACAAGAAGCAGTTATGCCCATGGAATACATTGTTCCGAGCCTCAGAATTGCACAAATTACAGAAATGACAGATACTGATACTATGAGTGAAAGACTCTCAGAATTGCTTGCCTTAGAAGAAAACAGACTTTTAGCCGGATTCCATCAACAAGTACAGAAGGCAAGACAGAAAGCTTGGCATGACAGGCATATTAAGAATAAAGTTTTTCAAGAACGAGACTTGGTACTCCTCTATGATAGTAAATTCATCAAGTTTCCAGGCAAGTTTCGTGTACATTGGTTAGGCCCTTTTCGGGTGATAAAGATAACAGAAGGAGGAGCAGTTCAGCTTGCGAAGCTTAATGGAGAATTGCTGCCCACAATGATCAACGGGAGTCGGCTCAAGCTTTATCGCGACATCCACTCTGCCCTGTCGACGTAATTAGATGATAAAGAAGTGTAGATGTCCAGTGTAGTTGAAAGAGGCATCGCATTATCAGTCTACACGGAAGTCGCGAGACACTTTCAGTCTCTGGCTTCCCGCGCAGTTCCTTGAAGCATCCGCGCATGTCAATAAAGTTTGGTTGGAGCGACCCTATTTTGCGCTCTTGTGAAGTTTCCCTGGATTGTCAAACCGTCGCTCTTGCGGAGTTCCCTGTGTCAAGTTCCCGCTTGAGGAGTTGTCGTTGTGGACCCCTCTATATGAACAGTTACCTATGCTGACATGACCCACCGAAAATTTGAGTTACGGTAGTCCTATAACCGTGTCTGAATATTAATGAAGGATAAGCTCGCCATTTAATTGTATCCACTCTGACAGAGTTGGCTTGATCTCCCTAAGATCCGCATTTATGTCATGCGCCGAAATCTTTAGCTTCTCCCGGAAGGCTGTCAGAGCCCATCCATCACAATTAATGCACCGCAGAGGCACGGGGGTAGGGGGGTTGTCAACTCATGCATAGGAACCTACAGCTATTAGCCCCACTTGTCTGCATTTAGTATCTCCTTTAGCTATAAATACCACGCACTTGTATGCATTCGGGTTACTTTTCTCAAGTTGCATAGTGTATTGTTTGAGAATCTAAGTTATTGTTTTTAGAGCCGTGTTGTGCAGGCTGCTCCCTTTGCTTTCAACATTCGTATCCTATGCTGTTCCGCCATTTGTCTGTTCAGGTCCTTGTTGTGTATACCGGTTCACGATGGAGAACCTGTCCACTGAAGAAATTGTTCGTCAATTTAAGCGCAGAGGCTTAGATTTCGGCATGACTACCTCGGTGATGACCTCGGCTTACACGCACCCATGTTGGAATGATCCCAGACAATCTCTGGGCACAAAAGCGTCTCAGCCGCAGCAGCCGGACGAGCCCGTTCTAGAGTCGTTGGACACTATGGTGAATTACATTCTGCCGCATCCAAATGATGCACCCGAGGTGCATATTCTGAAGAATGCAAAATATCTGATTCCGTTGCCTCCAATGGTGGAAGTCGTGCCACAAGAAGGGTCCCTGCTTGGACGCCTTCCACTGGTCAAGTTCTCTGATTTCAACTTGGGAGACTACAGAACATATCCTCAGTTTGCGCCAGATCGCTATCTGACGGTAGTCTATAATCCGACCAGAAAGGTTGATGAATTCGTCCCGAAGGAATTCGCAGCAAATTTAGAGAAGTCTGGACTTTTGAACCTGTTGAAGCTACCGCACTTCGGGCATAGCAATGAAGTCAATGCAGTTGTTAAGGCACTGCTATCCTGCATTCATGGGGGTTACCTTTGGCTGGGGAGGCCATTTGATTTGAATGTCGACTTGATTCATCATATTATTGGCCTATCTAAGGTTGGTAAAGACCCCAATATTCATTTTGTTGGAAAAGATAAGGACAGAAAATTGGCTGCACAGTTGGTGCAGAAATACAAATTGACAAGAGAAGGTTGGGCTTATGACCTCACTATAGTTGTGGATGAAGCACTTAGATTTACAGGCAGTCTGCTTGCAAGCAGACTTCTCACGAAGTGCAGACCTAAAGAAGTCACTGGAGCTGTCGTGGAGCTCGCCATTGCAGCTGCGGAGGGAGAGCAGTACAATTGGTGTCTCTTCCTCCTCAATTCTTTCTTGGAAGACTGCCGGAACGTCCAAGACACCGTCGGTCAGTTGTTCCATTTTTATTGGCTTTTAATTTTATGCGCCTTTGTCGGGTGAAAGGAGCCCCCCAACACTCAGTTCCTTCCGCGATGCGCAGGAGAGGTTGCAGGAATGCACTATGTAAACCTATGGGATTTTAGTAATCCCGCGAAGCGCAAGATGAACCGCGCTGTCTTTTATGAATATTACCATCTCCTCAAAGATACCATTCAGGAAATGTCAAGGCTGAGCGAGGAAACGACACAAATATATGGAACTAAGTTGGTCTTCTCTGCCAACTTGCAAGAAATTTACCTCCGCCCTTGCGGAATTCAGGAAGAATGGGCCGTAGGCCTTTACAGGATGACCACTGAAGATGTTGAAGAAATTGTCAAGTCTTGGTCGGATGAATGGAGGGAGGCCACCAAAGTCGCATCCGCGATGCCACCCCCTGCTGTGCAAGAGAAGGATAAGGGCAAGGCAACAACTCAACAAAGAAGTGAGGAAGGTTCAACAGAACCAGCTGCAAAGAAGTAGAAGGTGTCGCATCCCTCTGAGACCATTGCCTCGGGGATCGACCAGTACTTGAAGGAGCAATTTCATGAGCTGCGAACCTCGCACGCTCACATCAGAAGTGCTCTGGACCTGCAGTTCATGGAATTAAAAGGTCTCGCAGGAAGAATTGCGCAGACCCATGTGCCAACATCCAGTTCGCAGGCACCGCAGGAACCTACAAGTATTGAGCGAGTTGAAGTACTTGCAGAGAGGCATACTGTCATGCACATCCCGCCTACAAGGATGACACTTCCGGATCCTTTGGCTGCACTGCAGGTAAGCGCAGTTGGCCCCATTGAAGTAAATTTGTCTTTGATTCCGATAGAAACCTTGCAGTTAGTGCAAGAGAAGGTCTCTATTGAGCTGAGAGCTATAGAGCTCTCCACATTCCATGCAAACCAAAGACTGCAATTGTAGGAAATAGAGCTGAAGGCAGGCTACAAGAACATCTCTGAGAAGCTCGCACTTTATGAGGCACAAGACACTGGGATAAGAAATGTAGTTGATGAAATCGCCCAGGAGTTGTCGGCCTGCGAGATTCAACCAGACCTTCCTCTAGTTGAGAAAGTTCAAATTATTGGTGGAAGGGTGAAATCCCTAGAGCAGGAAATAGTTGCTATGGCTGAAGACCATAGAACGCAGATCGCCGAGTTGGAAGCTCGTGTTGCAGCACATCCTACAGATGATAGGCAGGAACAATTTGAAGCACTGCACAGAGCTTCCACACAAATGAAATCCAGATCAGATGAAGCCGAGAACCTGATGACCCAAGCTATGGAGGCTTGGACTGAGCTTGAGAAGCTCCCTTTCAAAATCGGTCTTTTAGAATAGGTACAAGCAGCAGAATAGTCCCTAACTGTTCTGACTGAAGAAGCTAAGGCATTAGAAGGCTTAGCAAAAATGAGGAAAATGAGCGAAGTGCGCTGAATACAACAACAACTGCACAAGCTCAAAAATGAAGATGCTAAACTCACCAACAACATTTAGTCATTTATGGATGAGTATGCTGAACTTGCTACCCAAGCTGAGGCAAAGATCAAAGAAATTGTTGAATCTCAATAGTCGGTTGATGGCATGACTAAAGAAGAAGCCACTGCAGAAATGGTGCAGACAGCTGTGGAGTGCTTTGATGAAATAGACTCCGCTATTGCGCAGTGGAAGAACGCATTTTCCGCGACCAAAGCAAAGGCAGATGCGCAAGTAAAGCGACCACACGCTAGTGCGAGTGGCTCGGGGATGAGCCACAAGTAAGTGTTAGGGGCCTGTTGGAGCCTAGGCCGCAGCTATGGTAAAGCTGCAAATTTTGAGGAAAAAGCACAAGTGTTGAAAGGAAAGTGCTAATTTTGAATAAGCACCAATTTTGGGCAGAAGTGAACGGTGCGCAGTACGGCGCCAGATGGACGAGCTCAGCGCAGATTACATATCGGAAATCGTGGAGCTCGTGCGCACATGTCAAAGGAGAATGAATGTGGCCGAGTAGAGAGCTCAGCTACCACAATAAATGAAGCGACGGAATAGAGGGCTCAACTACCCTCATTAAGGCTAAGTATAGAAGTTATGGTTGCTCTGATCAAGGAAGAGCAACAGACCAAAGCATTGAAGGCGAAGGACAAGGAGCAGTGAACGATGAAGCGGTGCCCATACCGGCAATCTGCGCCGGCAATCATGGAGCCTGCAGGAAACGGCGACGTGACTGTAAGCGGTGCCTACAGTACACCTAGCCATGACCGCGGTTAGGGTTTTTGGGGATTACTGCTGGGAAAGGCCCACAGTTTTGTAAAGATGCAACCCTCAAGGACACCTATATATACGTGTAATTGTAAAGGTTAGACGTTAGTTAGTTAGGTAGCCATTAGATGTTTAGATGGTAGAAAGATAGAGTGGTGAGAAGGCCATTGTAAGTCGATGTTGAGGTTGCAGACAGTTTGAGTCAACGTCTGAACCATTGTAATCTCTGTAGAAGAAGAGACTAGATCTAGAGAAGGGCTCCCAGCTGTGTGCGTGGAGTTTCCTGGAAAGATCAAAGGCTGCAGCCGTGTGCGCAGCATACTGTGTACTTTCCATTTGAGATTAATATAAGATACACTTCCTGTGGACGTGGTTTCCCTGTGGAGGTGAACTACCTAATTCTCATTATTATGATGCTGTGTTATGTGATTGCATGTTTTAGTTCACTATCTGTGTATACATGAACATTGCGTTATCTTTATGAATATGTTAAGTAATTTCTCGAAGCTTCCTTGGTAGTTACAATCGTTAAGTGTCGAAGGAATCTGTAGAATGTTGTCGTTGCGGCGATTGAGGAGTGTGTTGCTGCGCCATGGCGCAGGGCCCGAAACAGTACAGTATTGGACGCAGAGGGTAATCGCCTTGTGCGCCGGAGCGGAGATACCGTGCAGCTAGGCAGGTGAGCGTGAATTTCAGCGCTGTTGCACTGAGAAATCTGCGGAAGAGTAAGACGTTCCGCTTTGAGGAATCCTCTTGTAAGAGAGAGAGAGGGAGAATATTGCAGTCTCTGTGTCGCCTAGGTTGAGGAAACCTGATTCCTTAGCCCCCCCATAGCCACTTCGGGTGAGACTTCGAGTTGTTGCGCAGTTCGTTGCCGAGAGGGCCAGTGCGCCAAGGGGTGTTTGTTTCTGCGCATCCTGAAAACCCAGGTCTGTCCAAAAGCAGCCAACAATATTTTTGGATCTAATATTTATGAGTTTATATGCTTTTGATTCTTCTCCATATCCTATTAGGATGCATTCAATACTTTGTGGATCCAAGGCTTTTCTCTTATCAGAAGGAATTCTAGCCCATGTAGTGGAGCCAAAAACCCTCAAATTGGACACATTCGGTTTGTGACCAGTGAATGCTTCGAAAGGAGTTCTACCTTTCATGGATGAATGTGGAACTCAGTTATTAATGTATGCAGCAACATTCATGGCTTCATCCCAAAGATTTGCAGCCAAACCTTTTGAGTCAAGCATACAAGTAGCCATCTCTTTCAGTGTTCGATTCTTTCTTTCCGCTACACTGTTCTGCTGGGGTGTGTAGGGAACTGTATGTTGGATCTGAATTTCGGTTTTGGCACAAAGTTGCAGAAACTTAGTATTGATATATTCTCCTCCATTATCATATCAAAGAGCTTTGATCTTTCTCTTATTGGTGGTCTCAACGGAAGCAATAAAATCTTTGAATTTTCCAAGCACTTCTGACTTGTTTTTGAGAAAAAATACTCAAGTAAAGTGGGAGAAGTCATCGATGAATGTCAAAACATACCTTCAACCATTCATGGACATATTTGGCAGTGGACCACTGATATCAGAATGAATGAGACCCAAAATTGTAGAATCTCTGCTAGCTTTGCCGTGGTCGAACTTGTGCTCGGGGTGCTTCCCAATGATGCAACCTGGGCAAATTTCCTTTGAGGAATGGAGGTGCGGAGGACCATCAACCATGGATTTGTTTTGTAACAGCAAAAAATACTTGTAATTAAGGTGTCCAAACCTTTCATGCCAAATCCTACTAACCTCATTTCCATGAGTGAGGAGAGCAGTGGGATTTTCAAGTGGTACAAAGTGTGAAAACTCATAGTATTTTGCAGTATGGTTTGCCTTTCCAACTGCAATAAGTATTCCACTTTTAATATCAGAAATTTCAACTTTTTGAGGGATAAATGTGACTTGATTCAGTGCACTAGTGTGTGTCATTTGATACAAAAAAAGTAGATTTGAAGCCAAGGAAGGCACATAAAGAACATTCTGAAAACTTCCACGCTCTAAATGGATGGTACCTTTACCCTTTGATGAAATTTTTGAGTCATCTGCCAAATGGATGGGGATGGAGCTGTTTGGATCAAATGAAGAAAATGAGTCAATATTTGCAGCCATATGATTCGAGGCATCGGAATCTATCAGTAGAGTGGTGGGTTTCGAAACAGTTGCCATGAGTGCTTGACCTCTTTCATGATCATCATTTCTATCCTTCTTCTGTGCACCGTCGGTAAGAGTTATGTTATTCTTTTCCAAAAGGAGGGCCATTTGATCTATTGTTTTCTTCATGCATGAAATTTCAGGATGAAATCCACGGTTGCAATATGAACATTTATATTTTTCCTTACCCTCTTTACCCTTTTGCTTGTTCCTTGAACCGAATGGTGCATCCGATGGTTTGATTTTCTCTCTTTGCTTGGTAGGATCGAATTTGGGCTTCTATTTCTTTTGCTTCCCTTTTCCATTCAAATTCTTGGATCCTTGAACAAAGAGGGATGAATCTTTCGAGTTTATGGACCCCATTTGAATTAGCTTATCATGCTCTTTGGTAACGGACTCAATGAAGGCATTCAAGGTAGGCATCTTCCAATTCGGGGTAGTTAGCCAACCGGAATTGAAAGTAGAGACAAATACCAAGAAATATTTACCAAGTTTTGAAAGCATGGAGAGGATCAATTGCTTATCCTCTTTGATAACTCCACTATTCTTCAATTGCAAAGACAAATGCTTGAATCTTGTGAAAAAATCATTAATGGTCTCGAAAATCTCAAGATTCAAGGCAATCAATTCATTTTCCAATTGAAAAGACCGCATGTCATCTTGCTTTCCAAAAATATTTTGTAGTTTCTCCCATATTGCCCTTGGAGTAGTCAATCCACTGAGGTGAAAATGAAGATCCTTGGAAATATTGAGGCAAAGAAGACCATACGCTTCATCCAATTTGTTGAAGTGTTTGGATTTTTCAATGGGAGTATTGGGCTCAACTTAGAGGCCCATGGTGACTCTGTAGTACCCTTTTGAGTGCAACATAATCTCCATGTAATTCTTCCATTAAAAATAATTGAAGGGAGGGAGTAGCTTTGAAGAAGAAGAATCCATCTCAATGATAGCGAATGCACTTGATGGAGATGATAAACCTGCAAATCACAATCAAAACAAGAACAATAAGGTCGAACAATCCACCCTTTTAGAGTTGCATCACACCTGGGATTGGAGATCAAGAAAGCTTGAAGATCCAATGTATCAAATCCAGGAATTCTATGGAAAACTCAAGCTTCTGGAGTGAATTGGAGAGTATTTTTCAGCTTTGCATGCACATGAGCAAATGCACATGAGATTTTGCATGCCAAAACTTCAGTAATTTTGAGTAAATTCACTCAATTATTCATGTAGAACACCTGTAGAAGAGAGATCATGTCCCTGCCATCGCTCTGATACCATGTAAAATTAGTCACAGCAGATCTATTGAACAAAAATATCAATCACAATGATGTAAAACAAATTGGAGTAAAAACTGTGCAAAAGAGATGCATCAGTGCTCTATAATCCAGAATGGTAGAATTACAATACAATACTATCACAATGAGTGAGCAATTTGAATTATCCAAGGAGGTCATTCGAATATACTGCATAGCATAGCTTGGCTCCAACTAGGATTCCTCATCATCAATCAGTGGTGGTCATCAATGCACAAGTAACTGTCAGCCAAGTGTCAAACTGATTCTAACTGAGTGTAATAAGTGTAACTGATGGTAATGGAACTAATGTAGGGAAGGAGGCTCAGTGGAGGGCACATGAGGAGTTAACTTCACTCAGAATAGGTAGTCAAGTCTCATCGGAGGTCAATCGGAGTGATAACAATAGTTAGGAGTCAGTCTAGACTCAAATCAAGGAAAGACAACTAGCTAACTAAAGTGAACTAGACTGGTAGGTGAGAAAAGGTGCCTCTCTCAGGTGGTAGGTGCATGCTGGGCGCACTAAGGACTAGGAGGGATAAATCTGAGTGGAATGAAGCTACCGGTTGTTGGTGGACTACGGACTAGGTGTTGGAGGCATCAAACTAGTGATTGGATAGCATGTGGATGCATGCAATGCATGCATGCATGCAAAGTACATACTGAATGATGAGATATCCTAACAAACCGGACTGAGGATCCAGAACAATACCGGTTTTTGTGTGAAGTGGTATGGACAGTGAAACATGTCCAGGATGACAACATTAAGAAGGGATAGTTGGCCACGACCTTTAGGGGTCGTGCACTAGACTGGTTTATGAAATTTATACAGGTTCCTGCAGGAGATCCAGATAAGACACTGCCATAGATAAGGGCAGGACTAATTGATGAATTCAGAAAACCCAAGTTGGAGTCGCAGTACATCACCGAACTAAAGGAAATCAAGCAGTTCCCAAATGAATTGGTATGGGAATTGGATTAGAGGTATAAGAATTTGATGGTGAAATTTAGCTTCAACATGAGCGATGTGCAACACAAAGAATTGTTTATCGCAGGACTCATGCTGCACATTTGTGGGCCATTCATGCAATAGAAGATCACATCCCAGTCGAAAGCGTTGGAAACTTGGATATTGTAATGAAATTGGAGGCTTCACTAGTTGGTGAATTAGGAGTAGGTGTTGAGCCCAGAATTGGCCCTTTTAATCATCCTTGATCACCTTTTCTTTCCCTGTCCTACACCATTTAGCATGCTAATTAGACCTGTTGTCCTCACTTTATTCCCCCAAGCTGCCAAGGTATGACTGATCATTGCTTTATCTTATTAATGCTTATGATTGTGATAATTAAGGCTGTGTATCTTTCAATTGTTCTAACATGTTATGATTTATGAAGGTAGTTTGAGATAAGTGGACTGCAGGAAGGTGGGGCTGAACAAGTCTTGAAAGGAGGGATGTTCGCTACTTAAAAAGGATCCTTGGGGCTCCGATCATCAATTAAGGCACATGGTTCTAATGTAACATCCTAGACGGAGCTGTGACAGGGCAGCTGTAACAGAATGTGCTATAATTGGAGATCTTTAGTATATTGCTGCTCGAGTATAATTGTGATTTGGAAAGATCGCCACTCCTGGGCCAATCAACAGCTTTCTCGCATTTCTCTATGTATCTACTATGCCACGTTTGTAATAGGTAGTATTATTTAGGATGCTTGAAGATCAGAGATCTTCATGGCTGCCTGTTATTATGATTGGATGTTATCATCTGCATGTATAAATATGGGGAGCTGCCTCGACCCAGGGGGTTGAACAACAGAGAATTCATTCATTGTATTAGCAGTGGAAGCAAATTGTGTAATCATCCTTCCGTTAATATAAAGACTTACCTCTGAGTTAAAGGAACTTTACGTTGTTCAACCAGCATCTCTGTGTGAAGGCTGGGCCCATCTTCCACAGAGATTGCTGAGTTAAAGTAGTATTTATCGAATTTATTGTTGTGTGATGTTTTGTTAATGATATTTACTTTGTACGCAGCAGTAGTAAGTGTGGATTTGCAGTATAATTAGGATTACATTTCCTTGAGATTGGTAAGTGGTACAAAGTGACAGTCGACTGAGTAGGAAACTTTCTTTATTCAATTCATGTGATAGTTGTACACAGCTTTGTTCATCCTACAGTTTAAGTTGTTATCCCATGAACCCTTGCAATTTATCTTTCCTGTTATGATTGTTGATTTTCATTCCTGTAATTCAATCTTTTAGAGCAGCTGAACTCAATCCTTTGCAATTGAATTTCTAGATTAGTATTCAGTTTATGCTTATGGTTTTCAAGAGTGATTAGATTGAAGAGGTGAGTTACTTGTTCTAGGATGTGAATAGGATTTCTTTTTATCTGCAATTGTCGTTGAATCTTATATCATTTCTTGTTGATGCATGGTGGAAAGGAATTGAAATTGTAGCATTTAGAAGGCAATTGGGATTACACAGATCCTTGGGATGGACATAGTTGTTAGAGGATAAAAGTGTTCAATATAGTGATTTGGTGTTTAAGCATAGATTCTGCATTTATCCTTTGAAATATAAGACTTTCTTGGGTTGACAATGAATCTCGTATGCTCTGTATGTTGGTAATAATTTATTTTCATATTGGGTGCTCGACATTTTGGCGCCATTGCCGGGGAAGGATAAAAATTAAACACTAATCATTAGTTGCATCTGGTAATTGTTTCTAGTCAGTATTTTCTTTGCTGAAATGATTCGGTTCACATGAATACGAGGAGGGTAAAATGCGATCACCTCCCAACTCCCAAAACCCCACAAAATACTAATAGTGCAGGTGGCTCGGGTCGCGGTCGAGGACCACCATTAGGAAGAAGGACATTCATCGATGATCTTGTTGACAGAACTGATTCATCCACCAGGGCTCGTCATCAAGAAAATCCTATCAGAAGAAACCCTGCTGATCCTGGGGCACCAGCGTCAGGATCCACGATGGAGAATACACAAGCAGCCGTGACTCCCTCGTATATCCCTGCTAAGGAAGACACAGCTGTTACAACTGGACCTGCTGTTACAACTGAGGAAGACACAGCTGTTACAACTGGATCTGCTGGTAGAGGTCTGATCTACCATATTTACGGGAAGGCTATGACTGAAGAAGAGTGGACGCAGTTCCACCAGAAGTTTGCTGATCAGGAACAAAACAAGGACGAAGGAAAAAATGACGAAAAGAACGCAGGAACAAATGAAGAGGAGAAAATAGAAGAGGAGATGAGTAACAGAAACGAGTCTGACGAGGAAGAGGCGATGGTGGAAAACTATCATCATGAAAATCACTCCCTCCTTGAGGGAATGACGACCACACTATAATTTCTGATTCAGCAGCCAGAAGGGACAACCCCTATGAAAAACATCTCACCATCAGTGTTGCCTCACTTCCATGGAATGGTGGTAGAAGATCCAGACGAATTCCTTTTTGAATTCGATATCCTATGTCGCAGCTATGATTATATCACCGATGCCCAAAAGCTAAAACTTTTCCCTGCCACCCTGAAGGACAACGCATTACGCTGGTTCATGATCCTTGGGGGAGGAACCATTGCTAATTGGGATAAGATGAAACAAGTGTTCCTAGAGAAATATCAGGAATATTGCAACACCAAGGAAAAAAGAGAGGAATTATTCAAAATGGTGCAGAAGGAGGACGAAAGTCTGGAGGGTTTTGTAGAAATGCTGTTGTACAATGTGCAAAGAGCTGGGCAGACGAACATGGGGCTGGATGTGATCAAGATAATCTTGCTTCGTGGGATCAGGGATTATTGTTTAGACATGTTAAACCTACTAGGAAAGGGAGATATCTCCAAAGAACCTTTTGGGAAGATTGTGGAACTATGTAAGAGATACTCCAGGGGGTCTTCCAGGAACAATAAGCCGGACAAATGGGATAAGCTGGAATGTGATGTCTTCGACAGAACTCAGAAGTCGTCCAATGGAGGAGCTACTCGTGCAGAGATAGGAAATCTCCTTGAAAATTTTAAAACAGAAATGATGAGCTCCATCTGTTCGGAGATCGATGTCCTGAAGGAAAAACAAAAACAGGCAGTGGAGGATCTCACACTAGGTGTGTTCTGTCCCCGATGTAGAAAGAATCATCCGCTGAAAGAATGCCCGCTTGACAAAGTAGAAGTATGTAAGCTGTGTGAGCTGAACCATGACATGAAAGAATGTCCCTCACTTCCCCAAGTGAAGGCTGTTCTGTAGGCATCAACTCCAGAAGTGGAATCAGCCTATTTCATTGCACAGAAGAAACCTTAGCAGCCTCGAAATCAAGGTATGCCTCTGGACTCGTTTCCATTTTTGAATAATATGAGCAATTGGAATAATAACATGCAAAATGTGAATACACAATTCCCTTCAAATTATGCTCAGTGGAATCCTTCCGAACCTGCAATGCAAAATTATAATTCATGGAGTCCCTAGACACAGCCACCACATCAACCTACATCGTGGTCTCCTGGATGGAGGAACTTCCATCTTGGGAACCAATTTCCTCAACCACCTCCACCTCAACAATCACCATATTCTCCTCAATACCCTTAATTTCCTCAATATCCTCAATATCCACCTCAGCAGTCGCAGCTGCAGCTGCAGAATAATTTTGTCCCTAATATACCAATACGGCCTCAGCTTCCTGCTTAATCTAATCCTAACCCGAATAATAAAACAGTCCATCAATTTGAAACTGTAAATATGCCGGCCTACTCCCTTTCCCCTGTACCTTGTAATGATATTCATCTACGATCTGGGAAAATAGTAGAACCCGTAATTACAGAAGATGCTCCACCTTCTGTGCATAAAGAAGGAGGGAGTTCACAGCATCCATCCGATACAGTTCCTATCACTGAAGATGTTGAGCATCCCTTAGATGGGACGGCTGAAACATCAAATGAGAAATCAGACAATACGCAACCTACCCAGTTGATAAGGCAACCACCATACCCTGAGAGACTAATGCTACCAAAAATAGGGGGGCAACCTCAGTTTAACCTTCTAGGAAAGTTAAGGAATATTTACGTCAAAATCCCCCTTCTTCAAGCTCTTTAAGATGTGCCTATTTATGCTAGAACTGTTTAGGACCTGTGCACTAAGAAACCAGGGAGGAAACCCAGAGATCCTCCCACTGTTCACGTCATAGGGAATTTATCTGTTTTGATAACAGGAAAAACCCCTGTGACCAAGTATGACGACCCTAGCAATCCTACTGTCACTGTACATGTAGGACAAACACAGATACCCAACGTGCTAGTCGACTTAGGAGCAGCGATCAATGTCATAACAATTGAGACTGTAAAGAAGCTTGGACTCACTAATTTTAGACCAACCCCTACCATTTTAGAATTGGCGGACAGATCCACCATTAGACCCGAAGGGATTCTGGACGACCTTGTCATCTTAGTAGATTCATGGGAGTGCCCTGCTGACTTTTTAGTATTACAACCAAAATCACAGTTGGGGGGACACCCATTGATCCTGGGGAGTCCTTGGTTGGCCATAGCTGATTCCTGCATCAGCTGTCAATCAGGGTCCATGACTATATCTGACGGTACGGAAACTAAAAACCTCACTTTGTATCCTCCAGCTCGGCCAAGTCTAGAGGCTGAAACTTCCCTTTGGATAGAGCAGGAGGAGGAGGAGGATGTTCAGCCACTATTAACTATAGGGAAGGCCTTATCTTTTAAAAACGAAACAGAAGACGATGATATTAGTACTTTTATTAGTGAACCCGCTTCAGTGGATAAAGAGGTCTATCAAATCCTGAACATTACCCTTGGTAAGGAAGAACAAGAAAATCTTACGGAAGAAGCACTAGTTGGTGACACAAACATAATCCCAGTTTTGAAAAATTCAAAAAGTATTCCTATTGAGGTAGAGCCTGGAAGGACTTTGAATATCAACCCTAGTCTCTCCTTAGAGGAACAGAGGTGCCTAATCAGTCTCTTGAAGGAACACAAGGGGGCGTTTTCCTGGGAGTATACAGACACGAGGGGTATTCCCTCTAATCTGTGCACCCACCATATTTATATTAAAAATAACTCCCGGCCTGTGTGTCAACCCCAACGATGCATGAACCCCAATCTGAGGGATATAGTGAAGGAAGAAATACAGAAACTTTTGGAAGCAGGATTTATATATCCTATTTTAGATAGTGAGTGGGTTTCCCCACTCGTAATTGTGCCCAAGAAAAATGGTAAATGGAGGGTCTGTGTCGATTATAGGGAACTGAACAAATCCATGCAAAATGATCATCTCCCTTTTCCCTTTATTGACCAAGTACTTGATACCCTATCAGGGAATAAGTTCTTCTCCTTCCTAGATGGGTTCAGCAGGTACAACCAAATTCAGATTACTCCTGAGGACCAGGATAAGACCACCTTCACTTGTCCCTGGGGAACATTTGCCTACAGGGTGCTTCCTTTTGGTTTATGTAATGCACCGGCAACGTTTCAAAGAGCTGTAATTAGCATATTCTCTGAATTAGTTAATGATAGTATGGAATTCTTTATGGATGATTTTACACCCTATGGCAAGGATTTTGAGGAAGCACTGGAAAATTTAAAGAAGGTTTTAATTCGCTGCGAACAGACTCGGCTCTCATTAAGCACTAAAAAGTGCCATATGATGATGAGTGAGGGGGTGGTATTAGGGCATTTCATCTCTACCAATGGCATTCAGGTGGATCCTTAAAAAATCAAGGTGATAAAAAATATACCGACTCCTTCAACTTACAAAGAGGTGCGAAGTTTTCTGGGACATGATGGATATTACCGGAGGTTTATAGAAAACTTCTCCAAACTTGCTTCTCCTTTGTTTTCTCTATTAATGAAGGATGCACAGTTTGTGTGGAGTGAAGCATGCCAGACAACATTTGATAAGCTTAAGGAGAAGCTGTCCATAGCTCCTATCCTAAGGGGACCTAATTGGACCCTACCCTTCCACATTTCCTCAGATGCTTCTGATACCGCCATTGGAGCAGTACTAGGACAGCAGGATGGTCAAGTACCTTATGCCATCTATTATGTTAGTAAAAACTTAGCCCCTGCTAAACTTAATTATACTGTTACCGAAAAAGAATTCCTCGCTATTGTTTACTCTATTAATAAATTTCGGCATTACATTACTGGGTATCCTACATTTGTGCACACTGACCACTCTGCCATTAAATATTTAATGAACAAACCTGTCACCAATGCCAGAGTGACCAGGTGGCTCTTGTTATTGCAGGAATTTGATATTACCATTATAGATAAACCTGGAAAAGAAAATGTTGTTGCTGATTTTTTATCTTGTTTTACTAACAGTGATGACAGTTTGCCTGTTGAGGACTCTTTTCCAGATGAACATCTATTCGCACTTTCAACTCATTCCCCCTGGTATGCAGACGTCGCTAATTATTTGGTTGCAGGAAAGCTCCCACCACACATGTCTAAACAAGAAAAGAGAAAAATCATCCAGCAAAGTGCCAAGTATTGTTGGCTCAATGGTTATCTCTTCTACATAGGGCCCGATCTTGAGATTAGGAGATGCGTAAGGGAAGATGAGATCTTTCACATACTGAAAGCCTATCATGATGGACTTTGTGGGGGACAATTTGCAGAGAAAAGAACAGGGCATAAAGGGTTGTGGATGGGATACTATTGGCCGACTCTATTCAGGGACGCTAAAAGGTATGTTCAGTCATGTGACAGTTGCCAAAGGATGGGCCATCCTAATAAAACAGATCGGATGCCTCTACAACCTCAAGTAGTAGTTGAACCATTTGATAGATGGGCACTGGATTTTGTTGGCCCTATCAGCCCTCCTTCTAGACAGAAAGTTCACATTCTGGTTTGTATTGATTATATGACCAAGTGGGTAGAGGCTGTAGCTTTGGCTAAGGCTAATGACCAGGCAGTGATTGATTTTCTGTATAGTGAAATATTTACCCGCTTTGGGGTACCAAAGGAAGTAGTTGCAGATGGGGGGCCGCAATTCATGTCACACCAATTTGAATCCTTGCTCCGGAAGTATCATGTGTAGCATAGGGTGGCTTCACCTTACCACCCCCAGGATAATGGTCAGGTGGAAAGTACTAATAAATTTATTGAAGTAATCCTTACTAAAATAGTTAAGAGCCATTGAAAGGATTGGGCTGACAGGATTCCGGAAGCACTGTGGGCATATCGCACAACTTGGTGCAACACCATAGGGTTCTCTCCCTATGATTTAGTGTATGGAAAGAGTGGCATATTTCCAATTGAGTTTGAGATCAAAACCCTGAAGATAGCCACCGAAATGAATCTGGATGTAACAGAAGCCCAGAAGAGAAGATTGAATCAACTAAACGAATTGGATGAGAAACGGTTAGCTGCAGTGGACCCGACTGTGTTGCTTCAGCAACAGAGATCCAATTGGCATGATCGATTTATTAAAAAGAAAATCTTCCATGAAGGAGACTGGGCGTTACTATATGACTCCAAGTTCAAAAAGGATTTTAAAGGTAAATTACGTACAAGGTGGCTGGGTCCATATTTGGTCCACATGGTATTTGACAATGGTACTGTCCGTCTGGTGATGAAAACCGTATACCATTACTTGCTAATGGCCATAGACTGCGACTGTATCGTAAGCCTATTTCAAAAGATGCATTCATTTCACAAATTGCCGCCGATCCAGATTATCAGCTGGCACTAGAGCAGTAATTTCTCTCTGCCTTTGCCAATCCTTAAACTAAAAATCGCATTTTGAATTACTGTACATAAATAATTTTCTTTCTTTCCTGCTGTAGTGTATAATTGTTTTTTTTTTGTCTTTGCATTTGATCTTTTCGTTTGCTGTTATTTTTCAAAAAATTCTAGGGAAGCGCCAGGGGAATGACCAGATTGGGCCTGTCAAACGAGAAGTCGTCTTCCTATGCCTTCCTGTGCTGTATTTCCCTTTTCCTTAAAATAAATTTCCTGGCAGCTGCAACATCTTTCCCGGCTGCTGTGACATATTTCCCGGCGGACGTAAAATCCTCTTTCCCACCAGCCGTGAACAAATTTCCCAGCAACTGCAACATCATTTCCCAACGGTTGCAACATCATTTCTCGGCGGCCGTAAAACCTTTTTCCCTGCAGCCGTGAACCATTTCCCGATGGCTGCAACAACATTTCCCAGCGGCTGCAATATCATTTCCCGGTGGCCGTAAAACCTTTTTCCCGGCAGCCGTGAACCATTTCCCGGCAGCTGCAACATCGTTTTCCCAGCAGCCGTAAACCCTTTTTCCTGACAGCCGTGAACCATTTCCCGATGGCTGCAACATATTTCCCAGTGGCTGCAACAACTTTTCCCGGCAGCCATGAACCATTTCCCAGCGGCTGCAACATCGTTTTCCCGGTGGTCGTAAACCCTTTTTCCCGGCAGTCGTGGACCATTTCCCGACGGCTGCAACATATTTCCCGGCGACTGCGACATATTTCCCAGCGCTGTAAAAATTTTCTCTGGAAGCCGTGATTTCTTTTCCCGGCAGCGGTGAACCATTTCCCAGCGGCTGCAACATCATTTTCCCGGTGGCCGTAACCCTTTTTCCCTGTAGCTGTGGACCATTTCTCGACGGCTGCAACATATTTCCCGGCGACTGCGACATATTTCCCGGCGCCGTAAAACGTTTCTCTGGAAGCCGTGATTTTGTTTCCCCGATGGCCGTAAAACCCTTTTCTCGGCTGCCGTGAACCATTTTTCGGCAGCTACGACATATTTCCCGGCGGCTGCGACATATTTCCTGGCGCCGTAAAACTTCTCCCTAACACCCGTGATTTTTCCTGATCCCGTAAATCCTTTTCCCGGTGGCCGTGAATCTTTCCTGGCGGCTGCAACATCTTTTTCGTCGGCAACGATATCATTCCTGGCAACTTGCATTGGTAACTCTTGTGTTAACGGAAGAATTGATTCAAACCTGCTAAGCTATGGATCTGATTCATCCTATTCGTGCCGGTGAACTCATCATTGCGACCCCGAGGATGCGATGGTTTGTGTTTCATTGTTGGAAGGAATTATTGCATTATCCGGGTCATCATGATCAGATTAATGACTGTGCATGAGTTTGGTTCCGCACGCTCCACCATTCTCCGCAGAATATCTGACGCACAGTCTCATGAGGTATGGCTTTGATTTATCACGTGATTAAGTGTTGATATAATTTAACAATATCAGTCGTACATTTATTCGTATCACCATTATGGCCTAATTAAACCTTTCCCTCGTACGACATAAACACTAATAACTGCCACCTTCCCCAATTCGGAAAAAAAAATTTGAACATTTTTATGTGCTTAACTTTCCAAATTTTCCCATTTCCTCAACATCTCCACTCAGCGATTCATGCATCCTCTGTGCTGCAACTTCCATTCTTGGATTCTTTAATCTATGGGATAGCAATCTGAGTCTGTAGCCAGGACCATGGGGATTCCAGTTTGTCATGAACCTTTGAATACACAGGAACTCCAAAAAATCTTCAAGTTCTTGCCATCTTTCAAGCCGCCGGCTGGATCGAATTTTTTGAGCGACTAGATGGATTCAATCGGGAAGCAGCCTTGAAATTTGCTTTAAATATCACCAAAACTCACTCCAAGGTGTGGGGGCTGCGCATAGAAGTCTCCGAGGCCATTATATCCGAGGTTACTGCCATCCCGCAGGTGGGAAGGGCATGGTTTGGATGACGAGTCCCCACGATGACTACACGGGAAGCATTTTTACTAGAGGGGGAGCAAGTTCAATCATCAAGAAGAGGGATCGCACTGCACCCATTGCCGCAGCCATGGGACCAGGTTGTTGTCTTTCTCAAGAAGTACATCACTTGTGAAGGTATATACCAAACTGTTTATAATTCTAAACTCCCTTTACTTTCTCATCTCCGCCATGGCATTTTATTGAACATTCCATATTATCTACTGCATGACTTGCGTCATATGGCGGCATTTTTCCAGTATGCTAAGAACCCACTTTCCTCCCTCACCCACCATGGTCTTATCAAATTAATAATTTTAAGAACCCTTGCCCAGCATCATATAACCTGAGAGCAATTCACAGCTCGAGCTCAGGAACCCGCTCCCTTGCAGATTGTCCCAATACAACAGGTACGAGTTCAACCACAGAAGGAGGACCGGAGTCCCTCCAATGAATTTGGGGGGGGGGATGAAACTCTATTAGAAGAAGAGCAACTGGGGGCACAAGTAGATCCATTTGAGGGGGATGAAACTGCATTAGAAGAAGAGCAATTGGGGGCACAAGCAAAGCCACTGGGGGGGGATGAAATTGCATTAGAAGAAGAGTAATTGGGGGCACAAGCAGAGCCATTGGGGGAGGGTGTAGATAAAAAACTTGTGGAAAACCCAGACAACAGGGCAGCTCTGACAGCAGTAGGTGAAATTGGAGCAGCACTAAATGCTGTGACAATTGAACCTGAAGGTGATAGAGCCAGGGCAATAGAAGAAAACATTGATATGGTAACTATTGAATCCTCACCTGAGTGGGGAGGAGGAACTTTAATTGAAGAAGAATAGCATGAGGAGCAAGAAAACATTCCTTCGACCTCAGATGTGAATCCCGATATACCAGCTGCACAAAGAAAACACCACAAAGGAGAAGAAAGAGATCAATCAATGAATTTAACATAACCTCACCAATCAGAAGAAAAAGAACTAGATCAGCTACAGTGGCAGAGGGAGCCAGAAAAAGATGGGTAACCTTAGAGGCACAAGTTGAGCTCCCGATTCTTGTACCGAGACCAATGGATGCTCCACAAAGGCCTGTTGAGGAAGAACCCTGAATTGAAGGACTTCTGGATGAGAACACACTATTAAAAGAGGAACTCCAAGTACTTCGAAGGGAATTGGAAACCTGGAAGGAAACCTACAGAAAACAAGGTGAAAGGAAATTGTATACATTGGTAGAGGCTGCAGACCAACTGGAGGAATCAAACTCTACCGAGCCTAGCAAGGAAGATGAATGAGTAATCTGTCCCACCTGTGGAGAAATATTTAAGGAGGCAGGCCACAAGATTATACTTCGTACCTGCTCAGCACAACAGCCCGCGCCCACAATAGAGGAAGCTATATAAAAAGAAGATGCTGTCACACAAGAACCAGCATCTTTAACCATCCTTGCTTTAGCTGCCACCAATCCTGTGACAGAGGAGCTAAGGGATGAAATCATGTATGATGATGGGGATAAAGAATATACTGTAACCACAGAATGATCCCACGACACAGAGATTATAGAGAAGATGGGAGAAGAACCTGGAATGGAGGACACTCTGGAGCTTAATAAAGAATATATTGTAACCCCAGAATGCTCCCATGACACAGAGATTATAGAGCAGATGGGAGAAGAACCTGGAATGGAGGACACTCTGGAGCTTAATGAAGAATTCTATATTGTATCCCCAGAATTCTCCCACGACACAGAGATTTTAGAAGCCGAGCCACAAAGGCAAGACATTGATGAACTTGAATAGGGTGATGTAACACAAGAACCAGCAAACATGAGTATACTTGTCCAATCAGTCGAACAGATGGGAGAAGAACCTGGGATAGAGGACACTCTAGAGTTTAATGAAGAACTCTGGATTGTAACCCCGGAATGTTCCCATGACACAGAGCTCATAGGAGAAGAATTGCAACAACGGGAGGATGAAGAGGCAAGCCAGGATGTTGCTACACAAGAACCAACATCCTTGGAGGCTGCAGCAGGAACTCCTGAATTTCAATTAGAAGATAAACCTGGAATGGATATCATTCCCGATACACAGTGGATCAAGGATGAACAGGTACAGACACAATCCTCAGGTGACACCGAAATCTTGGAGGAGGAGCTACACAATGAGAAAGATATCCAATTTCAGCAGCAGAAGGACAAAGAAGACACTGTTACACAAGAACCAGTGTCTCTAGAAGTAACGGATGTAGCTGCTGAAGAGAATTCAGGGGATGTTGCTGTTACACAAGAACCAACAACTCTTGAACCAAATTCATAAATGAAGGTTGTCCAAGAAAAAGACACTGTTACACAAGAACCAGTGTCTCTAAAAGCAATGAATGTAGCTGCTAAAGAGAGTTTAAAGGATGTTGCTATTACACAAGAAACAACAACTCTCATAGTAGACTTAGATGTGCTGGAAGACACTGTCCCACAAGAACCAGTGCTTCTACCTCTTAGAAATGTCATTGATTTGGACTCAGATTAAGATTTCCTTTCAAGTCCTCCCTAGGCACAACATATAATTAGACTGCAGGAAGAAAGTGACTTCCACTTGCACCAACTACATTTCTAGACACCAGCAGGTAGCATTGGAAGGGAGTAAGCACAGATGGTAGGCTGCCTCCTCTGCACTTAGAAGCCGAGATCCTTACTGTTTCAAGAATTTCAAGCAGGCACTCTCCAGAGTCAAGGGCTATGTGGGAAATACGAGGGAGAGTGGAGTTAATTGGTTGGGTTTGAAATTTGAATTCCCCCTCATTTGGTGGCCAGCAAAACCGTATAATATGGATTTTCGTTAACTAAGGAAGAGGAGCAGTGAGGCTAGAAAGTATTGGGTTACTCACAGAGTTTTTTTTAAAGACAAATGAGGTGCTTGAGTTTCCCTACAACTTTTCCTCCCTCCATGAATAGAGCTCAGTATAGGACTCAGATTCTGAATGATGCAGGTTGTTGCATGAGGACATGTAACAGAATAGTTGGGGGGAGATGTAGAGTCCAGAATTGGCCCTTTTAATCATCCTCGATCACCTTTTCTTCCCCTATCCTACACCATTTAGCATGCTAATCAGACCTGTTGTCCTCACTTTATTCCCCCAAGCTGCTAAGGTATGACTGATCATTGCTTTATCTTATTAATGCTTATGATTGTGATAATTAAGGTTGTGTATCTCTCAATTGTGCTAGCATGTTATGATTTATGAACGTAGTTTGAGATAAGTGGACTGAAGGAAGGTGGGGCTGAACAAGTCTTGAAAGGAGGGATGTCCACTGCTTAAAAAGGATCCTCAGGGCTCCGATCATCAATTAAGGCACATGGTTCTAATGTAACATCCTAGACGGAGCTATGACAGGGAAGCTGTAACAGAATGCTCTATAATTGGATATCTTTAGTATATTGCTGCTCGAGTATAATTGTGATCTAGAAAGATCGCCACTCCTGGGCCAATCAACAGCTTTCTCACATTTCTCTATGTCTCTACTATGCCACGTTTGTAACAGCTAGTATTATTTAGGGCGCCTGAAGATCAGAGATCTTCATGGTTGCTCGTTATTAGGATTGGATGTTATGATCTGCATGCATAAATATGGGGAGCTTCCTCGACCCAGGGGGTTGAACAACAGAGAATTCATTCATTGTATTAGCAGTGGAAGCAAATTGTGTAATCATCCTTCCGTTAATATAAAGAGTTACCTCTGAGTTAAAGGAACTTTACATTGTTCAGCCAGCATCTCTGTGTGAAGGCTGGGCCCGTCTTCCACAGAGATTGTTGAGTTAAAGTAGGATTTCTCGAATTTATTGTTGTGTGATGTTTTGTTAATGATATTTCCTTAGTACACAGCAGTAGTAAGTGTGGATTTGCAGTATAATTAGGATTACATTTCCTTGAGATTGGTAAGTGGTACAAAGGGATAGTCGACTGAGTAGGAAACTTTCTTTATGCAATTCATGTGATAGTTGTACACAGCTTTGTTCATCCTACAGTTTAAGTTGTTATCCCATGAACCCTTGCAATTTATCTTTCCTGTTATGATTGTTGATTTTCATTCCTGTAATTCAATCTTTTAGAGCAGCTGAACTCAATCCTTTGCAATTGAATTTCTAGATTAATATTTAGTTTATGCTTATGGTTTTCAAGAGTGATCAGATTGAAGAGGTGAGTTACTTCTTCTAGGATGTGAAAAGGATTTCTTTTTATCTGCAATTGTCGTTGAATCTTATATCATTTCTTGTTGATGCATGGTGGAAAGGAATTGAAATTTTAGCATTTAGAAGGCAATTGGGATTACACAGATCCTTGGGATGGACATAGTTGTTAGAGGATAAAAGTGTTCAATATAGTGATTTGGTGTTTAAGCATAGATTGTGCATTTATCCTTTGAAATAAAAGACTTTCTCATGTTGACAATGAATCTCATATGCTCTGTATGTTGGTAATAATTTATTTGCATATTGGGTGCTCGACAGTAGGCATGACTCACATCCAAGCCCAACTAGAAAATTTGATGCTATAGCTCCAAGACATGAAGAAGGGAAAAGAAGTGCGAGAGGAGATATGGTGCACCCCCTGCAAGTCGGAAGGGCACCATCAGGACCAGTGGCCAGAGTTCTGCGAGTATTTACAATCTGGTGCACCAAGCCCACTGAGACAGGGAGGAATTCCATGGTTCCGAGTTTGTTAGATGAGGGGACATCAACAAGAAGAGTGTGTGCATTTGCAGAAAATGGTGTCGAAACCAATCAACCTCTTCTGCAAGTTCTGTCGATTGGTTGCACACAGCAAAAAGGATTGTAGGGCATATCACTTGCTCTAAGAGAGAACTGTAGGTACATATTTCATGAAGGAGGAGGAGCAACCCCCGGTGCAGTAGCAACTGCACTATGGCCAGTAGCAGCCAACCTACCACTAGCGATACAATCAACCAAAACTTAATTATAATCAGCTACAACCGATGTACAGTCAACCACAGCCGCAGTACGACCAACCATAGTATCAGAATGCATAGTACAACCAACATCCTTATGGCCAATCGTAGGGAGGATTTAGAGGAGAATTCAACGGAGTCAGGGGTGGACGTGCTGGTCGAGGTCAAGGGCCAGTAGTGTGTTACAATTGTGGCCAAGTGGGACACTACCAAAGAGATTGTCCAAGCCTGGTTTTGCAGTGTACATATTGTAGCGCATTGGATCAGAACATTGAGGACTGCCCCTAGTTGATTGCAAAATGGTAGAATAAGAATCACCTCAGCCTCAATTGAATCTGAACCAGGGACAAAATCCCCCGCCAAATGTACAAAAGATATCAGCAGAAGTAAGGGTTCGACCAGTGAATGTTGTGGTAGTGACCAGAGGAGGGGCTGTGACAAGAGAAGATAGATCACAGTCGAGTACTCTGCGACCAACAACAAGAAATCATGTCTAGTTGGATGTAGTAATAGAAAAGGTGATCTTTTTGGAAGCACAAAATGCGATGAGACTGATGAGGCAGCCATCGGTGGGCTAGAGAGAACATACCGACGACATGCCGTGAACATTTGACAGGATGAATTCGCAAAAGAATATCAACACCTTGAAGGAATTCTTAGAAAATTTCTTGGAGTTGGTGAAAGACTAGGATGCGCTAGCAGATATAGTTAGCCTCTTATATCAAAAGGAGGATGGTCGAAAAATACGAACAGTGAATTGGCTACATAAAAATAAGACATGAAGGGAGATGAGACTGAGTGCATAGATTGGTGCATTCAATGTTGACTCCATTATTTTGGATTTGCAGTCAAATGTGAACATTTTGATCAAACAGACATGGGAGATTATGGGGAAGCCGCAGCTGGTACGGTCCCTAGTACAACATCGACTGGAAAATGAGAGTAAGGTCACGTCTACCGGCCGACTATGCCACATGCTAGTTGAAATAGAGGGACTTAAGACATATGTCGACATTGATGTGATAGAAATAGTCGATAACACGAGCCCCTATCCAGTGTTTCTAGGCATTGATCAGGAAATGGAGAACTAGGCCATAATCAACTTCAGCAAATGAACAATGTCATTCGAGAATCACAACATGAGGGTATTCGCACGTCTGGATCCAGCAGAAGGACAAAGGTACATAGAGACGATGCTAGATGAGTTCACGAAAGGATGGGATAACTTGTATAATATCTCAGAAGACTATATCAATCCCATCGCCAAAGGAGAACTAGGGTGGCGGAGTGATAGCTTGGCATCATCGTATTCTGATGAAGCACTGGAGAACTAGCATAACCAACTGCATGAAGTCTCATTCCGAAGAAGCACATGCATCACACAGTCGCTGAGATGGGTGGCAATAGAGGCTTGCGAAGTGCCGACATATGAAAGTTTCCCAACCTAAATGAATTCCTCAAAAAATTTGAAGAAATATTTTCCAAACCACAGAGGCTGCTAGAATTAGAGGAGGCATTGAAGGCCACGCCAGCGCAATGGTGGGCAACGCATAAGTTGAGAATAATGACTTGGCCATTATGTCGAAAAATCATGGAAATCAGGTTTAGCGAAGCTGAAGGATACTGCGGAAGAAAGTACAGTGGCATGAGTGATCCAAGAGAGCACTTGGAGGAATGTCGAGGAGCATGGAGAATGAGACTGCAGAAAGAATGGGTCCACGCATTAATCCATATGTTGGATGAGATACCGCGTAACTAGTATGTCGCAGTAGAATTGTGACACAAAACAACGACTTGGGAATAACTCACCGTCAATTTCAGCCATACATTCAGCTTCGCGGACGAAAACCCATTTATCCATAGCACATTGTAGGTGATAATGGAAAAGGTGCTTGAGGAAATTCCGATGGAGAAGCCAATAGGCTTGCAGTGGACCATGACGACATAGATGCTACTCAAATGATACAATGTGATGGGAGGCCCAGATGATGAGGATGATCTGCGGGCCACTTATATCCCAGAATCAGAAGGAAGTCTAAATATTGAGTCACCGAAGATACCTTTCGACAAGTTTCAGTAGCCATTGCGTCTGAAGAAAATGAATATTGGGTCGGAGGACAACCCCAAGTTCGCAAGAATAGGATACTATTGGGATTATGTGACCATCACAAAAGTTACAGATCTCTTACACGAATTTTAGGATCTATTCCCAACAAAATTTTCAGAAATGAAGGGAATTTCTGGGGAACTACGCAAGATGAAGATCCCCCTAAACCCTTATGCGAAGCCAGTGAAGCAACGACCATATCGGTTGAACCCCATATATAAGGAGCAAGGGAAAGCTGAACTAGAGAGGATGTTGGGTGCAAGAATCATAGAACTGGTAGAAGAATCTGAATGGATTAGTCCGATGGTGGTCCAAGATAAGAAAAGAAGTGAAGTCAGGATTTGTGTCGATCTCAAGAAACTAAATGACTCATGTTTTCCTGATCCATTCACAACACGATTCACCGATGAAGTGTTAGAAGGCATTGGAGGTCGGGAAATATACTCGTTCATAGATGGATTATCCGGGTATCATCAAATAAAGTTTGGGAAAGAAGACCGACATAAGACAACCTTTGTAACAGAGTAGGGTTGCTTTCAATATACAGTAATCCCATTAGGTCTTAAAAACACCGCAGCAATATTTTCACGCTTGGTCATCACCTCATTCAAGGACTTCATTCACAAGTTCCTTGCAGTATACATGGATGATTGGAAAGTGTATGGACTAGTAAGGGATCATGTTGCAAACCTAAGATTGATGCTAGAAATATGTAGGTAGCATCATATTTCGTTGAACTTGAAAAAGTGTATCTTTTGTGCCCCATTTTGTATCTTGTTAGGACACATCGTATGGAAGGAGGGGATGTTGGTGGACCCAACAAAGATTGCAATTATTGTTGACTTACCACCTATGAAGATAGTAAAGAAGTTAAGAGTGATGTTAGGGCATATGGGGTACTGCAGGAATTTTATCAGAGGGTATGCGAAGACCACAGCACCCATGGAAAAATTGTTGAAGAAGGATGTGAAGTTTGAATGGAATGAGGAATTCCAGAAAAGCTTAGATATACTAAAAGAAAATATGGTCGCAGCACTAATACTAGCCTTCCCTGATTGGACAAAGGAATTCCATGTTCATGTGGATGCGTCATCATTCGCACTAGGGGTAGTATTGGCTCAGCCAGGAGAAGGGGTGATTGATCATCCAATTGCATTTTCCAGCAAGAAGCTGCCTACAACGAAGAGGAACTACACAACGACAGAAAGGGAAGGGCTAGCAATGGTTTATGCATTACAGAAATTATGCCACTACCTACTTGGAGGCCATTTCAAGATGTTCACGAAACATTCGACACTAAAATGCCTAGTCAAAAATCCTGTGTCGGGGGGAGGGGTAGGGGATTTGTCGATGGCTTCTATTATTTCAAGAATTTGACTTTCAGATTATTGTGAAACCGGGTCGATTGAATTCAAGGCCTGATCACTTGTCTCGAATCAAGTTAGGAGAGGAACCCAGAAGAATTGACTAGGGCTTACCAGATGCACGGTTATTTTGAATTGGGATTTTTTATGACCACTACAAGCAGATCATCCAATTCTTGACTACATGAAGCGCGCCAGAAGGATTCACTACCAACCAAAAAAAGTAGTTAGTGGTGTGGGATGATGACTTTCCGCTGATCGTGGTACAACTGTACCAAATGGGGCTAGAAAAAATCCTTCTCCAATACGTTCTTCGACATGAGCATGAGAGAATACTAGCGGAATTCCATGATGGGATCGCAGGAGGACACTATGGAGGACATTCCACTATGAGCAAGATACTCACAGTTGGACTATGGTGGCCGACAATGCGCAAAGATGCTACAGATTATGCTAGGAGTTGCGATGTGTGCCAAAGAACAAGAAAACCATTGCGAAGGGATGAAATGCCACTAGTAACCTAGGTGATGCTACAAGATTTTGACAAATGGGCGGTTGACTTTGTATGACGGATCAACCCACCAGGAAAAAGGATGGGGCCATGATACATAATGACTGCGAATGATTACTTGACATGTTTTGCTGAGGTTGCACTGGTAAAAGACTGCACAGCGGCGACAATAGCGAGATTCCTTTTTGACAATGTGGTTACAAGTTTTGGGTGTCCAAATATACTAATGAGTGACTAGGGTACTCACTTCGTTAACCAAACGATCAAGGCAGCGATGGAATAATTCCAAATTCAGCATTGAAGAGTACCCCGTATCACCCACATGTGAATGGTGCAGTAGAAGCATTCAACAAGGTATTGGAGCATGCGCTAATGAATGTATTCAACACAGACCATGACGATTGGGAGTTAAGGATTCCGGAAATATTGTGGTACTAAATGACAACTTATAAACGTTTGACAGGACAAACACCATTCATGTTAGTCTACGGACAAGAAGAAGTGATGCCAATGGAGTACATTTTCCCCATTCTTCGCATCACAGCAACCACAGAAATGAGCGACGCTGGAGCAATTGAGGAATGGTTGGCGTAGCTAGTACAACTTGACGAAGTCAGGTTCATCGCAGGATTTCAACAACATGTAGAAAAGGATCGCCAGAAGTCTTGGCACGATCAACCTATAAAGGAAAATCACTTTCAACATGGGGATATGGTACTGCTATATGACAGTAAGTTTGCGAAGCATCCAGGTAAGCTATAGATGCATTGGTTGGGTCCTTATATCATAAATTTTATTACTGATGGAGGTACAGTGTAGTTAAAAAAGTTAGATGGTACATTCTTGGCAAATCTAGTGAATGAAAGTTGACTAAAGCCCTATCTCCAATGGTCAGGTGCATGGCGACTGAAACAAGGGTTGCACAAGGTGAGAATTTTTTATTATTATTATTATAGCGACAAGAAGAAGTTAGCGATAGAAGTTGAGCAAAAATAAGCAACGGAAGTTGAAGCCAAAGGAGGTTAGCACGTGGCAATCAAATCAAACCATAATAATAGTATGTAAGCATCGGTGGATGGCAGTGGAGGAGCATAATGACAGACTTAATGGCAGAATGTGGAAAATACAGAAAAGATTCGAAAAATGACTCGGTAATTATTCCTCAAAGATGCCATGATGAACAAAATCTGAGCTAGTTAAGTTATAAATATCCAAGCATATGAAGAGATAGTATAACAAAGAGTTTTTGAGTTAGATGTGCGACTCTAAAAATGTTGTAGAGTCAAGCAATAAGGATAAGAGGGAAAGGTAGTCATAGAGTAAAGAAGTGAGGTTGTGATGGTGCATTTAATTTCGAGTAGTAACACTCAAGGTAAGCTAAGGGAAAGAATGACGAGTGTTCATGAACAACTGGCGGAGGAAGTTGTGCAAACAATTGGGAGAAACAGAGATGAAGTCTCACCCGAGATGTCTAAGCAAAGTGTAGTAGTTAGAAGAAATGTGGTCCTTGCGACCACAAGAACAACAAGGGTGAAGGCATGCTGGCTCCAGCAAGGGACGATCAAATGTGCAGAACAAATGTGCCAGAGCATTTGGCCTCTTTCACAATTGGGTGACGTCGATGAACCTTTCTCCAGACAAAAGCAAGCCCAAATCACAACAACATGCGTAGAAGGGATATATGAAGAAGGTTTCAAGAGACTGGAGGATGAGTTCGAGAAGTACACAACAACGAACTAGAGAAGTACTATAGGCTTCCAAATGAGGTGGCTCGATGGTGAGCCACAAGTTTGTGTTGGGGGCCTGTTGGCACAAGATTAGAACGCATGAAGTGCAGAAGCCGACAACAATAGAAGGGTCATCAGTGGAAGAAAGGACCATTCACGAAGGAGCAAAAGCTGACAAAAGTGCAAATTTTGGTCAAAGTTAGTTAGATTTGGCCATGTGGACCATTTTGTAATTGCATTAGTTGTCTATAAATAGAGTCACAATTGGAATCCTAAGGAAAGGAAAAATCAATCTATCTCTCGGCATCGATTGATAGTTTTGAAGAACAGAGCAATTTTGTAATTTTCGCTTTCGGCAAGTTTTTCCTTGTATTGAATTCATGTTAACTCACAGCTTTGGAGATGAGTTAATGCATGAAGATGTTCGGTTATGTTTCTATTTCTGTTGTTGTGTTGTGAATGTTGGAAACTATCTAAATGATGCGATATGTTTCAGATTTTGTTTTTTTGTTGCTTAACATGTAATATGCGAATGCTGCTTATATGATGCTGATGTGAATGTTAAGCTAATGTGTGAAATGTTAGTATCATGTTAAGTTAGATCTCAAGTTTCTGGTGCGACGGAGAAAGGGTTAATGCATGTTCTCTCTATACTGCAGAAACTTGGCTCATGTATCCCCCTTGGTCATCTCGTGTGATACCTCACTCGCTTCGTGGGTGTTGGTGGAAGGGATAATACCTGTTGGCTGTAATAACCTTCTGGAGGTTTTCAACATAGACCCAGGAACTTCGCGGTTCAAAGAACCAAGAAAACCCCTATTCATCGACCCTTTCGGCAATAGACTACACCAGCCTGAGGTCTCACCCGAGGCGAAGCTGAGGGGGGTGGTTGCGGAATCAAGTTTCCACAACCGGGTGATGCAAGGGAGGAAAGACTGATAAGTAGCACAATACTTGCGGACTGCTGCGGACAACCAACTGTGTGAACCCTCTGTTCCACGTTGGGTACTTCGACATGTAATTGTGCTTGCGCACTAGTGCCTCTAATGACTGCGCGATATAGGATGCTTATGCATTACGACTATAAGCTATCAACAACTTACCTTGCAGCAAATATCAATGACATGGCACGTCAACTTAACCACGCGTCCCTTCTAGGTTGATTAATTCTAACCGATCCTACTTAGCATTCTTTATCCCTTTAATTTGGTCCAGTTCTTATCATTAAGTGGCAGGTGATTGAATAAACATATATTTACTATGTGCTCCAACGCTGTGCTTAAACTCAACATTCGACTATATGACTAATCAACAGATTCATACATTCACAGACTTGTAGCTGCCAAATACTTAACATTCCTCCATGCATGTGTTCGTTTATCAATCAATACATTCACAATCTGAGATACATTGTATCCATCAACCATTCATTCATGTAATACTTAACATATTATTCCCATGTTTCTCCTATGGCGAATGCTTATAAAAGCATTAACATAAACTGAGAACTAGAATTCAAGCATACATATAGAAAATAGATAATTGCAAACAACACATTTAATCACACTACACAAGATTTAATGTTGTTCACCCCTCCGATGGAGGATACATCCACAAGAACGATTGTTAATATTTCTCTTTAAGGGAAGGGTACAACCATTCTTAGTCTATGCACTCAGCTACAAACTCTCTTCTCTCTTAGATAGGTCTCTGCACACTCAGCTGCAAAGCCTTTACAATGGCTTTCTAAGCTTAAGATTCTACAATAATCAATACTTAACCAAAATCAAGAGTAACCCTTCCCTTACAAAATTGTGCCTTATTTATAGATCATGCCCGTAGGTCATGTCTTTACAATAATTAGGCCAAAACCCTAAGGTTTCCAAAACTGGCATGGCTAACTACCACCCTAGCTGTTGCCATTGACAGCCTGCTCCAGTTGGGCCACTTGTGGCTCACACGCTCTTCTGACAAATGCAGTCCTCAAAATGGTTACAACTACATCATGACATGTCCCTTTCCACTCCTTCACCTGCCTATCGCCATCGGCATCGTGGCCTAGCTTCTCAATTGTTTTCCGCCACACGTTCGAAAAGGTTGCTTTCCTCTGCCGTCCACCTGTTTCTTACCCAAAACAGGTCATATCCTTGTCTGACCTTTACCCATGTTATGAACCAAAAATAGCTCATGTGCTACAATGCGCATCATCCTACTGCGCGACAGTGCCTTGGCCATTTCCGTTGCACGACATGCGCAATTTCTCAAAATTGTCTGTCGCATGTCACCGCGCACAATGCACACTTAACAAAACTGCTTCCTCTTCCTATCACAACGTGCGATGCGCAATTATCAAAATTTCCTTTTCTTTATGCCACAGCGCGCAACACGCGATTTTCCATACTTGTATATTTTTCCAACCCATTTGGGCCCCACCCAACAATACCTTTCTAGGCCGGTGCTCATGGGATTTTTGTTGGTGTTTGTTGATAGTAGTGTGAAGTGAACCCCTATTGACAGTCGTTGTGTCAAAAAAGTTCTTGAAATCATTATCCTTTTGATGAGAGAATTTCTTGTGAGGTTTCTTAGGTCTTTTCATCTATTTTGTAAGAACGAGGTTCTCTTCTTTGGAGGAAATATACTTGCTCTAGATTCTCCCTTATTCGTGTAGTTAATCATGACACAGTATCTCAAAGTTAGGTTTCACTTCTTGACCATTTATTGTATCCAATATTGTCTCCAACGAAGATGGAAGACCATCGACAGAGGTCTAAATGAGATCATCACTCCAACGCTCATGATTTTATCTCTTACTTGAGATATCTTTATGAAGAAGGAAGACACAACTTTGTACTTTTCCATTTCAAATTTCAAAGCTTGTTCTTAACTGCCCTCTTTTGAATGGGTTCCTTCTTCTCATAAATATTTTTCAAAGTGTCGAAGCATTCCTTTGTGGTCTTCAATGGAGTAATAATGAGCATCAAGTTGTATTTCAAGTAATCATAAATATTTATCTTGTCATTGGATTGATTCTTCTTATAGTTGGTGCACCCTACATTAGTAGCAAGCTCTTCAATAACACTAGATACATAACCATCCAAATCATGCTCTTCTGGGATATTCAGAATCCCGGCCTTCCAAGTATTGAAGTTCGAAGTTCCTTCAAGACGGTCTTCCAGTCTTACTGAGATTGAAGCACAATTCTTCAAGTACTATGCACACACAGGATCTACATAGGCTCAAGCTTGATTGCTGAACTTATCTCTTTCATGCCGTGAGCTCTGATACCATTTTAATTTTTTATATTTAATTCGGAAATGCAATAGTACTTGAAATAAAATAACAATGATACACATAAGCAATCACATTTGACACATGAATTTAACCTGGGGAAGTCCTCAATGACTTGAGGTATAAAACCCCAACAAAACCTTCCTTAGTATATTGATAAATAACAGAGCATGTATTTTACATCAAGCACCCCTAGTGCAATTATTGAGTAAGAAAAATATAAATAAGAGAGACTCATAATAATATTCCATACAAAGAGAAGTTCATTTCCTTCAAGGGAGAAGAGAATATGCTTCACGTTGAACTCAACAATGTTGTATAACATATTTATACATTCTTCACATGCATTGGATTCTATTTGTATCTTCTGATTCATGATGAAATCAACCTCCATATGGATGTATCAATCTTACATGAATAAGGGTTCCCCACTTCTAATGCAATGCATTAACTCACTGAATTGAGTCTTGCGATGAATTCACCCCTTAACTGAAATCGTGTCCACTTAGTTTGGTATCTATTTTAAGTGTCGTCATGAAAGTGTCACAACTCAAGTGTTGTATTTTAGTTTAAAATGAGTTTCATCATGCAATAACACTTAGTTAACTAGATATTCTTTTTTATCACTTATTTAACTCTCTTAAGTGATTCTTTCTTGTTAACATCACTATAGTGATCAATTCGAGTTCTCCTTTGAATTACTGAAGTATTCACTAAAGTTTAACAAATATAATTCTCTATTAATTAATTCTTTTGTGTGCAATTCGAATTCTCTCATATCTTATCACATATTATCTTTATCTCTTGTCTTATATTCATGGTCCACATGTTCCAGCTTAATTATCATATCAAATATACTAAGGATATTTTCCCAATGATTTGATCATATTGTCCTACTATCATTCCAAATGGTTATATGATAAATTAACTCACTCTAGGGGTGGCCAGTCCCTATGGTAGAATTAATATATCAACCATTGTTAGTAGTACATCACACACCATACATGGATCCACATGAAAAGCATCACCTCAACACATGAGGCACCACCTCAACACATGAGGATTTGTCCTGACACACAAGACCTTAGCCTTGACTAGAAATACTATACGACATCATCACTTTGACATACAAAGCACTCGCCTCAACACATGAAGCTTAACCATTCTTGAGTCCAAATCAAGATTCTTGTCCAAGTTTCCCGATTCCAACTCAGGCCCCTATAAGACACTACCTTGAAACGTGAGGTTCAATATTGACACACAAGATTGACCTAGAAAATTTCTCATGATGTGGTAACTTTAACAATATATACATGGTATAATGACATCTCTTAGAAATGAAAAAAAGTACAACTACTATAACAAATAATGACATGAGTATTTATAATTTCAAATTTAAACTTGAACAATTACACTAGAGAATCAACATACAAACTTACCATGTTAAATTTATGTTAGATTGGTAATGAATGCATTCCTAAACACTAAGATGATCTTCAAATATAAATAATTGTTATTACTATTGCAAACTAAACCTTGTGACTCTAAACTAGAAGGTCTTTATATGGTTATATATTTCTGGAAAAAGGTTTTGAGTTAATCACTTTGATACGCAGTGAACAAGGTAAGTCAACCAATTATAAAATGCATGTGTTTTACAATTAAGTTACATTATAAAATACATGATCCAAAACCACTTTTGCTACTCATTTGTCTTTAAGTGTGTTATGCTGATTGAGTTACCACCACATTATGTAAGGGATTATTGATAACCAAGTACACTTTTTAGTTACCATGTCCTCTATGTTGTCCCTCTCGGTTACATGTTGGTGTTAACACAATGCAAATTTTTGACTATCCAACTAATGACAAAAATGCTTGGCTTAACCATAGGAGTTCTATCACTAAGAAACTTTGGCGTAGTACTATAATTGGAACTTGGTCCAAATATAACATTAGATATATTAGTGCAAAGAAAAGTTGGAGCAATGAGAGTTGACTCATATGCTAAAGTTATTCACTCTAGAGGTGGCCAGTCTGTATAGGAGACTTAATATCTCAACCATGGTTAGTAGTACATCACACACCATTCATGCTTCGACATGAAAAGAATTACGTCAACACATGAGAATCCATCTTGACACACAAGACCTTAGCCTTGACATGAAAGACTATACAACATCATCACTTTTCCATACATAGTAATTACCTCAAGACATGAGGCTTATTCATTCTTGAGTCCAACACAAGATTATTCTCCAAGTTTTCTGAGTCCAACTCAGGCTCCTATAAGGCACTACCTCAACATATGAGGCTCAATATTGACACACAATATTGACTTGGAGAATGACTTGTGATGTTGTAACTTTAACACTCCCTCTCAGTGAGGGAGGCATTGTTTTCCATACAAAGCTTGTCTCGGAAGTACTTGTTAGTCCCAATGGTAGAATAGGTTGAAATATTGTACACCTAAGCATGATAGAATATCAACTTTAAAATATATTAGAGCTATATTTGGTGTTAAATATATTTTTCTTTTATTCTTAATATTTATTTAAGGACAAATGTTATGGATATATTTTACAAATGTAAACACAAAATTGTAGAGGATATTTACATCATGTCACAAAATATAGGAAATGATGATGGCAAATTTGATAGATGAAATACTAGGTTTATTCAAGAACTACCTATAGAGAAATATTTCTTGAATCAAAGCTTACATGAATGTACTGAGCATCAGGATGAGGAATTCAATAGTTCTTACACAAATGGAAAGAAAAACATGAGGGATAAAGAAATGCAACAAAACATTTATTTGTATATCATGCATAGGAAACTCCATGTAGCTTTGAACGAACATAAAATCTTTAAAAGTAATAAGAGAGGAAGAAAAAATTTAAGAATCTCTGTTATAACTTTTATTTGTAACCATCACAAGCATCACTAGCACTATAATGAGATCAAAACTGCTAAATCAATCTTATATTAATCTCATGAATCTTTGCATACAAACACAGATGAAGTAACAATGGATTTACTTAATAGAGGAAAGACATATTTGTAATGTTGTTGTATCTTTAATCTCATACAAAGCAAAATTACAAGGGAAAATTATGACCTTTGACTCTACAAAACTAGATAGAGATCCTCTCTTCCTAAAATTGCCATCCTCTTATATTACTGACTACAAGTTAATTTATATAGTCTCTATTTAATTGAATTCCGTTTTTTACATTCAAATAGGATTTTAAAAATACTCGATTTACTTTTTTACAAAATTTGACTTTTACATTTGTCTTCTTCAACATTCTGTGTTGAACTTAGCAACTTTAATTCCTATTGTTGGGATTCTTATTTTTTCGTCTCATGTATATATTTGGTTAGCTAGGATGTTTGCCCATTGGAATTACTTGAGGAATACCAGTCTGATTCATTTGGTACATCATTTGTGCATTAGATTGACTGCAGGTGGCATGAAATAAATTGGTGGTGGTTGATTTGAAAATTTCCCTAGTACCTGTATTGATGCTTGACTTGTTGCTTGAACAGATTGTTAGCTTGAATATTGGCATGAAGGTTGTGTTGTTGATTTCCTACGTGTAAGAACATGTTTTTGATACTGTATAACTGTCTACCACCCTTTCCCCAATGGGTTCTTGTTATCTCTCAAGGCTTCCAAAGATATCTATGCATTTTTTGTTTTCTCATAAGAGATTGGTCCCAATATCTTGTCAATATTTCTCAATCCCACTAAGATTTCAAAACAGTTCTTGATTCTATCCACTTGTTGTTCCCCTTCAATTTATCCTTCCAAGGATTCTAGATGAAATTCTTCTTTATTTTGAGCTAGATGTTCTTTATATGTGTCCTTGGGATAAGGATCTCCATTTCCATCCCATGGAGATGCCATTCCTAGATTCAACACATGTTTGAACAAGGATTTGAAACTGCTTATTTCATATGTCATCCGTTTAACATTGTCTTTCATTCTCAACACATATGTTTGTTTCATGATCATGGACCTAGCTATTTGTATGGTCTGTGTCTTGTTATCAATCCCATTCTAAGCTAACTTCCTTTTGGTTCAACTATTCAGGTAATATATTACTTCAGTTTCTTGTTTGGGCATCTTTCCCAGCTACTTTTGTACTAATTTCACCTCTGCATTAGCTTATGTTTACATTTCTAATTCATCTTGAATGAATTCAAAATAATCCCATTTATGTATGAACCATTAAATAATTTTCTCCCAGACAGTTTGTGTTATCCTTCTCAAAATATTCTCCCCTTGGACATTCATTTGCAATGAGGTTACTTGGATTTTTAATTCTCCTATTTATTTCTCCCGATTTATTATATCAACCTCCCTTTTCTTGACTTCATTCTCTAGCTCTAGGATCCTTCTGTATTTTGTCTCAAGCTCCTTTTAAACTTCTTCGAGCTTGCCACTTAAGTCATTATCATCTTGAATTGGTTGAGGACTTGACCTGATATTTTATTGGTCATCCTCCATAGCATCTACATCTATGGCATTCATAAGGATAGTCCGTCACTCATCTAATGCTTCTACTACATCATTTGTTGCAAGCTAACTCTTTGTTTCTTCTATTACACCTGTTACTGTAGGATGACGTTCTGCTGGAATTGATAGGGTTGATGTTCCAGTATCTCCTCTAGATGATATTTTAGTCCTTTATAACTTCATATTGGCTATCTGCCAATGCAAATCATCAATATTTTTTCTTCTCTCTTTCTATAACTTATGGTATTCTATAGTGGTAACATAAATTTGCTCTTATTCTTCATGGACTTGATTTAGATCTTGATACTGGACTGGGTCTGTTGTGGGCATTTGCAATTTATTATTTAGATTGGATATCTCATTATCTTTCTTAATGAGTTATTTGATATGAGATCCATTTGATCAATCAACTGCCAATGCCACCTATGTTTCCTCTTTTTATGATTTAACTATCTTTGTCACGTCCCCTCCCATAATACTAGTGCAATGGAGAGGATCGTGATCCCAAACCGGGCATCCAGCCCCATAAACTCATTTCCTGAGCAATCACATACTAAATGGAGATATGAAGATGCATAAATATTTTAAAAACACAGCGGAAGTAAGTCATGTGTAGAATTAACACACATCCAACGTTTTCATGATAGCCATTAAGTGTAGACATTGCAGAAATAACAAATGAAAATACTTATCTTTAAACCAAGTAATCCCAAGCAACCAGCTACGCTTCTACAACGTTCCACCCAACCGTAGGCCAGTGTGCTCCTTAATCTATCAGCACCACTGCCACCCCCGAGATGGGCACGATCTCCACAAGGTAAAGGGAAACAGGCTCTCACATAGCCAAACGTATGCCAGAATCAGCCAAGCCAACTAGTAGTTGGGTTTCTCAGGCGGCTAAGAGGTGGGCAGAGGTGAGTTACTAGGCTAGTGGCTCAACCATGGAGCTATGGATACACCATTGGGCTCATCAAGCCAAATCTGTCCTCTTCCACTCTTGAAGCCCCTGCTCACAGGTTCAAATCTAAAACGGGATGCACTGAACAACAACACCACAATTACTGGGCATGAGGAAAATGATTTCCACAGTGGGATGCATGAGATGGGGTTTCAACTCACTCAGAAAAACGTGGGAACACACAAAAACGAAATGGGAAGATGGGGAACAACCCTGGGAAGCCAATCCGTTTTTAGAAAAACGTCCTTGGACATTCGGGGGCAAAAACGACCTCCATACAGTCTCCAAATCGTGGCTCTCCTCTCCCAGGCTACTGCATATGCAAAAACGAACTCCCAGGCATGGAGAAATGCAGGATTTGGATGAAAAACGTGTAGGGAAAGACCCAGCTAGCTCCAACTGCGTGAATGAGTGAAGACTGCCTATTCAGGATGGCTTTGGGCACCATTTCGTGGGTGATTTCTTGCCCAAGGAGACAAAACACAAATTTCCAGGTTGATGGCTTGCCCATGCACGAAAATGGCTTGCCCATGCTTCTTCATTTCCAAGGCATTAACTGCCTTAACCAATTTCTTGGGAGAATTAAATGATTGGGTGCATGAGACAAAATGGGTAGTTGGTGGTTTTATGGGTTTCCTCATTGACACATGGATTAATACCATTGGCTCAAGGGTTTGAATAATTTCCCTCCCTCTTCCTTGTAAAGATCGTGCCCCGTCTCTTTTGTTGCATTGCGTAGCTGGTTGTGGGTTTTTTCATTAAAATTGCATATTTACATGATGTCCGATTTTACATTGTGCACTGCTAGCACAAGAACCATATGCAACTATTCTAATTGCCGATACATAAAACGATAATTCAGTGGCGGGGCCTTGGCCTTGAGCTCTTCACCATGACTAAATGTCAATATTTACATCATTTACAATATTAATGCAATAGGGTTAAGCTGGGGACGTTACAATCTTTGTGTAGATCATGTCACTAGCCTACTTGTAGAAGTCCAATTTATCCAACTTCCCAAATTCCTTGAATTTGACAGCGTGTTCCTTAGCTCTCCAATCACTCAATTTGATAGGTTTAGGTAGTTTGGGATCAAGGAATGAAAAACCTAGCCGGTATCTTGTTGATGATCAGCGAATAAGATCAATATTTTTCCTGTTTTGGGGATTTCTTTCTTCATATCCTTTACCATATTCAATCCTTTTTATATGATGTTCGTGTAGCCAGATTGAAGATATGTCTTTACTTGTATTGGCTCTCCTTGTGATGATCGTTGTATATTATGAGGGATTGTGAAATCTATAGATGAATAATTGATGTATTTAATAAGAGTTTCTCTTGGGAGCACTAATTTTTTTGTTAGTTTATTCATTTCCCTCATAATTTCAGCTGTATCTGGAACCTCTCGCAATGCATGTTCCTCTCCCTTAGTTTCCATTATATCCCTCTTAGGATCTGGGCCCTGCTCAACTTGATCAATGTACATCTCTTGAATTTCTCCAGCTGCCCATTTATGTCCTATCAACTGTTCTTGTCTTTCTTGCTCTTCATTTTTTTTAAAGCTTCTTGGACCTCTTCCCAAGTCTCTTTATTAGCTATTTTTTCCCATACTAGTTTGGCTTTGCATATATATATTGAGTTTTTATTCTCCAGCCTTTGTTTTGAGATAATCTAGTGTGGGTCATAAGTTGATTTCTCATCTTTACCAAGATTAAGTTGACTTAAGTATGCTCCCACATATTGAGAGGCTTATAGTTCTCTTATGATAAGAGGCCCAACTTCCTTTGGTAACATAAATGATCTATGCTGCCTAAAATACATCTCATCTGAGGCAAATATTTTCCTCACATAATCCATGGAAAATATTCTCCTAGTTAGAAAAGTAGGGATTTTGTATGGTTCCTCATCAAAACCATAAAACTTGATGAATGTATGGTCCTCATAAATGAAAGAATATCTTGTATGAATATATGAGGTGAATTGTAAATGCATTTTATTTTATGGAAACATCCTTGGAGGTGAGATGCCAAAAACCAGGCTATATGCAATACTCATAACCTTATCTATAAAGTATGAGAAATTAGAGTTATCATCTCTTCTAAGGACTAGATAAGTACATTCATACACTAGAATTTGTGTTCCCTTTTCATCAATAGTCCTCAAAACCATATGCTTAAAGCTCTCAAAATTTTGGTAGAACAGATGGAAAAGGTAAGATGGAAATACAAAATATTCAATGGTAGGGAATTCCTCCATTTGCTCATGGATTACTCCTTCCAGGTGAGTGAAGAGGTCAAAATGGGGGAATTCCTAGCTTCTATGGATAGCTTAAGTAGAATCCCTTGGGTTATCTTCTAGACCCATAGTTGTACATATGATAGAAATGGCCTTCCTGGAATTTTCAGAAAAGACAGTGGTGGCATAAGGAGGCGAGGTGGTAGGTATGGCCATACCTAGATATATTTGCTTGGATAGAAACTAGTGATTCTCATAGGGACCAATACTGTGAAATGCATTCGCTAGGGATTTATCATCAAAAGGATGAGGGGCTAAGGATTTTGGGATGCATAACATCTATCTCAGTGCATCTGGAGTGATGTAACATAGGTTTTTTGTTGATGTATATGTAACTTCGGAATGTATTTCACTTATATATTTATTGTGCTCCTATAGAGATGTATTATTCCTCTATATGGAAGTGTCGTCAATTGTATTGACAAGTGTCGCAAGTTTGTTAACTTGTCGATGGGTTATTAGACCACCTTGTAAGGGGTTGGCTTGATATAATGTAATATGAAGTTATTGTACCTAGCTAGACAAGTCGGCCCCATAAATATAGATCGGGGGATCTCTATTTAGATCACTTCAGAACTCACACTTCCTTCACTCGGAAAGTGGCGCACATGTGAGGAGGAGGATCAGCTCTTAAGAAGAGTCTATCTCTTGTACTTTGGTTGTGCTATTTCTCTATCTATCTCTGAGGAAGTTGTGGGCTTTTTCACCTTAGGGTTTTCCCCACAAAAACTCTGTGTGTCTATTGTCTCTCATGCTTTTGTTTCTTGTGATGATTGACATGCTTGTTATGATTAATATACATTGATATATTGTATATGTTATTCTCTCAGTAAAGATCCTAGAGTATTGTGAATTAATGCTCAAAATTTAACATGGTATCAGAACTAACCTGAGAAGAAGACATTGTGTAGTGATGGAAACTAGGGTTTCTCTCCACAGATTTTGGAAAAGCAGTATAGTAGATTGACTCTACTCATCAAGGAGAATCTATCTGTCCAATCATAATTCAATTCTGAGCACTTTCAGCTTTGGCCCTAAAAATTAGGGGTTTCCTAAAAAATAGGAATTTCTAAAATCTGAAGACACAACTGGAAGCTGCTTGGACAAATTGAAGTTTAGAGCTTTGGATCAAGATTTTTGGCTAGATAAATCTTCGAGAAAATCAAACCCTAATTCAAGGTCCTCCCTAATGAACCCGGGAAGACTAAAAGGCATTTCTGAAGGGTGAAGCTTTGCTGATCTCAAATTCTGAATACACCAGGCTGCTCAACTCATCAAGGCGCATCTTTCTATCCTTTCAGAAAGTTGAAATTCACATTTTGATTTTTTAGGGTTTCTCTAACAAACCCTAATCCAGGACGAGATCCAGTTTTCAGCAAATCAAGTGGTAAGACCCAAATATTTTCTATTTCCATTTGAAGTACTCTTTAAGATGTCTCACCACACCAAGCTTAAGGATAAGCTTGAAGGGGCTGATAACTTCCGAGCTTGGAAGTATAGGATTGGGTTAATCCTGGAAGAGAATGAGTTGGACTCTTACATAAAAGAAGAGATCCCTATCCTAGAGGATGACGAGGCTAATATATTGCATAAGAAGAACTTGGTCAAGGCAAAGAGAATCATTGCTGATTCTATTAAAGACCATCTCATTCCACATGTGTCATCCCTAAAGACATTTAAGGCTATGTTTGATTCCCTAACCAAGCTATTTGAAGGGAAGAACATAAATCGGAAGATGACTCTGTAGAATCAATTGAAAGGGGTCAAGATGTCGAATGGAGAGACCATTCAATATTATTTCTCCAAAGTATCTCAGATCAAGGAACAACTTGAAGCTGTAGATGAAATGGTGGAGAATGGTGAAATTGTTATGACCACTTTGAATGGCCTACCCAGGTCATGGGACTCCTTTATCCAAGGGATCTGTGCAAGAAAGAAATTGATCTCCTTCAGTAGACTGTGGGAGGAATGTTCTCAATAAGAAGCAAGGCTTGTGGCACGAGAAAAAAAGATGGGGTATGAAGATCAAGCTCTCACAACACACACCAAGAAAGGCAAGTTCAAGAGGGAGCCATCCCATCACAAGAAGAAATCTTTTCATCCATATCACAAAGAAAAGAAAGATCTGAGGTGCTTCAATTGTAATGAGAAAGGACACTTTTCCTCAGAGTGTCCCAAGAAAAGGAAAGAAGATACCAACAAATTCAACAAGAAGAAGAAGAATAGCAAAAGAAGATATCATGCTCATGCTGCTAAGGATGATGAACCTCCTAGAAAGAAAGCTAGAACAGAAAGTGATGATGACTCATCAAGTGAAGAAGAGTATGTTCTAATCTCTGCTCTCACAGGTACTATCTTGCATGGTTGTAATGATTGGCTTATTGACAGTGGTGCTTCCAAACACATGACTGGGTTTAAAGAATCTTTTGTAAATTTATCTGAACATGAATCACCCCATAAAGTGAAACTTGGGGATGACTATCAATACCCTATCAAAGGAAGTGGCGAAGCCTCCTACAACCTAGATTCTGGAAAGTCCTTGAAGATGAAAGAAGTTCTCTATGTAACTGGACTCAAGAAAAACCTACTCTCCATATACGCATTGGATGCAAAATTTATGAGGGTTGCATTTGTGGATGGCCAAGTTCTAATGTGGCCAAAGGGAAAGACCATAGATGATGCAGTGGTGATTGGAGAGGAAGAGGGAGGATTGTACAAATTGAAGGGACAACCTGAACATGCCATGGTGCATGATTCCATGGAGCTAAGTGAACTTTGGCATAGAAGACTTGCACATATGCACTACAACAATTGCAAGTAAAGCTGTACAGGGTCTTCTTGAAATCAAGAACAAGCATGAAGGTGTTTGCAAAGGATGTGCAAAAGGAAAGAACACAAAGAAGGAATTTCCAAGCAGTGAAAGCAAGACAAAAGGTATCTCAGAAATTATCCACTCCGATGTATGTGGTCCGATGTCATCCAGTTCTCTGAGTGGGTATCTTTACTATGTCTCTTTCATTGATGACTTCTCCAGGAAGACTTGGGTTTATTTCTTGAAGAACAAAGATGAAGTGTTTGATAAGTTCAAGGAATTCAAAACCTTGATGGAGAACCAAAATAATAAGAAAATCAAGACTTTCAGATTCAACAATGGTGGAGAATTCACTTCTGGTGACTTCAGGAAACTATGCAGTGATTCAGGGATTAAGAGCGAGTTGACTGCTCCTTACAATCCAAAACAGAATGGAGTTGCAGAAAGAAAGAACAGAACAATCATTGAAGCAGAAAGGGCAATGCTGCATAACCAGGATCTACCTATGCATCTATGGGCAGAAGCAGCTAGGACAACTGTATATGTGCAGAACAGAACACCCCACAATATATTGGACACAAGACACCAGAAGAGGTCTTCTCTGGTAATAAACCTGAAGTCAACCATCTCAAAATATTTGGTTGTACAGTATATACTCATGTGCCAAAGGAAAAGAGGACTAAGCTAGATCTTTCAGGAAAGAAGGGTGTCTTTGTGGGTTACAGTGAAAGCTCGAAGGATTACAGAATATACTTTCCAGGGTTCAAGAAAATTGATGTCAGCAGGGATGTAACATTTGATGAAAATTTAGCATTCATCAAATCAAGGAAGACACCTGTTGAAGTTTATGAAGAACCTAAGGAAACTAGATTTCAAGACACTACCATGACTGAAGCAATTCCAGATGTTGATCATGAAATTGAAGATCTGCAACAACCTGTAGATCCACCCCGTGAGAATAACTCTCACAAGAGAAAACCTGCATGGGCTAGAGAGGTCATTCAAGATGCAGAAAGATATGGCATTCCAGAAGAAGAACACAGAGCAAAGAAGAGAACTAGATCACATACCAGCTATGTTGATTTACTCTGTGATATCATGAACAAAGAACCTTCCAGTTATGAAGAAGCAGCAGAAAAGAAAGAATGGAAGGATGCCATGGTCGAAGAATAACAATCAATAATGAAGAATGATGTTTGGGATGTTGTCCCAAGACCTAAAGGGAAGTCTGTTGTGACTTCCAAATGGATCTACAAGATCAAGCATGCTGTAGATGGCAGCATAGATAAATACAAGGCAAGATTCGTAGCTCGTGGCTTCTCTCAAAAATAGGGAATAGATTATGAAGAAACTTTTTCTCCTGTAGCCAGGTACACTTCCATCAGATCAGTACTTTCCCTAGCTACAGCGATGAAATGGAAGATACACCAGATGGATGTCAAGACTGCTTTCTTGAATGGTGTAGTTGAAGAGGAAGTGTATGTGGAGTAGCCACTTGGTTTTGAAACACATGACAAGGAGTCATATGTGTGCCGATTGAAGAAAGCCTTGTATGGCTTGAAGCAAGCTCCTAGAACTTGGTATGGTAAGATGGATAGTTTCCTATCTAGTTTGGGCTTTACCAAGAGTAAAGCATATTCCAACCTTTACTACAAGGTTGAGGAAGGAAATCCTGTGATACTTCTCCTATATGTGGATGACCTATTTGTAACAGGAGATGATAGACTAATTGCCGATACAAAGAGGAAGCTTGCTATCGAGTTCGATATGAAGGACTTGGGGATGATGCACTATTTTATAGGTATGGAGGTGTGGCAGAGTGGAGATGGGATATTCCTTGGACAAGGTAAGTATGCAGTAGATATTCTGAAGAGGTTCAAGATGATGGACTATAAGGCCATGGCCACACCTATGGCATCGAACCTGAAGCTTCTGTGTGATGCTTCATCTGAGCTAGTTGATGTCTCTATGTATCGTCATATGATTGGGTCCTTGATATACCTGACAAATACAAGAATAGATATTTGCTTTGCGGTGAACACATTGAGCCAGTTCCTGACAGATCCGAGTATTGTTCATCTAGTTGTTGTAAAGCATATTCTGAGGTACTTGAAGGGTACAGTTGATTATGGGCTCAAGTATGATTCGAATCAAAAGTTTAACCTACAGGGTTATGTTGATTCAGATTGGGTAGACAGTGCTGCAGATAGGAAGAGCACATCTGGGTGCTGCTTCAGTATGGGATCAGTTGTGATCTCATGGTTTAGCAGGAAGCAATCCTGTGTAGCACTGAGTATAGCCGAGGCAGAGTATGTCGCAGCCTGTTCAGCTAGTTGTGATGTAGTATGGCTTTGGAAGCTACTGTCTGAGTTATTTGATCTCCCGTTGGATGCTACTGGTATCTTCTATGATAACCAGAGTTGTGTGAAGTTTTTTGAGAACTCAGTGTTCCACAACAGATCGAAACACATTGAGATCAAATATCACTATATTAGGGATATGGTGTATAGAGGAGCAGTAAAGCTCCTGTATGTTGCGATGAATGAGAAGATTGCAGATGTGCTGACGAAACCACTAGCCAGAGTGAAGTTCAAGTACTTTAGAGAGAGGCTTGGTGTTCTTCAAATCGACAACACTTCAAGGAAGAAGTGATGGAGACATTTGTTGAAGCCATTCCAAGCATGTTGGAAGGAGGATCCTTCACATGGCTATGGATGTAAGTGCTGGATGATGAGCATCATGATGATGCTCCAGTTACTGCTCTATATATGCATCAAGACGATGTTGGATATGATCAGTTAGATCATTTATATGTATATGTATGTAGGCATCATGTTGGATGCTGGATATGATCAGTTGGATCATTTATATGTATATGTATGTACGCATCATGTTGGATGCTGGATATGATCAGTTGGATCATTTATATGTATTTGTATATGCATCAGGTTGGATGCTTGGACCATGTATCTGTATATGTATCAGGTGGATACATTGTGTGGATCATGTATCTATGTATGTATCAGGTGGATACATTGTATGATTAGGTGGATCATGTATGGTGATATGTATCAGGTAGATACTTGGTATGCATCAGGTGGATGCATTGTATGATCATGATGACGAGCTTCAGGATGTTGCTCAATATGATATGTATCAGGACGGTACAGTGATGATGATCAATAAGATCATGAGCATCAGGATGATGCTTCATGCGACGATGATCAGTTAGATCATGAGTATCAAGTTGATACTTGGAGGTCAAAGATGATTTGTGGCAGATTGTGCAAATAGCATGTAATCAGTCCTTAGAAATCCGATAGGTTGAGCTGTGTGCTCGTAATCAGTCCTGGGATGACGTAATGCTATGTAGTATGTAATCAGACCTTTAAAATCTTATAGGTTGAGTTGTGTGCTCATAATCAGTCCTGGGATGAGGTATTACTATGGAGACATGTAATCAGTCTTGGAGATCCGATAGGTTGAGCTGTGTGCTCGTAATAAGTCCTGGGATGCTCTTTAGAGATCTTGCCGGTCGTGCTGCGGCACATAAATGTTCCTGGCATGCTCTTTAAAGGTATTGTCTATTCACATGTAATCAGTCCTGGAGATCCGAGAGGTTGATATGTGTGCTCGTAATAAGTCAATGCTATTTAGAGATCTTACCGGTCGTGCTGCGGCACATAAATGTTCATGGGATGCTCTTTAAAGTTATTGTGAAGGGGATGCATGTAATCAATCCTGAGAGATCTTGCAGGTTGTGCTTAGGCACATAAATGTTCCTAGGATGCTCTTATCAGGTATTGCATCAGCACATAAAATTAGTCCTGAGAGACCACCTCTATCAGACCGTTCGCATAGATGATGAAGACCTACAGGTAGTGGGCCTAGATCCAGTATGAAAAAGGGTTGGCTCTGTAGAACTTCCTATGATGAGTAGATTCATAGATTAGTTGAGATAGCAGTAGCAGTGATGATGACGATGAGGACAATGCATTGATGATGACGATCCAGAGAAGAAGACTTGTTCTAGCATATCTGTGTAGAGAAATACCTTCCTAGTTAAGAGGGAGTGTTGATGTATATGTAACTTCGGAATGTATTTCACTTATATATTTATTGTACTCCTATAGAGATGTATTCTTCCTCTATAAGGAAGCGTCGTCATTTGTATTGACAAGTGTTGCAAGTGTGTTAACTTGTTGATGGGTTATTAGACCACCTTGTAAGGGATCAACCCGATATAATGTAATATGAAGTTATTGTACTTAGCTAGACAAGTCGGCCCCATAAGGTTATTGGGAAAACATGACAAGTATAAATAGAGATCGGGAGATCTCTATTTGGATTACTTCAGAACTCACACTTCCTTCACTCGGAAAGTGGCGCACACGTGAGGAGGAGGATCAGTTGCTAAGAAGAGTCTATCTCTTGTACTTTGGTTGTGCTATTGCTCTATCTATCTCTGAGGAAGTTTTGGGGTTTTTCACCTTAGGGTTTTCCCCACGGAAACTATTTGTGTATATTGCCTCTCATGCTTTTTCTTCTTATGATGATTGACATGTTTGTTATGATTAATATTCATTGATATACTGTATATGTTATTCTCTCAGTAAAGATCCTATAGTATTGTGAATTAATGATCAAAATTTAACATTTTTTACATATCAAGTGAAAGTGGGAAATTTAATTCATAGTAGGACCTACTAGCTAAAAATATCCTCACAATTATGAAATTTGGCTAAGCATGTAGATAAAGTGTAAAAGAAGAATTTTGGACACACAAATGGTAAAAAACCAGACACAAATGATCAAATAGTAGGTTTATTATTAACTATCCAACCCATAAATAATTTTAATAATCATTATATAACATTTGGGAAAAATCATGAGCGTTGGAGGCAGCTACAAGTGGCTAGATTACATTGGACCTCAATCCCCCCTAGGTTGACAAATAGTCTGCCAAATCACCTCAAATTGTAATGAAATGTCAATATGAATGTTGGGATGTCATGGGAAGGAATTAGGGATGGTTTCACATGAGTGGGTGAGGATTTGGTGGAGTGTAGGTGGCTCGGGATAGGCCAAAACTGCCATGGAGGGGCCAAAATGACCGGATGCAATACATGGGCACCTTAGGTCAAGTCCAGATCCATAAATCAAGGGATAAGGGCACCTTTACTCAGGTAGTGTAAATAAATGAGGTAGGTAGGACATAATTGAGAGTGCCTAGCAACTAATTTGACCAAAATTAGTCCCTTGTGTGATGGAATGTGTCATCAATTCCCCAACAAACTTCTAACAACCTTGGATTAACATCATTAACCATGTTTTGGACCAAATAATCACCAAATTAATATTAGACTCTGGTCCTAAGGTTTAATAATGTTATAACACCCCCCCTTAAGCTATAAATTTGTATCCAAAACAAAATGAGTCCTTTGCAACTATGGCTCAAGTCACCTCTTACAACAAAAATGTTTATTAGTCCATGCAACCAAGGTAAGAAGGAAAACCACATGGGAAATAATCCTCCCCTCTAAAATGGACATGAAAAAAAAATTGGAAAATATACTAGTCTTCACCATGCATCAATCACCCCAAGGAGTGATCTAAGGTATGTGAAGGTCTTCTCAATGAAACTCTTAGTGAAGATATCAACAGTTTTCTCAGCGGATGGGCAATACTGCAAGGCAATAATCTGGTCATGCACCAAGCCTCAAATGTAGTGAATGTGAATATCTATGTGCTTAGTCCTCTGTCTCTATACTGGATTAGTAGATATATTTATTTCACTTTGATTATCACACAAAATGACTGTCGGTGAATCAAATGCAAATCCAAACTCTCCAAGAATACCTTGCAACCACACACATTGTGTAGTTGCATTCACTACTACTCTGTATTCATCCTCAGATGAATATAATGAAATAGTGTGTTTCTTCTTGATAGAACAGAAAATGGGACCATGTGAAAGAATAAATACATAACCAGAAGTGGACTTCCATCCAATGCTATCTCCGACCCAATATGAATAAGTAAAACCAACTAGTTCAAGTGATGAACCAATTGCATAATGTATCCCAAAATGATTTTGCACATAATGCAATATCCTTTTGGAATCCTTCCAATGGATCTAACTAGGATCTTTCATGTACCTTGCAACAACACCTACTGCATAAGCCAAATCTGGTCGAGAGTGAGTGAGATGCAACAAGCTCCCAACTAGCTGTCTATACAACGAACTGTCAACCAATGGTGAAAAACCCCAATCATCAAGATTAACTCATGAAAGGAATGGAAACTTAGAAGCCTTAAATTCATCCATATTGAAATTCTATAGAATATGTGAAGCATGCTTTTATTGTGAAACAATGATCCCATCAACATATTGATCAATCTCCAAACCAAGAAATTGTTTCAACAATCCTAGATCAAACATGGAAAATGCACTGTGTAATGCATCTTTAAATGAGCCTAGTTATTTGATGCAACTACCAGTGATAAAAATATCATCAAAATATATTACACTAATCAAAATAGAGTCACTAACATGCTTCATGTAAAATTTGGATTAGATTTTCATCTCTCAAAACCTTGTGATAGCAGATAATTGCCCATGTTGGCATACCAAGCTCTAGGAGCTTGCTTCAAACCATAGAGAGAATTCTTCAACCTGCACACAATTGAAGGATCATGAATGAAACCTTTAGTCTTATTCATATATAACTCCTCGTCAATATCCCCATGAATAAAATCATTCTTCTCATCCATGTGATGAACATCCCATTGCTTGGACACTGCAATGGCAAAAACTAGCCTGATTGAGTCCATCTTTGCCATAGGTGGGAATGTCTCTGTGTATTCCAATCCATGGATTTGAGATAATTATTTACATACCAATATTTCCTTATAATTCATATCATAACCATCATAGGCCATTTTGGTTCTATACACCCATTTGCATTGCACCAGTTTCCTTTTGGAAGGAAGAGGGACCAACTCCTAGGTTTCATTGTCATAGAGAGAATTCATCTATTCTTGCATGGTTTTTTTCCATATTGGATCATGTGATGCTTATTCATATGAAATTGGATCACATATAACCATGATAAAACACCTCCCATGAATATTCGAATCATAGATAGACAATGCATTGTTACACTATGATCTAGTCTTCCTAGCTTCTTGTGGATCCCCTGCAAGTTCACCAACTGCTTGTATGGTTTTCTTAGGCCACTTGGGCCTTTTAGGAGGGTTATTATATACATGAATTTCATCATATTCATCCTGAACATCAGAATCAGAAATATGATAATATGAATCATCACTTACATCCTCTTCAGGTAGGGGGTTTGAGCATTCCCCTTCTCCTTGTTCAGCTCCATGCATGGGCTCTTTTTCGAATTGAACACTCGCCTCAATGAAATTATTTTGAGATGAGGGGTCAAATATATTGTATCCATTTGCATATTATTCATATCCAACCATGATGGATTCTTTTCTTTTGGGATACAAGGCCTTTCTCCTCTCTGGAGGTATTCTAGCCCATGCTCTTGAGCCAAACACCGTGAGGTGAGACACATCAAGATTGTGTCCCATCCAAGCCTCGAATGGATTCTTGCATTCTGTGTATTTTCATGGTACTCTGTTCTGAACATATGCAACACATTTAATGGCTTCAACCCATAGTTTTGGGAAACAAATACTTATCATCCATCATGAATGTATCCGTCTCCTTCAATGCTCTATTCTTGCGCTCTACCACACCATTCTCCTGGGGTGTGTAAAAAATGGAATGTTGCATTTGATAGCCATCTTATTCACATAGATGCTATAGGTCCTTATTGAAATATTCCCTTCCATTATCAGTCCTTAAGACCTTTATCTTTCTCCCACTGAATTTCTCCACAAAATCTTTGAAAACTTTGAATGAGTGAAACACTTCAGATTTTTGTTTGAAAAAGAATACCCAGCATTACCTTGAAAAATAATCAATGAATTTTGGGACATACTTTGAGTTTCGATAGGAGGGTATAAGAAGAGGTACTATCACATATGAATGGACCAAAGCAAGAGGATGAGAATCTCTTCTTTCCTTCCCCTTCTCATACTTGGCTCTACATGCTTCCCAACAATGAACCCTTTGCAAGTGCCTTTGGAAAACATGATGTTTGGGAATCCTTCAACCATGTTTTCTTTACTCAATGCATGAAGATAACTGTAGTTTAGGTGTCCAAACCTCTCATTCCAAAGTATACTGACCTGATTAGCATGTGCCATAAGTGCATTATGAGAGAAGTGCTCAATAAAGTGAGAAAACTTGTACATTCTTGACTCATGATATGCAACACCAACTGCTACCATTTTGCCTATAGAAACTTCAGAAATTTCCACATATTCATGAGTGGAAATCACTCTCTTGGCCGAACCAGTGCGCTTCATTTGGTACAAAGAAAGAATATTTTCCACAAGATCAGACACATACAACACATTGTTGAAGTACCCATTGTCTAGAATGATCTTCCCAATGCCTCTCGCTGAGATATTTGAATCATCACCCATGAGAATACAAGGACCACTGTCGGATGAAAGAGTGGATAAAACATCTCTTGCAGAAGCCATGTTCCTTGAGGCACATGAATCTATGATGAAAGAAGAATATTCTGAGGTACTAGCCATCAATGCATGGCACCTCTCCTTGTCTTTACAAACACTGTCCTTCTTCTTTGAACTTTCTAGAAGAGGAATTTTTTTTTTTAAGGAGATGGGTCATCATGTCAATGGTATTATTCATGCATGCACTTTTAGGCTTCCAACCCTTTTGACAATAAGTGCATTTGTTCTTCTCTTTATTCTTTCCTTTCTCCTTGACAGGATTTGAACCCCAATCAGAATATTTGGGATTCTCCTTGTCCTTCTTCTTCTCTTGTTGTTTCAAAGCCTTGGTTTTTTTTTTCCTCTTGCTTGCTTCGAATGCCCAAATACAAGAAATTGATCCTTTTGCTTGATGCCACCCATTAGAACAAATTTATCTTGTTCTTGTGTAGGCATCTCCATGAAATTTTCCAAAGATGGCATATTCCAATTGTGAATAGTGAGCTTGGTGGAATGAAATGTAGAAACAAACATGAAGTACTCAAGACCCAGCTTCGAAAGAATGGAAAACACCATATGTTCTTCCTTCTTATCAATTCCACATTGCTTGAGCTACAAGACCAAGAATTTGAACTTCGTGAAGAGGTATTGGATAGTTTTGAAACTGCTTGGGATCAGTGAGACCAGCTCATTCTCAAGTTGGAGGCCCCTCATCTCATCAGTATTCCCAAACAATGACTCAAGCTTTATCCACACTTCATTTGGAGTAGTGATACTATCAATATGGAACAAGAGATCTCTTGAAATGTTCAGACAAAGCATGCCAAAAGCTTCATCGATTATGTTGAAGAAATTTGACTTATCTACTATAGAATTTGGCTCAGTTTCAATCCCCATAGTAACTCTGAGGAGACCTTTAGATCTTAGCTGGATTATCATTTTGGCCTTACATTCAAATTAGTTGAATGGAGTGAGCAATATGACATGAGACTACTCCAGTATGTAGCTTGCGCACTAGGTGACAAAGAACACTGTAAACCTGCAATGCAAACCTCAATCACTCAGGCGGGAATCCTAACTAGCTAATTCTAACCCTACATTGATAGAAGGCACATTAAGGAGTGTGTTAAAAATTGGGTAGAATACAAAGGATTTCTCCAATGGCTTCAAGGAAATGGCCCCGAGGACTTCTATGGTAGCTCGACTGCTTCTGGTTTACTTTTGAAGTAGTCTTTGTTCGACTAGAATATCCAATAGCTCTGATACCATGTGAAATTTAATTCATAGTAGTATCTACTAGCTAAGGATATCCTCACAATTAATAAATTTGGCTAAGTATGCAGAAAAAAGTGTAAAAGAAGAATGTTGGACACAGAAATGATAAAAAACAGACAAAAATGATCAAATAGCAGGTTTATTATTAACTTTCCAACACATAAATGAGTTTTTATCATCATTATATAACATTTGGGAAAATTCGTGAGCCTTGGAGGCATATACAAGTGGCTAGCTCTCAATCCTCCCTAGATTGACTAATAGTATCCCAAATCACCTCAAACTGTCATGAATTGTCAGTCTGAACATTGGGATTGCATGGGAAGGCATTGATGATGGTGGCACATGAGTGGGTGAGTATTTGGTGGAGTGTAGGTTGCTCAGGATAGGAAAAAAATGACAGGGGGGGACACAATGACCACATTAAATGCATGGGCACCTTAGGTCAAATACAAATCCATAATTTAGGGGATAAGGGAACCTTCACTCAGGTAGTGGAAATAAATGAGGGAGGTGGCCATAAATTAGGGCCCCTAACAGCTAATTTGACCAAAATTGGGCCCTTGGGTGATGGAATGTGTCATAAATGCCTCAAAAAACTTCTAACAACCTTGGATTAACATCATTAACCATGTTTTGGACCAAATAATCATCAAATTAATGTTACAATATGGTCCTAAGGTGTAATAATGTTCTAAGACCCCCCTTAAGCTATAATTATGTAGCCAAAAAAAAATGAGTCATTGGAAACTAAGGCTCAAGTCACCTATTACAACAACAATGTTTATTAGTCCATGCAACCAAGGTAAGAAGGAAACCCACATGGGAAATAAAAACTCCACTCTAAAATGGACATGAAAAAAAATCTGAAAAATATACTAGTCTTCACTATGCATCACTCACCAGGAGGAGTGATCTAAGGTATGTGAAGGTATTCTCAGTGAAACTCTTGGTGAATATATCAACAGTTTGCTTAGCAGATGGGCAATACTGCAAGGAAATAATATGGTCATGCACCAAGCCTCAAATGTAGTGAATGTGAATCTCTATGTGCTTGTTCCTATGTCTCTGTACTGGATAAGTAGAGATATTTATTGCACTTTGATTATCACACCAAATGACTGTGGTTGAATCAAATGCAAATCCAAACACTCCAAGAATAACTTGCAACCACACACATTGTTTAGCTGCATTCACTGCTCCCATGTATTGAAACTCAGATGAAGATAATGAAATAGTGTGTTTCTTCTTGATAGAACAGAAAATGGGACCATGTGAAAGCATAAGTACATAACCATAAGTGGACCTCCACCAAGTGTTATCTCCTGCCCAATTTGAATGAGTAAAACCAACTAGTTCAAGTGATGAACCAATTGCATAATGTATCCCAATCTGCTTGGTGCCTTGAAAATAATGCAATATACTTTTGGAAGCCTTCCAATGAATATCACTAGGTTCTTCCATGTACATTGCAACAAAACCTAGTGCATAAGCCAAATCTGGTCGAGAGTGACTTAGATACAACAAGCTCCCAACTAGTTGTCTATACAGCGAACTGTCAACAAATGGTGAAGAGCCCCTATCATCAAGCTTAAATCTTGAAAGGAATAAAAACTAAGAATCCTTACATTCAGCCATATTGAATTTCTATACCATATCTAAAGCATACTTTGATTGTGAAACAGTGATCCTATCAACAGATTGATCAATCTCCAAACCAAGAAATTGTTTCAACAATCCTAGATCAAACATGGAAAATGCACTATGTAGTGCATCTTTAACTGAGCCTAGTTATTTGATGCAAATACCAGTGATAAAAATTTCATGAAAGTATAGTACACTAATCAAAATAGAGTCACTAACATGCTTCATGTAAAATTTGGATCATATTTTCATCTCTCAAAACCTTGTGATAGCAGAAAATTGCCCATCTTGGCATACCAAGCTCTAGGAGCTTGCTTGAGACCATAGAGAGAATTCTTCAACCTGCACCCAATTGAAGGATCATTAATGAAACCTTCAGGCTGATTCATATATATCTCTCCATTAATGTCCCCATGAATAAAATCACTCTTCTCATCCATGTGATGAACCTCCCATCGCTTGGAAGCTGCAATGGCCAAAACTAGCCTGATTGAGTCCATATTTGCCACAAGTGCGAATGTATCTATGTATTCCAATACATGGACATGAGATAAGAATTTATAGACCAATATTGCCTTATAATTCATATCAGAACAATCATAGGCCATTTTGGTCCTATACACCCACTTGCATTGCACTGGATTCCTATTGGAAGGAAGAGGGACCAACTCCCAGGTTTCATTGTCATACAGAGAATTCATCTATTCGTGTATGGTTGTTTGCCATATTGGATCATGCGACGCTTATCCATATGAATTTGGATCATATCCAACCATGGTAAAACACCTCCCATGAATATTCAAATCAAAAATAGACAATGCCTTCTTAAACTATGATCTAGTCTTCCTAGGTTCTTGTGGATCACTCGCAAGTTCACCAGCCACTTGTATGGTTTTCTTAGGCCACTTGGGCTTGTAGGAGGGTTAGAATATACATAAATTTAATAATCTTCATCCTCAACATCAGAATCAGAAATATGATCATATGAATCATCACTTACATCCTCTTCAAGTAGGGGGTTTGAGCATTCCCCTTCTCCTAGTTGTTTAGCTCCATGCATGGGCTCTTTTTCGAATTGAACACTCCTCTCGATGAACTTATTTTGAGATCAGGGGTCAAAGATATTGTATCCCTTTTCATATTTTGCATATCCAACCATGATTGACTCCTTTCTTTGGGGATGAAAGGCCTTTCTCTTCTTTGGAAGTATTATATCCCATGCTCTTGATCCAAACACCGTGAGGTGAGACACATCAGGATTGTGTCCCATCGAAGCCTCGAATGGATTCTTGCATTCCATGTATTTTCATGGTACTGTGTTCTAAACATATGAAACATAGTTAATGGCTTCAACCCATATTTTTGGAGACAAGGACTTATCCTCCATCATACATGTATCCATCTCCTTCAATGCTCTATTCTTACACTCTGCCACACCATTCTCCTGGGTTGTGTAAGGAATGGAATGTTGCATTTGATTGCCATATTATTCACATAGATGTTGCAAGTCCTTATTGAAATATTCCCTTCCATTTTCAGTCCTTAAGACATTTATCTTCCTCCCATTGAATTTCTCCACAAAAGCTTTGAAAATTTTGAATGAGTGAAACACTTTATATTTTTCTTTGAGAAAGAATACCCAACATTACCTTGAAAAATAAGCAATGAATTTTAGGACATACCTTGAGTTTCCATAGGAGGGTGTAGGAAGAGGTACTATCACATCTGAATGGACCAAACCAAGAGGATGAGAATCTCTTCTTTCCTTCCCCTTCTCATACTTGGGCTTTGCATGCTTCCCAAAAATGCACCCTTTGCAAGTGCCTTTGGAAAATAGATGTTTGGGAGTCCTTCAACCATGTTTTCTTTACTCAATGCATGAAGATAACTGTAGTATAGGTGTCCAAACCTCTCATTACAAAGTCTACTTTCCTCATTAGCATGTGACATAAGTGAATTAGGAGAGGAGTGCTCAATAAAGTGAGAAATCTTGTACATTCTTGACTCATGATCTGCAACACCAACTGCTACCACTTTTCCCATAGAAGCTTCATAAATTTCCACATATTCTTGAGTGGAAATCACTCTCTTGGCTGAACCAGTGTGGTTCATTTGGTACAAAGAAAGAAGATTTGCCACAAGATTAAGCACATACTACAAATTGTTGAAGTACCCATTGTCTAGACTGATCTTCTCAATGCCTCTCGCTGGGATATATGAATCATCACCCATGAGAATACGAGGGCCACTCTAAGATGAAAGAGTGGATAAAAAATCTCTTGAATAATCCATGTTCCTTTAGGAACCTGAATCTATGATGAAAGAAGAAGAGTCCAAGGTACTAGCCATCAATGCATGGAACCTCTCCTTGTCTTCAGAAACACCCTCCTTCTTCTTTGAACTTTCTAGAAGAGGAATTTTATTTTTGTGAAGGAGATGGGTCATCATGTCAATGATATTCTTCATGAATGCACTTTTAGGATTCCAACCCTTTTGACAGTAAGTGCGTTTGGTCTTCTCTTTCTTCTTTCCTTTCTCCTTGACAAGATTCGAACCCCCATCAGAATATTTGGGATTTTCCTTGTCTTTCTTCGTCTCTTGTTGTTTCAAACCCTTAGGATTTTTCTTTCCTCTTTCTTGCTTCGAATGCCCAATTACAAGAAATTGATCCTTTTGCTTGATGTCACCCATTAGAACCAATTTATCTTGTTCTTGTGTAAGCATCTCCATGAAAATTTCCAAAGATGGCATCTTCCAATTGGGAATAGTGAGCTTGGTGGAATGAAATGTAGAAACAAACACAGAGTACTCAAGACCCAACTTCGAAAGAATGGAAAACACCATTTGTTCGTCCTTATTCTCAATGCCACATTGCTTGAGCTGCAAGACCAAGCATTTGAACTTGGTGAAGAGGTCTTGGATAGTTTTGAAACTGCTTGGGCTCAGTGAGATCAACTCATTATCAAGTTGGAGGCCCCTCATCTCATCAGTCTTCCCAAACAATGACTCAAGCTTGAGCAACACTTCATTTGGAGTAGTGATACTATCAATATGGAACAAGAGATCTCTTGAAATGCTTAGACAAAGCATGCCAAAAGCTTCATCTATTCTATTGAAGAACTTTGACTTCTCTACTATAGAATTTGGCTCAGTTTCAGTCCCCATAGTAACTCTGAGGAGACCCTTAGATCATAGTTGGATTATCATTTTGGAATTACATTCAAAGTAGTTTGATGGAGTGAGCAATATGACATGAGACTACCCCATTATTTAGCTTGTGCACTAGGTGACAAATAACATTGTAAACTTGCAATGCAATCACTCAATCACTCGGGAGGGGATCCTAGCTAGCTAATTCGAACCCTACATTGATAGAAGGCACATTCAAGAGCGCATTAAACCTTGGGAATAATCCGAAGGATTGCTCCAATGGCGTCAAGGCAATGGCCTCGAGGACTTCTGTGGTTGCTCAAGTACTTTTGTTGCACTTCCGAAGCAGTCTTGGTTCGACTCGAAGATCCAATAGCTTTGATACCATGTGAATTTTAATTCACATAAGTATCTACTAGCTAAGGGTATCCTCACAATTAAGAAATTTGGCTAAGTATGCAGAAAAAAGTGTAAAAGAAGAATCCTGGACACACAAATGATAAAAAACTAGACACAAATGATAAAAAAAAACAGACAAATTTGATCAAATAGCAAGTTTATTATTAACTTTCCAACACATAAATGAGTTTTGTTCATCATTATACAACATTTGGGAAAAATCGTGAGCCTTGGAAGCATATACAAGTGGCTAGCTGTAACGTCCCCATATTGACCCTATTGCATTAAAATGTAAATGATGTAATATTGTTATAAAATCATGGTGAGGAGCTCAAGGCCAAGGCCCTGCCATCTATTTATTGATGCATATGGTTTGTGTGCTAGCCAGGCACATTGGAATTTCAAACATCATGTAAATATGCATTTTAATAAAATACCCACAACTAGCTATGCAATGCAACAAGAGATGCGGGCATGATTTTACAAGGAATTGGGAGGGAAAACATTCAAACCCTTGGAGCCAGTCAAGTCAAGCCAAGTGTCAATGAGAGAACACATCAAACCCTCAACTACCCATGTTGACTTTTGTACCCAATCGTTGATTTCTCCCAAGAGTTGGTTGAGGTAGTTAATGCCTTGGGGAATGAGAGGTATGGCTGTCCAAATTCGGGTATGGGCAAGCCACCCTGCATGGGAAATCGCGTTTTACTTCTTGGGCAAGAAAAGAGCCATGAATTGCTCCCCAAGCTATTATCCATCAACCAGTTGGGCTCTCTCACGAGTTAGGAGCTTGCTGAGCGTTTTTCCCCATCGAACTTATGTGTTTTCCTTCATTCTCAGTTTGGAGAAGAGCGTTTTTGTGTTTTATACTAGTGGGGAAGAAGGGGAATCGAACTAGGGGTTCCATAGAGATCGTTTGGCTGCTGAATGCTCAGTTAGTTGGGGAAAAAATCGTTTTCCTCCATGTGAGTGTTTTTCCCCATTCCATAATATGTTTTTGGTTGGAAATGAATTGGGGAAAACCCATGACCATCCTGTTGTAAATCCCATTGTTAAATGTGTGTCCCTGCCCAATGATTGTTCTTGCTGTGTGAGAAAATAGTATGTTGGGGTATGGGTTATGGGTCTCCATTGTTTTGGCTTGAGCTTGAGTGCAAGCATCCAAGGTTCTGATGTAGCTTGATAAACCCAACTATGGACTGGCTTGGCTCAAATGAAATACTCAATTGGTTGCGTATGAGCTGAATGTACCCTTTTCCTTGTAAGAAGCATGCCCAGCTCGAGGGTGGCCTTCGGACGGACTCAGTATATGCTGTCGAAGAGCCTACAGTTGGGTGGAACGTTGTAGCGACATAGCTAGTTGTTTTGGGACAATTACACAACGAAGATAAGTGTTTTCTATCTATGTATCTACTTCTGCAATGCTTAAATTAATGACTATTATTGATATGTTGAATGCGTATGAAGAGTGTGTGGATGAATATGTTTTATTCCGCTATGCATGTTTAACTGATTTGCATCTACACACATTTAATTTATGGTTGTGAATCTAATAAATGGGCTGAATTTTTATGAAAAGCCCTAGATATTTCCATCATGTACCCTTCCTTGCCTTGGATAGATGGGTGGGTATGTTACACTAGCTTACATTGGAACTCAATCACCCTAGGTTGACCAATAGTCTCCCAAATCACCTCAAACTATCATGAATTGTCAATATGAACATTGGCATGGCATGGGAAGGAATTGATGATGGTGGAACATGAGTGGGTGAGTATTTGGTGGAGTGTAGGTGGCTCAGGATAGGCCAAAAATTCCAAGGGGGCGACAAAATGACCACATTAAATGCATGGACACCTTAGGTCAAATCCAAATCCATAAATCAGGGGATATAGGCACCTTCACTCAGGTAGTAGAAGTAAATGAGGTAGGTGGGCATAAATTAGGGCACCTAACAACTAATTTGACCAAAATTGGGCCCTTGGGTGATGGAATGTGTCATAAATGACCCAACAAACTTCTAACAACCTTGGATTAACATCATCAACCATGTTTTGGACCAAATAATCACCAAATTAATATTAGAATATGGTCATAAGGTGTAATAATGTTTCGGCAGAAAGGATTTCCTGCTTCGCAGGGGAATAGTGCTTTGAGCACCAGGTTATGAACTCAAGGAATACTGCATATCTAGGGAAAGCGACATGGGAAAATTTTGAATTCCATAGGTTAACTTTGTCCTGGTCAACAAAGGATAGGGTTTTATCTTCCTTAATGGTTTTTTTCTTATCTAAATTGGTGATAATAGTGTCGAAAACAACTTCTTCATGGTCATAAACATGTTCTTCACGTGAAAAATGAGGTTTTGGAAGCTTGAACTTGGGTTTCGGAGCCATCTTGATTAATTAAAGACTGTTTTGGTGAATTTAGTGGATATTAGGGTAAATTAACAAAAATTAGGGATTTTTTTATTAAGTAGCAGGCGAAAGGTATCACCATAATTTTTGGATAATAGTGAGTAGGAAATACCGAGATGAGAGATGATGACTAAGTTTGAATGCTTGGATGATGAAGTGGACTCGTTGACTTTGTGAAGATGGTTGATCTAGTACACTAGGTATATTAGGATCACATTTGATCTTTATGAGGAAATAATACCTTAAAATAAGAGAACTATCCCTTTATCCAAATTAGGAAGCATCACTTTCCACATTGGATTTTACGGAGGAAGTATAAGCAGAAAGTCTCGGGACCCACTTGATAGGTGGAAGGTGGAGAGAGGGATGAACTGTTGAGATGATGAGCTGTAAATTGTTTTGGATGAGGTCATGGGATGATAACACGTCTAGTTTCCCAGGGTGGTAATGCACCGATAGTTAGCAGTAACATAAAATCACGCTCATGGCGGTGCAGTCAATCAATGACGAGCATGTGTCCTTAGTGGTTTTGAGGACAACACACACTCGTGACATTTTTGGGGAGGGAACATCTTATCGATGTATTTTATATCTTTGCCATTTATATATACCACACCTTTCCTAACTTGCACATACACCTTCATGCCTTAACAATATTGCACTTTCTGAGTGCGTCAGATCCTTGGGCCGTCAGATCTCCCTTGGTCTAATGGCTCAGAAAATTTAGTTAGGCCTCAGGGGTAAGGGTTTCAACTTCTTTGTTTTTGCAAACATCTAGCATTACATAAAGGGCCTCACAATATAATTTGTATCAGAAAATAAATTTGGCCAATAGTACCCATCTTTTAAAACTTTGTAAGGTGTGGTCATCCAAGCATGGTGACATCCACATGCTCCTTTATGAAATTCTATGATGATTCCTTTTGTTTCATTCTCAATTACACAATTCAACAATATCCCTTGAGGATATTTCCAATACAATTATTCATATAATATGCATTTCTTAATTGCTTGTAATTTCAAAGATCTAGCTTGTGATTTGGATAGATGACCAAGACGTTCTAAACTCATCAAATAATAGACAATATCTCCATACCAATTAGATTCTTCAAAAAATTTATTTACCTTCATTGTAATATTGTGAGAATCTTAGATATATTTTATCTTCTCTTCTTATGTCATCTTTGAAATCATGTTCAAGTCCAATGCTTCACATTTTGACTCATCCGACAACTTATCCAATCCTCATCCTTTCATCAGCTTGGTGGGTTTGATCTCCAGATCTAATTCTTGAATTTTTTTAATCCACTTTACTCTTCTAAATTCACTGTCACTAACACAAAATATATTTTACTATTCTATGGGGAACATATGCAATTATCTGAGAATGAAAAACATAGCATCTGAAATATTTCAGGCCCTAGGTTGTTGGTCTCTGGTCACCTTTACGACTTTGGTTCATTTTCCTTTAATCATTTAACTCCCAAGGGATGGAATAAACTAGGCATACCATGTTGAGTAACTTTGAGGGGTATTTTTACATGGAGAAAAATCTCAATACTAACATCAGCTCCACGGGGACATTGGATTGCTCTGTAATACTTTGAGAACAATAGATTTGTGCTTTTTTCCATTGGGCTATGGAGTATTATCCTTCAATGATATTTTGATCAAATTGAACGAAACTTTTATCTTGAAAAATTATTTATATACATCAAACTGAAAATGATGGAAAAGTAAAATGTTTAAAACTTGTAGAAAAACCAATAATGAAAGGCTTTTCTTCTACTATGTACATAATCTTTGGAACCTAGTTTGAGTATAAGAAAAATCATTTTCAGAAGCTTGCCATTGAAAACATATTCTATCATATCACCCTCCAATTCATGAATTTCGTATGTATTATTTTCCAGAACTTCAACAATATGTATGGTCCTATCCACATATTTTCAAACATTCAATGCTTGCCCCTATCTTCTCTTCTTGTATCTGATTTCAAGACTAAATCTCCTGGGTGGAGATTTCTTTCCAAAGTTTTTATGTCAAAGGTATTCTTAATCCTCCTTTGGTGTTCCTGTAATTTGATGTTTACCTATTCTCTCTCTTGTTGGAGTTCAATTAATTCACATATCCTTCTCACCATATTGTTTGGTTCTTTTGTCTCATCTTGAATTAGCTTTAACACTGGTACCAGTTGGATGGGTAGGACTACTTTTCCATACACTAGTGGAAAAGGATATGTACCATTTGACCTTCTCACACTTATTCTGTCATCCCACAAAGCATACCTTAGATTTACATCCCATGCCTTCTTGTTTTTTATTAACATTTTTTTAATGATTCTGAACAGGATTTTGTTAGATGATTAAGCCAAACCATTTCCTTGTGGATAATAGGTGGTAGAATATCCTAATCCAACATTATATTTTATGTAGAATTCAATCATTTTAATGGATCTGAAAGTAGGAGAATAGTCAGTAATAATATTTTTGGGACACCCAAACCTTGAAAAAATCTTTTCGTCTAGGGATCTCATGATTACATTTTCATTTGATAATCTAGTGGGGACAGATTCCACCCACTTCGTGAAATAATTACTATAAGTCAAAATCCATTTATGTTGACCACTCGAATTAGTATTTATTTCTCCAATGAAATCTAAACCCCATTGTTGAAAAGGTGTTGAAGGAATGGTAGGCCTCAAGGGTAAGGGTTTCAACTTCTATTTTCTTGCAAACATATGGCATTCCATACAGGGCCTCACAATATAATTTGCATCAGCAAATAATTTTTTCCAATAGTACCTAGCTCTCAAAACTTTGTAAGTTGTGGCCCTCCAAGCATGGTGACATCCACATACTCCTTTATGAAATTCTATGATGATGCCTTATGTTTCATCCTCAATTACACAATTCAACAATATCCCTTGAGGATATTTCAAATACAAGTATTAATCTAATATGCAATACTTAATTGCTTGTAATTTCAAATATCTAGCTTGTGATTTGGATAGATGACCAGGACTTTCTAAATTCATCAAATAATAAACAATGTCTCCATACCAATCAGATTCTTCAAAAAATTTATTTACCTTCATTGTAATATTATGAGAATCTTAGATATGTTTTATCTTCTCTTCTTATGTCAGCATTGAAATCGGGTTCAAGTCCAATGTTTCATAGTTTAACTCATCCAAAAACATAGCCAATCCCTATCCTTTCATGAGCTTGGTGGGTTTGATCTCCAGATCATGTTCCTAAAAAAATTCAATCCATTTTCCTCTTCTACATTCACTATTACTAACACAAAATATATTTTACTGTGCTATGGGGAACATATGTAATTATCTGAGAATGCAAAACATAGCATCTGAATAGCATATGTAATTAACCATGGTATATGCTTCTTTCTCCATGATATTATACTTCAATTCATCATCCCTGAGATATTTACAAAAAAATGCTATAGGTTGTTCATGACCATCACCATTCTTTTACAAAATCACTACTGCAATTGTGTGGAAGAAGCAAATGAAAATATTAGGAATGGATTTGTATAATTAGGAATGATTAGTACTGGTGTTTCCCCAATGGCCTCTTTCAATGCTTCAAATGATTCTTCTGCATCCTTATTCCATTTTACTTCATTACCTATTTTTAGCATGTTGGTAATGGTTTTAATCAATCCAACCAAATTAGGGATGAACCTTCTTAAGAAATTTATCCTGCCTATGCATGACTACACTTCATTCTTGTTTCTGGGGGCCTCAAGTGCATGTATCGATGCCACTCTTTCAAGATCTATCTTTACTCCATCTATTGATACTATGTGTCCCAACAACTTACCTTCTCTCAAAGCAAAACTAGATTTCTGTGGATTTAGAGAGAGGCCATATTTTATGCACTTTTTGAAAGTTTGCTTCAAGTGAGATAGATGCCCCTCTTCATTTTTAGAGAATATAGTCATATCATATAGATATATTGTTGAATTTTGGTTGTCATTGATGTCAACTAAATTATGACAAACAGGATTTCGACTGATTCAATTTGAGTCATTGATGTCAACTAAAGTCAGGTGGTTTCAACATTACCATGCCAACTTGAAGAAGTATAGAAAAGCCACATTGAATAAGTATATGTGCAAGCAAGATGGTGAAGGATATGGATGTCCATGTGAAGAAGTATATCTAGAATTTACATCCAGTATGAAGAAGTGTGTCCAAGGGTACATCATGCATATCTAGTTTGAAGAAATACATAAGGCACATGTACTTAAACAGGTCACAAGTCCATCCAGTCATAGACCTTCAAGGCACAAGCTAAAGGGTTGGTTGGATAGAAGGATGACGAGTGTGCAATAAAGCCAAAGAAGAAATGGAACAACGTCTAGTGTGCAGAAAAAACTCAATAGAATATTCAATAGTGCATAAGCAACATGGGAAAATAGATGGTTGAACACCTCTACAAGTCCTGGAAGAACGTAGGTCATCACCAATCAGAAGACGCTTTTCGCTAATAAAGGACGTACAAGTTTCAAGAAGGGTGTATCAATTGATGTCATCATATGTGCAAGTTCCAAAATGAAAGACATATCAAGTGTGCAAGTCCCAAAAGTGATGGTACCACAAGGGTCAAAGCCCAACCAAGTCGAAGATCATGTATGTGAAAGTTCCACAAAGCATTGATACACCAAGTGCACAAGACCCACAAATAATGGTACCACAAGGGTGAAAGTTCCACCAAGTCGAGGACCATGTATGCATAGAACCCACAAAGAAAGAACGCATCAGTGGTGTAGAACATGACATGTGGAAGAAGCACAATTTGTAGAGAAAGGAAGAAGGAATGCCACAACCAACTTGTGGACATACAATCCATGAAGGAGATGTATAAATAAGAAAGCAAGTTGGAGATTTCAAGTAAGCTTCATGAAAAGGCTACAAATATTCACAATGAAGATACATATTTATATTTGGGGCATCATGGGCCCAAGATATAGAAAAAAATGATCTAGAAAGGATCCAAGTGCGCACATGCAAAAGAATGATACAACTTATGGTGCGCAGATTGATGTTGTTGATTAGTGATGATTGTGCAAATATAGAAAGGCATAATGCTAAGTATGCACACGTGTGTGAAGACTAAATGAGAGTATCACAGATAGTACGCAAATAGACACGAATAGTTTTGAAGTTTGAAGTGCAGAGACAAAACTGAAATCTATTAGAAGATGTGTAGAAGTTTGGCTGATGCACAAAGGTTAAATTAAAGTGTGTGAAGTAGAAAGGTCCATCATATGCGTGACAACAGAACATAAACATACGATTTTATGTAAATCATGATGAGGATGATCTGAGGAAAGTGCGTTAAACCGAAAGGATGAACCATATGATGCACACTATGTTGCAGATTGTCTAAAAATACTGTAGCACTTAAAAAAGAATGAACACATCTAAGTAAGTGAGGGCACCATTCCATCTAATACTGGTGCGTAATCTTAGAACAACAAGCTATCAATTGAAACACAATATTAGTTGGTGAAGTGCAGTTGCATAGAAAAAGAACAACACAGTGAATCTTGACATAGACTACATGTTGACACAATGTCTATCGACAAGGCTTCACTTTGCACTGTTGCCAATAAACACCAACCCAAAATCCCTTATACACTGGCCCATAAAGGTTTAACCCTTTCCAACAACACTTGCAGGGCAAGTGCAGTCTCACCCAAGATGGATAAGGGGGCTGCAGAACCAAGTTTCCACAGTGGATTTGAGGACATGCATCCAACACACATTACCCTTGTAGAAACCATAGATTATATCTTTCATAGTAAACCATTAACTCATAATTCACACATTAGACCATTCACAGATTCAATAGATAATAAACATTTGCACCAACATATTTAACCTACTTATTCGCATCAATAGTGATCATTCAACCTACAGAATATTAAAAATGTTGCAACAATTCACATTCATCAACGCACATAGACAGAGACAGAAATAGAACCATAATCGAACATCCTCATGCATTCATCAAAAACCTACAGAATGAACTTCGTAGAAACAGTCAATACACCATGTTGCAGATAAAAAATAGATGAAAAGATGGATCAGCTTCTTATCACTTTCTTGGATTTGCTTTTTCTTACAATCCTACTTCTATTTATATGCTACTATGCAATTACAAAACGATCCACATGACCAATTCTAACTAATTTTATTCTTGCGCTTCCTCAAACTTCGTGAATGGTCCTTCTTTCGTGGATTGTCCCTTTCGCACCAGTCGGCTTTCGCACTTCCTGCGAACTTATCCCATGCCAATAGGCCCCCAACACAAACTTGTGGCTCTCCCTCGAGCCACCTCAGCTGGACACTGCTGGTAATGTACTCATTCTTCGCTATGCTACACTGTTGTAGTTGACCTTGTCATATGGAGCTCGTTGTTGTGTACTACTCGAAATCATCTGCCAATCTCGGGTTTGTTATCATGGACTTCTTGAACTCATACTCTAGTCTCCAGAAAACTTGATCATCTACCTCTTCTAGGTGTGTTGTCTCACTTTATGCTTCTTCCAGACTGGGGAAAGTTCATCTTTGCCGCCAAAATTTGAAACAAGACATCTTCTCTGGCACATCTGTTTCGCACCTTGGGATGTCTTCTACTGCTACCATTGGGCATATGCCCCTAGTGTTTTTGTGGTCGCAGGGACCATGGATATTCTAAATACTACCATGCACTTATACATCTCATGTGAGACCTCATCTCTGTTCCTCCCAATTGTCTATGTCGCTTCCCTTACTAGCTCTTCATGCACACTCGTCGTTCTTGCCCTCAACGCACCTAGAGTGCTGCTACATGAAATGAAATGGATCATTTCCACATCTTCCTTGGAATTCCTCACTCAAATTTCTTTCCGACCAACCTACAACATGGATTTATCCCAACTCATGGATACTTCCTTGCTCAGCTAGCCTCTTACACCTGTATTTATGCTTTTCCCTTGTGTCCTTGATGCCTGATTCTGAAATCATTTGCAAATCCATTCACGTAACCCTCTGATTCTGTTATCATACTTATTCGTCATCTTCTCGTGACGTGGATCCGCAACACTCATGCTCAGATTTGATTCCCCCATGTGTAATCGTGAGAAGCATGAACAAGCGACCCGACTGGCCATGCTTCCACTTTTTGTCATTATTGTTTTTTTTTTCACTGGTTTGGTTTCTCAACTGCTCTACACCGTGTCATGGCGATAGGGTTTCAACCTATTCCCATTGACCAGCTTAGGAAACAAGACTACATACAAACTTCGTAGATGCACCTCACCTCCGTCAGTGACAAAATCTATGATGTATGGACCCAACCAATGCATTTGTAGATTACCAGGGTGTTTAGCAAACTTACTGTCATATAACAAAATGATATCCCCGCGCAGAAAGTGGTTTTGCTTAATATGGTGGTCATGCCAAGCCTTCTGTCGGTCTTTCTCCACCTTCTGATGGAACCCTGCGATGAATCGATCTTCCTCGAGCTGTACCAATTGTGCCAAACGTTCCTCCACTACGCCATCATCGCTCATCCGTGTAGCTGCTGCGATGTGCAAACTTGGTACAATGTACTTCATTGGCATTACTGCTTCATGTCTGTAAATGAGCTTGAAAGGGGTTTGACCAGTCAATCGTTTACATGTGGTGCGATACACCCAGAGTATCGCAAGAATCTTTAAATCCCAATCATCGTGGTTCACATTGCATACCTTGGTTAGTGCATGCTCCAATATCTTATTAAACACATCAATTGTCCCATTTGCTTGAGGGTGGTAGGGGGTACTCTTCTTGTGCAAGATCTAAAACGCCTCCATGATCATTGCAATCATCTAGTTAATGAAATGAGTCCCTTGGTCACTTAGCAACACTTTTGGGCACCCAAACCTAGTGACCACATTGTCGAAAAGAAAACTTGCTGCAGTCGCAGCTAAGCAATCTCTTACTGGTGCAACTTCCGCTCAACATGTCAAGTAGTCTATTATAGTGATGATGTAGCGCGACCCTGTGCGCTTCCAGCGTGGGTTGATGGGTCCCACAAAATCTACAGCCCACTTGTCGAAATCCTATAGTGTCACTTGGGGTACCAATAACATTTCATTCCTACGTAATGGATTCCCTGTCCGTTGGCCTACGCGTTAGCTCTTCACATAGTCCGTAGCATCTCCATGCATGCTTGGTCACCACAATCCTACTCAAAGGATCTTCCTAGAAGTTGCGCATTCACCATAATGTCCCCCAGCGATCCCATCGTAAGCTTATGATAGGATCCTCTCCTACTCTTGTGGAAGGACATATCGTCGTAATATCTCGTCTGATCCCATTTTGTACAGCTGACCAGCAATCAACTGAAAATATGCGGTTCAGACAACTAGTTTCTTCTTCTGATTGGTTGTGAATCCGGCCAATGCCTCCCATGATGCTAAAAACTGAATGATTTGCTCATAATGGTTGTCGACCATTCCAACTCTAAACAATTGAGCGACCGGCAATCCTTCGTCAATGCTCCTTGGTTCCTCTCCAGACTTTATCCTTGAAAGGTGATATGGTCCTGCGTTCAATCGTCTTGGATTTACGATTATCTCAAAATCAAACTCCTGGAATAATAACAACCATCGACAGATATTCCCCCCCCAACATAGGCTTGTTCACCAGGTATTTCAGCATGGAATGATTGGTGAACATTTTGAAGTGGCCCCCTAAGAGGTAGGTGGAATTTATGTAAGGTGTATACCATCACTATCCCTTCCCTCTCTGTGATTGTATAATTCTTCTCCGCAATAGACAACTTTCTAGTTGTGAAGGCTATCAGGTGGTCGATGTTTCCTGATCCTAAATGGGCCAAGATAATGCCTAGTGCCACTGATGATGCATCAACGTGGACATGAAATTCCTTTGTCAAATCAAGAAATAAGAGTATGGGTGTTGCGACCATCTTCACTTTTAATATGTCCAAACTCTTATGACACTCTGTGTTCCACTAAAACATGGCATCCTCTTCCAACAACTTCTTCATTGGCGCTGTAATTGCTAATATCCCCTGATGAATTTCCTATAGTAGCTTGTATGTCACAACGTGGCTCTCAATTGCTTGACCATCATCGGCTATGGGATGTTGACAATGATTGCAATCTTCGCTTGGTGTACCAACATTCCTTCCTTGCAGACAATGTGCCCCAACAAAATGCCAAATGGAGCACAGAAGATGCACTTTTCCAGGTTCAATGAGATTTGGTGTTGTTGACATCGTTCCAGCATGAGACTTAGGTTTGTGACATGATCCTTGACCAACCCATATACTGTCCAGTCGTCCATATAGACAAAAAGTAACTTATGAATGTAGTCTTTGAACGCCGCAACCACTAATCTTGAAAAAATTGCTGGAGCATTCTTCAACCCAAATGACATCACTATATACTGAAAGCATCCCCACTACATGACGAATGTAGTCTTATGTCTATCTTCTTTCGCAATATTGAGTTGGTGATAGCCGGAAAACCCATTCGTGAATGAATATATTTCTTGACCTCCTACTCATTCGATCACCTCATCCGTGAATGGTGTCGGGAATGGATTATGTAGGTAGGCATCATTCAACTTCCGCAAATCGATGCATATTCGTACCTTGCCAGTTTTCTTATCCCGGACCACCATTGGACTGATCCACTTTGATTCTTCAATTGGTTCTGTAATGTTGGCTTCTAGCATCCTTTCAATCTCAGCTTGCACCCATTCTTTATACCTTGGATTCAATCGATACGGCCACTGCTTGAATGGATTTGCATCGGGTTTCAGGGGGATCTTCATTTCACCTAAGCCCCCGGAAATTCCTTTCATCTCTAAGAATTTCGTTTGGAACAGATCCTGAAACTCATGTAGAAAATTAGTCATCTTTGCAATGGTCGACTCATCCCAGTAGTCTCCAATACTTGTGAACTTCGGGTTCTCCTCCGACCCAATGTTCACCTTCTTAATCTTCAATGGTTGCTTAAATTTATCCGACGGTATTCCTGGTGCCTCCACACTGCGACTACCCTTTTGTTCTGGCACATATAGAGCCCTTGGATAATCCTCATTGTCGGGTTCTCCTCTGATGTTGTAACACTCCATTAATATTTTGTGTGTCGCAGTCCATTGAAGTGCCATTGGTTGTTCTCTCGGTACCGCTTCAAATATCCTTTTGCGGATCACCTATAGTGCACTATGGATGAAGGGATTTTCATATGAGAAATAAAACGATTGGATGAAGACAATAGTAAGCTGTTCCCAAGAGGTCGTCCCATGTCACAATTCTTTTGCGACATACCAACTCTGCGGGACTTCATCTAGCGTGTGCATGAATACATGTACCCACTCCTGCTTCGCTCATGATCCCTATTGGTGTTGGCATGCATCCAGATGTTCCTTCAGATCTCCTTGACCATCATATTTCTTTCTACCATATCCCGCAGCTTCACCAAACTGAACCTCCAAGATGCGTCGACATAGTGTCCAAGTTGTGATATTTGATTTGTGCACCGCCCACTAGTGCATAGGAGTAGCCTTCAAGGCTTCCTCCAAGTCCAATAGACGTTGCGGCTCTTCCACTTTCTCCGTATATTCAGAGAGAAAATTGCTCAAATTGGGAAATCCCTCATATGTAGGTAACAAACATTCCTCCGTGGATACCCATCGTAGTGATTGCATTACCCGTGCACACCTCCTAAAGGATACTTCATGTAACCGATTCTTCCAATTCTCAAGCGCCTCATCTAAATCTATTGATGTTGAATTGGTTATGTGCCATCCCAATTCTCCATATGTGGTGGGATTAATATAATCCTCATATATGTTATACAAACTGTCCCACCCTTCCGTAAACTCATCTCTGGCTGGTTCAACATAGTGCTGCCCTTCCGCAGGATCCAGAGGTGCGATGACTCTCATCTAGCGATTCTCGAATGACATCGTCCGCTTCTTGAAATTGATAATCTCTTGATTGTCCAATGCCCAGTCTATCCCCAGTAGTACTGGATAGGATTGGTGTTATCAACAATCTCTATAAAGTTGAAGTTGGCATATGTCCTGAGCCCCTCAATTTCGACTGGGAGTTGACACACCTAACCAAGTGGAGTGACTTTACTCTGATTTGCCAAGCATGGTTGCGTTGGATACCAGGTCAATTGTGGTTTCCCCATTGTTTCCTAGTTTTATTGGTCAGAATATTCACATCCGATCCCAGGTGAAAAATAATGGAGTCGACATCAAATGCTCCCATTTGTGCTAACATTTGCATCTCCCTTCATTTCTTTCTGTTGTGTATGCGATTAACCTTCTGTTCCTGTCATGCACCCTCCCGTCGATGCAACATGCTGGATATTTCTTCCAGCTCGTCTGGGTCCTTTGCCAACTCTAGGAAACTCTCCAAGAAGGATTTTAAAGTGTTTTACTTCCTCCACGACTTCGTCTAGTCGAGTGTCAATGGTATATCATAGATTTCTTCCTGAAGAGGTAGCTACCTCCTTTGCTTCATCTCTTCTTGTGATTTTAAAAAGACGTCCCTTTCGACCTCCGCATCAAAGGTGACCTACTTCCTTGATGTTGGTCGGACATTAGATTGTGACTTGTCAACTCCTGTCATAGCTCCTCCTCGAGTCATGACTCCAACAGTCACATTATTTTTTTGAAGCTTCTCTAATACCATATGTATAGCTAGCGGTGGATTCTATTTTTTGTTCTACGTATTCTTGGTCTGCCATTTCGCAATGAGCTATGGTAAGTCCTTAGTGCTGTGGTCCACAACAATGCAATACGTGCACTGCGGTGCCAAGTTTGGGATATCCCTCTGATAATTACCCTATTGTCAACAATTATAACATATGAGCAACCCTCTTCCTTGTCTAGCAGCTCCTCCATGTCCAACACCAGCACCCTGACCTCCACAAAATCCTCCTCTGGAACCTCCACGCAATGGCCCATATGGTGGATACTGTGGCTACCCATACTATGGCTACTGGTATGGTGGCTGGCCATACTGCGGCTGGCCATATTGCGGTGGTATATATTGTGGGTGCCCATACTATGGTTTCCCGTATTGTCCTTGATCGTACTGTTGCGACTGGTTAAATTGCAGCTGCTCCTGGGTGTACTGCAGTTGTTGTTGCATCGCCGGCTGCTCCTCCCCTTTCATAAAATATGCATCAACAGTCTAATCCTCTAGTAGGTCATAGGCCCTATAGTATTTCTCATCATGTCCAACTGACCGACAAAATTTGCAATACAAGTTTGCTGGCTTCGACACCATGTTTTGTAGATATACACGTTCCTCTAGTCGATGCCATCTACTCTAACAGATGGGACACCATGGCATGCCTCCTTGATGAAGGGGGTTTGGTGCTCCTGACTGAAAATACTCACGGAACTCAAGGCAATTGTCCATATGGTGTCCCTCTACTTTGCACCTAGTGCACCATATGTCTCCGTAGGTTTCCTTCCCCTTCTTGATATCGTCCAATTGAAGTGTTAGAGTGGCCAATTGCGCCTGGATTCTATCCATTCCCATCCCTGCTTTGCCGATTGGTGAAGCCTCCAACTTCATTGCAATCTCTAATGGTTCCTCCCATGTCACTACTTTTTATTATATCAGTAGTCCACGGATATGTGGTACTAGTCCCGCGATAAACCATTCTTTGTGCTGCATCTTGTTTATCAGAAAGCTCACTTTTTCTATCAATTTCTTATACCGTTGATCAAATTTCCACACCGGCTCATTTGGGAATTTCTTAATCTCCTTGAGCTCAGTAACATACTGCAATTCTGATTTTGGCTTTTTAAATTCATCAATCATCATCGTTCGGACTTGCGCCAACATCTTGGCTGCTACTGCTATCGGAACCTTTATAAACTTCATGAACTAATCTAACGCCCGACCCCTAAGGGTCGTCGCTATCTGTCCCATTTTTATGGCTTCATCTTGGACCTACTTCATAGTACAGACTACTTCACATATGAACCAATACTGTTCGGGATCCTCGGTCCCCTTCCCTTGAAAGGCAGGCATCTTCTCCTCGTCTACAATCCTAACGTTCTTACTACTATTGTTTACTGAAGTGCTACTCTTACCGCTGCACGTAGGGAAACTGTGCGAATAGCTTGTGTTTCTTCTTGTAAAATTTTTAGTAGTGCGCAGGGTTGAAGGTATGTTGTAACTTACGAGTTGTCCCTCTTCTGCTTCTGGGGTAGCCTGGTCAATGTCTCCTTCGCAATAAGGTCTCTTCCTCCCTTGTGGTCCTATTTAGCAGTCTTCCATTACGGTCCTCTAAGGAGACTCTCTCTTAGTCCTCCTCTTCTTCTCAGGATGTCGAAATATCACCCCACTCCTAAAGGTACCATAATCTTTGTAATCCTCTCTTAGATACTCATCGTTGCTTATGTCCATCTACCCCACATATTTATATCAAATCTGCATTCATGCAATGCCCTCAACCTAAGCACACTGATTTTTCTACTCATCGGCAAACATCCTCAATAATCATTTTTTGCAAACAAGCATCTTAAGCCACAATTTTAACAACAGCAAGAACCTTCTGCTCGGCCCTTTGAAAAATTTTCTTTCTACGTCACTATACGACTTGATGGTATCTACCAGGAACTCAGTCACGTATCCCTCGAGGATACTATCCACCCAAAAATAAAAATCTCGCGATACCTTGTTGTCAACTTGCTTCAGCTGTCAGATTAGTTCTGGGGTCCAACAATCAGGTTCAATATTCTGGTAGTGATTCTTCTGGAACATCAACTGCTCTAGCCACTCATGTAACAACACTGGGAATTGGAAGAAGAATATCTCGTGGATATCCAAATAAATATATTTATGCAACCAACTGGTTGCTATTTGTTCAAGGTTTCGCTTTTCTCTTTCTGCAAATTCCTCCGCCTTCTTATCGAACCACTCTTGGATCTTTGGTTTCATCGGATGCCACAAGATATCGTCTTCTTTTCTTTTTCAAGGTCCTAGAAACAGAACCATTTGTTGATGTAGCATCTATCGACAGGGTTTCACTTCGCACTGTCGCCAACAAACACCAACCCAAACTCCCTTATACATCGGCCCAGAAAGGCTTAACCCTTTCCAGCAACACTTGCGAGGCAAGTGTAGTCTCACCCAAGATGGATAAGGGGGCTGCATGAACCAAGTTTCCATTGTGGATTTGAGAACATGCATCCAACACACATTACCCTTGTAGAAACCAAAGATTATATCTTCTGCAGTTAACCATTAACTCATCATTCGCAGATTCAACATATAATAAAAATTTGCAACAACATATTTAAACTACTTATTCACATCAAGAGTGATCATTCAACCTACAGAGTATTAAACATGTTTCAACCATTCACATTCATCATCGCACAGAGACAGAGATAGAAATAGAACCATAATCAAACATCCTCATGCATTCATCAAAAACCTGCAGAATGAACTTCGCAGAAATAGTCAATACACCATGTTGCGGATACAAAACATACCAAAAGATTGATCAACTTCTTATCACTTGCTTGGATTCCCTTAGGCTTACAATTCTACTTCTATTTATATGCTATTATGTGGTTACAAAATGGTCCACATGACCAATTCTAACTAATTTAACTCTTCTTGCGCTTCTTCGAACTCCGTGAATGGTCCTTCTTTCGCGAATTGTCCCTTTCGCACATGTCGGCTTCCGCACTTCTTGTAGACTTATCCCATGCCAACACTGTAAGATCTATTGAAGTAGCACTCCATATATGAATTGAGTCATCAATAGAAGTGAATAATTGAGTGGAGTGAGAATTCAATATATGTATGGAGGGGAGTGAGAGCAATACGACTGCTTAGAAAAGGTGTGCACAACATAATGAACTATAGAATATCATAAGTGTGTGTGAGTTGGAAGTTCAATAAGGAAGAATCTTATTTTGGATACCTGGGCAACAGGACGGGGCAAGGATCAGTAGGTTGTAGCCTCCTTCCAGTTGCTGCTGGAGAACACAAGGATTTGGTGCTTCCTTCAGGCCGGTGCCTATAAAACCAGGGGTTCGGTTCCTCCTTCTAGTTGGTGGTGCTAAACACGGGATGTTGGTGCTTCCTTGAATGTAATATTTTCATTACAAAAGAGCATTTCATGGTTTTCTCTCGCTTGGGTTTCCATGTCAAAATAATCTGCATTATGTGTTATTTGTCTTGGTGCATATATGGATGAATGTTTTTATTGATATTGGATGCATAAATAAAGATCAAGATTAAGTTAAGACTAATTTTTCAAAGAAGGTAAAGAGTGTTTATAGCTACACTAATACTGATTCATCTCCCCTCTTAGTACTAAATCAATTCTAACAATTGGTATCAGAGTGGGTGTCTTGAGTAATAGATTAACATCTAGAAGATAGATGTGAAGTCTATATCACAGTAGGATATAGAATCTATAGATTACCTCACAATTGAAATAAATTACTAAGTATGCAAGATATTAGTGCAAAAAGAATTCTGGAAAATAAATGATCAAAATCCAGTGACAAATGATCAAAAACCAGTAATATAAATGATAAAAAATCAGAGAAGGAAACTATAAAATATCAGATTTTATTAACTTTCCAAACAAACAATGAGTTTTGATCCTCCTTATATAACATTTGGAAGAAATCGATTTCCTTTGGAGGCACTACAAGTGGCTATCTTACATCGGACCTCAATCCCCCCTAGGTTGACCAATAGGTTCCCAAATCTAACCAAACATGTATGAATTTTCCACATGAACATTGGATAGGAATGAGAAGACATCAATGAGCCTCACACATGTGAAGGAGAGGATTGTGTGGAATTTAGGTATCCAAGGAGTGGCTAAAACAACTAAGAAAGGGTCAAAATGATTAGATTCAATGCATGGGTGCCTACGTTAAAGATTGCTTCCTTAAAATAGGGAAATAGGGTGCCTTAGCTCAGATAGTGGTACTAAATGTTGGAGGTGGCCATAAATAGGGCACCAACAGTTATATTTGACCAATTTTGGCCCATACTTTGGTGGATAAGCCATCATGTGCCCTAACTAACTTCTAACAACCTTCTAACAACCTTGGATTGTAATTATTAACCTATTTTGAACCAATTAATCAATAAAATGATATATGACTAAGGTCCAAAGGTGTAATAATGTTCTAACACCCCCCCATATGCTATAATTTGGTAAATAATAAAAAATAAGGCCTTGGAAACTAAGGCTCAAGTCACCTTTTACAACATTAATTTGTATATGTCCACGTAACAAAGGTAAGGAGGAAAACCAGATGGGAAATAAAACCTCCCCTCTAAAATGGACATGTGGCATATCTAGAAAACTATACCAGTATTCACCATGCATCACTCACCCCAAGGAGTGATCTAAGGTAACTAAAGGTCTTCTTAGTGAAACTCTTGGTGAAGATATCAGCATTTTGCTCAACAGGTGGGAAATACTGCAAGGCAATAATCTGGTCTTGCACAGTGCATCAAATGTAGTGCATGTGGAGCTCTATGTGATTAGTCCTCTGCCTCTGTACTAGATCAATGGAGATCTTGATTTTTCTTTGAGTATCACACCAAATGACTGTGGGTAATCAAACACAAATCCAAACTCTCCAAGAATGCCTTGCAACCACACACATTGTGTAGCTGCATTCGTTGCTACCCTCTATTCGGCCTCAGCTGGAGATAAGGAGATGGTGTGCTTCTTCCTTCTTAACTAGAAAATGGGACCATGTGCAAGCATAAACACATAACCATAAGTAGACTTCCGATCAAAACTATATCCATCCCAATAAGAATTGGTGAATCCAACTAGTTCAAGTGATGAACCAGTTGCATAGTTATGCCAAAATGCTTGGTACCCTGTACATAATGTAGGATCCTCTTGGATTCCTTCCAATGGAACTCATGAGGCTCTTGCATGTGCCTTTCAAAAACCCCAACAACATAATACAAATATGGTCGAGAGTGTGTAATATACATCAAGCTCCCAAGTAGTTGTCTATACAATGAATTGTCAACCAATGGTGAAGAACCCCAATCAGTAAGCTTAACTACAGAAAGAAATGGGAATTTTGCAGACTTACATCCAACCATTTAAAACTTCTGCAGAAGATTTGAAGCATATCTTGATTGAGAAATTTTGATCCCATCAACAGTTTGCTCAATCTCCAAACCAAGAAATTGCTTCAACAATCCTAGATATGTCATGGCAAAAATTGGACTGTGCAATGTATCTTTAACTGAGCCTAGTTATTTGGTGCAACTACCAGCGATCAATATATCATCAAAATATAGTAAAATAATAAATATCAGGTCACTAACATGCTGCATTTAAACATTTGGATCAGACTTACATCTCTCAAACCTCAATGATAGCAGAAAATTTTCCATCTTGGCATACCAAGCTATAGGAGCTTGCTTGAGACCATAGAGGGACTTCTTGAACCTGCAAACAAGTGTATTATCTGAAATGAATCCTTTAGGATGTTTCATATGTATCTCATCATCAAGATACTGATGAATAAATGCACTCTTCACATCCATGTGATGAACCTCCCATCGCTTGGAAGCAACAATGGATAAAAATAGCTTGATTCAGTCCATCTTTTCCACAGGTGAAAATGTCTCTGTATAGTCCACTCCATGGACTTGCGATAAGACTTTATCCACCAAAATTTCCTTATACTTCATATCAGAACCATCAAAGGCCATTTTAGTCCTATAAAACCATTTATATTGCACTAGTTTCCTCTTGGGAGGAAAAGGGACCAAATCCCATGTTTCAGTGTCATGGAGGGAGTTCATCTCTTCTTGCATGGATGTTTTCCATATTGGGTATTTTTTTGCTTATAAATGTGATTTTGGATCATATCCAACCATTAAGAAACATCTCCCATGAATACCTGGATCACAAGATGCAAAGGCATTGTGAAATTGTGATCTAGTCTTTCTAGGATCTTGAGGATCACCTACAAGCTCACGAGCAGCTTGTATAGTTTTCTCATCCCACTTGGGAACTTTAGCAGGGTCATGATTTGCATAAATATCATCATCTACATCCTCCATATCATAATAAAAAAAATCATAAAGAGAATCATCACTTGCATCCTCTTCATGCAGGGGGTTTGAGCATTCCACATCACCATTTTTTGTTGCATGCATGGGCTCTTCTTTGAACTAGACACTCCTCTCAATGAAATTTTTATGAGTGAAGGGGTCAAAGAGCTTGTATCCCTTTGCATATTTTTCATATCCAATGATGATGGACTCCTTTCTTTGGGGCTGCAAGGTCTTTCTCTTTTCTGGAGGTATTCTAGCCCATGCCCTTGAGCCAAACACCTTGGAATGTGATACATTTGGCTTGTGTCCACTCCAAGACTCAAATGGAGTCACTCATTCCAAGGATTTGTTTGGTTCTCTATTCTAAAAATATTTAGCACAATTCATGGCTTCATCCCATAGTTTAGGATACAAATACTTATCCTCCATCATGCATGTGGCCATCTCCTTCAGTTGTTTATTCTTTCCCTCTGCAACACCATTTTGTTGAGGTGTATAGGGAACAAAATGTTGCATTTTGATGCCATTTTGCTCAGTCCTCAATAACTTCATCTTTCTCCCACATAATTTTTCCACATAAGCTTTGAAAACTTTGAAAGATTGGAAGACTTCATATTTTTGCTTGAGAAAGAACAACCAGCGATATCTTGAGAAGTCATCAATGAATGTTATCACATACTTTGGGTTACCATAGGAGGGTGTAGGTAGAGGACTTATCATATCTGAATGGACCAAACCAAGTGGTTGATCAACCCTTCTTTCCTTCCCCTTATAATACTTTTTCTCAGCATGCTTCCCAGCAATGCACCCTTCACAAGTACCTTTGGAAAATATGATTTGTTGAAGAACTTCAACCATCTCTTCTTTGGTCAATGATTGGAGATATCTGTAGTTGAGGTGTCCAAACCTATCATGCCAAATATTGATGACTTCATTAGCATGTGACAGAATTGAATTTGGAGAAGAGTACTCAAGAAAATGAGAGAACTTGTACATTCTAGAATCATGGTCTGCAACACCAACACCAACAACTTTTCTAGTAGAAATTTCTGATTTTTCCACATAATCTTGAGTGAAGATAACTCTCTTGAAAGAAATAGTGTGGGTCATATATAGAGAGTAATTTTGCTACAAGATTTGTTACATACAATACATTGCTGAAGTACCCATTTTCTAGAGTGGTTCTCCCAATGCCTCTAGCTAGGATTTCTGAGTAATCTCCCATGAGAATGGATGGACCATTGTAAGAAGAAAGAGTAGAGAAAGAATATTTTTTCAGAATCCATGTTCCTTGAGGAACCTGAATCTATGATGAAGGAAGAATATTCTGAGGTACTAGCCATCAATGCATGGCACCTCTCCTTGTCTTTAGAAACACCCTTTTTCTTCTTTGAACTTTCTGGAAGAGGAATGTTATTCTTTTGACAGAGATGGGTCATCATATCAATAGTTTTCTTTATTCATGCACTCTCAGGGTGCCAATTCTTTTGATAGTAGGTGCATTTTGTCTTCTCTTTCTTCTTTCCATTGTCTTTGACAGGATTCGAACCCCCATCATGATATTTGGGCCTCTCCTTGTCTTTCTTCTTCTCTTCTAGTTTCGAACCCTTGGGATTTTTCTTTCCTATTACTTGTCTCGAATCTCCAATAGCAAGAACTTGGTCCTTTTTCTTAATGGAACCCATTAGAACAAACTTATCTTGCTCTTGAGTTAATATCTTCATGAAATCAACCAAAGATGGTATCTTCCATTTGCGAACTGTAAGTTTGGTGGAGTGAAATGTAGAGACAAAGACTGAGTACTCAGGACCCAAATTCGAAATGATGGACATAACCAATTGTTCTTCTTTCTTGTCAATTCCATACTATTTGATTTGCAATACCAAGCTCTTGAACTTGGTGAAGAAATCTTGGATGGATTCGAAGTTGCTTGGAATTAGTGAGATCAACTCATTATCAAGTTGATGGTCCCTCATCTCGCCAGTCTTTCCAAACAAAGTCTCAAGATTGAGCCAAAATTCATTTGGAGTAGCAAGACTCTCAACATGAAACAAGAGGTCTCTTGAGATACCGAGACAAAGCATTCCAAATGCTTCATCTATTCTGTTAAAAAACTTGGATTTCTCTACAGCAAATTTTAGCTCAACCTCAGTCCCCATGGTGATTCTCAAGAGACCCTTGGATCTAATATGGATAACCATTTCATCCTTCCGTACAAAATAGTTTAATGGAGTGAGAAAATTTACATGAGTTTACTCCATCTTCTGTAGCTTGCGCACTTGGTGACAATGGTGCACTTTGTACCTTCAATAAAAACTCTCAATGCTCAGGAGGGGATATACACTAACTGATTCGAACCTTTCTTGATAGAAGGTAAATTAGGGAGAGCATCAAAACCTGGGTAGACTCCAAAGTATTTCTCCAATGGATTCAAGGAAATGGCCCCGGGGACTTCTATGGTTTCCCCACTACTTGTGGTGCACTTCTAAAATAGTCTTGGTTCGAATAGAAGCTCCAAGAGCTATGATACCATGTGAAATATATATCACAGTAGGATATAGCATATATATATTACATCACAATTGAAAAAAATTACTAAGTATGAAATATATTAGTGCAAAACGAATTCTGGAAAATAAATGATAAAAAACCAGTAATATAAATTATCAAAACCCAGAGAAACAAATGATAAAATATAACATTTTATTAACTGTCTAACCCAAAAATTATTTTTAATCCTCCTTATATAACATTTGGAATAAATCGATTTCCTTTGTAGGCACTACAAGTGGCTAGCATACATTGGACCTCAATCCCCCTTAGGTTGACCAATAGGCTCTCAAATATAACCTTATAGGTTTAAATTGTCCATGTGAATGTTGGATAGGTATGGGAAGACATCAATGAGGCTCACACATGTGAAGGAGAGGATTGGGTGGAATTTAGGTATGCAAGGAGTGGCTAAAACAACTAAGAAAGTGTCAAAATCACTAGATTCAATGCATGGGTGCCTAAGTCAAAGATTGTTTCCTTAAAATAGGGAAATAGGGCACCTTAGCTCAGATAGTGGTAATAAATGATGGATGTGGACATAAATAGGATGCCAACAACTATATTTGACCAATTTTGGCCCATACTTTGGTGGATAAGTCATCATTTTCTCTAACTAACTTCTAACAACCTTGGATTGTAATAATTAACCTGTTTTGGACCAATTAATAAATAAAATGATATATGACTAAGGTCCTCAGGTGTAATAATGTTCTAACAATAGATCCTTGCACATTTATGAGGAAGGAGCGCTTTCTAAGTGAAGCACCATGGTTACAAGAATATGTGATCCTAGACAAACTCTTTATTGCAGAAGCAAGGAACATTATTTGTACACAAAAAAATGATAGAAGTGAAAAATATAGCAACCAAAACTATGAACATCATGAAGAAGGAAAGAATAGTCAAAGGAATTGGTAATGGCCTTCACCAGCCAAATACAGGATATGGATGAGACCTTTCAAAATGTAAGACTAATGAATGACACCTTGGAAAGAAATATGAAGAAATCGGTTGTAGAAAATCATAAACTTGAAATTGATATCTCTTTGTTAAAAAAAAACTGGAAGAAGCTACATAGGAAAAGGAAGAAGTCCTGGTACTAAATGAACATATCCAAAAGCAATGTGATGATCAAATCCAAGCAAGAAAAATGGAGGCCACTAAGAAGATTTCAAAGTATGAAAATATGCTTGATTAACAGAGAATCCAATCATGAGAAAAAGTAAGGGAAATTGAAAGTTTGCATGATCAATTCAGAACAAATGAAAGAGTTGTCAAAAGCATGGAAGTGTTGAATGAGATTCTCAGCAAGCAAAGATCATCTCTTGACAAAACTGGTATAGGCTATGATGAGTGCAAGAACATTTATCTAAGAAAATGCAATGTTGCGCAACTAAATAAGATAACCATGCGCAGCCATTTTCAATGCTTTAAATGTAGAATGACTGGACACATTGGAAAATATTGTAACAATATTATATGTTACAAATGTAACCGAATTGGTCCTAAGGATCAGGACTGTGAAAGTCCAGGAAAGTCTGTTAAATACTGGAAGAAGTAAACATGTGAGGAACTCCAATCTGTTAACAGGTGTAGTTCTTCTAAAAACCAAGGAAAAGTACAATGTAGGATGATATGGAGAAGGAAGACAATGAATAGTGATTTAGACTTGGTTAGATCTCTGAGTGAAAATGTGGATAACTTGGGATACCAATACTTTTCCACTCCAACTCAAGACTGACTCACTCACAATCTGACTCGTCACAATAAATTATTTGTGTGCCAACATGAAATGAGACAAAGGGTGAGTCTTAGTGATTAATAGAGTAGTGGAATGAATGGAAATAAATGTTCAAATGAAAACAACATTAATGATGGAGAGTGGTTAGGTGAATCTGGACAAAGATCAAATAAAAACTGAAACTTTCCATTTTTCAAAGTGGACCAAATCTTGGTAAATCCCCAAAAGATGGAAAACATTAATGGGACATGTATTTATAAACTATGATAATTCTCAGTACGAAATACCGCATCTATTAATAACAAGAGCTAAAGAGTGAACCGTGTGTGTGAAGAGTTGAAGCTTGAAGGCCATGGAATCTAGAAGACAATGCATATCAAAGAACCCATCTGTATAGAAGCAGGAAAGCTCTGCAAAAACTGAAGATCTATCTTCATCAAAACTAGATCGTGACTATATTCCATCTCGGAAACCTGATGCTCCACATGTTTCCCTAGCAGAAGTAGAAGCTACGCATTTACAGAACCAAATGAACTCAAAAGGTGTATTTCTTGAAGGAAACTTGCATGGGATGCTGTACAAGTTCACCATTGTAGATCATGATGTCACAGACCATGAAATTTTTTCTTCATTAGCTATAGATAAGTATATGGACAAGAAGGAGAGCTCAGATCCCAAGATACCAATTGTAATGGTGTTGATTGAAGGTGTTAAAGAGATGTAACTGCGGGAGATATTCTAAATGTATTTGTCTATTGTATTTTTGTATTCTTCCTTTAAGAGATGTCATTGATGTAATTGATAATGTAAGAGTCATGCAAAGAGTCAATGTAAACCATAATTGATTAGGTCGGCCTGGAAATATCTAGAAAAGAATATTTTATTGTAAAGAGTATAGGTCAGCCCAGTTAGGTGAGTCAAGCCAACCTAGTTAGTGAAAAGGTCAATTCAATTGTAAAGTATAAATAGGAGATTGAGTTGCTCATTTGTACAACTCATCTCACCCACTCAAGTTCGCATAGGAGAGAAAGAAGTTCACACAAGAGAAGGAGAGAAGTTGATTTTGTCTTGGGGTTTTATCTTGTACTTGCGAATTCTATATTGAGGAAGTTTTAGTGAGGTTTTCTCCCTTCTGGTTTCCTCGAGAGAAATATTGTGTTATTTGTGTTTGTTCTGCTTGTCTTTATTTTAGTGATTAGATTGTTTAATGTTATTATGCTAAACAAGTAGAAAAACTTCACATGGTATCAGAGCAGGCCTGGAAGAAAACATTGTGCATCCTCCACAACTGCAGAAAATAGGGCTTCTTATTCTGAGAGCTCTCTCCATGGATCAGCTAAAAAATAGGGTGCATATAACTTGCCTCACTAGGGCACATATTTCTGTCGAAGCATAATTCAATTCTAAGAATTTTCATTTTTGGGTCCCCCACTGTAGCCCAGAGAACTAGGGAATCAAGTTTTTGGAACATATGCTCACAAAATCAGGAGAAGGAGCACTTTGCTCAACTCGCCTTGAGGAGGGGCATCTTTTCATCCAATTAGTTTTCCAAAATCCTGAAGTTGAAAAATTAGGATTTCACTGGAAAACCCTATGTTAAGTAGAAGTTGTTTTCATAAGGACAATTTTACTGGTAAGTCTTACATTTATTCTATTTCCATTTGAGGTTCTCATTTTATCAAAATGAAAAACAATACCAAGTTTGATGAGAAGCTTGAAGGATATGAGAACTTCAGGGCATGGAAATATAGAGTCATGCTCATTCTTGAAGAACATGACCTAGAAGGTTTTATAAAAGAGGAACATACAGAACCATAAGGAGGTGAGTCCAAAGCAAGACACAAGAAGAATATGATCAAGTCTAAGAGGATCATAGCTGATTCTATCAAAGATCACTTGATTTCTCAAGTATCCTCAAAGAATAATCCGAAAGAAATGTTTGATGCTTTGACTATCCTATTTGAAGGAAAGGATATTAATAGGAAGATGAACTTGAGAAATCAACTCAAGGGTGTGAAGATCTAGAAGTCTTAGACTATGCACTATTAATTCTCCAGAGTGTCCCATATCAAAGAACAATTAGAAGCTATTGGAGATATGGTATAATATGTTGATGTTGTGATGACCACTATGAATGGTATTCCTATAGATTGGGGACCCTTTGTTCGTGGAATATGTGATAGGAAGAAACTAATCCAATTCAGACAACTATGGGAAGAGCATGTGCAAGAGGAAGAAAGAATAACAATAAGAGAAGAAACTAAATGACAATGAAGATCAAGCTTTGGAAACTCATGCCAAAGGAGGAAGGAAAATAAATAATTATGTACGTACCCATGACCACTCTCCAAGAATATATCAAAGATTTGAAAGGAGCAAGAGGTTCAAGAGATACCTCTCCTCAATTGAATGTTACTCTTGTCACAAGACATGACACACTGCAAGAAATTGTCCATCCAAATATGGACAACCTAAGAAGCAAAAGAAAAGATTTCATGCTCATGTAGTTGAAGATAGTGAGTATGTTGACGAAGTCAAAACGAAAGAAGATGAATATTTCAATGAAGAATATGTACTAATCTCAGCTCTCACTGGTTCGGTATCTCATGGAATTGATACTTGGCGAGTGGATAGTGGAGCCTCAAAATACATGACAGGATACAAGGATTTTCTTTCAAATGTCATGTAGAAAGATTATACACACAAAGTAAATCTTGGAGATGATTATCAATACCCTATCAAAGGGATCGGAGAATTCTCTTACAAGTTGGACTCTGGAAATTCCATGAACATGAAAGAAGTGATATATGTTCCAGGTTTGAAAAATAACCTTCTTTCTATTTCAACATTAGATAAGAAAGGTCTTAGAATTGCATTTGTAAATGGCGAAGTTATTATGTGGCCAAAGGGGAAGACGATAAGTGATGCAATAGTCATTGGGGTAGAAGAAGGACTCTATAAAATTAAGGGTCATGTAGATTCAACATTGATGGCTAGTACCATGAGCCCCTATGAACGATGGCATAGAAGACTAGCTCATGTACACTACAAATCCTTACCAATAGTGAGTAAGGTGGTGACTGGATTACCATAAATACAGGTTGATCATGAAGGAGTGTGCAAAGGATGTCCACGAGGAAAAAGTATGAAGAACCCATTTCCAAGCAGTGATAGCAAAGCTAAAGGAAAATCGATTATTATTCATTTCGAGATTTGTGGACCTGAGTCTACCACTTCATTAAGTTAGTATGTTTACTATGCTTCTTTTATTGATGATTATTCCCACAAAACATGAATTTATTTTCTAAAGAATAAGAATGAAGTTTTTGAAAATTTTAAAGAGTTTAAGGCTCTTGTGGAAAACCTCTCTAAAAATTGGATCAAAATACTAAGGACATATAATGGAGGAGAATACACTTCAGGCAATTTCAAATATTTTTGTAAACAAGAAGGGATTAAGAGGGGTCTTAATATTCCCTATAATCCATAGCATAATGGTGTAGATGAAAGAAAGAATAGAACTATCATGGAAGTAGTGAAGGCCATGATCCATGATCAAGTCCTACCCATGTATCTATGGGTTTAAAAAGCTAGAACTGCAATATATGTACAGAACACAATCTCTCACAGTGCTCTTGGAAACAAGAACCCATAAGAGATGTTTACCGGTGTGAAGCCTAAAGTTAGTCATCTAAATATATTTGGATATCCAGTATTTATTCACATCCAAAAAGAGAACAGATCGAAGTTAGAGCCTTCAGGAAATAAGGGAATGATTGTGGGTTACAGTGAGCAATCAAAGGATTACCATATTTACATCCCAGGATACCAACAGATTGAACTTAGTAGGGATGTTACATTTGATGAAGACACAGCCTTCAACAAGTGTAACAATATGTGGTAGATAATTCTTCGTATGGATAGTTAAACTCTCTCATGGACATAACTAAGTCCCTAGATACTTAATCCATGACAAAAACAAAACAAATGGTGATCTACTCTCCTAGATCTAGCACAATACGTAAGCTATTGAACATGGAAGAAGAAATGAAGAAGTAAAACTTACCTCCAACCTGTAGGTTGTCCTAGCTCCAACTCCAAGCTTGATCTTCAAGGCTTGAACCTATTAAACAAGATAAAGGACCAAAACTTCCAAGCAAGTATATGATTAATCTAGATCTAATCTACAACGTATCATGCATCAATATAACAAGATACAAGACATGGGAGAATAGGCCAAGTTATCATTAAGAAAGCCAAAGAAGTTGATTACAATTTTATACCTTGATGTCCAAAGTAGCAACAACTCCTTCCAAGCTCTCCAACATCACCCTTGCAAGACTCATAGGGTCATAAGTTTCATGCTTCCAAGATCCCACCCCTAGCTAATGGATGGTCCTCCTTAAGTAGGATTTGGGAAGGCCAACCACTAGGAGAAAATGATGGATATAAGTGAATAATATGTGGATCAAGGATCTAAACCATGCCAAGGAGGCAATGTGAGATGGGATTTGAAGGGGTACCTCATCCCAAGAAAATATCCATGAGACACAAGATCCAAAAGCAAAGGGATATGCCTACACCAAAATTTTTTGCTCCCCCATAACTAAGCAAAGCACGAAATTATTGAAATTTTCGCTCCCCAATAGGCATGCAGGGCATGAAAATTTAAAATTGTTACTCCCCCATAGGCATGCAGGGCGCGGAAATTCCATTAAGCTAATTTTTAGAGGTGGTTAAGGTGGGTTTCGACCCCTTTTGTCTTGGATTTTCTTCCAAATGTTACTAGAGTAGGGATCGACATTAGAATGAAGGGTCCTAACACCCTTAGGAGGCATAAACATCATGCTTTCCATGGTGGTGAAACATGCAGACTCTCACTTACACATAGTGTGGCAACTTGAGGTATAGCAGATGCCCTCTAAAGTGTTAGGTTTGAAGGAATCTGGTGGCCGAAACACTTTACCAATAATAAGTCTGCAAGGATATCTGAAGGAGAACTGGAGAAGAGCTGCAAGCAAATATCAACAATACGTCTAACGTCCCCAAGGAAGGAATACCCATGCTCAAAACAACTGACTCAAAGCATGGCTGCTAACCAATACATTGCAAATCCATGATTGTACTGACTCAACAATGACTGGAGACAAATCATGGCTACTGGACTACAAGTGTAGTTCCATGATAAGAAAATGACACAGCCACGACCAATACAAGAGTGGATATGTGTGACAATACATCAATAAGGTCACCAACATAATGTCCATGTGGGAACCTACTCAAACATCGCCATTGTAACCTGGATGCGAAAATAGATATCAGAACTATCCAGGGTCTTCTACTCAATCCCAAATCGATATGAATCTAACCATGTGATTACAAGGTGTTGAAGTCGAACATGGTAGAAACCAATTGATTACTGGTCAATGATGTGAACCATTACCAAGTACTAGAGAAACCACCAATGATGACAATGACTCCCAATGTTTCATAGTACATCTCGATGAAATGTGAATAGATGAGTTGACATCGAACATCCGTGAGATCATTCGATCATAGGTCAATGCTGAAAACCTATTGTCGAATACGAGGAAACCTGCCATTGAGGCATGCAGGTACCAAGGTACTAAGGTGATTCCTAAGTCTAATTCCTAGATGATGAGTTGAACTCAACAGGAATAGACTCTCTGAAGGAGGGACATGATGAATCCCACATCAACGACACGAAAACGACATAGGAAAGTGACGTGAAGTAATGAAACAAATGAGTATGGACTGACATAAGGATGCAAAGGCTAACAATATTCTAGAGGCTGACTCAGGTAAACTTCCCTTGAACATTGAATGGCACGAAAATAATGACTCGGCCGCATTGACTCAACGAGGCAGAGACCAAGACATAATGCAACGATGACTGAGGAATTCTTGAAGTGACTTGAAGGAGTGGGGTGACTGAAAGAATTGGCATGACTCATAGACAGGCAGATTACCCAATTGTATGACAAGTTGCAAACATGTGCCATGTTCAAGGGAGACACAAGATTCCATGAAGCTTTCTAAAACAAACTTAACTTATTCATCCCCAACCCCCATCATGATTGACAAGTACCTCTTTGTTTTTTAATGAGCTTGAGGAGGATAACAGATGCTTAATATAGCTCATCCTTTGGATAAGTCCAATATCACATGTCTTACGAACCTGAGATAGACTTTAGTTTATCCTTTGGTGGTATTTTATCCCTTTTTTGGACCGTTTGTGGCAATTTGAGGTATAACAGATGCCCACTAAAGTGTGAGGTCAGAAGGAATCTGATGGTCGAAACACTTTACCAATAATAAGTCTACAAGGATATCTAAAGGAGAACTAGAGAAGAGCTACAAGAAAATATCAACAATACGTCTAATGACCCTGAGGCAGGAAAACCCATGCTCGGAACAACTGAATCAAAGCATGGATACCGACCAATACATCATAGATCCATGATTGTAGTGACTCAACAATGACTAGATACAAATCATGGCTACTGACTACAAGCATAGATGCATGATAAGACAATGACACATCCATGACCAACATAAGAGTGGATTTGTGTGACAATACATCAATTAGGTCACCAACATAATGTCCATGTGGGAACCTACTCAAAAATTGCCATCACAACTTGGATGTGAAAATAAATATCAGAACTATCTAAGGTCTTCTACTTGATCCCAAATCGATACGAATCTAACCATGTGATTACAAGGTGTTCAAGTCGAACATGGTAGAAACCACTTGATTATCGATCAATTATGTGAACCATTAACAAGTACTAGGGAAATCACCAATGATTATAATGACTCCCAAGGAATCATAGTACATCTCGACGAAATGTGAATAGATGAGTTGACATCGAGCATCCATGAGATCATTCGATTAGAGGTAAATAGTGAAAACCTACCATCGAATACGAGGAAACCTTCCATTGAGGCATGTAGGTACCAAGGTACTAAGGTGGTTTCTAAGTCTAATTCCTGGATGATGAGTTGATGTCTACAGGAATAGACTCACCGAAGGAGGGCCATGATGAATCCGACATCAACGACATGAAACCGACATAGGAAAGTGATGTGAAGTAATGAAACAGATGAGTATGAACTGACACAAGGATGCAAAGGATAACAATATTGCAGAGGTTGACTAAGGTAAACTTCCCTTGAACATTGAATGGCACAACAATAATGACTCGACATCATTGACTCAACAAGGCAGATACCAAGACATAATGCAATGATGATTGAGGCATTCTTCAAATGACTTGAAGGAGTGGGACGAATCATAGAATTGGCATGACTTGGAGACAAACAGATTACCCAACTGTATGATGAGATGAAAACATGTGCCATGTTCAAGGGTAACACAAGCTTCCATGAAGCTTTCTAAAAAAAACTTAACTTATTCCTCCCCAACCCCCCGTCTTGCTTGAAGAGTACCTCTTTATTTTTGAATGATCTTGAGGAGAATAACAGATGCTCGGTATAGCTCATCGTTCGGATAAGTCCAATATCACATGTTTTACAAACCTGAGAAAGGAGTGGTTCAGTCCCAAAAGGGTCCTTCTATGTTTGATTTTACCAGTCCAAGGAAGGAAAACTCAGCAACTTTTCATGTTTAGAGAGTCTGAAATAATCTAAAGAAGACTCCAAAAAGGCCTTTTTCTTAAAAGTTAGTCTCTTCACCCGAAAAAAGGATAAAACAATGTGAGATACAACTCTTCTAATCATGATTGACTAGAGTGTTCCTTTTTCGTAAATAGTATAAACAGTCCAAAAAAGGGATAAACTACCACTGGATATATGTCCTTTCCAATCCTTTTACGAGCGTAAAAGAAACAAGTTCGCTTGGAAATATTTTCCTATTTTAGGAGTCCGAAAAGAGCTTAAAGAGGACTCCATGTACAACTTTGTCATGGTTGGTGACCGAGTACGACAAAGGAAAAGTAAACTTGACACAATTCATTTTCCGTAAGTAGTCTTGTGAGGCCGGGTAAAGTGATAAACCTATACTCATTAGACACACCTTTTTACTCAATTTTTAACGAGCTCAACAATGGTATCAAAAGCACTTGAAATATTTTTCATGATTGGATCTAGAGCATGGAAAAGGAAAAAGCAAGCTCAAACCACTTTTCATGTTTTTAACTAGAGCACGAAAAAGTGAAAAGTAAGCTCGACACCTCTTACTATTTTTAACGAGCTCGAAGAAAGGTTAAAAGAGTGCTCATGGTATCTGCTTCATTTTTTAATGAGCTTGCAACAGAAAATGCACTATGCTCGGGCCGATGGTTTCATTTTTTAGCGATCTTGAAGTTGAAACTAAATTATGCTTGGAGTGAGGTCCATAGGTTCGAAAGTGTGCCCCCAGACTTATCAAAAAAAGCTAGTGGGTTAACTCCAGTATGATGTCCAGAGACTGGAGACATGCCCCCCAAGCTTCGTTTCATCTTCCTACTCTTCTTCTTAACCTAATTAAATTCCCAAGGGGTAGGTAGAATGATGATCAAGTGACACAGGAAGGTGAATGAAGGTTCAAGTCCTAAATATGGCAGGAGACTTGACTCAATGGGAGAGGAATCTATTTCATTTTTTAACGAGCTTGACATAGAAAGGGAACCATGTTCATGATGACCTGTTTCATTTTTTAACAAGCTTGACATAGAAAGGAACTATGCTCATGGGGTATTGTTTCATTTTTTAACAATATTGGCATAGGATTAGAACCATGCTTGTAGGGTACTGTTTCATTTTGTAATGAGCTTGACATAGAAAGGGAACTATGCTCCTGAATGGTTTCATTTTTACACAAGCTCAAAACAAAAGGGAAACTATGCTTGGGATTGGTTTCATTTTTTCACAAGATTGAAACCAAAGGTAAACTATGCTTGGGATTAGTTCCTACCCAACATGATGTCCATAGGTTGGTAGTGTACCCCATAGCATAAGAAGCTAGGGGAATAACTCCAACATGATGTACAGAGGCTGGAGACATGCACCCCATCTCTAGGGGGAAGAAACCACTAAAACATGTGGAACATTCATGGAAGTCTGATGACTAGGAGCCATGCAATGAGTGGGTGTCACAAAGGAAAGTTGATTAGTGGTCACCATACATAGCTCGAAAGAGTGAGGACACTACAACTTTCATAGCATAGACATAATCTCGTCCAAAGAGTATATTAAAATACAAGGGACCTTGGACTACCGTAACATCAATACAGACAGTTTTCCCTCCTAAAGTGATAGGTAACTGATGAAGGATCCCTAAATGTCCAGTAGTCCTTCTATTAAAATCCAATATTTGGTCAGTGACTGGCACAAGCAGAGGGGAACCTATAGCTTTCCAAGTAGTTGAGGATAAAATACTAACAAAAGCTCCCTCATTAATTATAGTGCAAAATATTTCCTTATCGAAAACTCCTACAAATATCTGGAAAGGAATACTCGAAGGAAGATGATATTCTATTAGACCATTCCAATCAAAGTAAATGACCTTATTACTTGGAGGGGGTCTATGGGAATGGTCAGGATTTTCCCTTTCCTAGAGCAATCTAAACTGACTAAGGAAACATTAGTAGTCTCCAATTCACTCTCAACAGGAAGAGTAGAATGCGACAAAGATTTTATCATGGCGACTAATTCAGTTTGGGAATTCTCCAATAAAAGAGCAGGATCGAGTGGAGATGATATCGACTTGACTACTTCAACTTCACTCTTTGAAGAAAGATTGGGATTGATCGAGGATGGGGCTAGATCGACCACTTCATCAACCAATGGGGGGTCAAGGGATAACTTTCAACATCCAGTTGGAAAGTGTTTATGAGATAGAATAATTTCTTCCAACAATTGGGAAGCTTCATCCATGCATTGACAAAGGTAAGTAAGGTGCATGCCCTTGCATAGCAAACAAGGATTATTAACTTTACCTTTCCGACCCTTAACCATAGAGTCATTAGTTGATGGGGTATCATCAATAAGATGTTAAGATGTTTATGATATAGGTGGTTTGGAGGCTTTAAACCACTCTTCTAATACTTTGGAAAGATCGAGACAATCCCTTAGAAGGTGATACCCTTGCAAAGCTTGCAATGGAACTTGAGTCTACGAGGTGTTTTCATAGAATGAGTTCCATTAGAGGCAATTGGGTGATGCTTGGTCTCTTTCTTATCCTTCTTCTTCTTTATATTCCTTTTCTTCTTCTTCTTATCCTCCTGATTACTAACACTACTGCTTTGATCAGGTGAGGAAGAAGAAATGGAAGAAGATGCATCCGGTGAAGAAGGGGAAGGATCATTTTTGGATTGACCCTCTCATGGTGGAGAGTTAACATTTGAAAAATTGGGTACAACCAGAATCACCGGATTGAATAACCATACCGGTAATCCTATGGTTAATCTAGGAAGATTTAAAGTGGCAATAAAGGGAGGACCAATATTTACAACTGGAGGAAAGACAAAAGGTACCCCTTGAAAAGAGGCCTCTTGATTGGTAATCCCAGAAGAGGTTTCCATATCTAAACTCTCTAAGTCCTTCTAATTATCATGCACAAGAAACACTACTCAAACTAAAAGCAATAGGAAAACTTGTGAATAGGAGAGATGTAAAAGTTGGATCCTCACGGGTGTGTCAAGCTGTCACAACTCCTAATATACTGTAGGGTCTAATAGTTATACTCGGACCAATTTTTTAGAGCACTAACCAAGGAGGATTGGGACCATACCCTTGGTTGTATAACCCGACTACCTAACAGTACGTGCGTAGTAATATCCCCGAGTGTTGTTCTTGGTGTATTGCAACAACAAGATGGTGAAATGTTTGCTCGGATGGTTCCAGGAATCCTAAGAGAGTCTCCTGATATACTCAAGGTATGTGGGAGCACAAATCTGTAGTGGTGTTGTCTAATGAACAACCATACGACAAGAGCCTTCCAATATACTACCGAGTATGTGAAGTGCCTTTCAATATACCCAAAGGTACGTGAAAGAGCGTTCGATATACCGGTTGGTACGTTGAAGAACTGTAGGCCATCGAGATGCAGTGCAGGAAAATAATGACAGCTTCCATGCTTAAAGATGCCAGAACACGTCTCTAACCTAACACATAAGTTGCTAAAAGTTTTTAACTTAAGCTAGCGCTTAATTTCATCTTGTATGGTTATGTGAATCCATGAGGTGAAGACTTGGAATTTAAACAAGATGCAAATCTGATCTATATGAATATGCAAGTCTTCATTTCTATGAAGTCCTACTTAAGAAGGAGAGAGAGATATTTTTTCTTTCCAAATGCCCAACCTTATGCAAATGTAATTTTAACTCTTTTCAAAATGATAGAAAGAGGTAAAAGATACACCCAAAACTAACCCGAAGCAATAATTCTAATCTGTTTCCTATCTTTTTACACTCGAAAAGACACATCTAAGCTATGGGAAGGAAAGATTCCGTACACATTTCCAATCACATGCAATTCAAAGAAAAAACAACCAACATATTTTTGTAACTCAAATGCACAAGAACTTGAAACAACCTTTTCTTCTTCTTATGGATGTAATACCAAGAATGTCAAATGATCAAACTAATGCAAGAAGGAAATTTATGTTTTTCAAGCTTGTAAATCTAGCAAAGAGAGACAAAATAAGATTTCTTTGAACAAAAATGGAAACAAAGAATCTTTCTACTCCAATAACCCATAAATATATAAATATGAAAAGGAAACAAAGTGCAAAACCCAAGAAAATGACTTCAAAAGACAAGGATGTCCCAATCCTTTCAAAGCTTAATAACCAAACCAAACCATGCCAAACCAAACAAAAATTTGGAATAGCACACTAAAGAGATCTCTAAAAATTGAATCCAATCACAATTTGATGGCAAGAAGAAGTTTAACAACAAATTCTACCCAACAAGCAAACAAAGCACTAGTTTGACTCAAGAGACCAAACAAAGGCTTTGAGATTCCAAACCATGCCAAGAGTTTCCAAAGAAAGCCAAATATGATTTGGATGATTCCAAATCAGTCATATAATAGTCACAAATCACTGATCAAAAGACTCTAATTCAAAAAAATTGAAAATGTACACAAGGGATGAAGTTAACCCAAGGGAATTTCAATTTTCCATGCAAAAAGCATGTTAATGTGTCTCACTTTTTTCCCTTTTACGACGATGAACTAATGAACTAAAAATATTTGTTCATAAATATACAAATCCATTGAGAATTAGATAATGGTGTAATGCAACAAAAGTTTTCATTGTGAATGAGATTTTATATGGTATTTTTTTCAAATTAAAAAAAATGTTTTTATCTTATTTATTTCATTTTCTTTAAAGGCCATTTATTGTTATTTCAACATCTCATCAGTACTCACAAAACTACGAACCCCCATATCTATCTTCATTTATATTTTTAATTCCAATTTTTTTTAAAAAGTCTTTTATAGACACTTTTAAGATTGTTTTACATTTTTTTAAATATTTTTTTATGATATATTTTAATTATTATTAAATTATTAATATAAATAAAAAATTTATTTGTACGTAAAAGCGCAACCCAAAAATTCTCATTTTAAGACTTCAAAATCAATAGATTTTTATTTGAATATGGAAACAATATACAAGTGATTGTTAAAATTATTTTAAATATTTTTTTAAGTATATTTTTTATTTTCTCTAACAGATATGTTGAATAAATTCATAATAATAGCATAAATTATATTTCCGTATAGTGAGACACATTACCATGCTTTTAATTTTTCCAAAACCTAACCAAATAGGGTATGGAAGGATATAAATCAATGTTAAAAAGATAATAAGACCATTGTACAAAATAATGAAACTCAGAAAACTGAAACAACAAAGGAAGGGATCAAAGTTAACCCTACGGGGTTTCATGTTTCCAAAGTAGAACCTAGTCTTCCGAACAAAGAAAGAAGGTCCCAAATTCTCCTAAATGAGGTTTGGAATGGTTCAAACTAATTTTATAGAGATCCTAAAGCAACTGAGTAGGTACACTTGACTCCTAGAACTGAAAAATGGCTTAGAGGACTCAAAATTGACCAAATTGCCTCAAAGCTGCCAATGAAGAACTAGAGACAAAATGTGCATGAAAAGGACTCAAAAGAGACTCAAATTTATTCAAAAATGTGTCAAAAATAATCCAATGTACCATATGGAGGCACCCAAGAAGTTTGGAAGAAAAGAACCCAAGGGAACCCCTCCAAACAAGCTAAAAAATGACCAAAACAAGGAATTTTCGCCCCTGCACAGACCAATACAAAGCGAAAATTTGAAAATTTCTCTCCATAGAACACTATGGGGGAGCAAAATTTTGGAAAATTTTCATGCCCTATCCCATATAAACGTGCAACAATTTGGAAATTTCGCTCTATAACCTGTTTTGTGGGAGCGAAAAATTCTCCTGTAGGTTTAAAAAATGAAAATTAATTCCTAGATCCAAGCAGGGATGAAGTGTTGGGTTCAAGATAGTCCTCAATGATGACTAAAGATGATCTAGGGTGATGGGAAACAACACTTAAAAGAGCATTTAATGATCCATACAAGCAATCAAAGGTGAAACTAGGGAAAAAGTCCCCAGTGGAGTCGCCAATTTCTTTGGTAGAGAATTCTTCCTACGAATAGTTAAACCCTCTCATGGACATAATTAAGTCCCTAGATACTTAATACATGAGATAAAAAAAACAAATAGTGATCTATTCTCCTAGATCTAGCGCAATACGTTAGCTATTGAACATGGAATAATAAATGAAGAAGTAAAAAAAAAACATGTATGTAAACTGAAGAAAGCATTATATGGGTTGAAGCAAGCACCCAGAGTATCGTATGGAAGAATTGATGGTTTCGTGATGAGCTTGGGATTTACCAAGAGTAAAGAAGATTCTAATATTTATTATAAGGTCATATATGATGAACCTATGATATTTCTATTCTTTATGGATGATTTATTTTTGACAGGGGAATACAAGCCCATCACCGAATGTAAGAAGAAGCTTGCAGCAGAATTTGAGAGGAAAGACCTTGAGATGATGCACTATTTTCTAGGTCTTGAAGTGTGGTAGTTCCTAGATGAGATTTTCCTAAGTCAAGGAAAATATATTGTTGAGATCCTAAAGAGATTTGGGATGTTGTATTTTAAGGTCATGAATACTCTAATGGTGACAACATTGAATCTCATAAATGATGCTTCATCATAAATAGTAGATGTCACATTGTATAGACAGATTAATGGGTCATTAATGTATTTTACCACTACAAGACCAGATTTATGTTTTGTTGTGAACACCTTGAGCCAATATATGATGGAGCCCATACATTTTCACCTGATTGTGGAAAAACATGCGATGAGGTGCCTAAAATGTACATTGGGCTATGGACTCATATATACTTCTGATAGTGAGTTTAGACTGTATGGATATATTGTCATGTCCCAAATTTGGAATTGGGTCACAATGGCCTAATCACATTAGCCATATTCATTAGAGTTTGCAAAGTTGATGTTAAGGGTCAAATAATTGCCAAGGAGGAAAATTACTAGTTTCCTAGGTTTGGGGTGGAAGCTTTGGGATTTGGAATAATGGGGATAATAAATGATGTTTGAACATTAGAATGGAATAAATATTTAATAAAGGAGCTAAATAAATATATACAAGTGAAAATCAAAGTGGCATTTCATCATGAAGACACATGGAGGAAGTGGGACCCACATATGGCTAGATTTCCCCACTACATTTGGCATCATTCTCTCACCAATTCGAATTCAAGGTGAATGGTAACATACTTGGGGAAGTCCAAAAGGTATTATTCATGGCATAACTCATCCAAGGTCGAAATATAGAGGAAGAGTAACTCCCATGGAAGAGGAAGAGACAATTTGGAGCTAGTGAGACACTTGGGCTAGATTCCCTAGCTCTATGACAACAATGATGAAGATGCTATGACACCTATGACACAAATCAGACCTGAAGGCTGACATATGACATATATGACATGTCAGGGCTAAAAATAGACTCCAAGAGGGCGCTCAAGGGTGTTAGGGCAGCTAAGATGCTTCCACATGTGATTTGGTGGAAGTGGGAGACTAGGAATTGTTGTACAAGTGGCGTTCTTTGGAATCTCTTCCCAACTTGAGTTGGCATGAGTCTCTTGGAAGGAATTCGACCCATGGAGGCCATTAGAACTTTATAAATGTCAATAACAAAGAATGAAAGCAGCTTTTGATCATTTGTAGAATTTGCAATTGCATTTGTGAAGAGGGAGAGCTAGTGGATGACTAGTTTCTTGCCTTAGCCAATTTCGAGGGTGAAAGATTCCCATCCAAGTTGGTAATTGGAAAGGCCATTCAGACCTTTCATTTGGAGCTTTAATGGAGTCTTTATTTGCAGGTGTAAGCTACAGGGCAGCTCATGGTTTCTTCTATTGCAGCTCACTCCTTCAACCATTTCCAGTTTTGATGGCATATTCTTGATCCTTGAGGGAGGGCGTTTTTGGTGAGCTATTGTACTCTTTGGGGAAGCTCTTAATGCTCCATTTCTTTTGTAATATGAATTAAATACTCTGTTCTGCATCTCCAAGAAGTTTCAGGTCGAAATTCCAAGTATAAATGTATAAATCTCATTTTTAATGGAAGAACAATGCCATTTCCCCACTACCTTGTTGTGAGCCAATGTATTGATGATGATTTCGAATGAATGGATGATTCTCTGATATATTTGTGATAAATATACTGTCATGGATGTCTTCTACAAGTTTCATGTACTTTACTTGAGCATTTGAAGCATTTTTACTCAGTTTAATTGCATTGGGAGAAGAAATAGTGTCATTTCCCCAAGGGTCGAATTGGTGATTTTTGCAGTTGAATGGGAGAGGGTGAGAAAAGTTTTAATAAACCATTAATGGTGCATATGAGACCTTAATAACATACTTAACACATTACATACCTCTGTTCATAAATTTGAGTGGGTTTGGAGGCATTTGGGAAGCCATTTTCAGTACTTACCTTAGGGGGATTTGAACCCCAAATTACTAGTAAAATTGCATACTTGGTCCAGAATCTTAAGAGAGTTTGCAGAGGTATTTTGGTGGCTATATGTTATCCCTGAACATCATATTCAATCCCTAATATCATTCATAAACCTTCCTTGAAGATTTGAAGGCATTTGGAGTCAATTTGAGACCTAGAGACCAATACTAGTCAAAGGGAAATCACTAGTAAAGTTACCTACATTGACCAGAATTGAAAGAGTATTTGCAGAAGTGTTTTAAAGGTACAAAGGCATCCCTGAAACACATATTTATGTTCTAATATCATTCATATACCTTCTCAGAAGATTTGGGATCATTTGGGGCAAATTTGGGACCTAGAGATCGAAACTAGTCAAAGGTCGAATTAAGGAAAAAAGTGGAAAATTGCAATTTTAATAAAATTCCTAACAAGGGACATTACAGTGGTATCAGAGCATGATCTTGGCACCTGATGTGGTATAATATTCATGAGGACAATAATTCAGGTACCACCATTAGATATTGAAACCGAAAGTGCTTTTGTTGAAGAAAAAAAAAAGTAGGAGAAGAAGAGCAAATTTTTTGAGGAAACTATGACTAGGGATGAAAAGGGAGCCTCATATGATGGTGAGGAGCATATAAAAATTATGAAAACAATATTTGAAGATATGACCAAGCAACTTAAGGAAGGATTCGAATTGTTTTCTATCGAACTTGTGGAAAAAATTATTGATTTTAAGGAAACCAAGGGGAAAAATGCATCAGCTTGCTTGAAGGAGCAAAAGGAAGAGACATCACAAGATCATGAAGAAGAGTCTATTGAAAATATGGAAGATCATTTCGAGACACCTTCTAGCTTAGACATGAACCAAAGAGCATCTACTGATGGATGCTTAAACTATGAAGGAGTACCTACTGATGGGTGCTCACACCTCTATGTTGGTGACATAGAGATCACTTTTGAAAGTGTTGCTGCAAGCCCAAGTTCCATTAAGCATGATAATGAAGACCTTGCAGCAGTTGAAGAAGAACCAAGATCAACTTCTCCATCACCACTTGAGCTTCATGAAGTTGGTCCAAGAAAAAATGAAGAAGATGAGGAGGTTCATTTGCAAGAGCCTCATTTTCTTGAAGGGTCCTTAAAGATGAATGAAAAGAAGATCCAAGAGTCCCTCAGCATTCTCCATGACACTCAAGCATTGGTGTCAAATTCTTCTTGGAGAGCTACTTCATTGGAGGAAACATCCTTCCTTGAAGACATGGAGAAGATTCAAAGAGCAATGTGCCACATCAAAGGTAATTTCATGTCTTTGCTTTTTGATAGAAACCATTTGTTTGAGCTTAATGAATTGTTACATGATGCATACTTGAAGAATAATGAGGATATTCATAAGCTCACAATTCAAAATGAGCAACTTCTTGAAAAGTTGCAAGATACTTGTTTTTCCTCCTATGTTTCAGATTGTCAAATGGTAGATTGTTTGGAGGATTCTCATGACATGGTGGATCATGAGAAATGTGAAAACTTGAATGTTCTTGATGTGTTTGAAGATGAACTTGAAGATATCCAAACACTTGATGTGGTGGAAGATGAATTTGAATTGCCTCTTGATGAAGGTTATGCAATTTTTAAAGAAGAGCATGATTCCTCTACATTGGAACCAAACTATGACAAAGAGTTCACACTTTTGAAGGAGCTGCATGATACTACCCACATGGATCCTTCCCATGATAAAACTCCTGAACTTTTTGATCATTTGGGTGAGTTAGTACATTCTCCTACATCCTACAATTCCATGTTTTGCAGTATTAGTCTCAATGAAGTATGGGTGAAAGGGTTCTTTTTGATGGTGCCACATGAGGAGTATGGAACTCCTAGATTTACTTTTTATGATGATATGGTTGGAGCACATTCTTATTCACATTTGCAGAAGCATACTTTGTTACTTTATGATGATTCACATCTACATGGATGCACCTATGATATGGATTTGAGTCACTTGAATACTCATCGTTTTTCTTGCTCAACACTGGGTTCATTTGATGTTAGAGGAACTTCATCCAACACTTGGATGAATAGATTTATGATGGGAGAACATTTTTGTTGGAAGCCACATACCTTGTTACATTTTTATGATTCTCACATTCATGGATGTATGGGTGAGACTTCTTTGAGTCATTTGAAGTCTCCTTGTTTTTTCTGCTCATTATTTGGTTCAGATTCTAGTGGAGATTCTTCATTCACTTCTTGGATGAAAGAATACATGGCTGAATATTTTGATGCATATCACATCCTTTTGGAGCAGAATTCTAGGACATGGGATCCTCACCTATGTCATTGGAGCAGATTTGATTGGTCACTTGAAGCTTGTATGCACTTGGAAAACGGTGGTCTACTTGCTTGGAGGTATAAGCACTTTCATGATTCTTTGATGAAGCACCTCCTTGATATTAATTTTCATTATGTAGTTATGTACTTTGATGATATATATTTGGTACTCATGATGTTTGGAAGAATGCATACAAGAAAATGGGATCCAGGAATCCTCTTATCTAATGGTGTAGGTTGGAGAGCACTCTTAATTGTTGGGGTGCAATACAAGCAATGGGACCCTGGAATAATTTTTATCTCATTGGTTTCAAATTTTTTGGGGAAACAAGCAGTATGGGAGATGGATTTCCCCACTTAATAAAGTGATTTTTATCAGAGTAGTGCAGCAGCAAGCATGTTGGTTCCTCTCTAAAATATTCATGGAAACTCAAAGACTCAAGGTTTGGCAATTCAATGGCAACTTCAAAGAATTATACAGAAAGCAGGTTCTTCAACACCCATGTTTGAAATTGCTTGAGGACAAGCAATATTGGGAAGGGAGGATTTGTCATGTCCCAAATTTGGAATTGGGTCACAATGGCCTAATCACATTAGCCATATTCATTAGAGTTTGCAAAGTTGATGTTAAGGGTCAAATAATTGCCAAGGAGGAAAATTACTAGTTTCCTAGGTTTGGGGTGGAAGCTTTGGGATTTGGAATAATGGGGATAATAAATGATGTTTGAACATTAGAATGGAATAAATATTTAATAAAGGAGCTAAATAAATATATACAAGTGAAAATCAAAGTGGCATTTCATCATGAAGACACATGGAGGAAGTGGGACCCACATATGGCTAGATTTCCCCACTACATTTGGCATCATTCTCTCACCAATTCGAATTCAAGGTGAATGGTAACATACTTGGGGAAGTCCAAAAGGTATTATTCATGGCATAACTCATCCAAGGTCGAAATATAGAGGAAGAGTAACTCCCATGGAAGAGGAAGAGACAATTTGGAGCTAGTGAGACACTTGGGCTAGATTCCCTAGCTCTATGACAACAATGATGAAGATGCTATGACACCTATGACACAAATCAGACCTGAAGGCTGACATATGACATATATGACATGTCAGGGCTAAAAATAGACTCCAAGAGGGCGCTCAAGGGTGTTAGGGCAGCTAAGATGCTTCCACATGTGATTTGGTGGAAGTGGGAGACTAGGAATTGTTGTACAAGTGGCGTTCTTTGGAATCTCTTCCCAACTTGAGTTGGCATGAGTCTCTTGGAAGGAATTCGACCCATGGAGGCCATTAGAACTTTATAAATGTCAATAACAAAGAATGAAAGCAGCTTTTGATCATTTGTAGAATTTGCAATTGCATTTGTGAAGAGGGAGAGCTAGTGGATGACTAGTTTCTTGCCTTAGCCAATTTCGAGGGTGAAAGATTCCCATCCAAGTTGGTAATTGGAAAGGCCATTCAGACCTTTCATTTGGAGCTTTAATGGAGTCTTTATTTGCAGGTGTAAGCTACAGGGCAGCTCATGGTTTCTTCTATTGCAGCTCACTCCTTCAACCATTTCCAGTTTTGATGGCATATTCTTGATCCTTGAGGGAGGGCGTTTTTGGTGAGCTATTGTACTCTTTGGGGAAGCTCTTAATGCTCCATTTCTTTTGTAATATGAATTAAATACTCTGTTCTGCATCTCCAAGAAGTTTCAGGTCGAAATTCCAAGTATAAATGTATAAATCTCATTTTTAATGGAAGAACAATGCCATTTCCCCACTACCTTGTTGTGAGCCAATGTATTGATGATGATTTCGAATGAATGGATGATTCTCTGATATATTTGTGATAAATATACTGTCATGGATGTCTTCTACAAGTTTCATGTACTTTACTTGAGCATTTGAAGCATTTTTACTCAGTTTAATTGCATTGGGAGAAGAAATAGTGTCATTTCCCCAAGGGTCGAATTGGTGATTTTTGCAGTTGAATGGGAGAGGGTGAGAAAAGTTTTAATAAACCATTAATGGTGCATATGAGACCTTAATAACATACTTAACACATTACATACCTCTGTTCATAAATTTGAGTGGGTTTGGAGGCATTTGGGAAGCCATTTTCAGTACTTACCTTAGGGGGATTTGAACCCCAAATTACTAGTAAAATTGCATACTTGGTCCAGAATCTTAAGAGAGTTTGCAGAGGTATTTTGGTGGCTATATGTTATCCCTGAACATCATATTCAATCCCTAATATCATTCATAAACCTTCCTTGAAGATTTGAAGGCATTTGGAGTCAATTTGAGACCTAGAGACCAATACTAGTCAAAGGGAAATCACTAGTAAAGTTACCTACATTGACCAGAATTGAAAGAGTATTTGCAGAAGTGTTTTAAAGGTACAAAGGCATCCCTGAAACACATATTTATGTTCTAATATCATTCATATACCTTCTCAGAAGATTTGGGATCATTTGGGGCAAATTTGGGACCTAGAGATCGAAACTAGTCAAAGGTCGAATTAAGGAAAAAAGTGGAAAATTGCAATTTTAATAAAATTCCTAACAAGGGACATTACATATATAGACTCAGATTGGGATGGAAGTGCCGAAGATAGAAAAATCACTTCAGGATGTTGCTTTAGTTTGGGATCATGTATGATCTCATGGATTTGTAGAAATCAACCCTGTGTTTCTCTTAGTACAGTGGAAGCTGAATACGTAGTAGCACGTTCATCTTGTAGCGAAGTAGTGTGGATTTCCAAGATGTTAGCAGGATTGTTCGATGAATATATAGATGTGACTGATATTCTCTGTGACAATCAGAGTTGTATCAAGATGACATAGAATCCAATGTTCCATGATAGATCGAAGTACATAGATATCAAGTTTCACTATATCTAGGATATGGTGCAGAAGGGAACTATAAATATCAAGTATGTTCCTACAGAGGAACAAGTTGCTGATGTGTTGCTTAAGCCTCTGTCTCATATAAAGTTTGAATACTTTCAAGAAAAAATTGGTGTGGCATATAAGGACCTCCCTCGAAAGAGGGAGTGATGATGATAGAGATTCCAGTCCTTCTGACTGAAGATCAGTACTTTTCGACTGATAGATATTCCATTCCTTGTCGACTAAATATCAGTACTTTTCAACTGAAGATTAGTACTTTTCGACTAATAGAGATGCTAGTCCTTGCCGACTGAAGATCAACACTTGGCGACTGATAGAGATGCAGTCCTTTCTGACTGGATATCATTACTTGCTGACTGATATAGATGCCATTCCTTTCTGATTGAAGATCAATACTTATTGACTAATAGATATTCCATTCTTTGTCGACTGAAGATCAGTACTTGCTGACTAATAGAGATGTCAGTCCTTGCCAAATGAAGATCAGTACTTGCAAACTGATAGAGATTCCAGTCCTTGATGACTAAAAATCAGTACTTGCCGACTGATAGAGATGTTAGTCCTTGTCGACTAAAGATCCCTTCTTGCCTACTGATAGAGATTCCAGTCCTTGCCTACAAAATATTGGTACTTATCGATTGGTGTTGTTATCTTGGTACTTGCTGACTGATGATGTTATTGTTCCATTATTTTTTACTGATGATTGATGTTGTTGTTGTTCCAGTAATTTTTTACAGATGGTTGATGTTATTGTTGTTCCAATATTTGTTTACTGATTATTGATGTTGTTGTTGTTCCAGTATTTACTTACTGATGGCAATTGTTCCAGTACTTGCCGACTGATGATTTGATGGTGTTCCAGTGTTCATACACTGATGATGATGTTGATGGTGATATTCCAGCAAACGATGATGATGATGCTAATGGTGATATTCTAGCAGACAATGATGCTGATGCTGATGGTGATATTACAACAGAAGATGATGATGATGATGTTGATCAATTTGTTCCAACATATGCATATGATGATGCTAATGGATTTATTCCAGCAGATGATGATGATGTTCTAGAAGATGATATTGACAATACACTAGACATATGATGATGTTCCAAAAACTTCCTACTACATATAGAGATTCACAATTCAGTTGGAAAGATGTTGATGCTATTGATGTTTCCCGCATAATACATTCCTAGTTAATACAAAGTGTTAAAGAAATGTAACTGCAGAAGATATTCTAAATGTATTTTTCTATTGTATTATTGTATTCCTCCTTCGAGAGATGTCATTGATGTAATTGATAATGTAAGAGTCATTGAATGAGTTAATGTAAACCCTAACTTCTTAGGTCGGCCTTGAGAGATCTAGAAAATAATATTTTATTGTAAAGAGTACAGGTCGGCCCTGTTAGGTGAGTCAAGTCGACCTAGTTAGTGAAAATTCATGTCAATTGTAAAGTATAAATAGGAGATTGATTTTCTCATTTGGACAACTCATCTCACTCACTCAAGTTCGCATAGGAGAGAAACAAGTTTGCACAAGAGAATGAGAGAAGCTGATTTTGTCTTGGGGTTTTATCTTGTACTTGTGAATTCTATATTGATGAAGTTTTGTCGGGGTTTTCTCACTTGTGGTTTCCCCAAGAGAAATATTGTGTTCTTTTTTATTTTTGTTCTTGTATTTCTTTCACTGATTATATTTTTTAATTGTAGTATGCTAAATAAGTAGAAAAACTTAACGGAAGGAATGGCCATATAAATTGTCAAGGACATGGACACTAAATCTATTAGAAATGCCACACTTTGGAAGATCTCCGTAATTAAAAATATCTGCAAAGCTGCTTCTATCACAAGTGCATGATGGGTATCTATGGATGAATAAACGTATACCTATTAATGCTAAGATCATCGAAGAAATCACAGGGTTTCCCTCTGATGGGGAATATTTAAGTCTTCTAATGAGAAGAAGTCAAGAAAAGGCTCTTGGAAAGAAGATGGCTCAAAAGTACGGAACTCAACATGCAAGTAGAGGGTTTTTAAGTTGCACAAATAAAGGATGAAGCAATAATATTCACTTCCAAGTTACTAGCATGCAAGCTATTTTGAAAAATACGTCAGGATGAATTCTTGACAACGATCATTGTAGCAATAGAAAAATGTGTTGAGGGAATCTAAATGAATTGGTTAAACTTTTTATTGAATGAGTTTCTTGAATACTATCTAGAAGCACAAGAAAAAGGTAATACCTTTCATTATACTTGGTTATTAATTTTTGTTGCACTCACAGGATGGAAGGAACCCGAGGGAAGTCAGTTCTTTGACATAAAAAATATACCTTTCCAAGCGGCAACGAACATAAACATGTAGTTTTCTAATATTGCCAATATACAGGAGGAAAACAATATCATTTTTTTTTTATAATCTGAAGAAATCGGATATTTTCTATGAAAGACTCCACATGTACCATCCCATGTATTCAAAGAATATAAGGGAATCATGCATTTCAAAATTGGAATGCTTCATACATAAATACAAGAAAAAAAAGATCCCAACAAACATTGGGTGACTATGAGCTTCATTTGTTCTGAAGAGGATGTTGCAAAAATTGTTCAAACATGGGACATAGAGTGGAAGGTTCCACTAATAGAGGAAGAAGAGGAATATGTACAGGAACAATCATACAAATCAACACCCAAGGTGGAGGAAACAATCAGTTCAGAGACACCCACATAGATTGAGAAGAGAAAAAAAGATGCAACATGAAGGCCTTTCAAAGAATAAACAAAAGGAATCTAAACCCAACTCTGCTTAGACATTGAGATTATACAATCTTGAGGAAATTGGCATAGAAGTTAGGAATGTTGTTGAAGAATACTTTGGCCAGGGAATCATGAAGAGTGAGATTGAAGAACTTACCACACAACAAGGAATACTCTTGACAAATATGAATGAAGATTTTGTTGAAATAAAGAAGGTAATACAAACAAGTAGGGGAGAAAATAGAAATGTAGAAGAAGCTCATAACATATCTGAACCCATGTTTCAAGAAAAGGAAATCAAGCTGCATCAAAAATTGAATATATCATCTGCTTCTCTGGTGATTCCCACTCAAGAACTGGATAATATGGTAAGACATGTAGAACTAACCTTGTCATGCCTATCTTTGAATCATTTGCATACACTACATACATCTATAGCGCACGAAATTCGATGGAGGCATGAAGTTGTTGCAGTCAAATGGAACAAAATCTAGAATGAAAAAGATGCTCTGCAAGAAAAATGTTCAAGAATAAGGATATAAAAATAAATAAATGTGCAGAAGACATCACAATTAGATAAGGAAGCAGAGGAAGCTATCTCAAAAAACACTTTGTGAAAATCCTCACAGCAGATCTAAGAGATGATATATACCTCACAAGAAAGAATTTAGGAATAATATTAAGAGTGCTCAATGCAGTGTAAATGAGCAATAGAATAATAATATAGCAGAACTCGGATAGAAGCAAAAATACTTCACACACACTAATTAATTAATCGCAATATGGACAAATAAGTAGTACAATGCATGAGGATTCGAATGCCAAGGTGGCAATTCGAATTAGCCTTCATGGAGTGGTCAAAAGATCACTAGAGTGTCATCGGAGCACAACTAGAAGTCTATCTCATCATCAGTGGAGTCATCAACGCTCAAGTAACTTTCAACCATTAGTCAAACTGAGTCTAACTAAGTGTGTTAGGTGTAACTGAGTTTAACTAGAACTAATTGAATGAAGGAGGCTCAGTGGAGGGTGCACAATGAGCTAACTGGAGTCAGAATGAGTAGTCTAGTCACACTGGAGGTCCATCGGAGTGGTAAGGTCAGTTAAGAGTGAGTTAAGCCTAAAATCAAGGAGAGAACTCAATTAATTGAATACAATTGGACTGGTAGGTGAAGAAGGGCGCCTTTTTCAAGTGGATGGTGAGATGTGGGTGCATCACTGGCTAGGAGGGCTCAATCTGAGTGAAAATAAGCTCCCGAGTGCTGGAAGACTAGGGACTAGGTGCTGGAGGTATCAACATGATGATTGGGCAGCATGAGGATGCATGCAATGCATGCTGCATGCAAGACTAAAAATGCAAAGGATGAAAATGATGGTAGGAATAGGATGGAGTGTAGGAATATCCTAACACCACCCCTTAATCCATCATGGGCCCTTGTAACTGAGACCAAAGGTCACCCAATACAATGAATAATAATAACAGTCAATAAACCGAGGAAATGGGGAAAACCTCATAGGAAAAATACCCCCCCTCAAAATAGACTATAAGGAACACACAAAAATAAATGCTTCAAACTCAAGTAGGTGTGATGCTTGGTCATATGTCTGGAGGTGTCTTCTTCTTGGGAAGAAGTGGATCATGCTCAAAAGGCATGTGCTTGTACTTTCTCTTCAGATCGAATGTGATGAGAACAAATCTAAAAGTATGAGGATGATCCTTGAACCTGTGATTCGAATCAACTAAGGTAGGATCAAATCTATGAATGTGGAGATAGTCTTTTGTCTTCTCCTTCGAACCATCATGGGTGAGATTGTGCCAAAAAGAACCATCAAATAATAGTAAATGTTTTGAATCCAAATCAAATCCAAGACTTAAAGAATGGTTTCTTAAGATCTCCTTTGAACCATTTGAGGCGAGATCTAAACAATTGAATGCATGAGAAATTATCCCAAGCGAATGGAAATGGCCATCAAATATTAGTGTTTGCTTGGAATCCAAATTAGATCAAAGACTTGAATCATGGTTTCTTGAGATCTCCTTTGAACCATTATAGGTGAGATCAAAACTAGTAAGTGCATGAGAAATTATCCCAAGTGAATGGTAATGGCCATTATCTTCAATAACCTTCTGAAAGCATGAAATAATGATCATATAGTAGTACATAAGAGGTGAGTGATCAAGGAGAGTGAATGCATTACCTCCAATGGCTTATTTAACCTCTGAAACATTCAATAGATCATGATGCAAATGAACAGACTCTGGTGCAAGAGAGGATTTAGGACCTTCTGCAATTTCTAGAGTGTGAGCTGGCACAGAATTCAAAATAGAAGAAATTTGGAGCATGAGTGTAGAATCTACAAGTTCTTATTCTTTGTGGACAAGTTCAATATGAGATATGTTTGATACTAGTTCATGACCTGTGAGATCATCAAGGAAAGCTAATGCAATAGTGGGATTGCTCTCGAAATGGATTGGACCAATCCCTTCATTCTGATTGCCGAATCTTTCATCCAGGTGGGCCCATATCTATTTTGGAGATTCAACATCAAAGTATTAGTGTACCATGCATCGAGACATAGAAAACATCGTGGTTGCACGGATATTGTCACCTTTATTTAACCAATCAATTTCTTCTTCAGAGGATTTGAACTCTCTTTCAAAACAATAATCAAAGAGACCACGGCTCTTCAAATATGCTATCATTATTGGTTTCCATTCATCATAGTTGAATCGAGAAAGAGGAGGGATTTCTTCTAAATACATGGAAGCTGTAGAAGACCTACAAAAAAAATAGAAAATATCTGCAACTGCTACTGCTGCAATTGTTGCACTCGAAATCTTGATAATAACCTGCAAAAAACTCTCAGGAATGGAGATAAACAATACTCTCAACATGCTTTGATACCATGTGAAAATCCTCACAGCAGATCTAAGAGATGATGTATACCTCACAAGAAAGAATTTAGGAATAAGATTAAGAGTGCTCAATGCAGTGTAAATGAGCAATAGAATAATAATACAGTAGAACTCGGATAGAAGCAAAAATACTTCACACGCACTAATTAATTAATCACAATATGGAAAAATAAGTAGTACAATGCATGAGGATTTGAATGCCAAGGTGGCAATTCGAATTAGCCTTCATGGAGTGATCAAAAGATCACTTCGGTGTCATTGGAGCACAACTAGAAGTTGATCTCATCATTAGTGGAGTCATCAATGCTCAATTAACTGTCAACCATCAGTCAAACTAAGCCTAACTAATTATGGTAGGTGTAACTGAGTGTAACTGGAACTAACTGAATGAAGGAGGCTCAGTGGAGGGCGCATGAGGAGCTAACTGGAGTTAGAATGAGTAGTCTAGTCACACTGGAGGTCCATCGGAGTGGTAATGTCAGTTAAGAGTGAGTCAATCCTAAAATCAAGGAGAGAACTCAGTTAACTGAAGACAACTGGACTGGTAGGTGAATAAGGGCTCCTTTTTCGAGTGGATGGTGAGATGTGGGTGCATCACTGGCTAGGAGAGCTCAATCTGAGTGGAAATAAGCTCTCGAGTGCTGGAAGACTAGGGAATAGGTGTTGGAGGTATCAACCTGATGACTGGGCAGCATGTGGATGCATGCAATGCATGCTCCATGCAATATTGAAAATGCAAAGGATGAAAATGCTAGTAGGACTAGGATGGAGTATAGGAATATCCTAACACACTTCTCTAAAATAGGAACTAGAAAAGGCATAGCATGATGCTTGGAAACTGGAGAAAGCAACAGAAGAAGTATATAAAGTGCTTCCAAATAACCAAGACAATGGTGACACCTCTTCAGAGAAAAAATATAATGAATATAAGAGAGATAATTCATGGACTAAAGACCAAAATCAAATATTTTTTCCAAAAAAACAACCAGAGACTCCTTTAGAGGTTGAAGCAGATCATGTAAGCAAATTTGAAAGAATAAAAACTGCAATCAAGAACATTAAGACCCTAGAATTAAATTTTGTTGAGTTGCACGAAGAGATTATTCAACTATGGACAAGTCTGGTTCAATATAAGAAGCTGAAAGAAGTAAATAAAAGGCTTCAAACTACACAAGATTTAAAACAACAAATTCGTGACATTTTAATGAGCCTTCCAGTTGTCGAGATTGTGAGCAAGATGGGTGAATGTAGGAAGCAGCAACAAGAAGTAGAAAAAATACAGGAAGAGTAGAGGAATGTAATTGATAGGCTCAAACCTATGAAGGAAGAAGCCTTTAGTATTACAGAATATTTACCCCTTTTGTAAAGTGAAATCAAAGAATTAATTGATAATTGCTTAGAAACTATGGAAATAGTTCCAAATGAAAATAAGGAAGCAACTATTGTGTCCAAGGAAGAGGAACTAAAATAAAAAGTTGTAGATATAAAGACAAATCTGCAAAGAGACAGGGATATCAATACAAAATTATAGCAAAACAAATGAAGCATGAAGATAGGGGGAGTTATCCCTGTGAGAAAATAAGTAAAGGCCAACACAAAACAAAAGAAATAGGAATCAGTAATCATGGAAGTCATGGCACCTCTTTTCCATTGATGTCAAAGGGGGAGAAAATCATGAAGTTGATTGTATAGATGACATGAAGATGAATGAAATTGAGAGGATGCAGCACAAAGAATAAAAATCGTCAAGCTAAGAAGCAATGAAGCCCAGATGTAATGCAGTCAAAGCAAGAACAGGAGAAATAAGATGTGAAAGAGCATGAAGCAAAATATTACAGACATGACAAAAAAAAATATGATCATGATGCATGTGATTTGTGAAGAAGTAACAGAAAGCAGCAGAAGAATAAGAATGCGTAGATCTAGAAGTAAAGGTTCAAACTGGAAAATAAGTAAGGGGGGGCATGTACACATGGGGGAGTACTACTACAACCAAAAACAAAGCAAACAAGTTCAAGAAGATGACTATGCACAACTTCATAAGGTGTTGACATCAATGCCAAAGGGGGATATTTTTAAAATTTGGTTGTCATTGATGTCAACTAATGTCAAAGAGGATTTTGATTGATTTATTTTGAGTCAATGATATCAACTGAAGTCAAGTGGTTTCAACATTCCCATGCCATCTTGAAGAAGTATAGAAAAGCCACATTGAAGAAGTATATGCACAAGCAAGATGGTGAAAGATATGGATTCCAGTGTGAATAAGTATATCTTGAAGTTGCATCCAGTATGAAGAAGTGTGTCCAAGGGTACATCATGAATATCTAGTTTGAGTAAGTACTTAAGGAACATGTACTTAAATGGGTCACAAGTCAATCCAGTCATAGTCCTTCAAGGCACATGCTAAAGATTTGGTTGGACAGAAGGATGAAGAGTGCACACACAAGCCAAAGAATACATGGGACAAAGTCTAGTGTGCGCAAAAAAATCTAGAGAACATTCAAGAGTATGCAATCAAGTCAAGTGGAGTGTACAAGAAGCATGGAACATGAGATGGTTGGACATCCCTACAAGTCCTTGAATCACGTAGGTCATCATCAATTAGAAGACGCTTTTAGTTGATAAAGGGTGCACAAATTTAAAGAAGGGTGTAGTAGTTGATGTCCGCATATGTGCAAGTTCCACAACCAAATACACAACAAGTGTGCAATTCCCACAAGTGATGGTACTGCAATGGTCAAATCCCCACCAAGTTGAAGATCATGTATGCACAAGTTCCACAAATCATTGATACACCAAGTACGCAAGACCCACAAGTAATGGAACCATGTCACATCCACTCATGTCGATCGAACGCAAGGAAGGGCACATGACTACCAAAATATGGGCTTTTACAAAAATTAGCCTCATTCATCATGAACAAGCTCATGGCATTACAAATAAAATCCATATGTGTGCAGATGCCAATCATAGAAACCATGCACAGTAGAATAAAACATCATCCACACACATTTCATATGCATTCATCAAATTAATTAAAACAGTGCGTAAGTAAAACACAGAAATAGATAATACTTATCTTGATTATGAAACTATCCCAAGCAACTAGCTATGCAAATGCAATGTTCCAACCCAGCCATAGGTATTTTCCCAGCCTATATTAATTCAGCACTCAAAGACCACCCCCAAACTGGGCATGATATCTACAAAGAAAAGGGGACTCTCAAGCTCAGCACAACCCAAAGCAATGGATAGCCATAACCCATACCCTAACATACTATATCTACACAAAGCAAACACAATCATTGGGCATGGATACAAATTTTTAACAATGGGACTTAGAAACCAGATGGCCATGGGTTTTCCCCAAAATGTGGAAACATCAAAAACGGATTATGAGAGGGAGAATCAACCACAGGGAAGAAAATTATTTCTCCCACATATATATGAGAATTTAGTGGGTCAAAACAACCTCTATGGACCCCAAATCGATTTCCCCTTCCTTCCCATAGTTCTGCAACATAAAAACTCCCTTCTCCTGGCTAGAAAACAATGAAAAACTAGAAAACCATGGAGGGAAAATGCCCAGGTAGCTCCCAACTCGTGAGAGAGAAAAACTGTTGGGTGAAAAATGGATTGGGGTGGAATTTTGTGGCTCCTTTCTTTCCCAAGAAGTCAAACATAAATTTTTATGAAGGGTGGCTTTCCCATACCCAAATTTGGACAGCCATACCTCCCATTCGCCCAAGGCATTAACTACCTCAACCAACTCGTGGGAGAAATGAATGATTGGGCACAAAATTCAACATGGGTAGTTGACAGTTCATGGGTTCTCTCATTGACACTTGGCTTGACTTGATTGGCTCAAGGGTTTGAATATTTCCCTTCCAATTCCTTGTAAAAATAATGCCCCCATCTCTTGTTGCATTGCATAGCTAGTTGTGGTCATTTCTATTAAAATGCATATTTACAATTTCCATGGCTCACTAGCACATGGGTAGCATAATACCAAATACTTTCATCTTCAAGGTAGAGTGTTTACTAGCAAGGCCTTGGCCTTGAGCTCCATGCTAGGAATCATACATATTATGAATACAATATTTACATTATAGCCAAAATATCCTAAGGGTCAAAATGGGGGTATTACAAACCGAAAGCGTGAAAGTTCCACCAAGTCAAGGACCATGTATGCACAGAACGCACAAAGAAAGAACACAACAGTGGTGTAGAACATGACATGTGGCAAATGCACAATCTGTGAAGAAAGGAAGAAGGAATAGCACAACCAACTTGTGGACATACAATACATGCAGGGCATGTATAAATAGGAAAGCAAGTTGGAAATTTGAAGTGATCTTGATGGAAATGCTATAGAGATTGAAGGGGAAGATACAAATTTATATGTGGGGCATCATGAGCTCGAGATATAGAACATGATGATCTAGCAAGAAGCCGAGTGCGCACATGCAGAAGAATGATATAGTTCATGGTGCACATAATGATGCTCTAGATCTGTGACGATTGCAAAAATATAGAAAGGTGGAATGATGAGTATGCAAAGTGCATGGGGACTAATTGAGATTATCGCAAACAACATGCAAACAATCACATATGTTTTGGAAGTTTGAAGCGTGGACACAGAACTGAAATATATTAGAATATGGGTAGAAATTTGGCTGATGCACAAAGGTTGAAGTAAAGTGTGCAAAGTAGAAAGGTCCATAAGATACATGACAACACAATAATAGTAGAATATTGTATGCATGTCATGATGAGGATGATTTGAGGAAAGTGCGTTAAACTGAAATGATGGATCATATGATGCACAACATGTCACAGATTGTCTAAAAAGACTCTAGCACTTAAACATAACAGACACTTCTAAGGAAGTGCGCAGTTCCATCTTATATTGGTACCTAATTTTAGAACAACAAGCTATCAATTGAAGCACAATATTAGTTAGTGAAGTGGAATTGCACAGAAGCATAACAACTGAGTGAAACTTGACGCAGAATGCATGATATGTTGAAGTAGCACATAGTATATGAAGTCAGTCATCAACAGAAGTGGAGAATTGAGTGGAATGATAAGTCAAGTGATGTATACATGAGAGTGACAACAATACGATTGCATACGAAAGGTGCACACAATAGAAAAAACTACAGAAGATTGGAAGTGTGCATGATTTGGAAGTTCAGTAAGGAAGAATCTTATTTTGGGTATCTAGGCGCCAAGTTGGGGAAAGGAGCAGGAGGTCGTAGCGTCCTTCCATTTGGGTTTTGAGAACATAGGGATTTGGTTCTTCCTCCAGGTCAGTACCTCCTTCCATATGGTGCTAGTAAACACAAGAAGTCAGTGCTTCATTGAATGTAATATTTTCAATACAAAATAACATTATGTGCTTTTCTCTCGATTGGGTTTCCATGTCAAAATCATGTTTCTTATGTGTTGTTTTTCTTGGTGCATATATGGATGAATGATTTTATTTATATTGGATGGATAAATAAAGATCAATATTAATTTAAGATGAATTTGTTAAAGGAGGTAAAAACTACTAATAACAGTGCTAACACTAATTCACCCCCCCCTTTTAGTATTAAATCGATTCCAAAATATATAAATATGAATTTATCTCTTTCTCCAACAAATTCTATGTCCATGGCACGTTGAAAATTTGCACCTGCGTTCATTAATACAAATGGAATTTTATCATACATAAAAGTTCCCCATAGAGTGGTGAAACATTTTTTCTCTCTTTCTTCTTTACTCATGGCTACTTGATTGTATGCTAAAAATCCATCCATCATGGATATCATGTCTGGTCCAACCACCTTTTGCAGAATTTGGTCCATTTTGGGAGAAGGATAATTATCTTTAAGGGATCATTTGTTGAGATTCCTTAAGTCAACACACAAGCTGATTTCTCCATTCTTTTTCCTAACAGTGACCAAATAAGCAACCCATTTACAATATCTCCGAGGAATTATAATATTGGCATCTAATAATTTCCTCACTTCCCTTTCTATAATGGGAAGTAATATAGGATTTGTTTTTCTGAGTTTCTTCCTAAAAGGTTTTGTTCCAAGATTCAAAGGGATCTTATGATCAATTATTGAAGTATCATAGGTACCCAAATTCATATTTCCATGCAAAAACATCTATGTGCTCCTTGAAAATATTTTTGTATATTTATTTCATTGCAGTAGGTAACAGTTTTGAGAGCTTGATATTCTTAGCTTTTTCCTCAGTACCAACATTTACTTCTTCCACATCTTCTTCTTTTAGTTGGATGGTGGGGCTGTGGGTAACATCATTCTTATCAAATAACCTTTCTAAAGGAACTAGTCCTTTAGGTATGAAGTTACTCTTTAGTTGGAAAATTTTGTGATATGCTATTTTATAGGTCAACTTGACATTGTCACCTTATTTTCATTGAATGTCTACATATTCTTCTATTTCCTTATCTCTATCAATACAAGTGCTGGAAAATTCGTCAATCACTTCAAAAAATATTTTGATATGTTTGTCATCTTCAAAAACGTCCAAGTGCTTGGTATTATCAGGAATATATGGCCTATAAACCATTTCAGCTTCATGTCTTAACTTGATTTCATTGGGAGGTTTAAATGTACTTGCTGCTAAGGCCAATGAACCAATCAACTCTCGGATTCTTTTCCCTAGGGATAGCTGCGATATTAAAGGTTTCAAAAAAATTGTCTATTAAACCCCATATCTCATTTTTGCAAGCTCTCATTCTGGGGTGTTTGGTGTGATATATCCCTTAAATCTATTATACTATAAGTTTTGAGTCTCCATAAACATAAATATGTTTGATTCCCATCCTTCTAGTTGTTTCCATACCTACGATGAGTGCTTCATATTCAATCACATTGTTAGTGGTTTCAAAATTCAATTTAAAGGATAGTCGAAACTCTTCTTTATTTGGGAAAATAAGAATTAGTCCATCCCCAACTTCATCTTAAGTGGAAGATCCATCAAAGTAGATATCCCAAATCTGATCTTGTTCAGAATTTATATTCTTTATTGCCATCAGCACAAGAGGTTTTTTTTCATAATTATCTCATGTAGTTAGCATACAACAACCCATATCTTCTTCCATGGTATATATAGGGTAATTTATAGGGTTGTTTCCCTCACTGAGTATGTAAGCATAGATGGCTTCTCTATACAGTCTCCTTGTTTCTCTTTCAAACAGTGGGATAATTGCATATTTCATATCCATCTGCATTGTTCCTCCCATTCTTTTTGCACAGGATCTTGACAATAACATACCATATCTCGGAGGTACATCATCTACCACTACATCAAGCATAAAAAATTTGGATGGTATCTAAGCTAAAGTGACTACCATATCTTTTATCATTCCCACACATTTCACTAGTTTTGAATCCAAGATGTATAAATCATGGTAAGGCTTAGTGATTTCTAGTCCAAGTTCTTCCATAATTACGTTTGGCATCAAACTGTGAGAGGAACTTGAATCTAGCATGCAATTATGCAATAGATTTCCATGCAGACTTAAGGTTATATAAAATTGAGGTGTATATTTATTATTCTCATCTTCTACAGTAGGTCCAATTTCAATAGCAGGGATTTCATCAGCAATATTGAGACTATCAAACTGAGGATTGGAATTGTTTAAATTGAGGGATTTTTCAATTCGCTTGGAATATGTAGGGATTTGAACCAGTTTTTATAATGGAATTATTTTTATTTTAGACATTTTATGCTCAAGATTGAAAGGTTGAGAGGATTTGTATGGTTCCCTTTTTTTCTGGATGGAAAATTATAGCTTTCTTTAGAGCAACATGAGGTGTAAACTTTACTCCCAAGGAAGATGATGCATTAGATTTAATTTGATCAGATGGATGAATTTCAGTAGGTGAAGAATTCTCTATAGGATTGAAAATATTTGACTCTTTAGTTAATTTTTTAGGAACATAATTTTGATGTTGATTTCCAGAGAAGTTTCTAGGCCTTGGGAAGAATACTTTTGTGCTTTAGGTTCATTTTCGTATAGATCCTCTTGTAAGGATATTTCATACTCTCCTTCATTTAGGTGTATCATATCATTATCACAATTTATCCATAGAATATGTTTAGGAGAATCAATATATTCTTTAGCTAGGGTACATCCACTACATGATTTGCATCATTTGTTCTCACAGGTGGATGTATTGGAGGATCTTCATTCCTCCTGTCTCTATTTAGGATTTGAGCATTAAAAGGCCTCTTGTACTTAATAGGGTTTCTCTCTCCCATACCTTGATGGTTTCTATACTGATTGTTTCCATCCACTTCAAGCCTTGTGAGCTTATTTGATAAACCTCTTAATATATTTGACATTTCCTCTATTTTTTCATCTTGATTTTCTCTATTTTTATCTACGGTGTCGGCCTCCTCTTTAAGATTCTTTTTGTCAACATTTTCTCCATGTTTCAACTCTCCCAAGGATTTCATGTTACATTCTACATCAAGAGCATCTTCTTTCAAATTCAAAATAGTGGTGGATCTCGTTTCTCTCAATATTATAACAAATTCAGACTCATGTGCTCTTGTGTATGTGTCTTTGGCAGCATCTTTTGAAGGTTTAATATCTTGAGGAATTTTGTTATAAACCTTTTGAAACTTTGATTGAATCCACCCACATTTTATCCATTCTTATTTTTTAAAGATACAAAATCATTTAGGTAGTATAGGTGATCTCTTTTTTCATCCCCAGTGTCTCATGACTTCCTACTCCACAATAGGCCAGGAATTTAAATAATTAGAAGGAAAGGCTCTAAGCCATTTCCTGACTTCTCATTCTAAAGATTGTACAAAAAGTATCATATATACATCATTCTCTTCAATGTGAAGACTATACATGTAAAATATTGAAACTTAGAAATATGATATTAGGATGTGATATCTTTCTCTCCATCAAACTTCTATAAAATATTAAGATATTTTTCATGCATGTTATGAAGATTGTTTGGCAGATTTAAAGCGCCAAACCTTTTAACTATCCATGAATTTACAACAGGGGGTGTACCTACATGTCCTATTCTATCCATATATAAATGTTGTATGATAATATTATGAGAATGGGGTGTGAGTGAACTTATTTGAGGTTGAGTAGAGGATTTATCAGGCCTAGATGTATTAGCAGATGATGACGGAGAAGCGAATTGAGGTTATAAATATGGATTTAAAGGAGTTTCAAGAATATTTTGCATATTTTCAAAATTATTTAAATCCTCAAGCCTTTCTTGATTATCTAATGTAGGAGATATAAAATGTGAATTAAAAATAGGAATACCTCTCCCTTTATATGGGCGTATGTTTCTCTAGTGAGTTCAAGAATTAGCCAGGCTCCAGAACCTTGTGGATAGAGAATTTGATCTTGTATATCTTTTACCAGGATCCAACTTGATCCAATGAAGTTTCCACGTGAGATTCAAGAAAAAATATTTGATCTACTTGACCATGCAGAGCTCAGATCATCTTCAACTTTTTGTGTGCGGAGAGATTTCGTTCACATGCGCTCTTGAGTATGGTCGCCATTTTTCAACGTTAGTCCTAGAGGTAGACTAGGTTGAAATAGTGTACACCCAGGCATGATGAAACCTCAAATTTTGAAGATATTAGAGCTATATCTAGTGTCAAATATAATTTGATTTTATTATTGAGATTTCTTTAAAGACAAAGGTTATGGACAACTTTTAGAAATCTAAAGACCAAATTGCAGAGGAAATTTAAAGCATGTCACAGAATATAGGAAATGATGATGGAAAAATTGACAGACGAAATGTTAGGTTTATTCAAGAAGTTCCCGCAAAGACAAATTTGTTGTAATGTCCCTTTTTATGAATTTAATAAAATGGCAAAATTTTCACTTTTTTCCCTAGTTTGACCTTTGACTAGTTTTGATGTCTAGGTCTCTAATTTGCTCCAAATGCTCCCAAATATTCTAAGAAGGTATATGAATGATATTAGTATTATTATGATATTAAGGGGTGACATAGGACCAACAAAATACTTCTGCAAACACCTTTAAGATTCTGGCCAAAGTAGGGAGTTTGACTAGCAATTTCTCTTTGACTAGTATTGGTCCCTTGGTCTCCAAATGACTCCAAATTCTCCCAAATTTCTACAGAAGGTACTTGGATGATATTAATAAATATTTATAATTTTTATGGATTATCTTGAATTTTCATATGAATTCTGCAACTCCTCTTTCAAATTTGGTCAAGATAGGGATTTTTACTACTAAAGTGTGGTTCAAATCCCCTAGGGGTAGATGATGAAAATGACTTTCTAAATGCACTCAATCCAACTCGAATTTCTGAATGGAAGTAGGGTAAATATAAAGGACATAAAAATTAACTTATATGCATCACCATTCAACTTTAATGTCTTCTATAACTCCCTTAAAGCAGATGCAAAAATACTAGTTTCAACCTTGGGGGAAATGATGGACAATCTTCTTGAAATGATATGAAACTCAACAAAATGACTCCAAATGCTTATGCAATGAGAACTAAACTCATATAATACATCAATAATGATACATTCATCCATAAACCATCTATATTTTACTTATCCATTTGAATCCATCAACATTACATTGGTTCAAAACAAGGTAGTGGGGAAATGGCATTGTTTCTTCATTAAACATTAGATTTACATCATTCCAACTGCATTTTTTGACCTGATGCATTTTTTAAAATGAATAACAGAGTATATGAATCTTATTACAACAGAAATGGGGCATGAAAATCTCTCCCAAAGAGTACAATAGCTCACCAAAAGTGCCCTCCCTCAAGGATCAAGAATATGAAATGAAAACTGGAAATGGTTGAGTAAGTGAGATGCACTAGAAGAAACCACGATATTCCCTGTAGATTGAACCCACAAATAAAGAAGCCATTAAAGCTACATGAAAGACCTGAATGGCCTCTCCAAACACCAACTTGGATGGGAATCTTTCACCCTCAAAATTGGCTAAGGCAAGAAACTAGTCATCCACTAGCTCTTCTCTGACAAATGCAATTGAAAATTCTAAAAATGATCAAAAGCCATTCTTTTAATTACTTTATGTATTTTATAAACATCCTTAGTCTTCTAAGGTCCTCCATGGGTCGAATTACCCCCAAGAGATGTTAAATTTTTAGAATTTACTTCAATCTGATTTAGGATCTTAACTGTGAGAACAACATGTACAACATATCAATCATGGACACAATAATGCAAGCACACAAGAGACACAAATTTTACTTGGGGAAAACCATAAAGGTGAAAAACCCCAATAACTTCCTCAGAGATAGATAGAGCAATGATACAACCAAAATACAAGAGATAGTCTTCTCCTTGCAGCAGAGCCTCCTCCTCCACAAGTGCGCCACTCTCCCAAGTGCGAGTGAGAGAATAGAATGTGTAAAATGAGAGAGACACACTCTCTATTTATACACTAACTTGACTTGACCTTTACTCAACTAGGTCGGCCTCAACTTAACGACTTAATGTAATGCTGACTGGGCCGACCCCCCACTAGGGTGGTCTAATAACCCTTTGACCCACATGGCCGACCCCCAATAAGGTCGTCTAATAACCCTTTGACCCACATGACTTATACAGGGCCGACCCCAACAAGGTGGTCTAATAACCCATCAAGTATAAGTTTTGACACTTACAATATAAATGACGACACTTCCGTATAGAGGAATAATAACATCTCTATAGGAATACAATATACATATATGTGAAATACATTCCAAAGTTACATATACATCAACAATCCCTCTTAACTCGGAAGGTATTTCTCGACACAGGTCTTCTAGCACAAGTCTTCTTCTCTGGATCATCGTCACTGGATAATCGTCATCGAGTCATCATCATCGTCACTGCTGCTGCTATCTCAATCAATATTTGAATCTACTCGTCATAGGAAGTTCTATAGAGCCAGTCCTTTTTCGTACTAGATGTAGGCCCACCACCTGCAGGTCTTCGTCATCACTGGCCATACTGTGGAAAGCTCAGGACTTATTACATGCGTCACAAAACCTTAAAAGAGTCTCTTGACTAGCAAGAACCCTAAAGAGCATCCGAGGCCTTTTTCATCCTGTCCAGATCTCCAGGACTTATTACATGTGACACCACCACAAAACCGCAAAAGAGAATCCTAGGAATGATTACGAGCACAAGGCTCAACCTATCGGATCTCCCAGGGCACAAATTACATGTGGTCACCACAAAACCTTGAAAGAGCATCCCAGGACTAATTATGAGCACAAGGCTCAACCTATCGGATCTCCCAGGGCACAAATTACATGTGGTCATGGAAAAACCTCGAAAGAGCATGCCAGGATTGATTACGAGCACACGGCTCAACCTATCGGGTCTCCCAGGGAACAAATTACATGCCATAGGACAAAACCTCGAAAGAGCATCTGCCAGATATCCCAGGGCACAAATTACATGCCATAGGAAAAACCTTGAAAGACTATCTGCAGATCTCCCAGGGCACAAATTATATGTCCTCCCAAGCAAAACCTTGAAAGAGCATTTGCCAGATATCCCAAGGTACAAATTACATGTCATAGGAAAAACCTCGAAAGACTATCTGCAAATCTCCCAGGGCACAAATTACATGCTTATCTGCACAACCTATTCCATGGCCACAGAGTATCAACCTGATACTCACCATACATCATCCTGATGTACACATGATCATCCTAATCATCATCACTGCAACATCATGCTACATGTCATCTGGCGAAGCTCATCATCCACAATCATCCTGATCATACAATGCATCCACCTGATGCATACCAAGTATCTACCTGATACATATCATCATACATGATCCACCTGATCATACAATGTATCCACCTGATACAAATACAAATACATGATCCACCTGATCATACATGATACATATCAACATACATGATCTACCTGATCATACAATGTATCCACCTAATACATATACAGATACATGATCCACCTGATCATACATGATACATATCAACATACATGATCTACCTGATCATACAATGTATCCACCTGATACATATATAGATACATGGTCCAAGCATCCAACATGATGCATATACAAAATACATACAAATGATCCAACCGATCATATCCAGCATCCAACAGGATGCGTACATACATAAATGATCCAACTGATCATATCCAACATCCAACATGATGCATACATACATATACATATAAATAATCCAACTGATCATATCCAGCATCATCTTGATGCATATACAGAACAGTAATTGGACCATCGTCCTGATGCTCATCATCCAGTGCTTACATCCATAGCCATGTGAAGTATCCTCCTTCCAACATGCTTGTAATGGCTTCTGCAAATGTGTCCATCACTTCTTCCTCGAAGTGTCATCAATTTGAAGAACACCAAGCCTCTCCCTGAAGTACTCGAACTTCACCCTGGCTAGTGGCTTCATTAGGACATTTGCAATCTGCTCGTCCATCGCAATGTACAGGAGCTTCACAGCTCCTCTCTGCACAATATCCCTGATATAGTGATATTTGATCTCTATGTGTTTCAACCTGTCATGAAACACTGGGTTCTCAAATAGCTTCACACAACTCTGGTTATCACAAAAGATACAAGTAACATCCAATGGGAGATCAAATAACTCAGACAGTAGCTTCCATAGCCATACTGCCTCACAACTAGCTGAACATGTTGCAACATACTCTACCTCAGCTGTACTCAGTGCTACGCAGGACTGCTTCCTGCTAAACCAAGAGATCACACCTGATCCCATACTGAAGCAACATCCAGATGTGCTCTTCCTGTCTACAGCATTGCCATCCCAATCTGAATCAACATAACCCTATAGGTTAAAATTTTGATTCACTTCATACTTGAGCCCATAATCCACTGTACCCTTTAGGTACCTCAGAACATGCTTTACAACAAACATGTGAACACTCCTTGGATCCGTCAATAACTAGCTCAATGTGTTCACCGCAAAGCAAATATCTGGTTTCGTGTTCGTCAAGTACATCAAGGACCCAATCATCTGACGATACATAGAGACATCAACCAGCTTAGATGAAGCATCACAAAGAAGCTTCAGATTTGATGCCATAGGTGTGGCCATGGCCTTGCAATCCATCATCCCGAACCTCTTCAATATCTCTACTGCATACTTCCCTTGTCCAAGGAAGATTCCATCTGCACTCTGCATGATTGTATACGATCTTTCCTACACAACAAGTTAAATTGCATGATTAGAAAACATCTCATAGTTTTCAGGACAAATTCTTACACATAAAGAAATATGTCATATAGTCATGCAATTATCTTAGCCAATGCTTCAATACAACATTTATCCATATTCCGTAACTTTCTAGATGCCTTCCAATCTCTACCAGAACATTGTTAAGAGTGTGCACAACTCCTAACATGTCAGCAAAGAGGTTTCATTCTAGATAAGTAGCAATGAAATGTTGTACAGTGCCATAGGCCACTTACTCATGCATATTAGTAGTATACTGTTCATCAATGCAACTATTCTAATATGCATAATACATAACCTAATTCTAGGAACATAAGCATATACATCATTGAATAACATTATTTGAACAAACAACTATGTAAGAAATGACAATTTGAATACTTATCTTTGTTTGATTGTTGGGTTGACTCCCTCTCAGTCCTTGCTTCTTTTCTGCAACTCCATTCTTATGTGGATTGTGAGAAGTGGTCAACTCCCTCTGAATATCTGCATCCTTGTAGAAACTACTGGAGTGTGCTCCCTCTTGATATTTGCTTCCTAGATTATCTGTCCTTGAACTTATATTCATTCTCGATCCCTATGCAAGCTTGTTAGTATCATCATTGTGTTATCCTCTAGGTCTCATACATAATAAAAAATTCATTAGTATAATCTTAATATTATCAAAACACAATAATCTAAAGCATGTATAGTCAGGATCATTTCAAACACAGATAATAAACATTAGTATTGAAGGTTTCAGGGAAGTCTTCTTTTACTCATGCATATTCTTATTTGATCATAGGACTCTTCTGGTTAGTTAAATCATTAATCAAGATAAGAGATATAATATGCATAAAACCTATGATTACTCAAACCTATACCTTCATGATTCTTCTGGTTAGTCATATCATCAATTATGGTAAGAAACATAATATGCATACAACTATGACTATTCAAACCTATGACTTCATGAATAATCATGATCAACAACACAACGGTATACGATCCTAACACAAGGTAGGATTCTAGCTTGATATAGGAAAAACATACCTGGATTAGCATGCTAGCTAGTTATGTCTAACATACCCGCATAATGTTTTCTGGTTCTCTTCAATGACTTGTGCTAGTAACCTGCATGTCTCATAAGTTATCCATTGTAGAACCAAGTTATACATACCTCGTAAGTAGATTTTATAAGTGATCCATGACAATGGATGAATCTTTGTCTTCATGTCATCATAATCATATGTTGAACTAGAACATGATTTGTCTTTCTTGGTGTACCTTTCATGTTAGCGAACAACATAAACCTCATACAACATCACAATGCATTAGTACAATCATAAGTGTCAAAACCTTAATCAATGAATATCTTCTATTAAGGTAATACGACAAGTCTAGTAATTAATCAAGATTGTACTATAATGATATGAAGACAAACATATCATAGACTTAACTATGAACATAATTTCAAACATACCTGTAAACCATACCTGTCAAGATTGCTTGTAATCTTCTTATGGAAGGCCTTAGCCTCATCTCCCTATGAAGCAGGAACTTCTTTACTTATGCACGTGACCAATCCATCCTCTTCTAGGATTTATCCAATCCACTTGATTTGTAGGAACTGGATCTGGAGTTGTAATAGGGTTTGCCAGAGAAACCCCAAAAATTCAAAATTTGAATTTCAAACTTCCGAAAGGATAGAAATATGTGCCTTGATGAGCTAGTCAAGCTGGTATATTTAGAATTTGAAAACTACAAAGTTTCACTCCTCAATTCTGCCTTTGAAACTTTCGGATTCACTGGAGGTGACCCTGAATTGGGGTTTGATGAAGCCCACTCTTCTTCCCAGTCAAAAGGTTTGATCCAAATCTCTAAGCTTTTCTTTTTATGAGAAGCTTCCAGCTGTGGTCACAGATTTCAAAAATTCTCATTTTTGCAGAAGCCCTAATTTTCCACTTTTCTGATCAAAGTCCCGAACTAGGGTCTGATCAAGCTTGACCTTCTGCCCAACCAAAAATTATGATCTTGGTCTCTAAATTTCAATTTTGATGAGTATCATTCAGCCATGGTCTCCCATTACAAAAATTTCAACTTTATCCAAAACCCTAAATTCTGGAAGCCATGAATGAAGGTGCCAAAAAATAATTTTGTTTTGACATAAATATGTACCTGATTGTTTTTGGTGTAAATATGAACTTTTCCATCTACAAGGTCTGAAACTTGTTCTTGAGATAGCCTGACCTGTCCTCTTTCCATCCCAATAGGTCTGACCTCAATTGGATTCTCTTAGAGAGAGTTATACCAAGTGTCGTAATGTGACCTGTTTATGGGATAAAATAGGAGAGCCAACTTGTACGACGTGCCACGTGTCACGGGTTCAACTTCGGCCTCTGAAATTTTTTCTTAAGATATTACATTCTGTGTACTACCTGTCACTTTTTATGAAATTTCATTTGGAGCTTCCTAGCCCAAGTTATGACCTTTTCTCCAAGGTCACCTGTTTTTGACTCAGATCTGGAAGAGGCAGAAACCCTATATTGTACAGATCATAAATCACAAAGTACAACGAATTAGAGGTTCTCCTATGGACACAAGGTACATGGGTATCGTACCATTGACCTGTAAAAGTTTGAGACCCAAAAACTTCTCCAAAACAGATTTATAGCAAAAGTGCTACGATGACTGGTTTTTGATATATGAAGCCCTAGCATCGTAAGTGCAACAAGTGTCATACATGCCATATCATGCCTTCTTTCAAGCTAGCTCTGATACCATGTTAAATTTTCAGAATTTACTTCAATATGATCTAGGATCTTAACTGAGAGAACAACATTTATAGCATATCTATAGCATATCAATCATGGACACAATAATGCAAGCACACAAGAGACACAGATTTAACTTGGGGAAAACCATAAAAGTGAAAAACCCCAATAACTTCCTCAGAGATAGATAGAGCAATCATACAACCAGAAAATAAGAGATAGTCTTCTCCTTGTAGCAGAACCTCCTCCTCCACAAGTGCGCCACTCTCCCAAGTGTGAGTGAGAGAATAGAATGTGTAAAATGAGAGAGACACACTCTTTATTTATACACTAAGTTGACTTGACCTTTACTCCACTAGGTCAGCCTCAACTTAACCACTTAACATAATGCTGACTGGGCTGACCCCCCACTAGGGTGGTCTAATAACCCTTTTACCCACATGGCCAACCCCCAATAGGGTGTCCTAATAACCCTTTGACCCACATGACTTATACAGGGCCAACCCCAACAAGGTGGTCTAATAACCCATCAAGTATAAGTTACGACACTTACAATATAAATGACGACACTTCCGTATAGAGGAATAATAACATCTCTATAGGAATACAATATACATATATGTGAAATACATTCTGAAGTTACGTATACATCAACAAGAGATTCATTCCAACTCAAGTTGGGAAGAGATTCCCAAGTATGCCACTTGTCCTTCCAATTCTAGCCCTTTTCTTCTCCAAATTTGAATTGGTGTCTCTTTGGATGCCCTAACTCACTTGAGAGCCCTCTTGGAGGCTATTTTTATCCCTAACATGTCATATATGTCATATGTTAGCCTTCAGGTTTGATTTGTGTCATAGGTGTCATAGATTCTTCATCATTGTTGTCATAGGAGTTAGGGAATCTAGCCCAAGTGTCCACAAACCTCTAGTTTGACTCTTCCTCTTCCATGGCGGCTACAATTCCATCCAATTTATACCTGTGATGCTAAAATCCATGTGTATGAGCCTATCAACTCCTCCAATCATTTTTTCCTTCTCATTGATTCGAATTGGCAAGAGAGAGATGTCATGTGGCATTGAAAAATCAAGCTAGTGTGGGTCCCACATCCTCCATATGTCTTCAAAACCAATTTCCTCCTATAATTTCTCTTTTATTTATTTATTTATCTCCTTTATTAAATATGTATTCCATTCTAATGTTCAAACATCATTTATTATCCCCCTTATCTCAAATCTTAAAGATTCCACCCCCAACCTAGGAAACTAGTAATTTTCCTCCTTGGCAATTATTTGACCCTTAACATTAATTTGACAAACTCTCATGAATATGGCCAATCGAATTAGTCCATTGCAACCCAATGCAAAATTTGGGATATGAATGACAAATCCCCCTTTCCCAATATTTGTTGTCCTCAAGCAATTTCAAACATGGGTGTTGAAGAACCTGCTTTCTATATAATTCTTTGAAGTTGCCACTGAATTGCCCAACCTTGATATTTGAGATTCCATGAAGATTTTAGAGAGGAACCACCATGCTTGTTGCTGCATTGCTTTGATTAAAATCACTTTATTAAGTGGAGAATCCATCTCCGATACTTCTTATTCCCCCAAAAATTTGAAATTAGTGGGACTAAAAACTATCCCAAGGTCCCATTGCTTTTCTTTCACTCCAACAATTAAGAGTGCTCTCCAACCCATACCATTAGGAAAGATAATTCTTGAATCCCATTTTCTTGTATGCATTCTTCCAATCATGAGTACAGAATATATATCATCAAAGTACATAACAAGATAATAAAAATGTACATCAAGGAGGTGCCTCATCAAAAAATCATGAAAGTTTGTATACCTCCAAGCAAGTAGACCACCATTTTCCAAGTGCATACAAGCATTAAGTAACCAATCAAATCTGCTCCAATGAGATAGGTGAGGATCCCATGTCCTATAATTCTGCTCCAAAAGGATGTGATATGCAACAAAATATTCAACCATGTATTCTTTCATCCAAGAAGTGAATTAAGAATCTTCACTAAAATCTGAATCGAATAATGAGCAAAAAAAACAAGGAGACTTCAAATGACTCAAAGAAGTCTCAACCATACATCCATGAATGTGAGAATAATAAATATATAACAAAGTATGTGGCTGCCACCAAAAATGTTCTCCAATCATAAGTCTATTCACCCCAGTGTTGGATGAAATTCCTCCAGTATCAAATGAACCAAGTGTTGAGAAAGAAAAAACATGAGTCTTCAAGTGACTCAAATGCATATCATATGTGCATCCATGTAGATGTGCATCATCATAAAGTAAAAAAGGATGCTGCTGCAAATGTGAATAAGAATGTGCTCCAACCATGTCATCATAAAAAGTAAATCTAGGAGTTCCATACTCCTCCTGTGGCACCATAAAAAAGAACCCTTTCACCCATACTTCATTGAGACTAATTCCGCAATACATGGAATTGTAGGATGTAAGAGAGTGAACTAACTCACCCAAATTATCAAAAAGTGAAGAAGTTTCATCATGGGAAGGATCCATATGGGTAGTATCATGCAAATCCTTCAAAAGTGTGAAACCTTTGTTGTAGATTAGTTCGAATTTAGAGGAATCATGCTCTTCTTTAAAAATTGTATAACCTTCATCACGAGACAATTCAAGTTCCTTTCCCACCACATCAAGTGTTTGGATCTCTTCAAGTTCATCAAGCACATTCAAATTTTCACATTTCTCATGATCCACCATGTCTTGAGAATCCTCCAAACAATCTACCATTTGAAAATATGAAACATAGGAGGAAAAACAAGTTTCTTGAAACTTTTCAAGAAGTTGTTCATTTTTAATTGTGAGCTTATGATTATCCTCATTATTCTTCAATTATGAATCATGTAACAATTCATTAAGCTCAAACAAATGGTTTCTATCAAAAAGCAAAGACATGAAATTGCCTTTGATGTGGCACATTGCTCTTTGAATCTTCTCCATGTCTTCAAGGAAGGATGTTTCCTCCAATGAAGTAGATCTCCAACAAGAATTTGACACCAATGCTTGAGTGTCATGGAGAATGCTAAGGGACTCTTGGATTTTATTTTCATTCATTTTTAAGGACCCTTAAAGAAAATGAGTCTCTTGCAAATGAACTTCCTCATCTTCTTCCTTCTTACTTGGACCAACTTCATGAAGCTCAAGTGGTGAGGGGGAAGTTGATCTTGTTTCTTCTTCAACTACTACAAGGTCTTCATTTTCATGTTTAAGGGAATTTTGGATTGCAACAATACTGTCAAAAGTAATCTCTATGTAACCAACATAGATGTGTGAGCACCCATTAGTAGGCACTCCTTCATAGTTCAATCATCCATCAGTAGATGCTCCATGATTCATGTCCAAGGTAGAATGTGTCTCGAAATGATCTTCAATATTTTCAATAGGATCTTCTTCAAGTTCATGGGATGTATCTTCATATTTTTTCTTCAAGCAATCTGATGTACTTTTCCCCTTGGTTTCCTTAATATCAATACATTTGGAATCTTTTTTTGAAGAAATCCAAAAAACTCTCATCCAGTAGGAAATAGATCTATTCTTTGAAGGTTCAGATATTTCACTGCTCTTTTCACTCACACACACACATTATTTTCTCTCCGAGGTATTTTACAAGAAGGGCCTAAACCTTTCTTTACTAACTCCACATCTTCATTTTTGGGTATATTTGCAAACACACAATCAACATAGTATTCAAAAGACATGGCATTTTGTGTATCTTCCCTCAAAGCAAGATATGCTTGATATTGTTGGGGCAAGGTGTTATATGTTGCTATCCATCTTTGTAACTCATTCATAGAATAATCCTTTGATGGTGTGACCTACTCATATTTATCATACATAGTTTCATAATAATAATCTTCATTCCTCCTGAAATTGTAAGAAGTGTTGCATGATGGAACCTCTTCCTCTTACCATTCACATTCTCATTCATATTGTTCATAATCATCTGCATATTCCTCATAAGAATTGTACTCATAGAATTCATCATAATAGTAAGAAATGGATGAAACTTATTCTTCAATGTATGATATTAATCCACAGGTTCAAGGACCATGCTCTAATACCACTGTAATGTCCTTTTTTTATGAATTTAATAAAATGGCAAAATTTTCACTTTTTTCCCTAGTTCGACCTTTGACTAGTTTTGATGTCTAGGTCTCTAATTTGCCCCAAATGATCCCAAATATTCTTATAAGGTATTTAATGATATTAGGAATTGATTATGATGTTCAGGGATGATATAGGACCAAAAAAAGACTTCTTCAAACCCCTTTAATATTCTGGCCAAAGTAGGGAGTTTGACTAGCAATTTCTCTTTGACTAGTATTCATCCCTTGGTCTCCAAAAAGATTCCAAGTTGTCCCAAATTGATAAAGAAGGTACTTGGATGATATTAATACATATTTATAATCTTTATGGATTCTTTGGAGTGTTCATATGAATTCTTTAGCTCCTCTTTCAAATCTGGTCAATATAGGAATTTTTGCTAGTAAAGTGTGGTTCAAATCCCCTAGGGGTAGATGATGAAAATGACTTTCCAAATGCACTCAATACAACTCCAATTTATAAATGGAATCAGGGTACATATAAAGGATATCATAATGAGCTCATATGCATCACAATTAAACTTTTAATGTCTTCTATAACTCCCTTAAATTAGATGCAAAAGGACTAGTTTCAACCTTGTGGGAAATGATGGGCAATCTTCTCCAAATGATATGAAACTCAACAAAATGACTCCAAATGATTATGTACTAGAAAATAAAATCATATAATACATCAATAAAATTCCATTCATCAATAAACCATCATTATTTTACTTATCCATTTGAATCCATTAGCATTACATTGGTTCACAACAAGGTAGTGGGGAAATGACATTCTTTCTTCATTAAACATTAGATTTACATCATTCCAACTTCATTTTAGACCTGATACATTTCTAAAGATGAATAACAGAGTATATGAATCTTATTACAACATAAATTGGGCATGAGAATCTCTCCCAAAGAGTACACTAGCTCACCAAAATCGCTCTCCCCCAAGGAGCAAGAATATGCAATGAAAACTTGAAATGGTTGAGTGAGTGAGATGCACTAGAAGAAACCACGAGCTGCTCTATAGCTTAAACATAAAAATAAAGAATGAATTAAATCTCCATGAAATACCTGAATGGCCTCTCCAAACACCAAATTGGATGGGAATCTTTCACCCTCAAAATTGGCTAAGGAAAGAAACTAGTCATCCACTAGATCTTCTCTCACAAATGCAATTGCAAATTTTGAAAATGATCAAAAGCCCTTCTCTTACTTCCTTTCTGTATTTTATAACATCCTTAGTCTTCTAAGGTCCTCCATGGGTCGAATTCCTCCCAAGAGATTTATGCCAACTCAAGTTGGGAAGAGATTCCCAAGTATGCCACTTATCCTTCCAATTATATCCCTCTCCTTCTCCAAATTCGAATTGGTGTCTCTTTGGCTGCCTTAACTCACATGAGCGCCCTCTTGGAGGATATTTTTGTCCCTGACATGTCATATATGTCATATTTCAGCCTTCAGGTCTGATTTGTGTCATAGGTGTCATAGATTCTTCATCATTGTTGTCATAGGAATTAGGGAATCTAGCCCAAGTGTCCACAAACCTCTAGTTTTCTCTTCCTCTTCCATGGAGGTTACCATTCCATCCAAATTCGACCTATGATGCTAAATTCCATGTGTATGATCCTACCAACTCTTCCAAGAAATTTTTCCTTCTCATGGATTCGAAATGGCAAGAGAGAGATGCAATGTGGAATTGAAAAATCAAGCTAGTGTAGGTCCCAAATCCTCCATATGTCTTCAAAACCAATTGCAATCTAGAATTTCTCTTGTATTTATTTATTTATCTCCTTTATTAAAGATTTATGCCATTCTAATGTTCAAACATAATTTATTATCTCCCTTATCTCAAATCCCAAACCTTCCACCCCCAACCTAGGAAACTAATAATTTTCCTCCTTGGGAATTATTTGACCCTTAACATTAATTTGACAAACTCTCATGAATATGGCCAATGGGATTAGGCCTTTGTGACCCAATGCAAAATTTGGGACATGACATTTGTTGAATCAATGCTTACATGAATGTACCGAGCCTTGGGATGAGGAATTCTGTAATTTTTACACAATTGTAAATAAAAACATGAGAAATAAAGAAATGCAACAAGACATTTGTGCATATATCATGCACATGAAACTCCTTGTAGCTCTAAAAACACATAAAATCTTAAGAGGTAATAACAAGGCAGAAACAATTTAAGAATATCTAGTATAACTTTTGATTTTCAACCATCACAAGCATCACTGACACTATAGTGGTACTAAAAATGATGCATCAAAATTATATTAATCTCATGAATCTTTGCATACAACCATAGATGAAGTAACAATGGATTTACTTGAGAGGAAACACATCTTTGTAACAATGTTGTATCTTTAATCTCACACAAAGCAAAATTACAGGGGAAAATTCTGACCTTCGACTCTACAAAACTAGATAGAGATCCTCTCTTCCTAATATTGCTAGCCTCTTAGACTAAATAGAAGTTACTTTATATAGAGTCTCTATGTAACTGAACTCAGTTTTTCACATTCTAACAAAATTGTAAAAAGAATCGATATACTTTTTTTTATACATTTGTCTTCTTCAACATTCTTTGTTGAACGTAGCATCTTTAATCCCTATTGTTGGGAGTCTTTTTTTTTCCTCTCATGTATATATTTGGTTGGATAGGAGGCTTCCCCATTGGCCTTACTTGAGGAATACCAGCCTGATTCATTTGGTACATCATTTTTACAGTGTCTGGTCCTGGAAGTGGAAGGAAAGAAATTGGTGGTGGTTGATTTGCAAATTTCCCTGGTACATGTATTGATGGTTGACTTGCTACTTGGCCATATTCTTGGCTTGAATATTGGCCTAAAGGTTGTGTTGTTGATGTCCTAGGTGGAAGCACATGTTTTCAATATTGTATAACTATCTTCCACTTCTTCCCCAATGGGTGCTTGTAATCTTTCATGGATTCCAAAGATATATATGCATTTGTTGTTTTCTCAACAGAGATTTGCCCCAATCTCTTGGCAATATTTCTCAATCCTATCTAGATTTTAAAATAGTTCTTGAGTCTATCCACTAACTCTTCCCCTTCAATTTCTCCTTCCAAGGGTTCTAGAGAAAATTCTTTTTTATTTTGATCTAGATGTTTTTTGTAGGTGTCCTTCAGATAAGAATCTCTATTTCCATCCCATGGAGAAGGCATTCCCAGATTCAATACATATTTGAACAAGGGTTTGAAACTGATTATTTCATCTATCATCTGTTTAACATTGTCTATCATTATAAACATATATGTTTGTTTCATGATCATGGACCTAGATATCTTGATGGTCTGTGTTCTTTTATCAACCCCCTTTTAAGCTAAATTCCTTTTGGTTCGACTGTTAAGGTAATATATTACTTATGTTGCTTGTTTGGGCATGTTTCCCATTTGCTTTTATACTAATTTCAGCTCTGCATTAGCTTTAGTTTCCATTTCTAATTCATCTTGAATGACTTCAAAATAATCTCATTTCTATATGAACCATTCAATAATTTTCTCCCAGACATTCTGTGTTATCCTTCTCAAAAGATGCTCCCCTTGGACATTCATTTTCAATGAAATTACCTAGATTTTTAATTCTCTTATTTATTTCTCTAGATCTATTATATCATCCTCCCTTTTGTTGAATTCTTTCTCTATCTCTAGGATCCTTTCGTCTTTTGTCTCAATACCCTTTTGAACTTCTTTGAGATTGCCACTTTGGTAATTATCCTCTTGAATGGGTTGAGGACTTGACCTCATATTTTCTTGGTCTTACTCGATAGCATCTAGATCTATGGATTATGGAGGGATAATTTGTTGCTCATCTTTTGCTTCTGCTACATCTATTGATACAAGCTACCTCTCCATTTCTTTTGTGACACATGTTATTATAGGTTCAATTTATGCTGGAATTGCAAGGGTTGATGTTCCAGTATCTCCTCCAGTCGAGATTTTATTCATTTCTAACTTCATATTGCTATCTGCAATGCAAATCATCAATATTTTTTCTTATCTCTTTAGATAACTTATGGTATTCTATCATGGTAGCATAAATTTTCTCTTTCTCTTCATGCACCTGCTTTATCTCTTCATACTGGACTGGGTCTGTTGTGCGGATTTTTAATTTATTATTTAGATTGGTTATCTCATTTTATTTCTTCACAAAAAGTGATTTAATATGAGATCCATTTGATGGATCAGTTGCCAATGCCACCAAATTTTCCTCTAGTGAATTTATAGTAATTTGCTTGGACCTAATTATTCACTTCTCTATTTTGTATATCTTCTCAAACTTCTCTAGCGCCAATATGAGCTTTTTCTCCTCTTTTTATAATTTAACTATCTCTGTGTAGATCATGTCAGTGGCCTACTTATAGTATTCCAATTTATCCATCTTACCAAATTCCTTGAAGTTTACAATGTGTTTTTCAGCAATCCAATCACTCAATTTGACAGGTTTAGTTACTTTGGGCCCAAGAACAAAAAACCTAAATGTATATTTCTTATGGTCAATGACTGATATCAGTCTTTTTCCCACTAATGGGATTTCTTGCCTCATATCATTTACCATCTTCAATCCTTTTTGCTTGATGTTCCTATATCCATATTGGAGATTTGTTTTCAATGGTACTAGAACTCCTAATGATCATACATGTATCTTATGAAGGATTTAGAACTCTATAGATGAATGACTTATGTATTTAATGGCAGGTTCTCTCGGAACCACTTGTTTTTCTGTTAGTTCAGTGATTTTCCTCAGAATTTAAACTATATCTGGAACCTTTACCAATTATTTTTCCTCTCCATCAGTTTATGTTATAGCCTGTAATATACATGATCATATTGGAGAAGATACTATAAAAAATTTATAACTTACAACACAATTTTTCACAAGCGGGAACTAGTCAACAAAACTAGTTGAAGGGAAGCGGGTCTAGGACAAAAGAAGATTCCTCCAAGGTTATGAATTTGAGATATTAAGGATATGAAAAATGTATGGGTGAATGTGTAGTAACAAACATGTCATAAATAGGGATATCTTATGATTCCTATGCAGAATGTATTGGGGTCATTTACATTTCAACAACAGCTGCCACTGAGGTCTACTTTGAGGCTTCTGAGGCACACCAACATATGCATACTAAACTCATTTTATCACACCTAAAGGTAACCAAATGGATTATATTAGGTATTAAACTCCTAATTAAGTGTTGGAAAATATTATCTGATAATTTTGGAGGTTATGGATGAGTTTGGAAACAAAAGAGGCAAGGGCGCTATGTTGGACTAGTCAACTAATATTTTTCCAAGTTCTTCCAAAAAGCCTGATATGCCTTTGAATCCTTAGGGAAAAGGTTGCAGATGATTCATTAGGGTCCTAGGATTCATAAATTACCATTAAAACAAAAAACCGGTTCATATATAGCTTTGAATTACAAAAAATCTAAAACTAGTCAAGAAAAAGAGCTTAAAGAGCTAGTCTTGGAAATTATTGATTCAAACTACCTCAGAGCTGACTGTTAAATAAGCTTGAATGGAATTCAGGACCTACACATCAGAATTCCATGTCTTCAATAGAACATAATACTGTATCAATGTTAACCTTGGGGCACATCACCCAAGCTTGGCTGAGGCACATCCCTCAACTCTGAGAAACAAAAGAGCTCAAGACAATAAAAAAATGACCAAAATATTTGAGAGGATCCCACTTGCATTGTTTTATAGACTGGATAGATTCAATAACAAGAAACCTGGAATATGTGGGTGGATGAGTGTGCCTTCCTTAGGAATATTAGCAACATCATTTCTTTGTGTAAAATTCCTTCTTTTCAAAACATTCCTTGCTTTGTGATTTTCATCTTCTTTTAGAAACTGTGCCCTTCATAGCTTTCTATATGTTTCTTGCTTTTCAAAACTAGATGCTTTTCTGCACTTTCCTTCTTTGTTCACTTTCCTGCTTTATGCTCTTGCATGCTTTTCATTACTTTTGCTAGTTTCCTTCTTTTTTCCTATCATCTTTCTTTTACCTACTTTCTATTGGAATATTCTCACCATCATCATTTGTATTTGCATGCATCCAGTCATCAATATGGTAGTCTCCCATCACCCATTCCTTTTTTTTGAGCCCCATTGGAGCCCGTTTTTAGCCATCAGTAGCCCTCCTACCTACCTAGTGTGCATTATTTTCATCATCTGGATACTAATGCACCCTACTACACACTTCTAGGATTCCATCAGTTAGTCCATGCATTGATCAATCAGTTCATGCATTGATTTCTTAGTTAACTAACTATAGCTTCTATTTGTATGTATCAGAGTGCCACTTGACTACTGACAGTCTGTCATGTGCCCTTAGAGTCTCCTTCCCTTCATTAGTTCTCATATGCATTAGCTAGACTCAGTTAGACTCACATTTGACTGACCTTTGACTATTGCTGGCCACTACAACTGATTGGGTGATGTATACAATGCAGTCCAAGCCACACCTTGAGGAGGATTCGAATCACCTTTGGGGTAATCAAATTCATTCTATTGTACTCTCATATTTTTTCCATGGGTGTTTCTGAGAAATCAAAGTATCTTGATAGACTTGATAAAGCAGTTGGACTGCTAATCCTCAATATTTTCGATGATCTACATTTTCATGTCATTGATCTCAAAACTCCTAAAGAATTTTGGGACAAGATCGAAACTCTATTTGGGAAGAAAGATGACTTGAAGGGTCACCAACTAGAAAATGATCTTCTCTCTCTAAACCCCGGTAGTTTTGACTCAATCAATGAGTTCTTCACGGGGTTTAAAAATTTTGTTTCTCAACTAAAATATTATGGAATTGAGAAAGAAGAGAAGCAACTTATCCTTGCCATTCTGTCAAAATTGGGTCCTGATTACTCAGTTTTTGTCTCCACCTTCCAGTCAGCGAAACTATCCATTCAAAATTGGAAAATTCCCACTCTTACAGCATTCATCCTCTCTCTCTCTCAAGAGAAGGTCAAACTAGTGCAAATGGGAGTGATCAAACCAAGAATGGATTCATCTCTTGTAGATGCGAATTCCAAAGGGGGGGAAAAAGGAAAATAAAAGGACTTGAATGATCATAAACCAAGAGAGGCTCCCTATCAGTCAGAAGGGGATTCGAATTCTAAGACAAGAAAGCAAACTCAAAGGGAGAATATCAAATGCCCCTATTACAAAAGGGGCTTACATTTTGAGAGTGCTTGTATGAAGAAGACAATAGATCTAATGGCACATCTATTGGAGAATACCAATATTCCAGTACCAGTGAATGCTAGAACAAGATTTGATCCAAAATATGAGGACAAGGAGAGGTGTCCTGCACTCATGGCAGGCTCTTCGAATGACTCCTCCTTCATCATTGATTTTGGAGCATCAAGACACATGTCTTCTTGTAAGAATCTCTTCTCTGATTTCAAATCCATAGTTGGCCCTTCAATATTGATGGGAAATGATTCTGAGGTCTCCTCTGAGGGGATTGGAAGGATCAATATTGAGCATGGGTATTTTAGTGATGTACTCTATGTGCCTACTCTTGCATCAAATCTTCTTTCTATCTACCAATTGACTCATACTAGAGTACACAAGAAGGTTATCTTCACTCCTAATGAGGTCTAGATCCAAGAGATCTCAACTAGAAACACCATTGAAAAAGTTATTGATGATCATCATTCGAAACTCTATGAGTTTTCTCACTTCCGACCTTACTCAAAATTGAATGCATTGCTCACACATGCAAATGAAGAGAGTAGACTTTGGCATGAAAGATTTGGGAACCTCAACTACAAGTACTTGCAAGACATGCACAATCAGGAAATGGTTGAAGGACTACCCAAGATCAACTTTTCTAAAGGCACCTGTAAAGGTTTCTTGATGGTAAAGCATCCATAGAATAAGTTTGAGAAAGGGAAGGAAAGGAGAGCCTCTCAACCTCTTGAACTAATTCATAGTGATATTTTAGGACCAATTCCTCATCTATCTTTGAACAAAGAAAGGTATATCTTAAATTTCATTGATGACTACTCTAGATTCAGTTGGGTGTACTTTCTCAAATTAAAATATGATGTTTTTGGACACTTGAAGTTCCTCAAAGCTTCTATAGAAAGGTTCTCTGACAGGAAGATCAAGGTCCTCCACACTAATAATGGAGGAGAGTATGTGAAGGGTGAGCTCCAATCCTTTTGTGCAGATGAAGTTATAGAGATGCAACACACTATTCCATACACACCACAACAAAATGGTTTTGTAGAGAGAAAGAACATAACATTGAAATAGATGGCAACCTGCATGCTAGAGTCTAAAGGATTGCATCATAGTCTTTGGGTAGAAGCTGTTAACTGTGTTGCTTATCTACAAAATAGATTTCCTCACAAAGGAATACAAGGTAAAAGTCCTTTCGAAGCATGGATGGGTTACAAAGCTCATGTATCTCATCTAAGAGTATTTGGATCCAAAGCTTGGGATAGGATTCCAATAGAGGAAAGGAGATCCTTGGAATCACATAGTACAGAGTGCATTCTTGTTGGTTATGCACTTAGTGCAAAAGCCTACAAACTTCTAGATCTATCCACTATGCATACATTTCTTGAGAGAAGTGTACAATTTGAGGAATGGTAACTGCATGGTGCTCATCCTGTTGATGAAAGTAGCTTTCCAATCACACCTCCACTGTTTATTGAGAAAGATAATGAATCATCCTCTTATGATAGTTTAGATTCTGAGTCTGAAAGTGATGAAGAGCGAATGCTAGATATAGATCCACAAGAACCTGAAGATCTAGAAACTGATAATGAAGATGAGAGAATGGTAGATCCAAATCTACAAGAAACTGAAGATCTAGCAACTGATGATCCAAATCCACTTCCTAGATGGGATGCCACAACTCTTGGATCTGTTGGTGATCTTTTTGGAGATCCACGTGATCCAAGAAGAGCCAGATCTGATTTTCAAAATGGAATGGTTGCGCTTTCTCACACAGATCCATTTCTTGTCGACATATGCTTTCTCGATAAAGAATATCAATTACCTCCTCTTGGGGTGAGTGATGCACATGCTTGATTATATTTTTACAGTATATCTTGAGGGGGGTCTTTCTTCCCACTGGGTTTTCCCTCTTTCCTCACTTTTTTATTTAGATTGTTGTATAGGGTAACCTTTGGTCTCAGTTACCAGGGCCCTATTTTTTCATTTCTACTTTCTCATAGTCCATCTTGTGGGGGGTGTTGGAATATTCTCACCATCATCATTTGTATTTGCATCCATTTTGCATGCATGCATGCATCCAATCATCAGTATGGTAGTCTCCCAGCACCTAGTCCTTATTTTTTAGCCTCTTGGAGCCTATTTTTAGCCATCAATATCCCTCCTACCTACCTAGTGCACATTTTTTTCATCATCTGGATACTAATGCATCCTACTACACACTTCTAGGATTCCATTAGTCAGTTCATGCATTGATCAGTCAATTGATGCATTGATTGCTCAATTAACTTACTGCAACTTCTAGTTTTCTATATCAGAGTGCCACTTGACTACTGACAACCTATCATGCACCCTTGGAGTCTCCTTCCCTTGATTTGTGCTCACATGCATCAATTAGACTCAGTTAACTGACTCACATTTGATTGAACTTTGACTATCGGTGGCCACTACCACTGATTGGGTGATGTCTCCAATGCAGTCCAAGCCACACCTTGAGGAGAATTTGAATCAACTTTGGGGTAATCAAATTCATTCTATTGTACTCTCATATTTTTTCCAGCTTACAGCTGATGAATGATATTACAACATGTTTCCACATTCTTTGAGTTTCATGTGTGAATATAGATTCTATTCTATCTCTTATTCTCTACAATTCTTGAGTGAAATTGTGAGGTTTGTTCAAGCTAAAGTGATCTTCACCTGCAGAATTTCACACTTTCTTCTTGTGTCTATATTTTCTCAAGTGAGTGGTTGAGGCCCACCTTATCCTCATGTGGAATCCTAGCCACATGAGCACCACCACTTGCAAAAAATTAATTATTCATGATAATTAATAAAAATAAAATTATTACAAACACTCCAAACATTAAAATTATAAAATAGCTAACTACTATATGCCTAGATCCAAAATTTACCAATTAATTAATAATCCTCCCAAGCAACTCAAATTGGGATTTTAATATCTTTAGGTGGCCCACCTTAGTCCAATTAATCTTCAATTACACCCTTCGTCATCTTACTTAGGAAAATTTCCACCATTAACCATTAATTTAAAAATTTTAACCTAGGTGACTTACACCAAAATTATGTCTTGTACCATAGAAAAATTTGGGAGAATGACAAATCCTCCCCTCCTAAGATTGCTTTTCCTCAAGAAATTTAGTTCAAGGACTAACAATGCATATCCATCCCAAGCATACTTATGAATTTTCTGCCCCTCATCATATTAATGACCATATAAGTCACTAACTATGTGCACCACAAATGAAATCATCAGAATCATGGGTCTAATCAATTTAATGGAAATGAAACATATGCTCTACTCAAAGCATTCTCTGACAATTTAATGTATCTCTAAACTCCCCAATTACCACTGAGAGGGTCCATCATGTTCGTGATACTCAAATGTGATCATAATTCTCTCATGTATTTCCCAAGAGTTAGATCCATCATACAGTTTCCCATGAAAGGAAATAAACCACTACTCAACAAATATGGACTTCAGGAAATGTAGGTTTCCTCGCTCTCTTGGATCCCACTGACTATGCTTCTTTATCCTAAACTCAAATTCCATCAGCAACAAACTATCAATCCAAGGAATGTTAGCATCCCATGGATTATGCAACATTCTTCCAAAAATATTGATTATCTAAAACAATGTGGCATTCTAAAGGATGCCAGGATCCTAATACCAAGTTGAAATCTCTTCACTTCCAATGCTTCTGAAAACACTCACTATGTACTTGCACACCCAATCCTTATGTGCATGTGTACTAAAGGTATCTAATGGTTGAAAAAAATATCTTTGTTGCTTCTCACATGTCAGGGAAATTTCAGTTATATAAAAAGAAACTTCAGTTTAGAAACAAAATAAACATTTACCTCCCGGTGTCTTCATTTCAATGATTCCTCTATCCACCCAATCAATGGATGGATAAGAAATATTGTTTGCTGATCCATATGGATTATGATAAACCATATCCTCTATAGTAGGATCTACCTCCCATAGGGTCAAACCATGGTCCTCCTGATGCACATCTAGATCTCAGACAAATTCCCCTATGACCATTCTTTTCTCAAAGACATGCATTTTTTATTTCTCTTCTTGATCACAAAATATACTAGTGAATGAAGTGTAAAAGAATCTCTTACCAAGGTGAGAAATATTAGTGGACCCTTGGATCCTCATCTTTGTTATGTATATTTCTATACAATCCTTGGATAAACAAGCCCACATGCTAACTAATCCAAATGATATGTCTTGAGTTATCATTCCCATAGATGAGTCCTCCTCCATGCCCTTCTGCATACCAACATGAGCTTGGCCAAAATATTCTACATCTTTGTTCTCCTTAAGGACTTGCAAATCTAAATTTACCTCATGTTCAACTCTCAAATGAGACTCCTCCATTAAATCCAATGTCTCACCTACCATGTGCAAATGACTATCTTCCATGCAGGATGGAGGGTGTGATGATCTCAACTCCTTTCGAAGTTGATCATTTTGAATTCTTGATTCTTGAAGGGCCCATTGAGTGCTCCTCTAATAATCATATGTAGACTCCAAATCATCAGTGATATTTTCAATTTCCTCTTCAAATTCTAATGAGGTACTATAATGCATCTTCACAAGCTTGAGAAGATGGTATCTATCAGAGAGTACATTCAAAAATTCACATCTTTTGTCTATCACTGCTTCTCAAATAGTTTATGATTCTTCAATGGAAGACTTATCCTCCATTCTCCAACAAAAATGTGACACCAATTCATTAGTGCCGTGCAAAGTTCTTATGACCTTCCTAATATCCTTTTCTCTCATCTTCAATGACCCTTCAAGGAAGTGTGGTTCTTGAGGATGAACCTCCTCTCTTTCAATGAGATCAACTTTACCATGTAGCTCAAGTGGTGACTGAAGTGTTGATACTAGAAAAACTTATTCTGTTACAATCTCTTAATCTTTATGCTCAACGAAATTTGTGCTTACAACAGTTTCTTCAAAACTTATCTCTATGTCACCCATATAGAGACTTGAGCATCCATTAGTAGGTGCTCTTTCAACCATGTCTAGAGTGTCACTTGTCTCTCTGGATTGTTTATATGCAGTATTGGTGGTAGGATATAGGGTATGAACACCCTACGCTTTTGTTGAACAACCTTCATTACTAAGGATTTCAGCTATGCCTTCTTTTGGTTCACCACTTAGAGAACTAGGTGGCACATAGTTCCTCTCTTTGGTGAGTAGGAATAAGCTCTCCAAGTCACTGAATGTGTCTTTGACAACATAGTATGTGATACCATGCGAGTCACTCCATCATGTGGGAATCATGCAAACCCCCTTCCAATGATTCATGCATGTCACTCCATTCACCCTGATCACCAGAGATATGAGACACAACACCCAAAGACTCAAACATGCCAAGCTTCTCCTCTGATGTGGCTGCAACTTCATTATGACACAAGGGAAAAAAATATGAATGTTGACCATACCTTTGCATCATATCTCTCTCTTCATATGGTGGAGCTATGCTGCCCCTTTCTGCCACCAAATATCCTGGTTCACATCCAACTGATTTATGGTTTCCTTTTGCTCCATTATGAAGCTCGAGTGGTGACTATGAATTGGATTTATGTTATTCTGTTGGATATGATCCAAAAGATGTCTCACCACCATCAGTAGAACTAATGTCCTCTGAGGTGATCTTGAAATCCTCAACAAAGAAGCTTGAAGATCCCAAAGTGGAATCTCTTTCCTCATTGTTAACAACTTCAATACTTTTTTCTTGGTCCTGTGTTGCACATTGTTCTTCTTTCTCTTTGGAAGCTTCCATAATGCTAGGTCCCTCATGATCATTTAATGGATTCCTTTTGATAGAGGGCCTCCCTATTTCTAAATCAAGTGAATCTTTGGATGCTCCCCTAGTCACTGGCTCATTAGGTGTAGAGTATGGTGATGCTTCATTCTACTGCAACATATGCTCCACTTCTTTGCAAAATCTATTGACAATATGACTAACTATAATTTGATATGTGTTTACACAAGGATCCTCATTTGAAAATAACATTTCAACTTTGAAATTACAGAAGTCTCGAAAAGGAAAGACCTCCTGGATCTCCTTCATCAATGTGTGGTATCCTATGTTGTACTACAAGGGATTAACTCCTATAGGTTTTCCCCCATAGCACACTCTACCATACACAACACTAAAATATGATGGATTGGGCCTTATATTCTTTGTGCACACAATGTCACACAAATAATCATCATCCTCATTTCTTGTTAATCCTCCATCAACATAGAAGACTTCCTCATCATCCCATTCAAAATTATCACTGGCTGGTGCTAGTCTTATGGTTGCAATTTCTTCAAATTGAGAGTTAACTTTCCATAGGAGTGGAGGAAAGTGATGTGATACCAATGTAATATCCTGATCAGATTGGAGAATATATTATCCAAAATTTATAACTTATAACACAATTTTCACAAGCGGGAACTAGTCAACAAAATGAATTGAAGGGAAGCGAGTCTAGGACACAAGCAAATTCCTCTAGGGTTATGAATTTCAGATATTTAGGATATGAAAAATGTATGGGTGAATGTTCATAATCAAAATATCATAACCATGTATATATTATGAGTCCTATGCACAAGGTACTAGGGACATTTATGTTTCAACAACAACTATTGTTGAGGTCTACTCTGAGGATCCCTGGGCACACAAGCATATGCATACTAAACTCATTTGTTCACACCTGAAGGTAAATAAATGGATTATATCAGGTATTAAACTAATAATCAAGTGTTGGATAATATTCTTTGAGAATTTGGGAGGTTCTGGTTGAGTTTGGAAACAAAAGAGGAAAGGGCGCTATGTTCGACTAGTCAACTAGTAGTTTTCCAAGTTCTTCCAAATAGGCTAATATGCCTTCAAATCATCATATAAATGGTTGGATATGATTAATTAGGGTATCAGGATTCATAAATGACCATTAAAATAGAAAAATGGTTCATACATAGCTTTGAATTGCAAAAATTGTAAAACTAGTGAAGAAAAAGAGCTTAAAGAGCTAGTCTTGGAAATTCTTGATTCAAAATGCTTTAGATTCTTAAAAAAATCACTTCTGAATTATAAGATCTCTCTGAAATGATCTTATTAACAACAAAAAATTGAAATTGAGGATCTTGAGCAAAAACTAGAGGAGTTTTAATCTTCATATCCTCACAGAGTCTCCAGTGCTAGAGAAATCTTACAAAACTGAGAGAATGCGTGTGATAGGAAGAGAAGAAGGAGAATCTCTACATTGTATATGGAAGTATGATGACTTCAGGGAATATGTTGGATCATGGAAGGTGAAACATATCTCAATGACTTCTCATAGGGGGCACATTCATCAACTAAAACTTCACATGTGTGCTCCTCAACACTTAAACATTGGCTCTAGTGAGGATGGTTGTATCTTGGTCATCCCGACACCTTTTTCAACAAGAAAAAAGGTGTCTATTACTGGAAACAACCCTCTAGACGCAATGGAGTAGGTATCACAACCCAAAAATGCTCATAAATTCTTAATCCATAACCTCGATTTCATCCCTTCAACAGTGTTCCCACTGGATGAAAGGAATGAATAAAGATTTCGAATTGGATGCTTGGTATTCATTCTACTAACTCTCAAATCAGTTTTAATGGACTTCAGGACTTTCACATCTGACTTCCATGGATGAAATATAACATAATACTATATCAATGTTAACCTTGGGGCACATCACCCAATCTTGGCTGAGGCACATCACTAAACTCTAAGAAGCAAAATATCTCAAGACAATAAACAAATGACCAAAAGATGTGAGAGGAGCGGACTAGCATTATTTTATAGACTGGATAGCTTCATGAAAAAGCAACTTGGAATGTGTGATTGGATGAGTGCATCTTCCTCGGTAATATTAACAACATCATTGCTTTGTGCAACCTTCATTCTTTTCAAAACATTCATTGCTTTGTGATTTTCATCTACTTTTAGAAACTGCGCCCTTCTTAGCTTTCTGGATGTTTATTGCTTTTCAAAACCGGATGCTTTTCTGCACTTTCCTACTTTGTTCACTTTCCTAAAGTATACTATTTCCTGCTTTTCATTGCTTTTTCTAGTTTCCTTCTTTTTTCCTATCACCTTTCTTTTAGTTGCTTTCTTCTTGTTTCTATGTTTTCTCAAGTGAGTGGGTGAGGCCCACCTTATCCTCCCACATCCTCCTAGCCACATGAGCACCACCACTAGCACAAAATTGAATTATTCATGATTATTATTAAAATTAAAATAATTACAAGCACTCTAAACATTAAATTTATTAAATATCTAACTACTATAGGCTTTCCCCCAAAATTTCCCAATTAATTAATAATCTTCCCAAGCAAGTCAAATTGGGAATTTAATATCTTTAGGTGGCCCACCTTAGTCCAATTAATCTTCAATTACACCCTTGGAAATCTTACTTAGGAAACTTTCCACCCTTAACCATCAAATTAATAATTCTAACCTAGGTGACTTAGGCCAAAATTATGTCTTGGACGATAGAAAAATTTGGGAGCATGACATAGCTCTCTTGGGGTCTGGGAACTGCTCAAATTGATCAATTTCCATCTCTTGAATTTCTCCACCTATCCTTTTTTGTCCTATCAACTTTTCTTGTCTCTCTTTATCTTTGAAGTTTTTTTAAATCTTCTTGGACCTCTTCCTAAGTATCTTTATTAGCTATTTTTTCCCATACTGGTATGGCTTTGCATATATATGTTAGGTTTTTATTCTCTAGCCTTTGTTTTGAGACAATTTGTTGTGGGTCATAAGTTGCTTTCTCATCTTTATCAAGATTAAGTTGACTTAAGTATTCTGCCACATATTGAGAGGCATTTAGTCCTCTTGTGATAAGAGGCCCTACTTCCTTTGGTAACAAAAATGATCTATGCTTCATGAAATGCCTGAAATGTAGCTCATATGAGGAAAATATTTGCCTCACATACTCCATGGAAAATATTATTGGGCTTAGAAAAGTAGGCATTTTGTATGGTTCCTCCTCAAAACGATAAATCATGATGATGTAATATCCTTGGGAAGATTTAACCAAGATATTAAATCAACTTCAGAAATTTTAATAAAACTCACTGGTTAAATTTATTAATAATTCTTTTAAACCAAGCAGGAGGTCAGTGATGGAGACGGAGACTGAATTTGAGTATGGTGGGATGAAATTTCAGTTCTTGAATTTGTATGGGGAAATGTGCAGCAGAAAATAATAACATCATAAGGAGAGTCCTAAGCACAAAGCACTAGCACCATTTATGTTTCGGACATCAGCTACCGCAAAGCTTCCTGGGAGCACCAGCATCTGCTTACTAGACTGGGTGGGTACAAAAATGATTTATGACAGTAAAATAGGTTCAATGGACACAATGAGCAGCATTCAAAAGACTTTGGGAAGAGTAGGAGTGGTTTGGAAGTTTTAGGCTCTGTCGGGATGACAGAGCTAGTCAAAATGCAATCTTTACAAACATGGGTTGAATCCTCCCAATTTATTTAAGTAATGACTGATATGGCTAATATGATGTTTTATTGACCTCTTACAACTTACAGAAAGTGAATCTGACATTTAGAACAAATTTGACAGTCATTTTAGTGAAACTAGTCATTAAACAACGCTCAATGAGCTAGGCTTCTATTCTGAATTAAGTACTAACTTTATTTAAATGTAAAAATCTATTCTAAAAGATTAGAGTGCTTTGATATAATGTAATTAGCACCAAAATGTTACTCACTGAACTGATTTTTCACTCATTTAATAGCTCCTCCTTAATACAATGAATTATAGGCTAGTAAACCCCCTCATAGAGCCATAGAATCACTGCAAGAAGAGAAGTAATGACCCAATCTCTGTTCTGAATTTATAATCTAATATTCAATAGGTCTGAAACAGAGGATATGGCTGCATACTGATTCTCTAGAAGAGTATGGATATCTATCCCCATATCTTCTCTTCCTTATGGGAAAAACACCTCCAAATCTAGCTGTGGTTGTGAGAATGAAGGAGAAGAAGAGAATGGATCAGTTCTGAGAATGATTTCTAATACTGGACATCACTGTTGGATGAACATAATGCTAAACCAACCCTCCATCAGTTCTTGGGCACATTCACTAGAGCATTCATCTTCAACCTGCGAAACTTCACCAAAACTAGCTAGAATTTCACTGAATGAGAGATCTTCTCTTGGAACTGACTGTATGACTTCATTGCTGAACTGATATAAATGTTATTGGCTATAGAATCATGTTCTGTACCTGCATAACACTCATCAGAAACTCACATGGCCTTGGGGCACATATCCCAAGAAAACGTTTTGAGGCACATCACTCAACTAGAGAGGCTTAGAGCTCTCAAACCAAAATTGCAAATGACAAAAGTTCTTGAATGAAGTTGGAAACCTTCTTAAATAGAATTCTTGTTGACCTGTTGAGCAAGTTACTTAGCTTGGTGACCTATGAGAATAGGTCACCCGTGAGTGGACATACTTTCCTTGCTTTGCTTTGGCTTTCCTTCTTTTTTCCTCTTTTTCTGACTTTCCTTATTTTATGAACTTTCCTGCTTTTCATACTTTTTTGCTTTCTGAATTTATGCTGCTTTTCCTAAAATATTTCTCTTTTCTCATTTGTGGCAACATTTTTGGACTCTGGTGCTTACTTGACTTCTACTCTAAGTAATTCCTTGATTTTCTGAGTTTCATCACTTAAGCAAGTTTGGCTGACTTACCAATTCGAATTTCCTGGCCAAGTCATCAACCACTTGGCACATTTATTAGCAATAATTATTTAAATTAAAATAATACCACTCAGAAATAATTTAACTTAGAAATTAATTAATTATCCAGTAATTAATTAATTAATAAGGTGTAATGCCTCAAAATTTCCCCAATTAATTAATTTCTCAATTAATTAATAAATCACCTTAGCACTTGAATTGGGGGTTAATAACTTCATGGAGGCCCATCCTTATCCATTTAATTCCTCAAATTCACCCTTAGACATCTTAATTCATCCATCCATTCATTATTTAATTAATGCCTATGTGACTTAGGCTAAAATCATCCCCATGGACCATAGGAAAATTTGGGAACATGACAGTTCTCCCTTCCCAGGATTGCTTGTCCTCAAGCAATGTCAGGATTCCACCAAGCTTCTGCTGCACCAACTCTGATTATCATTGTCCCCCATCCATTGAAAAATATGTAAATTACTCGGGCCTTCAGGAAAAATGTCTATGTAAAACATAATATCATGTAATTTATATTTTCCATTAGCCAACAAATGAACAGAATTTTAACCCCATTAGGATAACAGAGTAGAATTCCTTAGTCCCATTGTTTCTCCTGCAAGGAGCAGAATTCTCTTGTCATCTTTGGCAATCTGTCATTCAAGTGTATGCCAGGATCCCAAAGTATTAACTCCATTTACCCCATCATCAGAATAATTTTAAAGAATCTGTCATCAAACATGAGCCTTTTCATCCGGGGAATAACTGCTAGGGCATTGCTTCCAACCAAACCAATTGGGGAGCAGAATGTCTCTTCTAGTGAAAACATCCAATGGCAGAACTCTTTGTCGTTGGAGAAAAATTTCAAGCATCCCTCCTAGCATGTGGATTCCCTCCACATAGGCCAACTTCTGCAAGTAATCATTAATTTATCTTGGCAACTTTTCTGCTTAGCTTCCTTCCCTTAACCATAAGCATAAACATTTTTGCAAAAATACTTCATGCTTGTCAAGTACTCTTTCACCCAACCCATTTGTGGATTGGTGACATCAAATGGCTACAAAATACATCTTTGTTGATGCTCACAATTCAAGACAATGTTGTTAGGATATTTAGACACTTAGGATTTAGTTAAGATCAACTTGTGTAATATATCCGTTAGGGATAGTGTGTTTCTTTAGTATGCATTAGTATGCATTTGTAAATACTTAATCCGATGGTCACGATATGTTTCCGACATAGAGTGATCTGACGGCTCAACTTCTCTTAGATCAAACCTAACCTTGATCCGTGGCTTAACACCCGATTGGTCCATGATCTCTATTTAAAGAGCATGGAGGGTCATTGTTTAGTTGATCGATTATGAGAAGCTCATTTGTAACTTTCTTTCTTTGCATAATAAATTATCCCATAGAAGCTATTTGGCCAGGGCCGTGGAGTGTTTCCCTCAAGAGGGTTTAAACCACGTCAACACATCGGTGTGTTGATCTGTGATTTGTTTGTGTGAAGTGGTTTCTCTTAGTGTTCGATCCTTTGGTAGTACCATGTGTACCCGAACATGGTATCAGAGCTTTTATGAAGTGTCGCTTCCGGTTATGATCTAGATCTTGAACTGCTGTTGCCGAAACTCGAAAGGGTTTCTAGTTCTGGTATTTCTATGCATTTCTGGGCTGTGGGAGGTGTTCCATTGCGTCCGGAGTATCGTTTCCATTGGGAAATAGTTTTCGTTTGATTGAAAACGGTTCCCGGTTGCTCCAGAAACGCGTATTTCATCAGATCCGAAGGTATAATGTTACAGTGACGCATTTTTTATTTCGTTTTTAAAAAGAAAAAAATCTCATATTTCATCTTTTTTTATGGTTAGATTTTTTTTGGGTTCGGATTGTTGCTTTCTCGTCTGCGTATTCTATTTGCCGTGCACCTTGAGCGATCTCGGCAAATCAGAAATAGAAAGGGAAAGGGTTTTTCTCGGTTGCGTATGCTCTTTGCCGTGCACCTTGTGCGATCTCGACAAATCAGAAACAGAGAGAAAACGTAGACTTTCCGGGAAAGCTAACAAGATCCAACTCCAAAAGTGTGGAAAAGTTTTTTTTGTTTCGATTTGTGGTTTGTTTTGCAGGAAAAATGGCAAACACGCAAACCGAGCAAGAAGAGTAAAAAAAAAAAAAAAAAAAAAAAAATTCCCTTCCTCATTCCCATATTTTACATGCCTTTTAATCCAGCTCACTTGGTTCAAAGTTGCTTTATTTCTTAATAGGTCTTGAGTTCAAGTCTTAGGAAATTACTTTTAAAAGAAAAAGTGCATGCAATTTCTAATTTCAAGTTACTTTATTGTAAAAGTGCATCTCACTTAAATAATAAAAAATAAAAATACAAGTGAGTCACTTAAGTTTTTTTATTGTTGCACTATTTAAAAGTAATATCATTGTAAAAGTGAAATCACTTATTTTACAAAAGTGGTTCACTTAAAGAAACTTTCTTGTAAAGTGATTGTCAAAAGGTTCATCTTGGGAAGAGGGGGGTTCTTTTTTTGCTGGACATTCTCTAGCTGCCACGTCACTATTGGGGACATCTTCAACAGCTTCTTTGTTTAAGCATAACTTCATCATACAGAGTCAGTTTTCAGTGCCGTTTTTTTTTAAACCACCTATTGTTTTGAGCTCTTCACATTCAGACTATTGGTTTCTTCTTTTACAGCCATTAAGTTACAAATATGGCCGCCCATTGTGATATTCTACTTAACAGTTCCAACTATTTCTCATGGAAATCTCGTATGGAGGATGTTCTACGAAGTAGGGGACTTTTCAGAATCACCACAGCAAAAGAAAAAGAACCCACTGATGATGATAAGAAAATAAAATGGGCAAATAGATGTGATGAAGCTCGTGGATTGATTGGGATGTCAATCTCTACTGATTTGCGATTCCACATATCTGGAATTGATGAACCTAATACTGCTTGGGACAAGTTGGAATCTGTGTTTGGTAAACACAATGAAATTCGAGGTCACCAACTCGAAAATGAGTTGATTTCTTTAAATCTAAGTGACTTTTCATGCATTCAAGATTATTTATCTAAGTACAAAACTCTCAAGCTCTTATGTGCAGAATGTAAGATTGAGAGGGAAAACAAGCAATACATTTATCATATTCTTTCCAAACTTGGACCTGCATATTCTGTTTTTGTATCTACATTTTACTCCATGAAAGCATCCTTGAATGCAGCTAGCTATCAAGAGCCTAGTCTTGAATCCTTTTGTGATTCATTGATTAGGGAACAAGATAAATTCATTCATCTTGGAATAATCAACAATGCAGATATATCTGGGAAAACCTTATTGTCCCAACAGAAAGAAAAGTCCAAGCCTCCCAAGAAACAAAATTTTCACAATAATAAGTCAAACAAGGGTCCAAAACCTTCTCATTCAACTCCTTCTTTAAAAAATGACAAAGGATCCAAGCCAAAAGGCAAGAAGACTGAGCGTCATTGCAACTATTGCGGGAAAGATAATCATGATGAATCTAAGTGTTTCAAGAAGATGGCAGCGTTGGAAGCAGCAATGAAGAAGCACCACATCAGCCTAGATTCGCCTTCAGAATCTGCCTCTCATGGACATGCACTTTGTGCATCTGGTTATTCTTATAATGCATCTTCTTCTTCTACTTCAAATGAATGGCTCATTGATTCTGGAGCATCTTATCATATGGCTAAGGATCAAGCCATCTTTTCTACTATGCATGAATGTAACACCAAACAAATATTTGTTGGTGATGATAGATCCCTAAGTGTTGTAGGAGCTGGAACAGTTCCAGTAGATAATGGTCATTTTAGTGATGTACTATGTGTTCCAAGAATTTCCTGCAATTTGTTATCAGTCTATCAGATCACTCATTCTGGTGAAGGTAAAACTGTGACCTTTACACCTCACCAAGTTGTAATCAAGAATTTTAAAGATCCTCAATAGGTTCTAGCTACCAGAATTGTTGATGATATTACCAGGTTGTACAAGTTTAACAACTTTGGGTCATCACCTTTCCCTTTAGGTTTTGTTGCTCATAGTGATAACTTGAGCAAACTTTGGCATGAGCGATTTGGTCACTTAAATTATCACTCATTGCAACAACTATGTAAAGAAAATATGGTGACATGTCTTCCGATGGTATCTTGCAGAGATGGTGTTTGCTCCGGTTGTGTACTCGGAAAACATCATCGGGACAATTTTGACAAACGTGCCTCTTGGCACGCCTCGGTTCCCTTGGAGCTTGTGCATAGTGACTTTTGTGGTCCTCTTCCATCTGCTTCCTTTTCTGGTTTCAAATATTTCTTAACTTTCATTGATGATTACACCAGACTCACTTGGGTTTATTTCCTAAAACTTAAGAGCGAAGTATTTAACATGTTCTTGGCCTACAAGGCCCTTGTTGAAAAACAATCTGGTCATCAAATTATTAAGTTAAGATCTGACAATGGAGGAGAATTTGTTAACAAACAGTTCGCTACGTTTTGCACTGAACAAGGCATCCAACAACAACACACTATTCCATATACACCACAACAAAATGGTGTAGCTGAGCGGAAGAACCGCACTTTAAAAGAAATGGCTAATTGTATGATCCAATCTAAGGGACTAAGTCTTCAATTTTGGGCTGAAGCCATAAATTGTGCAAATTACATAGTTAATCACACCCCCACAAAATCATTACAAGGTATAACATCGGAAGAAGCATGGAGTAAAACTAAACCTGATGTAAGTCACTTTCGTGTGTTTGGTAGTGAAACATGGGCTCACATTTCGGATGAAAAATGGAAAGCATTGTAGCCTAAAAGTGAAAAGTGCATATTTGTTGGATATTCTGAAGATGTAAAAGGTTATAGACTTCTTCAACCACATTCTCATGCTATAATCATTAGAAGAGATGTTAAATTTGATGAAAGTCTCTTGGCCTGCGAGCCTAACTCGACGATTGTGCCATCTTTGGCATGCGAGCCTGATTCAGCGTTTGTGCCTTCTTCTTCTTCTACCAACTTCCTTGACAGGTTTCCAACTCCAGTTTCTGATGATGATAATGAGGATGAAAATCCACCTCAGCCTGCTCATGTTCCTCCAGTTGCACCAGCACAAGTGCTTCCTCGATGGGTCCGTTCTCAGTTTCAACGAGCCTCTTCTCTTTTGGCTCAAGTTTTCGAGAATCATGATCCAGAAACCTTTGCAGAAGCTTCAGGGAATCTAGATTGGGATGCAGCCATGGATGAAGAATATCGTTCCTTAATGGCGAACGATACTTGGGATCTTGTACCTCTTCCAAAAGGAAGAAAACTTGTCAGATGTAAATGGGTCTATAGAACTAAGTATGCATCAGATGGAAGTGTTGAAAGACTTAAGGCAAGGTTAGTTGCCAAAGGTTTTTCCCAAGTTGAAGGGATTGACTACAACGAAACCTTTGCTCCTGTCGCAAAAATGAACTCCATCCGCCTTGTTCTTTCCCTTGCAGCCTTACACAACTAGGAAGTCCATCAAATGGATGTCAAGTCTGCCTTCTTACATGGTGATTTACAGGAGGAAATTTACATCGAACAACCTCCTGGCTATGTTCAGAATAACTCTAGCCTTGTATGCCGCCTTAAGAAATCCTTATATGGCCTTAAGCAAGCTCCTAGAGCTTGGTATGCCAAAATGGATAACTTTCTCCTTGACACTGGTTTTTCTAGATGTCATTCTGACCCCAATGTCTATACCAAGAAAGTAGAAAACCATCTCATCATACTTGTTTTATATGTTGATGACCTTATTCTTACTGGTAGTGACCCTAAGCTTATAACCCATGTGAAATCCAGTCTTAAACAAAATTTTGAAATGTCAGACTTAGGACATTTGCATTGTTTTCTTGGCCTCCAAGTCCTGCAAACCAAAGAAGGAATCTTTCTTTCTCAGTCTAAGTATGCTTGTGACCTTCTTCGTCGCTTTCACATGGAAGATTGTACACCAGCCCCTTCTCCCTTCCAGTCTGGAGTTAAACTTTCTACCACTTTTACTTCACCTAAAGTCGATGCCACCTTGTATCGTCAGCTTGTTGGTAGTCTCCTATACTTAACTCATTCCCGTCCTGACCTTTCCTTTTCCGTTGGTCGAGTTGCCCGTTATATGAAGACACCTTATGAAATTCATTGGAAAGTAGCTAAAAGAATACTTCGATATATTCGAGGTACAGTTCAGTTTGGGATTCATTACAGTACAGGGGGGAAACCTTTGTTGTTTGGTTTCACTGATTCAGATTGGGCCGGCGATCCTGATGATCGAAAGTCTACTGCAGGTTATGTTTTCAGTATGGGATCTGGACCTATTACTTGGGCTTGTAAGAAACAACAAGCTCTTGCTCTTTCTTCAGCAGAGGCAGAATATCGAGCAGTAGTTAATGCCAGTCAGGAAGCTTTATGGCTTCGACAGATCCTTTCAGAGTTTGGATTCGAGCAACAGCAGCCTACTCCACTTTGGTGCGACAATCAAAGTGCCATCAAGCTTTCCAAAGATCCAGTTCTACATCAATGCAGCAAACACATTGAGCTACATATGCACTTCATCAGAAATCTTGTTCATGATCGGGTTCTTGAAGTGCTCTTTTGCCCTACAGATGATCAAGTTGCAGACATCTTCACCAAGTCTCTTACAGAAGCAAAGTTTTATAAAATTCGATCTATGTTAGGAGTTCAGGAACTTGTCATTAAGGGGGAATAGGCTCTAATGCCTCCTTCCTTCTCCTAATAGTGTCACTTTTGTAAATCCTTCAATCCTATCCCAAGTTGTTCTTAAGGGGGGATGTTAGGATATTTAGACACTTAGGAGTTAGTTAAGATCAACTTGTGTAATATATCCGTTAGGGATAGTGTGTTTCTTTAGTATGCATTAGTATGCATTTGTAAATACGTAATCCGATGGTCACGATATGTTTCCGACATAGAGTGATCCGACGGCTCAACTTCTCTTAGATCAAACCTAACCTTGATCTGTGGCTTAACACCCGATTGGTCCATGATCTCTATTTAAAGAGCATGGAGGGTCATTTTTTAGTTGATCGATTATGAGAAGCTCATTTGTAACTTTCTTTCTTTGCATAATAAATTGTCCCATAGAAGCTATTTGGACGGGGCCGTGGAGTGTTTCCCTCAAGAGGGTTTAAACCACGTCAAAACATCGGTGTGTTGATCTGTGATCTGTTTGTGTGAAGTGGTTTCTCTTGGTGTTTGGTCCTTTGGTAGTACCCTGTGTACCCGAACAAATGTCAGTTATAACAAAATAATTATTCCATAAACAAGTGAACTTCTTACCCTCCAAGGTCTTCACTGCAATGTTGCCCCTACCCATCCAACCAATGGATGGACAAGAAGTTTGATTTGCTGAATCATATGGAATGTGATCAGCCATATGCATGTCCTCCTCACATAAAGAGAAATCATGATATCTATGAAACTCCACAGGTGTTCCCCTCTTCATCCAATGGCTCAACTCTCTGCCATTGATCCAAGGGTGCAAAACTCCATCAAATGACCTACACATTGAAAGTAAGTGTGGATCTGATACCTCCTTATCAAAAGTGGCTGCACACTCATGCATGGGATGACTCCACTACTGTGGGTTAAGGAACATGTCAAGAGCTTCGATTTTAGGATCCTCCTTCTCATCATGTGACGCCAAGAGCAAGAATTCTTTTACCCAATTTTCATTCCCGCAATTTGTGGTTGAATGTGAAGTGAGGAATGAAGGGTGGTGTTCCATGCTTCTGAACCTTTCATCCACCTTTTCTGCACTTTTTGTTAAGTTTATAATAATTTGACTAGCAAGATCACTGAAAGAAACGCAATCACAAGATAGACAAATATTTTACCCTGGGAAACCCTCATGGGGTAGAAAACCCAGCAAAGCTTTCCTCAATAAGATGATCAACCAAAATACAAGATGTGCTCCAATACTTGAGCTCCTTCTCTACCTCCTATGCAGACCTCTCAAACACAAGTGCGCTACTTTCTGAGCTATGTAAGTGTGAGATAAGTGAGCAACATCCTCCTCATCCGACGGCTCAACTTCTCTTAGATCAAACCTAACCTTGATCTGTGGCTTAACACCCGATTGGTCCATGATCTCTATTTAAAGAGCATGGAGGGTCATTTTTTAGTTGATCGATTATGAGAAGCTCATTTGTAACTTTCTTTCTTTGCATAATAAATTGTCCCATAGAAGCTATTTGGACGGGGCCGTGGAGTGTTTCCCTCAAGAGGGTTTAAACCACGTCAAAACATCGGTGTGTTGATCTGTGATCTGTTTGTGTGAAGTGGTTTCTCTTGGTGTTTGGTCCTTTGGTAGTACCCTGTGTACCCGAACAAATGTCAGTTATAACAAAATAATTATTCCATAAACAAGTGAACTTCTTACCCTCCAAGGTCTTCACTGCAATGTTGCCCCTACCCATCCAACCAATGGATGGACAAGAAGTTTGATTTGCTGAATCATATGGAATGTGATCAGCCATATGCATGTCCTCCTCACATAAAGAGAAATCATGATATCTATGAAACTCCACAGGTGTTCCCCTCTTCATCCAATGGCTCAACTCTCTGCCATTGATCCAAGGGTGCAAAACTCCATCAAATGACCTACACATTGAAAGTAAGTGTGGATCTGATACCTCCTTATCAAAAGTGGCTGCACACTCATGCATGGGATGACTCCACTACTGTGGGTTAAGGAACATGTCAAGAGCTTCAATTTTAGGATCCTCCTTCTCATCATGTGACGCCAAGAGCAAGAATTCTTTTACCCAATTTTCATTCCCGCAATTTGTGGTTGAATGTGAAGTGAGGAATGAAGGGTGGTGTTCCATGCTTCTGAACCTTTCATCCACCTTTTCTGCACTTTTTGTTAAGTTTATAATAATTTGACTAGCAAGATCACTGAAAGAAACGCAATCACAAGATAGACAAATATTTTACCCTGGGAAACCCTCATGGGGTAGAAAACCCAGCAAAGCTTTCCTCAATAAGATGATCAACCAAAATACAAGATGTGCTCCAATACTTGAGCTCCTTCTCTACCTCCTATGCAGACCTCTCAAACACAAGTGCGCTACTTTCTGAGCTATGTAAGTGTGAGATAAGTGAGCAACATCCTCCTCTACTTATACTAGATTTTCGACTGACTTTTTCCCTAATGGGGACGACCTCTCCCAAGGGAGTCTAGTAACCCCTAATTAATTAACTCAGGGCCGGCCCCCACATGGTGGATCTAATAGCCCTGGTTACCACAATCCAACGGAGGAATAAACATCTCCGGATACATAATAGAATTACCTCAGAGGGATGAAATATCTCCGGAATAATAAAGTACAAATATAATATTCTTAAAAGTTACAATATTCAATACTCCCCCTTAACAAGAAGGATATTATAACAACATCTGGAGGAGCATGGAGTCATCGACTACATCATACATGATACATCTTTAAATCATTGGAAGCTTTCTTCAATACATCATCATCAGTAACTTAAGTAGTTACTGGAACACAGTCAATACTGGAACATCAGCATCATCAGTATTGAGTCTTCATCTTCTATAGCATCTGGAACATCATCTCGATCTACAACATCTTGATCATCATCTTGATATACAACATCTGGATCATCATCTCGATCTACAGCATCTGGATCATTATCTCAATCTACAGCATCTGGATCATCATCTCAATCTACAGCATCTAGATCATCATCTCAATCTACAGCATCTAGATCATCATATTGATCTACAACATTCGGATCATCATCTCGATCTACAGCATCTAGATCATCATCTCGATCATCTGGATCATCATCGTCTCGATCTATAGCATCTGGATCATCATCTCGATCTACAGCATCTGGATCATTAGCATAGCATACTCTGCAACACACACAATCATATTATAGAATGATTAATCCTTCTCTCTTTAGGACATAGGTCCATGGATGATACAATCCAGATCAAGTTCTAGGATGATCAATCCTTATCACTTTAAGACAAGTATCATGTCTAGGGATGATGCAATCCCAATCAACTTACTGGAGGATCATTCCTTATCACTTTAAGACAAGTCTCATTTCTAGGGACGATGCAATCCCGATCAACTTCCAGGAGGATCATTCCTTATCACTTTAACACAAGTCTCATGTCTAGGGATGATGCAATCCCGATCAACTTCTAGGAGGATCATTCCTTATCACTTTAAGACAAGTCTCATATCTAGGGATGATGAAATCCCGATCAACTTCTAGGAGGATCATTCCTTATCACTTTAATACAAGTCTCATGTCTAGGGACGATGCAATCCCGATCAACTTCCAGGAGGATCATTCCTTATCACTTTAATACAAGTCTCATGTTTAGGGATGATGCAATCCCATCACGTACATTTTGAACCAACTATTCATGGATGATGCAGTCCTCTCACGTACCTTTTGAACCAACTGTTCATGGACAATGCAGTCCTCTCACATACCTTTTGAACTGAGGTCCAGGGATGATGCAGTCCTATCACGTACCTTTTGAACCAACTGTTCACGGATGATGCAGTCCTCTCACATACCTTTTGAACTGAGGTCCAGGGATGATGCAATCCTATCTTTCAATTGTCGGAGACATCTGTCTACGGATCAATTCTGGGACCGAAGTCCGGGGAAGATGCAATCCCCACCTGTCCACTCAGGACTTCATTCTTAGAGACATCTGTCTACGGATCAATTCTAGGACCGAAGTCTGGGGAAGATACAATCGCCACCTATCTACTCAGGACTTCATTCTCGAAGACATCTGTCTACAGATCAATTCTGGGACCAAAGTTCGGGGAAGATACAATCCCCACCTATCCACTCAGCACTTCATTCTCAGAGACATCTGTCTACAGATCCTTTTAGAACATGTGTTCAAGGATGATGCAATCCCTCTTCTTTATCGAAGGCATATGTCTACAGATCCTTTTAGAACATATGTTCAAATTGATGCAATCCCCACAGTATCCTCATCAACACAAGTATCATTAGTACATCATCACTACAAGTACATATATCATCAATATGAGTGTCCTCATCAATACACGTATACATATCATCAATACAAGTATCCTCATCAACAATCATCAATACAAGTATCCTAATCAACAATACAAGTATCCTCATTAGTATAAGTGCATATATCATAAATACAAGTAATATAAGTATTCTAAGTATACGCATAAGCATCCTAAATATAAGTATCCTAAGCATACATATAAATATCTAGGTGTAATAAACAGGTATCCTTATCATCACCTTGTTGTCGATGTGGGAAATCTCATCATTAGTGACTATATCACTCCCCCTTTCGAGGAGGGTCCTTTTGAACTACACCAAGCTTGTCTCGAAAATACTCAAATTTCACTCGAGATAGAGGTTTGGTCAATATATCAGCAATTTGTTCCTCAGTGCTCACATACTCGAGCTTAATAGCTCCTCTTTGCACCATATCTCGTATATAAAAATATCGGATCTCTATGTGTTTTGACTTATCTTGGAACACTGGATTTTGTGTCATATTAATACAACTTTGATTGTCACACATGATCACAGTGGGATCCATCTCTAAGTCAAACACTCCAGATAATAGTTTCTGAAGCTACACTGCTTCACAGCTAGCAGAGCAGGCAACTGTATATTCTGCTTCAGTATTACTGAGAGCCACACTAGATTGTTTCTTGCCGAACCATGAGATCATGTTAGATCCAAGACCATAACATCCACCTAATGTACTCTTCCTGTCTGAAACACTTCCTTCCCAATCAGAATCTGAGTAGCCAAGTAATCTGATTTCATGACTTCCAAGATAATATAGACAAAAATCTAATGTACCCTTTAGATACCTCATCACATGCTTTGCAGCTATTAAGTGAACCTTTCTAGGTTCTACTAGATATTGACTCAAGGTATTTATAGAAAAGCATATGTATGGCCTGGTATTTGTTAAATACATCAATGACCCAATGATTTGTCTATATAGAGTCACATCCACTAATTCTGATGAGTCATCAACTAATAACTTCAAGTTGGAGCCCATGGGAGTGGCCATGGCTTTACACTCCAACATATCGAATATTTTTTGAATCCCCACAACATACTTACCTTGATTTAGAAATATTCCTTTTGGTTCTTGCCATACTTCTAGACCTAGGAAGTAGTGCATTAATCCAAGATCTTTCATCTCGAATTCTGAAGAAAGCTTCTTCTTGCATTCGATAATTTGTTTCTCATTTCTAGTTAGAAATAGATCATCTACATACAACAATAGTATAACAGGTTCATCATCCATAACTTTGAGATAAATATTAGGGTTAGCTTTACTCTTGGTAAAGCCCATGCTTGTTAAGAAATTGTTAATCCTTCCATATCAAGATTTGGGAGCTTGCTTCAATCCATATAAAGCCTTTTTCAGCTTGCATACATGTGTTCTCCCATCTTTAACCTCAAATCCTTGTGGTTGTTCTATGTACACTTCTTCTTCAATCACACCATTCAGGAAGGCTGTCTTAACATCTATCGGGTGTAATTTCCATTTCATCATAGATGCAAGTGGCATGATAGTTCTAATTGAAGTGTACCTAGCAACTTGTGCAAATGTTTCTTCATAGTCAATTCCCTCTTTCTTAGAGAATCCTCTGGCTACACATCTTGCCTTATATTTTCCAATGCTATCTGTTGGAGCCTAGGTCGTAGCTGCGGTAAAGCTGCGAATTTTGGGGAAAACACAAGTATGAAAGGAAAGTGCTAATTTTGGAACAAGCACTAAGTTTTGGGCAAGAAGGAGACGGTGCGCAGTACGGTGCCAGATGGACAAGCTCAGTAAAGATTATGGACCGGAAATCGCGGAGCTCGCGCGCACGTCATCGAAGAAAGAAGGTGGCTCAGCTACCATAATAAATAAGGCGATGGAGTAGAGGGCTCAGCTACCCTCATTTAAAGGTTAAGTACATAAGTTATGGTTGCTCGGATCAAGGAGGAGCAACAGACCAGTGCATTGAAGGCGAAGGACGATCGCCCATACCCACAATCTGCGCCGGAATTCATGGAGCCTGCAGGAAGCGGCGACATGACTGCAAGCGGCGCCTACAGTACACCTAGCCATGTGCGTGGTTAGGGTTTTTGGGAACCACTGTTGGGAAAGTCCCACAGTTTTGTAAAGGTGCGACCGCCATGGACACCTATATATATGAACAATTGTAATGGATAAACGAGAGCTAGAGTAAGTTGGATGTTAGATAGAGAGAAAGTTAGGAAGTAAGAGTTAGACACTCTTGAGGATAGATCATGTGTTGATTGTCCTTTGGTATGTTTCTACTGTGTGTAGAACTAGAGTAGAATCGGATAGCCGAGGAGCTAATCCCTGAGTTGCCAGACAGTCTGTGTGACGTCCGCGCCTTTGTAATCTCTATAGAGAAGAGACTAGTGAAGAGAAGGGCTCCCAGCTGTGTGCGTGGAGTTTCCTGTAAAGATCTAAGGCTGCAGCTGTGTGCGCAGCATATTGTATAACTCTATGGTTTTCTGGTTAATATAAACTCCCGTGGACGTGGTTTTACTTGAGGAGATGAGTTTCACATATATCTTCTTGTTATAATGTTTGCGTGAATGATAACTATTTAGAGTTCATTATCTGTGTATGCAAGACTCCTGTATTATCTTTGTGACTGTTTGAGCGAGTTGGAAAGGTCCCTTGATAGCTATAAGTGTTAAGTACCGAAGAAGTTGTAACGCGCAGTCGCTGCTGCGAGAGAAGACTGCGTTACTGCGCTGGATGTGAAGGGCGAGGAAGTATTTAGCGCGTCGACGCAAGGAATAGTTGCCTTCTGCGCTAGAGAGGAGAAACTGCGCAGTAGGCCTGCCGAGGAAGGAATCCGCGCAGCTGCGCCGAGCGGTCTGCGGGAAAGTCCGACCGCCGATATCTGAGGAACCATTCAAGGAAGAGCAATCTCCGCGTCACCCAGGTTAAGGAAACCTGATTCCTTAACCCCCCCATAGCCACTTCGGGTGAGACCTCGAGCTGCTGCGCAGCTCGTTGCCGAGAGGGCCAGTGCGCCAAGGGGTTTTGTTGCTGCGCTTCATTAAAACCCGGGTCTGCCCAAGAAAGCAGCCAACAAATGGTTCCGTTGCCTTGTGACTTATTACTGTGAGTTGTTATTTCGGCGACGTGTGAGATGCTGTAGCAGCCAACAAATGGTTCCGTTGCCTTGTGACTTATTACTGTGAGTTGTTATTTCGGCGACGTGTGAGATACTGTAGCAGTCAACAAATGGTTCCGTTGCCTAGTGACCTTGTTATTGTGAGACTTGTTATTTAGCCGATGCGCGAGATCAAGGAGAACAAATGGTTCCGTTGCTTTGAACCCTGTTGTTGAGCCAACAAATGATTCCGTTGTCTTGCGACTTGCTGTTGTGAGACTTATTATTTCCAAGACATCTGAGATTGTTGCTGAAGCCAGCAAAAGGTTCTGTTACACTGAGACTTGCTCAGTTGACAAATGTGTTACTGGAATCCTACAGCTAAAGAAATTGGAGACTGGTTTGATTTAAAGGCTAAAGAGTTCGCTGAACAAGAAAATAGAAGTTCTACGCTCCAAACAGAAGACTGGTTACAGAAGTATATTTACACTGACCTTCACGAAATTTTCTTTGTTACCTTTGCACTGGAGTTACACGCTTGGATAGCCAAGTTAGCAGATTCTAGGCCTACTGTGCATATTGATCGACCCGTCGCTTGGACGCCTGAGCTAGTTAGTATTGTGAAGCGGATAGACAATCCTGTGTCCCGCGCAGTAGACTTTTGGTTGAATAGTCTATTGAAAGGTTTCATCACCGAGTTTGCAGTAGATACAAGAAAAAGTTTCAGTGAAGCTGAGAGGAATTTCTTCCAAGTACACAGAGGTAAGTTCTTAAATTCTTTGAACTTATGGATTAAAATGCTTCTGTATGAAAAAGGAAAGCTATGTATTACTTCTGATGAATAGCATAGACAAGTAATGTCCGTAGATTCTGATAGCGATCCTGAACTTATTGGTTGCACTCGTAGTGGAAAACGGTATAAAGTAGGCCTTGACCAACATTCTTCTGAGTCTAGCCCAGACAATAGTCAAGTCCCTGGACCAAGCCATATAGAAAGACAAGAAAGTGCTCATATCCCTTATTACCCTTTTACACCGCAAAAGCCAGACAAAGCTCAGTATAACCCCGCAGTAACACCTTCTAGTAGCCCACATGGTACTTCCAGTACCTCTGTACCACCTTTATTTAACCAGCCCAGAAGCACTGCTACAGCAGCCTCACCTCAACCTAACACAAGAAGGATGGGTGATGACATGAAGCTACCAACTTTTAGAGGAACAGGGATAGAAGACCCTGAGCAGCACTGGTTCTTATGTGAAGCTATTTGGACAATTAAGCAAATTAATGATGATGCTGTTAAACTGGTTCAGTTAGCAACCACACTAAGAGAAAGAGCCTTGACATGGTTCATGAAATACTCAGCAGCACAGAATAGAACGCTTGCTGAGGTGAGAAATGCTATGATTAGAGAATTTAAGAAACCTAAATCAGAATCACAGTGTATAACAGAGCTCAAAGACATCAAACAATTACCTACAGAATCAGTATGGGACTTTGACCAGAAGTTCAAAGCCTTGATAGATCAAGTAAGCTTCGAGTTTGCACCACAGCAGCATAAAGAATGGTTCATTGCTGCGCTGCTTCCACACATTAGACTTCCTCTTATGCAACAGAATCTCAATACTCAGGAACAAGCTCTAGAGATGGCTATGAAACTAGAAGCTTCTCCTATTGCGGGAACAAGCAACGATGTTGCGCATTTACAGAACCAATTAGCAAACTTAACCTTGCAAGTGCATGATATTCAGAAAGGCAAGGAGATTAAGGAAGAAATTTGGTGTACAAAATGTAAAGCCCAAGGTCATTCAAAGGACCATTGTCCCGTTTTTATAGACTATATTGCAACTGGAGCACCTAACCCTTTACCACAGGCACAAGGGCCTTGGTGTGAAATCTGTAGAACTAGAGGTCATAGACCACAAGAATGCCACTTACTTCAGAAATATGTACAAACTCCAAAGAATCTATATTGTAATTTCTGTAAATCAGTAGGTCATGATGAGAACAATTGTAGAGCATATGATCTTATGATAGAAAGGAAGCATGATGTTTATAGGGTACAAGCAGAGACACCAGGACCCACAGCAGGTCCACCTTATGACCAAACTCGGGACGCCCGAGCAGGAAATTACAGGGGACGCGGACGCACAACAAATTTTGGTCGTGGAAGAGGACATATCACTTGTTATAATTGCGGAACACAAGGTCATTTTGCCAGGGATTGCCAAAATCCTACAACCCTCTGCAGGTATTGTAAATCTTCTGACCATATCATTGAAGAATGCCCTCAGTTACAGGCTAAGATGCAACCAAAGACCCCACAGGTCAATCAAAATATTCAGTTGATTGCAGCAGAAAAAAGAGAACCAGACCCTATAGTTAATATAGTGACACGCAGTGGAGCAACCACTGGTGCGCAAGAGATGGGAACGGGAAAGCAAGCGACGCAATGGGTGCGCCGCGCTAATATTAAACCAGCCCCACTTAACCTGCAGAAGCAAAAAGAAGCATTCAAGCAAGCTCAAGAGTATTTCTCAGATCCGAGAACTTCAAGTTCTGCCGCAATTCCGCAGAACAATATTAGATCGCAAGTGCTAAGACAAGACAACCTGGTACAAGAACAGGCCACTACAGCTGGAAGGCCTGACGACGAGCATGCACTAGGCAGTGTTCATGCGTTCCTGCGACAATGTTTAAAATTGTTGCGCAATGAAAAGGCAACTCTAGAACTCCAACACCTGTTGGATCAGTGCCAACAGTCTGCTTCGATGAACACACCGCAGTGTGCTGTTCACCAGATTAGGAGTCACATTAGAACTGGAAAAGAGATGAGGCTTACAGCGCAGATTGGAGCATTTGAAATGAATGAAGTCATGTTAGATTTGGGCTCCGAAGCCAATGTTCTCACTATGCAGACATGGGAACAGATGGGAAGCCCTCAGCTTACGAGATCCCCTCTCCAGCTAAGACTCGCAAATCAGCAACAAGTCTCTCCATTGGGCAGATTACCCAATGTACCTATTGATATTGAAGGAGTTAGAAGCTCTGCAGATTTTGAGGTAATCAAAATCATGGACGATAGTAGACCATACCCAGCACTTTTAGGAATAGACTGGGCATTAGACAATTTGGCTGTCATTAATTTGAAGAAAAGACAGATGACCTTTGAGGATGACCAGATTAGGGTCATCGCACCACTTGATCCTATTCAAGGACCAAGGTATATAGAACCCATTCGCGCAGAAGAGGAAGCGCGCCACATGGAAAGTTTGTACCAAATGACCACTAACCACAGTGACTATGTCAACCCCACAGCAGACGGCCATCTCAGCTGGCGATGCGATAGCTCGTGCACATCAGACTCAGATACAGGATTGGAAAACTGGCAGAATCGTTTACATGAGGTTTCTGCAAGACGTTGCGCAATGATGACTAAATCCATTCGATGGATTGGCACAGAATTAACTGACACTCCAATTTTTGATGGTCTAACCGAAGTAACTAAATTCCTACAGGAATATGAACAAAAGCTTCCAGAACCGCAGCGCATACAGGCACTAGATATAGCATTGCGCGCTACACCCGCAAGATGGTGGGCTGCGCATAAGGAGAATATTCACACATGGCAAGACTGTCGCAGATTGATACTGCGCAGATTCCAGGACACTACAGCAAAAGTGTCGCGCAAATATGAGGGACAGAGTGACCCTAGGTCACACATTGAAGCATGCATTCAGCAATGGTCAGATATTCCGCCAGATGAATGGGTTCACCTATTCATCCACACATTGGATACAGTTCCAAGGAACTGGTATACTGAAACAGAATTGCAGAAAGGCACTTTCACGTGGCCTCTTATGATAGAAAGTTTTCAACTTACCTTCAGCTTTGAATCAGAGCATCCAAGTATTGATCAGGCTCTGAAGTGTATTAAAAAGAAGATATTTGAAGAATGCCCGTTATCAGAATATTCCCAACCAGATTGGGCTGTCCAGATAGAACATGCCCTGGAATGCTATAACTTCACCGCTGAAGAGGAGGAGGACGATCCTCGCAACATCAACATCCCAGAATCAGAAGGGACGCGCAATATTAAAGGTCCTGAGCTTGACATCCCTGCCATCACAGAACACATCAAGCTCAAGAAGATTAACATTGGTACAGAAGCTGAACCAAAGTCTGCTTCTATAGGAGATTATTGGGATGATGAAACTGTTGGACATGCTTCAGAATTATTACGTGACTACCAGGATATCTTTCCCACCAAGTTCACAGAAATGAAAGGCATCCTAGGAGACTTAGGAGTGATGCGCAAACCTCTGAAAGCAGACGCCAAGCCAGTAAAGCAGCGCCCATATAGGTTGAACCCGCGTTATAAAGAAAAAGTCAAAGAAGAAATTGATAAGATGCTTGCAGCAGGTATTATTGAGCCAGTAGAGGAAAGCGATTGGATTAGTCCTATGGTGGTCCAAGAAAAGAAAACGAAAGGTGAAATAAGAATCTGTGTCGACTTGCGCAAACTCAATGATGCATCAGCGCACGATCCATTTCCCACTCCTTTCACAGATGAAGTACTTGATAATGTTGGAGGACAAGAGGCTTACTCCTTCACTGATGGTTTCTCAGGATATCATCAGATCAGAATCCATCCGGACGACCGCCACAAGACTACTTTTGCAACTGAATGGGGCTCATTCCAGTATACGGTAATGCCCTTTGGTCTTAAAAACGCACCTGCTATCTTTTCTAGAGTTGTTGTTGCTGTTTTCAAAGAATTCATTCATAAGTTTCTAGAAGTCTATTTTGATGACTGGACTGTATTTGGCCTATTAAAGAACCATATTGCAAATCTGCGCATGATGTTAGAAAAATGTAGACAGCATCAGATTTCCCTTAACTTGAAAAAATGTATATTCTGTGCGCCCTTTGGTATTTTGTTGGGACATATTGTATGCAGACAAGGACTCCTGATGGATCCTGCGAAGGTTGCCATCATTGCTAACTTACCTGCGCCCAACTCAGTTAAACAATTGCGCACTACATTGGGACATACAGGTTACTACAGAAAATTCATCAAGGGTTATGCAAAGATCACAGCACCTATGGAGAGATTGCTGAAAAAGGATTCGAAGTTCCAATGGACAGAGGAATGCCAACAAAGCTTGGACACACTTAAAGAAAAGATGATCACAGCGCCTATTCTAGTTTTCCCGGACTGGAGAAAACCTTTTCATGTTCATGTTGATGCTTCTTCTATAGCATTGGGGGTTGTGCTTACACAGTCTGGAGAAGGAAGTATTGATCACCCGATTGCTTACTCCAGCAGAAAGCTATCTACAGCTGAGAAGAACTACACCACTACAGAAAGGGAAGGATTAGCTATGGTGTATGCCCTACAGAAATTCAGACACTACCTGTTAGGAGCTCACTTTAAAATGTATACTGACCATTCTGCTCTGAAATATTTGGTCAATAAACCAGTGTTAGGAGGAAGAATTTGTAGATGGCTACTGCTCTTTCAAGAGTATGATTTCGAGGTTATTGTAAAGCCAGGCAGATTGAATGCAGGGCCTGACCATCTATCCAGGATAGAGTCAGGAGAGGAACCTACGAGTCTGGAGGACAATCTGCCTGACGCACAGTTGTTTTCTATTCAAGCAGCAGACGAATATTATTCTGATATCCTTGAGTTTCTCACTACCGGGCAAGCACCGGCCGAGCTTACAATCCAGCAGAAAAAGCAACTTGTTGTTAGAGCCGCAGACTTCACTTTGATAGCAGGCCAGCTGTATAAGTTAGGCCCTTTTCAGGTGATAAAAATAACAGACGGAGGCGCAGTTCAGCTTGCAAAGCTGGATGGAGAATTACTACCTACAATGATCAACGGGAGTCGGCTCAAGCTTTATCGCGACGGCCACTCCGCTCTGTCGACCTAATATTTTGCTGAAAGAGATGCAGATGCCCAGTGTAGTTGAAAGAGGCACCGCATTCAGTCTACACGGAAGTTGCGAGACACCCAGTCTCCGGCTTCCTGCGCAGTTCCTAGAAACATCCACGCATGCCTAAAGTTTGGTTGGAGCGAACATAGTTGCGCTCTTGTGAAGCTTCTCCCCGGATCGTTGAACTATCGCTCTTGCGGAGTTCCCTTTGATAATTTGCCGCTTGAAAAAGTTTTGTTGTGGACCCCTAGAGGCACAATTTGAAGCACTGAGCAGAGCTTCCACTCAGATGAAAGATCGAGTACAGGAAGCCAAGAACCTGATGAACCAGGCTATGGAAGCTTGGAATGAGCTTGTGAACCTCCCTTTTAAAGTGGGACTGTCAGAACAGGTGCAAGCTGCAGAAAAATCTCTCACTGTTCTCAATGAAGAAGCTAAGGCCCTAACAGGCTTACCAAAAATGAAGAAAATGGGCGAAGTGCGCAAAATGCAGCAGCAACTGCACAAGCTCAGAACTGAAGATGAGAAGCTCACCAACAGCATTTAGCCATTCATGGATGAGTATGCTGAAATCGTTGCCCAGGTTGAGACAAAAATTAAAGACATTGCTGAGTCTCAGGAGATCATTGATACCCTCACTAAAGACGAAGCGACCGCAGAAATGGTGCAAACAGCTGATGAGTGTATTGAGGAATTGGACTCCGCTATTGCGAAGTGGCAGAAAACATTCGCGGAGATTCAAGCAAAAGCAGATGCGCAAATCAAACGACCACGCGCTAGTGCGAGTGGCTCGAGGGCGAGCCACAAGTGAGTGTTAGGGGCCTGTTGGAGCCTAGGTCGTAGCTGCGGTAAAGCTGCGAATTTTGGGGAAAACACAAGTATGAAAGGAAAGTGCTAATTTTGGAACAAGCACTAAGTTTTGGGCAAGAAGGAGACGGTGCGCAGTACGGTGCCAGATGGACAAGCTCAGTAAAGATTATGGACCGGAAATCGCGGAGCTCGCGTGCACGTCATCGAAGAAAGAAGGTGGCTCAGCTACCATAATAAATAAGGCGATGGAGTAGAGGGCTCAGCTACCCTCATTTAAAGGTTAAGTACAGAAGTTATGGTTGCTCGGATCAAGGAGGAGCAACAGACCAGAGCATTGAAGGCGAAGGACGATCGCCCATACCCACAATCTGCGCCGGAATTCATGGAGCCTGCAGGAAGCGGCGACATGACTGCAAGCGGCGCCTACAGTACACTTAGCCATGTGCGTGGTTAGGGTTTTTGGGAACCACTGTTGGGAAAGGCCCACAGTTTTGTAAAGGTGCGACCGCCATGGCCACCTATATATATGAACAATTGTAATGGATAAACGAGAGCTAGAGTAAGTTGGATGTTAGATAGAGAGAAAGTTAGGAAGTAAGAGTTAGACACTCTTGAGGATAGATCATGTGTTGATTGTCCTTTGGTATGTTTCTACTGTGTGTAGAACTAGAGTAGAATCGGATAGCCGAGGAGCTAATCCCTGAGTTGCCAGACAGTCTGTGTGACGTCTGCGCCTTTGTAATCTCTATAGAGAAGAGACTAGTGAAGAGAAGGGCTCCCAGCTGTGTGCGTGGAGTTTCCTGTAAAGATCTAAGGCTGCAGCTGTGTGCGCAGCATATTGTATAACTCTATGGTTTTCTGGTTAATATAAACTCCCGTGGACGTGGTTTTCCTTGAGGAAATGAGTTTCACATATATCTTCTTGTTATAATGTTTGCGTGAATGATAACTATTTAGAGTTCATTATCTGTGTATGCAAGACTCCTGTATTATCTTTGTGACTATTTGAGCGAGTTGGAAAGGTCCCTTGATAGCTATAAGTGTTAAGTACCGAAGAAGTAGTAATGCGCGGTCGCTGCTGCGAGAGAAGACTGCGTTACTGCGCTGGATGTGAAGGGCGAGGAAGTATTTAGCGCGTCGACGCAAGGAATAGTTGCCTTCTGCGCTAGAGAGGAGAAACTGCGCAGTAGGCCTGCCGAGGAAGGAATCCGCGCAGCTGCGCCGAGCGGCCTGCGGGAAAATCCGACCGCCGATATCTGAGGAACCATTCAAGGAAGAGCAATCTCCGCGTCACCCAGGTTAAGGAAACCTGATTCCTTAACCCCCCCATAGCCACTTCGGGTGAGACCTCGAGCTGCTGCGCAGCTCGTTGCCGAGAGGGCCAGTGCGCCAAGGGGTTTTGTTGCTGCGCTTCATTAAAACCCGGGTCTGCCCAAGAAAGCAGCCAACACTATCATCTGCGGCATGTTTTATCTTGAATATCCATTTGGAAGATACCACACTTTTATCTTTTGGTTTGGGAACTATATCCCAAACATCATTTTTCATTATTGATTGGTATTCTTCTGTCATTGCTTCTACCCAGTCTTTCTTCTGAGCTGCCTCTTTATAGATAGTAGGTTGTTGATCCACAAGATCACACATCAAAGCAACATAGTTGGATACTAGCTTTGGTTTTTTTCTTTCTCTAGTGGAGCCTTCAGGAGCTCCATATTTTTCAACTCCTTAAATAATGTCTCTATCCCATGCTGGCCTTCTTTTTCTAGATAAGTTTGTAATGGGGGTTCTTGTGGTTCTGACATGTCATGGTCCTCTGGTACATCATCTTCAAGGATGGGTACAGCTTCTGTGATTCTAGGAGGTGTATATTCTTCATAGATTTCTTCAAGTTGGCACTTCCTAGATTTCTTGAGAGCTGCTTCTTCATCAAATGTTACATCTCTACTTATTTTCATATGATGAAAACCTCATATGTCGATTATGAAGACTTTGGATGATTCACAATATCCAACAAATATTCCCTTCTTACCAGAAGGATCCAACTTGGTTCTCTTTTCTTTTGGAATGTACACTGGACATCCAAATATTTTGAGATGACTTACCTCAAGCTTCTTTCCTGTGAACACTTCTTTTGGAGTCTTGAATTCAAGAGCACTATGGGATAGTCTATTTTGTACATAGATTGTTGTCCTAGCTGCTTCAACCCATAGATACATGGGTAGATCTTGGTCATGTATCATAGTCTTTACAACTTCCATGATGGTTCTATTCTTTCTTTCAGCAACCCCATTTTGTTGGGGATTGTAGGGAGTGGTTAGTTCCCTCTTGATTCCAGCTTCCTTCCAAAAGTATTCAAAGTCTTTTGAAGTATATTCTCCGCCATTATCTATTCTGAGAATCTTGATTTTCTTTTCTGAGTGATTTTTTATTAAGGCCTTGAACTCTTTGAATTTTCCAAAGACTTCATTCTTTCCTTTTAGAAAGTATATCCAAGCCTTCCTTGAATAGTCATCAATGAATGTGAGATAGTATTGAAACCCACTTAACGATGTGGTGGGCATTAGTCCACATACATCTAAATGTATTAACTCCATAATGTTTTTAGTCTTTGTTTCACTTTTTGGAAAAGGGTTCTTGACATTCTTCCCTTTTTCACATCCTTTGCATGTGCCATTATGATCACCCTTCAAGTCTGGTAATCCTATGACCACCTTGCTCACATAGGGTAGGGCCTTATAGTTAATGTGAGCAAGACTTCTATGCCATAGCTCACTGGGGCTAGTGGTTTCATGGACAAGAGCAACTTTTGGGTGACCCTTGAGTTTGTAAAGACCTCCTTCTTCTTCACCAATAACATTTGCATCCTCAATTGATTTTCCTTTGGGCCACATAAGTACTTGTCCATGAATAAATTCAATTCTAAATCCTTTCTTATCTATAGCTGAGATAGAAAGTAGGTTCTTCTTTAAACCTGGTACATATAAAATTTCTTTCATCTTTAAAGGTGTTCCAGAATCAAGCTTGTAGCTTGCTTCACCAATTCCCTTGATGGGATATTGATAATCATCTCTTAGAGATACCTTTTGTGGAGAAGTCTTTTCTTCAAGTCTTGAGAGAGTTTTCTTTTGACCTGTCATGTCCTTTGAAGCACCACTATCAATGAGCCATGTATTTTCTCCACGTGACACAGATCTAGAGAGTGCAGAAAATAGGACATATTCTTCTGGATCTTCTTTCTTTACTTTAGATATTTTTCTTCAAGGCCTTTCCTCTTCGTCTTCTTCTTATTCTTCTCCACTATCATCTTCTGCCATATGTGCATGATGTCTCTTGTGAGAAAACTTCTTCTTCTTTGCTGGTAAAGTACAATTTCTAGCAAAGTGTTCTAGTTTAAGAACATTGTAACATTGGATTGTGGAGAGGTCTCTTTCTGAGTTTGTTCCTCCTCTCCTTTTGAATCTATGAGAGGGTTGAGATTTCTTGTGGTCCACTTTCTTGAAGTGACCCTTTCTTCCTCTTTTGGTGTGTGTAGCCAAGGCTTGGTCATCCTCCTTGAGAAGGGATTCTCTGTTGGCTACCCTAGCTTCTTCTTGAACACAATCGTCCCATACTACATCAAACTTCATACTTTCTTTTCTGGCACACATAGTTTGTATAAATGACTCCCAAGGTCTAGCGAGACCATTTAGAGCAGTCATCACAAGTTCATCTTCATCAAGAGTATCTCCAATGGCATCTAGTTGTTCCTTGATTTGGGAAACTCTTGAGAAGTAGTCTTGAATGGATTCTCCTTTGTGCATCTTGGTACTCTTTAACTGAGTTCTTAGGTTCATCTTCCTATTGATGTTCCTCCCTTCATACATTTTTCCTAGGGCATCATACATTTCCTTTGGGGTCTTCATGGATGCCACTTGGGGAATCAAGACTGTGGTGCTTGATAGAATCAGTAATGATTCTCTTTGCCCTAATCAGATCCTTCCTATGCTTTTCTTTGGATTCATCTTCAGCGGGTTTTGCAACTTCATCCTTGATATATTGAGCAAGATCATTCTCTTCAAGAATGAGACCAATTCTGTATTTCCATGCCCATAAATTCTCTATACCTTCTAGCTTATCTTCAAGATTAGTGTTTGGAGCCATCTTCTCTTGGGGGAGTCCAAGAGATTGGAGTTTCAAGAGATAGAGTAACACTTACCAAGAGATGTGCTTCTTCAACCTTTTGTTTTCCGGATCTGCAACAGAATTTTCGGTTTATCGCACTTTTGGTCAAACTAGGGTTTGACTTTCCCAAAGTTCTACCCAACCAAAAATCTCGATCTAGGGCTCAAAACTTTGATTTCGAGAAGGTCTATTTAGCCATGCAACCATAATCCAAAAATACTAACTTTTGCAAAAACCCTAATTTTGGGAGAGAGAGAGAAAGATAATTTTTTCCTTGTGAAAGATGTTCTATTCAGGCTAGCTTTGATACCATTTTAAGTTTATACTAATTTGACTAGCAAGATCACTGAAAGAAACACAATCACAAGATAGACAAATATTTTACCCTGGGAAACCCTCATGGGGTAGAAAACCCAGCAAAGCTTTCCTCAATAAGATGATCAACCAAAATACAAGATGTACTCCAAGACTTGAGCTCCTTCTCTACCTCCTATGCAAACCTCTCAAACACAAGTGCACTACTTTCCGAGCTATGCAAGTGTGAGATAAGTGAGGAGCAGCCTCCTCTACTTATACTAGATTTCCGATTGACTTTTTTCCTAATGGGGCCAACCTCTCCCAAGGGAGTCTAATAACCGCTAATTAATTAACTCAAGGCCGACCTCCACATGGTGGATCTAACAACCCTAGTTACCACAATCCAATGGACGAATAAACATCTCCGGATACATAATAGAATTACCTCGGAGGGATGAAACATCTCCGGAATAATAAAGTACAAATATAATATTCTTAGAAGTTACAATATTCAACACTTTCTTCCACCACATACTGAACATACTGCTCCTCATTGTCCACCCACTCATGAGGTTCCTCCATAAACATTTTTATGTCATTTACCCAAAAGGGATGACTCTCAGGAAAAATTGTGGATTCGGTCAATTCTTGCCACTCTTGTTGGAATTGTTATATCATCATTTGTGATTCTAAGAGGGCACTTTGAGTGTATCTAAAAAATTCTCGGGTGGCCAACAACTCACCTTTGAGCTTGTAGTTCTCTTTTTCATATATGCTAATACTCTCTTTATCATGCAGTGTTGCTTCTCGCAATAACTCAACAAGCTCAAACATTTAATTTTTATCAGAAAGCAACTGTTGGAAATTACCTTTGATTGCGGACATTGCTTTCTAGATATTCTCCATGGCTTCAAAGTAAGATTGGTCTTCCATTAAAGAAGCTTCCCAACACAACTTTGACAATGAAGCATGAGTTTCATGGAGAATTTTTAGGGCCTCTTGGATCTTCTGTTCATCCATCTTTAATGATCCTGCAAGAAGATGAGGTTCTTGCAGATGTTCCTCCTCTTCATTTTCCATCGTCGGATCAATTTCATGCAGTGCACTTGAGGTTTTGAAATATGATCTATATGTTGCTTCTGCAATATATTCATCTTTCATGTTTTTAAAAACATAATTTCAGCTGTAACATAAGTTATCATTCATCCTGGGTGCAATAGAAAGATCTTCTTTCAAGGTTTCAGCCTTCATACTTCTTTCATTTTTTAGACCAGAATTTTGAATCTCATCAATATGAGGCTCAACCATTCTAAAATTTTAAATGGAAGTAGCTACCACATCAGATTGACCTAAAGACACATAAAAATAAGAAATTACAAATTCACCAGGTGTCATGTTCTCCTCCTTATGCGGTGGAATTTTGATGGCTTGTTCATCCACCCATTTCTATGCGTCACACCCTACTGAGATGTGCTCAATTTTTGCTTCTTGGTGAGGCTCAAGGGGTGATTGTAGATCTGAATTATGTCCCTCTTTTGGATCAGATCCAAAATATGTCTCACGTTCATCAATCTGTCCCATTTCTTCTGCACTTGTTTTGAAATCAACCATTAAAAGATCGAGAGTGATTTTACCTCCCTCATCACCAACAATCAAGTGTTTGACTGTTGGATCTTCTACTGTGCATTGACCTTCTTCATCCAATTCTTGGAGTAATGGGGAACCAACAAGGTCTTCTTGGTCATTTCTTTCCAAGAAACTTGATGTATCTCCACATTGTGTGGTGCTCAGATCACAACATTTGGACTTCCTTCTTGAAGAAAAACCAAACAGTCTTACAATGCTTGGCCCTGCCAATGGCCTTGTTGAAACTTCCTTCTTGATTCCTTTTCCCTAGGATTGGGATGGATCCATATGTAGGGCTGCAACTTCACCTTTATTTTTTCCTACTTCTTCTCCACCCAAAGAACTAGGTGGCTCTTGGTTTGCTCCTTTGATTTTTCCTAGCTGTGAGGACACATCTTTATCCCTTCCTTCCCTCTTAGCACCTAGGGGTACAAATCTTGCCTCAACTTCTTTGCACACACCATCAACCATATGTTGAATCCTTCTTTTTCTATCACTATTGTAGGGGTCTTTCAACAACCTCTGAATCTCTAAATCACAATAGTCTCTAAAGGTCAGGGACTTCCGAACCTCCTTCGTCAAGGCAGAGTACTCCATGAAGTACTCATAGGATTTCTTAGGGTTGCCTCTTTTGAGTATTCCCTCATAATCCCAATTAGTCATAGATAGGTCCTTTCCTAACCTCTCTTCAAACATTTTTTCATCAAGGAAATCATGTTCAACTTTGTGCAAATAAGAATTTCCAATAGGGGTTAAAGTCTCCTCTTCATATGGCTCAAAAATAAATTCTTTTTCTTCATTGATTGGTAGAAGCCACATTTTGCATCTATGAGAAGATCTTCAATCTTCCTTCAATCATTGAGTTAAATTATTTCCACAGGGTGAGACCAGGAAAGAGCTCTAATACCACTGTAATATCCTTGGGAAGATTTAACCAATATATTAACTCAACTTCAGAAATTTTAATAAAATTCAGTGGTTAAATTTCTTAATAATTCTTTTAAACCAAGGAGGAGGTCAGTGATGGGGATGGAGACTGAATATGAGTATGGTGGGATGAAATTTTAGTTCTGGAATTTGTATGGGGAAATTTGCAGCAGAAAATAATAACATCAGAGGGAGAGTCCTAAGCACAAAGCATTGGGGCCATTTATGTTTCGAACATCAGCTACCGCTGAAGCCTACCACAAAGATTCATGGGTGCACCAGCATTATCTTACTAGACTGGGTGGGTACAAAACTGAGTTATGATAGTAAAATAGTTTCAATGGACACAATGATCAGCATTCAGAAGGATTTGGGAAGAGTAGGAGTGGTTTGGAAGTTTTAGGCCCTGCCGGGATGATAGAGCTAGTCAAAATGAAATATTTACAAACAAGGGTTGAATCCTCCCAATTTTTTTAATGAGGGACTGATATGGCTAATATGATGTGTTATTTACCTCCTACAACTTACAAAAAGTAAATATGACATTTAGAACAAATTTGACAGTCATTTTAGTGAAACTAGTCATTAAACAATGCTCAATGAGCTAGTCTTCTATTCTGAATTAACTACTGACTTTATTTAAATGTAAAACACTGTTCTGAAATATTAAAGTGCTCTAATATAATGTAATTAGCAGCATCAGGTTGAAATGTTACTCATTGAACTGAGTTTTCACTCATTTAATAGCTCCTCCTTAATACAATGAATTATAGGCTAGGAAACCCCCTCATAGAGCCATAGAATGATTGGAAGAAGAGAAGTAATGACCCAATCTCCATTATGAAGGTGTAATATGATATTCAACAGGTCTGAAACAGAGGATATGGCTGCATAATGATTCTCTCGAAGAGTATGGAGATCTATCCCCAGATCTTCTCTTCCTTATGTGAAAAACACCTCCAAATCTAGCTGTGGTTGTGAGAATGAAGAAGAAGAAGAGAATGGATCAGTTCTGAGAATGATTTCTGATACTGGACATCATTATTGGCTGAAAATAAGGCTGAACCAACCCTCCATCAGTTCTTGGGTGCATTCACTGGAGCATTCATCTTCAACCTGAGAAACTTCACCAAAACTAGCTAGAATTTCAATGAATGAGATATCTTCTTTTGGAACTGACTGTATGACTTCATTTCTGAACTGATCTGAATGGTATTGGATGTAGCATCATGTTCTGGACCTGAATAACACTCATAATAAACTCACATGGCCTTGGGGCACATCTCCCAAGAAAACTTGTTGAGGCACATCACTTAACTAGACAGGCTCAGAGCTCTCAAACCAAAATTTCAAATGACAAAAGTTCTTGAATGAAGTTGGAAACCTTCTTAAATAGAATTCTTGTTGACGTGTTGAGGAAGTTACTTAGCTTATTGACCTATGAGAATAGTTCACCCATGAGTGGACATACTTTCCTTGCTTTGCTTTGGCTTTCCTTCTTGTTTCCTCTTTTTCTGACTTTCCTTCTTTTCTGAACTTTCCTGCTTTTCATACTTTCTTGCTTTCTGAATTTATGCTGCTTTTCCTGAAATATTCATTTTTTCTCATTTTTGGCAACATTTTTGGACTCTAGTGCTTACTTGAGTTCTACTCCAAGTAATTCCTTGATTTTCTGAGTTTCATCACTTAGGCAAGTTTGGCTCACTTACCAATTCGAATTTCCTGGCCAAGTCATCAACCACTTGGAACATTTATTAGCAATAATTATTTAAGTTAAATTAATACCACTCAGAAATAATTTAACTTAGAAATTAATTAATTATCCAGTAATTTATTAATTAATAAGGTGTAAGGCCTCAAAATTTCTCCAATTAATTAATTTCTCAATTAATTAATAAATCACCTTGGCACTTGAATTGGGGGTAAATAACTTCATGGGGGCTCCTCCTTATCCATTTCATTCCTCAAATTCACCATTAGGAATCTTACTTCATCCATCCATTAATTATTTAATTAATGCCTATGTGACTTAGGCTAAAATCATCCCCATGGACCATAGGAAAATTTGGGAACATGACAGTCCTCCATTCCAAAGATTGCTAGTCCTCAAGCAATGTCAGGATTCCACCAAGCTTCTGTTGCACCAACTCTGATTATCATTGTACCCGATCCATTGAACAATTTGTAAATTACTTGGGCCTTCAGAAAAAATGTCTATGTAAAACAAACTGTCATGTAATTTATATTTGCCATTAGCCAACAAATGAATAGAATTTTAACCCCATTAGGATAACTGAGTAGAATTCCTAGGTCCCATTGTTTCTCCTGTCATCTTTGGCAATCTTTCATTCAAGTGTATGCCAGGATCCCAAAGTATCAACGCCATTTTCCCCATCATCAAAATAATTTTAAAGAAACTGTCATCAAACATGATCATTTTCATCCGGGGAATAACTGCCAAGGCATTGCTTCCAACAAAACCAAGTGGGCAGCAGAATGTCTCTTCTAGAGAAAACATCCAATGGCTCAACTCTCTGCCATTGGAGAAAAATTTCAAGCATCCCTCCCAGCATGTGGATTCCGTCCACATAGGCCAACTTCTACAAGTAATCATTAATTTATCTTGGCAACTTTCCTACTTAGCTGCCTTCCCTTTGTTATTTTTTCAAAATTTACTTCAATCTGATCTAGGATCTTAACTGAGAGAACAACATGTACAACATATCTATAGCATATCAATGATGGACACAATAATGCAAGCACACAAGAGACATAGAGTTTACTTGGGGAAAACCATAAAGGTGAAAAACCCTAATAACTTCCTCAGAGATAGATAGAGCAATGATACAACCCAAGCATAAGAGATAGACATCTCCTAGCAGTAGCTTCTCCTCCTCCACAAGTGCACCACTCTCCAAAGAGTGTGTGTAAGAATAGAATGATGAAATAGAGTGCCTCCCGCACTATATTTATACTTGACTTGACTTGCCTAATAACCTTTAATAGGTCGGGCTCAACTTAACCACATAACACAATGCTAACTAGGCCGACATCCAATAGGGTAGTCTAATAACCCTTTGACCCACATGGCCGACCCCCAATACGGTAGTGTAATAACCCTTCAACCCACATGACTTATACAGGGCCGATGCCAACAAGGTGGTCTAATAACCCATCAAGTATAAGTTACGACACTTACAATATAAATGGTGACACTTTCGTATAGAGGAATAATAACATCTTTATAGGAATGCAAACACTTCCGTATAGAGGAATAATACCATCTCTATAGGAGTAGAATCTACATATATGAAATACATTCCGAATTTACATATACATCAACACTCCCTCTTAACTAGGAAGGTATTTCTCGACACCGGTCTTCCTGCACAAGTCTTCTTCTCTAGATCATCATCAGCGAAACATCGTCCTCAAATCATCGTCATCATCATTGCTATTGCTATCTCAATCAATCTCTTAATCTACTCGTCATAGGAATTTCTACAGAGCCAGTCCTTTTTCATAATGGGTGTAGGCCCACCACCTGCAGGTCTTCATCATCACTGGCCATACTATGGAATTCTCAGGACTTATTATGTGAGTCAACAAAACCTTGAAAGAGCATCCTAGGACTGATTACGAGCACACAGCTCAACCTATCGGATCTCCCAAAACCTTTTACATGCTACTGCACAACCTGTTGATGACCACAGAGTATCATCCTGATACTCATTATCATACTGATCATAACATCGTTCACGAAGCACAACCCAGATGCACATCACACAACACTTACATCTAAGCCATGGGAAAACACATCTACAACCATGCGAGAATGGCACAGCACTTATATTGCAGCCATGGGAGAACACATATATAACCATGCTCAAATAGCCTAGCACTTATATCGCAGCCATGGGGGAACACATCTACAACCATGCTCGAATGGCCCTAGCACTTATATCGCAGCTAAGGGAGAACACATATACAACCATGCTCAAATGGACCTGGAAATTACATCATGACCATGGGCGAACACATCTTCCACCATGTCGGAAAAGCCTAGCAATTACATCGCGACCATGGGAGAACACATCTACAACCATGTCCGAAAATCTCCTGTGCATCTGTGTCTTCGGAACTCATCACACATAATCCAACTGATTATGTAATGTATCCACTTGATACATGTCATCACATATGATCATCCCAATTATCATCATAGCATCATCCTGATGCATATCATATAGAGTATCATCCTGATACTCATCACACAAGATCATCCTGATCATCGTCATTGCATCGTTCTGATGCACGCCATCTGGAGCAACATCCTGAAGCTCGTAATCTATGATCATCCTGATCATACAATGCATCCACCTGATCATACTGATACATATCAACATACATGATCTACTCAATCATACAATGTATCCACTTGATACATCTATAGATACATACCCATGATCCAATTGATCATATCCAACATCCAACATGATGCATACATACATATAAATGATCCAACTGATCATATCCAACATCCAACATGATGCGTACACACATATAAATGATCCAACTGATCATATCCAGCATCCAACATGATGCATACACAGAGCAGTAACTGGAGCATCGTCCCGATGCTCATCATCCAACACTTACATCCAAAGCCATGTGAAGGATCTTCCTTCCAACATGCTTGGAATGGCTTCAGCAAATGTCTCCATCACTTCTTCCTCGAAGTGTCATCGATCTGAAGAACACCAAGCCTCTCTCTGAAGTACTCAAACTTCACTCTGGCTAGTGGCTTCATCAACACATCTGCAATCTGCTCATCCATCGCAACATACAGAAGCTTCACTGCTCCTCTCCGCACCATATCCCTGATATAGTGATATTTGATCTCTATGTGTTTCAACCTATCATGGAACACTGGGTTCTCAAACAGCTTCTCACAACTCTGGTTGTCATGAAAGATACCAGTAGCCTCGAGCAGGAGATCAGATAACTTAGACAGTAGCTTCCTAAGCCATACTACCTCACAACTAGCTGAACAAGCTACAACATATTCTGCTTCGGCTATACTTAGTGCTACGTAGGACTGCTTCCTACTAAACCAAGAGATCACACCTGATCCCATACTGAAGCAGCACCCAGAAGTGCTCTTCCTATCTGTAGCACTGCATGCCCAATCTGAATCAACATAACCTTGCAGGTTAAACTTTTGATTCGCATCATACTTGAGCCCATAGTCAACCGTACCCTTCGAGTACCTCAGAATATGATTTACAGCAACTAGGTGAACACATATGGGATCCGTCAGGAACTCGCTCAATGTGTTCACCGCAAAGAAAATATCTGGTCTCGTGTTCATCAGGTACATCAAGGACCCAATCATCTGACGATACACAGTGACATCAACCGGATCAGATGAAGCATCACACAGAACCTTCAGGTTCAATGCCATAGGTTTGGCCATGGCCTTCCAGTCCATCATCCCGAACCTCTTCAGGATCTCTACTGCATACTTCCCTTGTCCAAGGAAGATTCTATCTACACTCTGCCACACCTCCATACCTAGAAAGTAATGCATCATCCCCAAGTCCTTCATCTCAAACTCTGCAGCAAGCTTCTGCTGCGTGTTGACAATCAATCTATCCTCACCTGTAACAAACAGGTTATCCGTATACAAAAGTAGTATCATTGGATTGCCTTCCTCCACCTTGTAGTAAAGGTTGGAATCCACTTTAGTCTTGGTAAAGCCCAAACTGGATAGAAAGTTGTCTATCCTACCATACCAAGTTCTGCACATATATGACTAAAACCTGAGTGGCTACTCCACATACACTTCCTCTTCAACTACACCATTCAAGAATGTTGTCTTGAAATCCATCTGGTGTATCTTCCATTTTATCACTGCAGTTAGAGCAAGTACTAATGGAAGTGTATTTGGCTATATGAGAAAATTTTTCTTCATAATCAATTCCTCTTTCTGGGAGAAGCCACAAGCTACAAACCTCACTTTGTATTTTTCTATGCTACTATCTGTAGCACACTTGATCTTCTAGATTTGCTTGGAAATCACAACAGACTTCCCTTCTAGTCTTGGGTCTACATCCCAACCGTCATTCTTCATGATCGAATAATACTCCTTGATCATGGCATTCTTCCCGAATCCTGGGAACTTCAATATTTTTAATATCTTCAATAGATAATTTTGTTGTTAAACAAATGTTGTAGTCCTTCTTTTGTAGGTGATGGTATTTGATCTTTCCACAAAACAAGTTAAATTGCATGATTAGAAACTTCTCATAGTTTTCAGAACAAATTTTTACACATAAAGAAATATGTCATATAGTCATGCAATTATTTTAGCCAATGCTTCAATACAACATTCATCCATATCCTATAATTTTCTAGATGCCTTCCAATCTCTACCAAAACATTGTTAAGATTTTTCACTACTCCCAACATGTCAGCAAAGAGGTTTCATTCTACATAAGTAGCAATGGAATGTTGTACAATGCCATAGGCCACTTACCCATCACATGCATATTAGTAGTATATTGTTCATCAATGCAACTATTGTAATATGCTTAATACACAACCTAATTCCAGGGACATCAGTATATACATCATTGAATAGTATTATTTAAACAATCAAATATGCAAGAAATGATAATTCAAATACTTATCTTTGCTTGTTTGTTGGGTTGACTCCCTCTTAGTCTTTGCTTCCTTTCTGCAACTCCATTTTGATGTGGATTGTGAGAAGTGGTCAACTCCCTCTAAATATCTGCATCCTTGCAGAAACTACTGGAGTGGGCTCCCTCTTGATCTTTGCTTCCTGGATTACCTATCCTTGATCTTATATTCATCCTCGATCCCTATGCATGCTTATTAGTATCATTATTGTGTTATCCTCGAAATCTCATACATTCATTAGTATATTCTCAAAACTATCAAACACAATAATCTTAAGCATGTATAGTCATGATCATTTCAAACACAGATAATAAGCATTAGCATTCAATGTTTTAGGGAAGACTTCCCTTACTCATGCATATTCACATTTGACCAAAAGACTTTTTTGGTTAGTCATATCATCAATCAAGGTAAGAGACATATAAACCCTGGATTACTTAAATTTCTATCTTCATAAATAATCATTATCAACCATGCAATGTATATTTATATAAGAGATCCTAACACAAGGTAGGATTTTAACTTGATATAGGAAAAACATACCTGGATTAGCATGTTAGCTAGCTATGTCTAACATACCCACATGATGTCTTCTTGTTCTTCAATGACTTGTGCTAGTAACCTATATATCTCATAGGTTAACCATTATAGAACCAAGTTATACATACTTTGGAAGTAGATCTTCTATGTGATCCATGGCAATTGATGAATCTTTGTCTTCATGTCACCATGATCATATGTTCTTGAAGTAGAACATGATTTGTCTTTCTTGGTGTACCTTTCATGTTAGAGAACAACATAAACCTCATACAACATCACAATGCATTAGTACAATCATAAGTGTCAAAATCTTAATCAATGAATATCTTCTATCACGTATTCATAATTTTATTAAGGTGATACGCAAGTCTAGTAATAAATCAAGATTGTACTAACCATAATGATATGAAGACAAACATATCATAAACTTAACCATGAACAAAATTCGAAACACACCTGTAAGTCATACCTGTCGAGATTGCTGGTAATCTTCTTATGTAAGGCCTTAGCCTCATCTCCCTCTGAAACAAGAACTTCTTCACTTAAGCAGGTGACCAATCCATTTTCTTCTAGGATTAACCCAATCCACTTGATTTGCAGGAACTGGATCTAGAGTTTGATTAGGGTTTTTCAGAGAAACCCTAAAAATTCAAGCTTTGAATTTCAAACTTCTGAAGGGATAGAAAGATGTGCTTTGATGAGTTGATCAAGTCGGTATACTCAGAATTTGAAAGCTGCAAAGTTTCACCCCTCAAAATTGCCTTTGAACCTTTCGGATCTTCTGGACAGGATCCCAAAATAGGGTTTGATAAAGCCACCCTTCTTCCCAACCAAAAGGTTGGATCCAAAGCTCCAAACTTCGATCTTTCTAAGGAGCTTCCAGCTGTGGTCACAGACTTAAAAAATTCCCATTTTTGCAGAAGCCCTAATTTTCCACTTTTCCAATCAAAGTCCCGAACTAGGGTTTGATAAAGACCGGTCTTCTTCCCAACCAATCTGATATTGGTCTCTAAATTTCTATTTTGATGTGTAGCACCCAGCCGTGGTCTCCGATTACAAGAATTCCAACTTTCTCCGAAACCTTAAATTCCCGAAGCCATGAATGAAGGTGCTCAAAAATAATTATGTTTTGACATAAATATGCACCTGATTGTTTCTGGTGTAACTCTGAACTTTCCGATCCACAGGATGTAAAACTTCTACCTGTGGTATCCCAGCCTGTCATATTTCCAACCGCATAGGTCTAACCTCGATTGGATTCTCTGAGAGAGAGTTATTCCAAGTGTCACAACATGACCTGTTTATGGGATAAAATAGGAGAGCGAACTTGTACAGCGTGCCACGTGTCACTGGTTCAGTTTCGGCCTCTAAAAAAGTTGCTTAAGAAAGTACAGTCTGTGCACTACCTATCACATTTTATGAAATTGCATTTGGAGCTTCCTAGCTCAAGTTATGACCTTTTTTCCTAGGTCACCTATTTATGACTCAGATCTGGAAGAGGCATAAATCCTAGATTGTACAGATCATAAAACAAAAAGTACAATGAATTAGAATTTTTCCTTTGGACACAAGGTACATGGTGATCTTATCTTAGACTTGTAAAAGTTTCAGATCTGAAAACTTCACCAAAATGGATTGATAACGAAAGTGCTACGATGACTGGTTTTTGCTATATCAAGCCCTAGCATCGCAAGTGCAACAAGTGTCATACATGCCATACCATGTCTTCTTTCAGGCTAGCTCTGATACCATGTTATTTTTTAAGAATTTAATTCAATCTGATCTAGGATCTTAACTGAGAGAACAACATGTACAACATATCAATCATGGACACAATAATGCAAGCACACAAGAGACACAGAGTTTACTTGGGGAAAACCATAAAGGTGAAAAACCCCAATAACTTCCTCAGAGATAGATAGAGAAATGACACAACCCAAGCATAAGAGATAGAGATCTCCTAGCAGCAGCTTCTCCTCCTCCACAAGTGCGCCACTCTCCAAAGAGTGTGTGTGAGAATAGAATGATGAAATAGAGTGCCTCCCACACTTTATTTATACTTGACTTGACTTGCCTAATAACCTTTACTAGGTCAGCCTAAACTTAACCACATAACACAATGTTGACTTGGCCGACACCCAATAGGGTAGTCTAATAACCCTTTGACCCACATGGCCGACCCCCAATACGGTGGTCTAATAACCTTTCGACCCACATGACTTATACATGGCTGACCCCAACAAGGTGGTCTAATAACCCATCAAGTATAAGTTACAACACTTAGGAATGCAAACACTACCGTATAGAGTATAAGTTATAAATGATGACAATTCCATATAGAGGAATAATAACATCTCTATAGGAATGCAAACACTTCCGTATAGAGTAATAATACCATCTCTATAGGAGTACAATATACATACATGAAATACATTCCGAAGTTACATATACATCAACATCCTTGACCATAAGCAAAAACGTTTTTGCAAAAATACTTCATGCTTGTCAAGTACTCTTTCACCCAACCCATATGTGGATTGGTGACATCAAATGGCTGCAAAATACATCTTTGTTGCTACTCACAATTCAAGACAATGTCAGTTATAACAAAAGAATTATTGCATAAACAAGTGAACTTTTTACCTTCCAAGGTCTTCACTGCAATGTTGTCCCTACCCATCCAACCAATGGATGGACAAGCAGTTTGATTTGTTGAATAATATGGAATGTAATCAGCCATATGCATGTCCTCCCCACATAAAGAAAAATCATGATATCTATGAAACTCCACAGGTGTTCCCCTCTTCATCCAATGGCTCAACTCTTTGCCATTGATCCAAGGGTGCAAAACTCCATCAAATGACCCACACATTGAAAGTAAGTGTGGATCTGATACCTCCTTGTCACAAGTGGATGCACACTCATGCATGGGATGACTCCACTGCTATGGGTTAAGGAACACGTCACAAGCCTCGATTTTAGGATCCTCCTTCTCATCATCTGATGCCAAGAGGAAAAATCCTTTTACCCAATTTTCATTCCCACAATTTGTGGTTGAATGTGAAGTGAGGAATGAAGGGTGGTGAGCCATGCTTCTAAACCTTTCATCCACCTTTTCTGCACTTTCTTCCAGCACATACTGAATATACTTCTCCTCATGGTCCACCCACTCATGAGGTTCCTCCATAGACATTTTTATGTCATTTACCCAAAACGGATGACTCTTAGGAAAAATTGTGGATTCGGTCAATTCCTGCCACTCTTGTTGGAATTGTTCTATCTTAATTTGTGATTCTAAGAGGGCACTTTCAGTGTATCTCAAAGATTCTCGGGTGGCCAACAACTCACCTTTGAGCTTGTAATTCTCTTTTTCATATATGCTAATAATCTCTTCATCATGCAATGTTGCTTCTCGCAATAACTCAACAAGCTCAAACATGTAATTTTTATCAGAAAGCAACTATGAGAAATCACCTTTGATTGTGGACATTGCTTTCTGGATATTCTCCATGGCTTCAAAGGAAGATTGGTCTTACGATAAAGCAGCTTCCCAACACAACTTTGACACTGAAGCATGAGTTTCATGGAGAATTTTCAGGGTCTCTTGGATGTTCTGTTCATCCATATTTAAAGATCCTGCAAGAAGATAAGGTTCTTGCAGATGTTCCTCCTCTTCATTTTCCATTGTCGGATCAATTTCATGCAGTGCACTTGTGGTTTTGAAATCTGATCTATATGTTGCTGCTGCAATATATTCATCTTTCATGTCTTTAAAAACATAATTTCGGTTGTAACATAAGTTATCATTCATCCTGGGTGCAACAGAAATATCTTCTCTTTGTTAAATTTTGAGCATTAATTCACAATACTCTAGGATCTTCACTGAGAGAATAACATTTACAGTATATCAATGCATGACAATCACAATAAGCATCACAAGAATCAAAAGCATGAGAGACGAGAGACACAGACTTTCTATGGTGAAAAACCCAAGGTGAAAAAACCCACAACTTCCTCAGAGATAGAGAGAGCAATGGCTCAACCAAAGTAAAACCAAAATACACTGAGATAGTCTCCTAGTAGCAGATGATCCTCCTCCCCACTAGTGCACCACTTTCTGAGTGAGATAAGTGTGAGTTTTTGAGTGATACAAATAGAGATCTCCCAGTCTCTATTTATACTAACCTGTTTTCCCAGTGACCTTATGGGGCTGACTTGTCTAGCTAGGTACATCCACAATATAATATATATTTCAAGGCTGACCCCACACATGGTGGTCTAATAACCCATCACCAAGTACACACACTTGTGACACTTGTCAATACACATGACAACACTTCCATATAGAGGAATAACACATCTCTTATAAGGGTACAATAAATATATATGAAATACATAGATGAAATACATTATGAAGTTACATATACATCAACACTCCCTCTTAACTAGGAAGGTATTTCTCAACATAGTTCTGCTAGACAAGTCTTCTTCTCGGGATCATCATCATCAATGCATCGTCATCATCATCGTCACTATTGTTGCTATCTCAACCAATCTATGACGCTACTCGTCATAGGAAGCTCTACAGAGCTAGTCCTTTTTCATACTGGATGTAGGCCCACCACCTACAGGTCTTCATCATCATTGGCCATACTGTGGAATCCTCAGGACTAATTATGTGAGTCAACAAAACCTCGAAAGAGCATCCCAGGACTGATTACGAGCACACAGCTCAACCTATCGGATCTCCTAGGATCTTTTACATGTTATTGCACAACCTGTCTACGACCACAGAGTATCACGAAGCACAACCCAGATGCACACACATAGAACTTACACTCAACGACATGGGAGGACCAACCTACCACCATCCATGAAGGGCTCATAGCACTTACATCAATGACCATGGGAGAACACATCTGCCACCATGTCGAAAAAGCCCTGCACTTACATCAACACACATGGGAGAACAAATCTACCACCATGTCGGAAAGGCTCTGCACTTACATCAACACACATGGGAGAACGCATCTACCACCATGTCGGAAAGGCTCTTCACTTACATCAACAAACATGGGAGAACGCATCTACCACCATGTCGGAAAGGAACTGCACTTACATCAACGCAAATGGGAGAACGCATCTATCTAACACCATGTCGGAAAGGCTCTACACTTACATCAATGCACATGGGAGAACGCATCTACCACCAAGTCCGAAAGGCCCTGCACTTACATCAACGCACATGGGAGAATGCATCTACCACCATGTCGGAAAGGCACTGCACTTACATCAACACACATGGGAGAACGCATCTACCACCATGTCGGAAAGGCACTATGCATCTTTGTCTTCGGAACTCATCTCACATAATCCAACTGATTATGTACTATATCCACCTGATACATATGATCATCCTGATCATCATCACTATACCATCGTGGTACATATCATCTGGAGCAACATCCTGAAGCTCGTCATCATGATCATCCTGATCATACAATGCATCTACCTGATGCATACCAAGTATCTACCTGATACATATCATCGTACATGATCCACCTGATCATACAGTGTATCCACCTGGTACATATCACCATACATGATCCACTTGATCATACAATGTATCCACCTGATACATATACAGATACATGGTCCAAGCATCCAACATGATGCATATACAAAATACATACAAATGATCCAACTGATCATATCCAACATCCAACATGATGCGTACATACATATACATATAAATGATCCAACTGATCATACAAAGCAGAAACTAGAACATCATCCTGATGCTCATCATCCAGTGCTTACAACCATAGCCATGTGAAGGATCCTCCTTCCAACATGCTTGGAATGGCTTCAGCAAATGTGTCCATCACTTCTTCCTCGAAGTGTCCTCGATTTGAAGAACACCCAGCCTCTCCTTGAAGTAGTCGAACTTCACCCTGGCTAGTGGCTTCGTCGGCACATCTGCAATCTACTCGTCCATCACAACATATAGTAGCTCCACAGCTTCTCTCTGCACCATATCCCTGATATAGTGATATTTGATCTCTATGTGTTTCGACCTATCATGAAACACTGGGTTCTCAGACAGCTTCACACAACTTTGGTTATCATAGAAGATACCAATAGCATCCAATGGGAGATCAAATAACTCAGACAGTAGCTTCCGTAGCCATACTACCTCACAACTAGTTGAACATGTTGCAACATACTCTGCCTCAGCTGTACTCAGTGCTACACAGGACTGCTTCCTGCTAAACCAAGAGATCACACCTGATCCCATACTAAAGCAGCACCCAGATGTGCTCTTCCTATCTGTAGCACTGCTAACCCAATCTGAATCAACATAACCCTGCAGGTTAAACTTTTGATTCGCTTCATACTTGAGCCCATAATCCACTGTACCCTTCAGGTACCTCAGAACATGCTTTATAGCAACCAGGTGAACACTCCTCGGATCTGTTAGGAACTGACTCAATGTGTTCACAGCAAAGCAAATATCTGGTCTCATGTTTGTCAGGTACATCAAGGACCTAATCATCTGACGATATATAGAGACATCAACCGGATCATATGAAGCATCACATAGAAGCTTCAGGTTCGATGCCATGGTTGTGGCCATGGCCTTGCAATCCATCATCCCGAATCTCTTTAGGATATCTATTGTGTACTTCCCTTGACCAAGGAATATCCCACCTGCATTATGCCATACCTCCATACCTAGGAAATAATGCATCATTCCCAAATCTTTCATATCAAACTCAGCAGCAAGCTTCCTCTTAGTATCCGTAATCAATCTGTCATCTCCTGTTACAAATAAGTCATCCATGTACAAAAGTAGAATCACAGGATTTCCTTCCTCAACCTTGTAGTAAAGGTTGGAATCCGCTTTACTTTTGGTAGCCCAAACTAGATAGAAAACTGTCCATCCTACCATACCAAGTTCTGGGAGCTTGCTTCAAGTCATATAAGGCTTTCTTCAATCTGCACACATATGACTCCCTGTCATGTATTTCAAAACCGAGTGGCTACTCCACATATACTTCCTCTTCAACTACACCATTCAAAAAAGCAGTCTTGACATCCATCTGGTGTATTTTCCATTTCATTGCTGCAGCAAGGGAAAGTACTATTATGATGGAAGTATACCTGTCTACAGGTGCAAAATTTTCTTCATAATTTATTCCCTCTTTCTAAGAGAAGCCACAAGCTACGAATCTTGCCTTGTATTTCTCTACACTGCCATCTGCAGCATGCTTGATTTTGTAGATCCATTTGGAAGTCACAATAGACTTCCCTTTAGGTCTTGGGACAACATCCCAAACATCATTCTCCATTATTGATTGGTATTCCTCAACCATGGCATCCTTCCATTCTTTCTTTTCCGTTGCTTCTTCATAAATGGAAGGTTCTTTGTTCATAATGTCACAGAGTAAAGCAACATAGATGGTATGTGATCTGGTTCTCTTATTTGCTCTGTGTTCTTCTCGAATGCCAAATCTTTCTGCATCTTGAATGAGCTCTCTAGCCCATGCAGGTTTCCTCTTGTGAGAGTTATCCTCACGGGGTGGATCTACAGGTTCTTACGGATCTTCAAACTCACGAACAACTTCTGGAATTGCTTCGGTCATGGTAGTGTCTTGAAATCTAGTTTCGTTAGGTTCTTCATAAACTTCGATAGGTTCCTTCCTTGATTTGATGAATGCTGAGTTTTCATCAAATGTTACATCCCTACTGATATCAATCTTCTTGAACCCTGGAAAGTATATTCTATATGCCTTCGAGCTTTCAATATAACCCACAAAGATACCTTTCTTTCCTAAAGGATCTAGCTTGGTCCTCTTTTCCTTTGGGACATGTGTGTATACTGAACAACCAAATATTCTAAGATGGCCGACTTCAGGTTTCTTACTAGAAAAGACCTCTTCTGGTGTCTTGTTGTCCAATATATTGTGGGGTGTTCTGTTCTGAACATATACAGCTATTCTAGCTGCTTCTTCCCATAGATCCATAGGTACATCCTGGTCATGCAGCATTTCCCTTGTTGCTTCCATGATTGTTCTGTTCTTTCTTTCTAAAACTCCATTCTATTGAGGATTATAAGGAACAGTCAACTCCCTCTTAATCCCTAAATCACTGCAAAGCTTCTTGAAGTCATTTGAGGTGAATGATCCACCATTGTCGAATCTGAATGTTTTGATCTTCTTGTCAGTTTGATTCTCCATCAAGGTTTTGAATTCCTTGAACTTATCAAACACCTCATCTTTCTTCTTCAAGAAGTATACCCAAGTCTTCCTAGAGAATTCATCAGTAAATGATACATAGTAAACAAACCCACTTAGAGAACTGGATGTCACAGGACCACATACATCTGAGTGGATGATTTCCAGGATATCCTTTGGCTTGCTTTCACTGCTTGGGAAAGCCTTCTTAATGTTCTTACCTTTTGCACATCCTTTGCAAACACCTTCATGTTCGGTCTTGATTTCAGGAAGACCCTCTATAGCCTTGCTTGCAATTGGAAGTTCCCTATAGTGCATATGAGCAAGTCTTTTATGCCAAAGTTCACTTGGCTCCATGGATTCATGCACCATGGCATGTTCATGTTGTCCCTTCAATTTATACAAACCTCCCTCTTTCTCTCCAATCACTACTGCGTCGTCTATGGTCTTTCCCTTTGGCCACATTAGGACTTGGCCATCCACAAATGCAACCCTCATACCTTTTGCATCCAATGCAGAGATGGAGAGTAAGTTCTTCTTGAGCCCAGGTACATAAAGGACTTCTTTCATCTTCAAAGATTTTCCAGAATCTAGGTTGTAGGAGGCTTCACCACTTCCTCTGATTGGGTATTGATAATCATCCCAAAGTTTCACCTTATGGGGTGATTCATGTTCAGATAGATTCACAAAAGATTCCTTAAACCCAATCATGTGTTTGGAAGCCCCACTATCAATTAACCAATCATTACAACCATGGGAGATAGTACCTATGAGAGCAAAGATTAGAACATATTCTTCTTCACTTGATGAGTCATCATCACTATCATCACTTTCTGCCCTAGCCTTCTTCTTGGGTGGTTCATCATCTTCGGCAACATGAGCATGATATCTTTTCCTACTACCCTTCTTCTTCTTGGTGATGTTGTTCCTTTTGTTCTTGGGACATTCTGAAGCAAAATGACCTTTCTCATTACATGTGAAGCATCTAAGATCTTTCTTATCTTTATGTTGATGATAGTTTGAATATTTCTTGGTATGAGAGTGCTCTCTCTTTGACCATCCTTTCTTGGTGTGTACTATGAGAGCTTGATCTTCACTTCCCATCTTTTCTTCTCGGGCCACGAGCCTTGCTTCTTCTTGAGAACATTCTTCCCACAATCTATTGAAGGAGATCAACTTCTTCCTTGCACAAATTCCTTGAATAAATGAATCCCATGACCCGGGTAGGCCATTTAGAGTGGTCATCACAACTTCACCATTCTCCACCATTTCATCTACCGCTTCTAGTTGTTCCGTAATTTGGGAGACCCTAGAAAAATAAGATTGAAGGGTTTCTCCATTCTGAAACTTTACTCCTTTCAATTGGTTCCGCAGGCTCGTCTTCTGATTTATGTTCTTCCCTTCAAATTGCTTGGTCAAAGAGTCAAACATCTCCTTGGGTGTCTTTAGACAAGACACATGGGGTATGAGATGGTCTTTGATAGAATCAACAATGATTCTCTTTGCCTTGACCAAGTTCTTCTTATGCAATACTTTAGCCTCTTCATCCTCTGGGATAGGGATGTCTTCTTTTACATATGAGTCCAACTCATTCTCTTCCAGGATTAACCCAATCCTATACTTCCAAGCTTGGAAGTTATAAACCCCTTCAAGCTTATCCTCAAGCTTGGTGTGGTGAGACATCTTAAAGAGTACTTCAAATGGAAATAGAAAAGATTTAGGTCTTACCACTTGAAATGTTGAAAACTGGATCTGGTCCTGAATCTGGGTTTGTCGAAAAAACCCTAAAAATTCAAAATGTGAATTTCAACTCTCTGAAAGGATAGAAAGGTGTGCCTTGATGAGTTGATCAGCCTAGTGTATTCAGAATTTGAGATCAGCAAAGATTTACCCTTCAGAATTGCCTTTTTGTCCTCCCGGGTTCACTAGGGAGAGCCCTGAATTAGGGTTTGAGTTTCCCGGAGATCTACCCAGCCAAAAATCTCGATCCAAAGCTCTAAACATCGATTTTTGCAAGGACCTTCCAGCTATGTCTTTAGATTTCAGAAATTCCTATTTTTGTGGAAACCCTAAGTTTTAGGGCCAAATCTGAAAATGCTCAGAATTGAATTCTGATTGGACAGATAAATTCTCCTTGATGAGTAGAGTCAATATACTATACTGCTTTTCCAAAAACTATGGAGAGAAACCAAATAAACAAGAAACTCAAGTTTTTGTCACTGCAAAATGTCTTCTTCTCAGGTTAGCTCTGATACCATGTTAAATTTTGAGCATTAATTCACAATACTCTAGGATCTTCACTGAGTGAATAACATATACAGTATATCAATGCATGACAATCACAATAAGCATCACAAGCATCACAAGAATCAAAAGCATGAGAGACAAGAGACACAGAGTTTCTATGGGGAAAACCCTAAGGTGAAAAACCCCACAACTTTTTCAGAGATAGAGAGAGAAATGGCTCAACCAAAGTACAACCAAAATACATTGAGATAGTCTCCTAGTAGCATATGATCCTCCTCCTCACTAGTGCGCCACTTTCTGAGTGAGAGAAGTGTGAGTTTCCGAGTGATACAAATAGAGATCTCCCGATCTCTATTTATACTAACTTGTTTGCCCAATGACCTTATGGGGCCGACTTGTCTAGCTAGGTACACCCACAGTATAATATATATTTCAGGGCCGACCCCACACATGGTGGTCTAATAACCCGTCGCCAAGTACACAGACTTACGACACTTGTCAATACGCATGACGACACTTCCTTATAGAGGAATAACACATCTCTTATAAGGGTACAATAAATATATATGAAATACATAGATGAAATACATTCCGAAGTTACATATACATCAACACTCTCAAGGTTTCAACCTTCATACTTCTTTCATTTTTTAGACCAGAATTCTGAATCTCATCACTATGAGGCTCAACCATTCTGAAATTTTCAATGGAAGTGGTTGCCACATCAAATTGACCAAAAGACACATAAAAATCAGAAATTACAAATTCACCAAGTGTCATGTTCTCCTCCTTATGCGGTGGAATTTTGATGGCTTGTTCATCCACCCATTTCTCTACTCCACACCCTACTGAAATGTGTTGAAATTCTGCTTCTTGCTAAGGCTGAAGGGGTGATTATAGATCTGAATTATGTCCCTCTTTCGGATCAGATCCAAAATATGTCTCACCTTCATCAATCTGTCGCATTTCTTCTGCACTTGTTTTGAAATCAACCATTAAAAGATCGAGAGTGATTTTACCTCCCTCATCACAAACAATCAAGTGTTTGACTGTTGGATCTTCTACTGTGCATTGACCTTCTTCATCCACTTCTTGGAGTAATGGGGAACCGACAAGGTCTTCTTGGTCATTTCTTTTCGAGAAACTTGAGGTCTCTCCACCTTGTGTGGTGCTCAGATCACAACCTTTGGACTTCCTTCTTGAAGAAAAACCAAACAGTGTCGCAATCCTTGGCCCCGCCAATGGCCTTGCTGAAACTTCCTTCTTGATTCCATTTCCCTGGGATTGGTATGGATCCATATGTAGGGCTACAACTTCATCTTTATTTTTTCCTACTTCTTCTCCACCCGAAGAACTAGGTAGCTCTTGGTTTGCTCCTTTGATTTTTCCTAGCTGTGAGGACACGTCTTTATCCCTTCCTTCCATCTTAGCACCTAGGGGTACAAATCTTTCCTCAACTTCTTTGCACAAACCATCAACCATATGTGCAATCCTTCTTTTTCTATCACTATTGTAGGGGTCTTTGAACAACCTTTGAATCTCTAATTCACAATAGTCTCTAAAGGCCAGGGACTTCCGAACCTCCTTCTTCAAGGCAAAGTACTCCATGAAGTACTCATAGGATTTCTCAGGGTTGCCTCTTTTGAGTATTCCTTCATAATCCCAATTAGTCATAGGTAGGTCATTCCCTATGCTCTCTTCAAAAAACATTTCATCAAGGAAACCATGTTCAACTTTGTGCAAATAATATTTTCCAACATGGGTTAAAGTCTCGTCTTCATATGGCTCAAAAATAAATTCTTCTTCATTGATTGGTAGGAGCCACATTTTGCATCTATGAGAAGACCTTCAATCTTCCTTCAATCATTGAGTTAATTTCTTTCCACATGGTGAGCCAAGGAAAGAGCTTTGATACCACTGTAATATCCTTGGGAATATTTAACCAAGATATTAACTCAACTTCAGAAATTTTAATAAAATTCACTGCTTAAATTTCTTAATAATTCTTTTAAACCAAGTAGGAGGTCAATGATGGGGATGGAGACTGAATATGAGTATGTTGGGATGAAATTTAAGTTATGGAATTTGTATGGGGAAATGTACATCACCAAATAATAACATCAATGGGAGAGTCCTAAGCACAAAGCACTAGGGCCATTTCTGTTTCGAACATCAACTACCGCTGAAGCCTACCGCAAAGCTTCTTGGGCACACCAGCATATGCTTACTAGACTGGGTGGGTAGAAAAATGTGTTATGATAGTAAAATAGTTTCAATGGACACAATGATCAGAATTCAAAAGGATTTGGGAAGAGTAGGAGTGGTTTGGAAGTTTTAGGCCCTGATCGGGATGACAGAGCTAGTCAAAATGCAATCTTTACAAATAGGGGTTGAATCCTCCCAATTTCTTTAATTAGGGAGTGATATGGCTAATATGATGTGTTATTGACATCCTAAAGCTTACAGAAAGTAAATCTGACATTTAGAACAAATTTGATAGTCATTTTAGTGAAACTAGTCATTAAACAATGCTCAATGAGCTAGTCTTCTATTTTGAATTAAGTAATGACTTTATTTAAATGTAAAAATATGTTTTGAAAGATTAGAGTGCTCTGATATAATTTAATTAGAAGCATCAGGTCAAAATGTTACTCACTGAACTGAGTTTTCATTCATTTAATAGCTCCTCCTTAATACAATGAATTATAGGCTAGGAAACCCCCTCGTAGAGCCATAAAATGACTGGAAGAAGAGAAGTAATGACCCAATCTCTATTCTGAAGGTGTAATATGATATTCAACAGGTCTAAAATAGAGGATATGGCTGAAAAATGATTCTCTGGAAGAGTATGGAGAGCTATCCACAGATCTTCTCTTCCTTATGGGAAAAACACCTCCAAATCTAGATGTGTTGTGAGAATGAAGGAGAAGAAGAGAATGGATCAGTTCTGAGAATGATTTCTGATACTGGACATCACTGTTGGCTGAACATAAGGATTAACCAAACCTCCATCATTTCTTAGGTGCATTCAATGGAGCATTCATCTTCATCCTGAGAAACTTCACAAAAACTAGCTAGAATTTCACTGAATGAGAGATCTTCTCTTGGAACTGACTGTATGACTTCATTGCTGAACTAATCTGAATGTTATTGGCTGTAGAATCATGTTCTGGACCTGCATAACACTCATAAGAAACTCACATTTCCTTGGGGCACATCTCCCAAGAAAACTTGTTGAGGCACATCACTCAACTAGAGAGGCTCAGAGCTCTCAAACCAAAATTGCAAATGACAAAAGTTCTTGAATGAAGTTGGAAACCTTCTTAAATAGATTTCTTGTTGACCTGTTGAGCAAGTTACTTAGCTTGGTGACCTATGAGAATAGGTCACCCATGAGTGGACATACTTTCCTTGCTTTTCTTTGGCTTTCCTTCTTTTTTCCTCTTTTTCTAACTTTCCTTCTTTTATGAACTTTCCTGCTTTTCATACTTTATTGCTTTCTGAAACAATCTCTTGTCTAAATCTCTAAGGTGAATTGTAAATTCTTTTTATGTTCTGGTAGCATCCTTGAGGTTGAGCTACCAAAAATAGGTCTATATGCAATGCTCATAACCTTATTTGTAAAGTCTGAGAAATTATGGTTATCATCTCTTCTAAGGACCAGATCAGCCCATTCATACATTGGAATTTGTGTTCCCTTTTTCATCAGTAGTCCTCAAACCCCGATGCTTAAAGCTCTCAAAATTTTGGTAGAAAAACATAAAGAAAAAGTAAGTTGGATTTATTTGAAATATTCAATGGTAGGGAATTCCTCGAATTTCTCATGGATTAATGATGCCAGGTGAGCGCAAAGGTAAAAATGGGGGGGATTCCTACTAGCTTATGTGGTTAGCTTAAGTAGAATCCCTAGGGTCACTTCATCTATAGACTTATCATCTTCTGGACCCATAATTGTACATATCATACAAATGGCCTTCCAAGAACTTTCAGAAAAGACAGTGGTTGCATAAGGAGGCGAGGTGGTAGGTATAGCCATACCCATCTCTAACTGCTTGGATAGAAACTAGTGATTCTCATAGAGCCCAAGACTGTGAAATGCAGTCGCTAGGGATTTCTAATTAAAAGGATGAGGGGCTAAGCATTTTTGGATGCAAAACATATGTATTAGTGCATCTGGCGTGATGTAATGTAGGTTTTTTGACATATAAGATGAAAGGATTTCCCACTTGGTAGGGGAATAATGATTTGAGCACCATGTTACAAAATCAGGGAATACCAAAGATCCTAGGCAAGCAGTCTGGAAATTTTTTGAATTCCATAGGTTAAGGTTGTCGTGGTCAACAAAGGATAGTTTTTTAGATTCCTAATGGTTTTGTTTAGATCTAAATAGGTGAAAATAGTGTCAAAAATATTTTCTTCATGGTCATAAACATGTTCTTCGCCTGATGTTACAACGTAATTTTCCACCGTGTGAGCATTAGCACTCGTTGGCTTGCTGGACCCATTTTACTGACTCAGATCCACTTTATATCCTTCAGTTACACTATTTCCCTATTTTTCTTCTTGTATGCTAGCTGTTCCACTTTAGCCAGCGTACCCGCGAGTTGCACCACTATAGCTCGTGGGTGACAAGTAAAATGGTAAAAATCACTAGTAAATTACTTTTTACTCCCAAAAAGCGGTCTTAGGGTGACCATTGGCCCTCCATTTTCCCTTAGTCTCCTTGATATGTCCTTTCACTTACTTTTGGAAGGCCATATATTGAACTCTTATGGCATATGGAAGGGAGGAGAAGAGAGAGCAAGATAACTCTAGTGGATTTTTGTTGTATCTTGAGTCTACACTCATTGATCCTTGTAGTTGTGAACCCCTTATGTTCACCTTCCAAACTCCTTTCATAGTTTGAGTTTGCCATTCCATGGAGGATTGAAGTGGTGGAGGCACAAGTGGAGAGACCCAGTTCTTGGTTCAGATTGGTTGCCAACAAGAGTCGTATCACATTGTACTTCTTGTTATTCATTAATAGAAATACTCATATTCTCATCCATTAATGTTGTGAATGTTGTTTATATTACATTGGGCTACATTTACTTATGATATCATGGACCATTGCTATTGATGATGCTAATGTATTTCATATATCATATGCACTTGTCGTAAATTGGGTGTCAAGGCTAATTTGCAGGTTCAAGGGCACGGATTGAAAGCTTCAACGGGGATCTACATCGAACGTCCAGATTGAGGTTGGTTATATTCTCCATTATCTTAGCATTGTCATTTGTATAGCAAGATATTGAGAATTGAGTTAATTTCCGGTAGTCAGCTATCTGTTGTGGTCTACCCGAAGCCATAGGAAGTTTTCTCCGTAATAGAAATGGTGACTCCACTGGGGAAAGCATCCATTTCTGGGGATTTTTAGGCATTAGTCCTTATTTAGAGTTGTTGTTTGTCAAAGCTCTGTGTCACTGATTGGCCGTTGAGATACACTATAGAAAACTGGATTTTTCTGGGCTGTTGGACTCTTCTTTGGTTCATTTTTCCTTCCCTATACACAGGTGAGCCTAGTTATGCCCGCATCTACCTGCTTCTGTTTACACTACTGCTCGCGTCTACTAGTTGGTTTTACTAGTACAGTCACGTACAACTCCGGATTTGGTTGTTTTATGACCCTTGGTTGTTGCTGGGTTGGCTTTGAATGATCGTGAGTCTTTATTGGCCTAATTCTTGACTGTTCCATGCCTTGTTTGTGACCAGAACTCCTCTTTTCTCTTGGTTTTGAGCCTTGTTGGTTTTTACCCATCTTTGAATTTTCTAGTTCATTCCATTGGTTGAGTCTTACTATTTGGGATTTGTTGGGTTGTCTTAGTGATCTCCTTTGCATTTCTGTAACTAAATAGTAGGATTTTGCTTGCATTTTTCATTTTCATTATATTGAAAAATACAAAAACATAGTTTTGCATTTTCCTTTTGCTTATAAGTGAAAATACAAAAAAAAAAAATTACTTTTATGTACTACATTTTTGCATTTGAGTGCTTGTGCTTTCATTTAGGATCTACTTGAGCATTGAAAATATAAAAGAGTTTCATTTTTATTTCGAAACCATTGGATTGATTTTCATTCTAGTGGCATTGTTTTTATAGGATAGATGAGTCTAGAGTTTGATGATTTTTCATACTATTGAGTCATATACATCATTAGTTTCACGACCATATCCTTTGAGTAATCACAGCCACCTAAAATCAATGCTTAATCTTAAAATTGATTAGAATGATTTTTATTTATAGGGTGCACCAACTAGCATAGGTTTAGAGTCTTGGAATAGATCATTGTGAGTTAACAATCCAATACTAATAGACGAAACATTATGTGTCTGACCAGGTAGTGGTGAAATCCATTATATACATCAGAGTTCTCAGGAAGCTCTACTCAGACCAGAGTTAAGCACAAGGTCACAGGAGGTTCGTTGTGGAGATAGCCCTCCAATACCAGCTGAATGTGGGAGATATTTCCAGGATTTGTTCATATCTGGGGACTCTTGGGGGATTTGACCCTCTTGAGTTTCTGGCTCAGCTACCCTTCCCATACGATGGATCACACCTGTGACTGTCCCCCTGAGCATTGGTTATATTTTGGTGACCTTAGTTTCCTTACCGAGGTATCGCTGAGGGTATTCGTAGTGGTTATACTCTGAGTGTCCTCAGTCAGATAGGGGTCGGGTAGCACAGTTGTGTTTGTGCAGGGATTTGACCCTATGCACGTAGTGATGTCTGGGGGTTGTTATAACTGATTATGTTACCTCTGGCTATAGTTTGGGAGTCTCAAGCCTCTCCTAGGTGAGACATACCAGCTGTAGTGTCGAGAGATCACTTAGGCACTCTATTTGTGTGCTCTTGGTTGTAGTTTATCTAGGTGTGTGCTCTTGATTTTTTGTTTTTGATCGATAGTTTGGCCATTAGGGGATGCTCTGATTTTATAGAATCTCTGGAGATATCGTGGCATGGAGTCCTTCTCTCTGTCGATCTCGTTGGTTGGATGGTTTACCAGCCATCAAGCTTTCACGCCATGTTTCTAGGGGATGCCGGAAGGCCCCCTCCAAGTCTGTGGATTCTTATGAGATGTACATCGCCAATGTCATGACTGCATATTCTGGCATGGGAGGAATCCCTACAACTCCATCGGGTAGAGTCGAACACACTTCAAAAACCCCTACTCCTCGAGAGGCGTGGGGGGCTGATCCACCTCAAACCCAACCTGGTTTGTTTGGTCTGGATGCAGCCGAGACCCAACCTATCTTGTTTGGTCTAGATCCACCTGAGGACAACCCGTTTGATCCTTCGTTTCCACATAATTATTTATACGGGATGCAAGAGTTACATGATGAGACAGATCCTATGACCAACACTACTCCGTTCTCTTTTTGTATGCCTGATTACAACATAGTTGATCCTTCTACTAGGCTTGGTAGTCATGCTGGCACTAGTCATGGTGTTAGCAACACTAAACCCACTGGGGGAAATACCATCGCTAGGGGCACCACATTTTCCACTCACACACATAGTATGGGGACCAGTCAAATCCCTCCTAACAATGCAAATGTTGGAGGAAGGCTGCCTCTTAGGACTACCCATCTTAATAGGAACACAGTTCACAATATGACTCACCATCCATAGTACAATACACATGCCTCTGCCTGTCAACCAAGGACCACGTTTGTTAATGTTAACAATCCTCCCAATCACAGGGGTGGACACATACCATATACTTTTACGTCCGCTACCGCTACTAGTAATGCTAATGTAGGAGGTGGGAATATACCTTTTACTCATGGTCACAACGCCACCATTCCTGCTACTAGTAATGCTTACATAGGGGGTGGGAACATACCTTATAACCAGGGTCATTACAACACGGTTCCCACTACAAGTAACATGTATATGCCCCATAATTATGGTGAAAACCCTTACTACAACACAGTCGGTTCTAGTCATCATTATAACGCACCTCAATATGGTGCTCAAAATGCATATATACCTGCTTACTCTCACACGGGTCAGGTTGGAGGAGGTTATCAACCTTATAACCATGGTCATGCTTATGGTCAGTCAGGTATGTATAATCAGAATTTTAATGGTCATGGTCAAGCTTATGGTCCATCTTATCCTTCGGGTCCTTATAATCAACCTTTTATGGGAGCTTATAATCAAGCTTTCCAACTGCAGCTCCCTTTCCTTGCATGATTGAATTTTCCGGATCTTTCGAAGCTCACAAATGATCCGGTTTGTCACGATCCCAATTGGCCTCCGGTCCCTACTAATATCCCTTCGGACATTCCTATGTTTGATGGGAAGAGTGGTGAGGATTCGGGTGACCATGTCACAACCTTTCACCTTTGGTGCTCATCCAACTCGTTGAATCACGATTCCGTTCGATTGCGACTATTTCAACGTACCCTCATGGGGGAAGCTAGGAAGTGGTATGTTGAGTTTCCTGGTGGCACTTATATGGGTTTAAATGAGATCGCTTTGGTTTTCTTGGATCATTTCCAATTACTGGTTCGTTACAATATGGGTACTAGACTTTTGTCTACCTTCCGTCAAAATAAGGCCACACATATTTCTGACCACATTCAAGAGTGGCATCGACGGAAGAGGTTACTCAAAGCCAACATTCCTTCATAGTTTTTGTTGGAATGGTTTCTCAAGTATTTACTTCCATATATTGCTAAGGATGTTTCGATGTCTGGCATTGTGACTGAGGAACAAGCCATCTTAAAGGTCTAGTAGATAGATTTACTATACTCTCAGTCTGGCATTTTATATGACATTATTCCTGACGCACCGTGAACATGACATGAGCCCAAGTCAGTTCTTGGACCACATGCCGATGGCATCGTGGGATCCGCAAGCACTCCTCCTGTAGATTTGGTTGCTAATAAAATGCAAAATTTGTCGCTTAACTAGTATACTCCTGGATAGGTTCACACCTTGTCCACTTCCACCCTATCGTCTGATGTACATGTTGTGCAATTGATGAACCCATCAGGTAACCAGCAGCCTGGTGGTAAGAAGAAGGGGATAAACAACCATAAGGGTGGAAACAATGGGAACAATAATAGTAATCGCAATACCCCTCGTAAGGATAATTCCAACCCTCCTCGGGAAGGCGGAAATGCTGGAGAGGACCGTAAACCTAGGCGTAAAGTGAAATTCCCTTGCAATCTTTGTGGGGAAGATCATCTTAGTCACTTATGTCCTCGTATTGAAGAAGCATCGAAGCATCTAGCATAGAGCCCAACTATGTTAAAAGTGATGAGTTGTTCATATGACTCTTTTTGTTCCCTTATTCTACCTTGTTTATGACTCTTTTTTACATAATCATGTATTACCACCAGCTCTCTTGCTTACATTCACATTTTGGCCTTGGTAAGGATTGATCTTGTCCTCTTTGTTATTTTTCAATTGCTTATGGTTGGATAGATTTATGTTTCCATTATTTCCTACTAAAGAAGTGGTGTTTCAGGTTTAGTATCGTTTTACGTACAGGTTGTAGAATGAAGGATTATGGAAGTAGGATGATATGCATTTTAGTCTAGAGCTATTACACAAATGTATCAAATTGATGTATTTCTCTACATCATTGTGGTTACCTACCCAACGTTTAGATGATGATGCAGTTGATCCAAGGATTGGAGATTTTGTACTTAATTTAGTATTTTGAGTCTATAATGACTCATAGTTGACCACTCCGATATCTCTGGGATCATCTCCACTTTCCACCATGCAGACTCCTAAAATATCTCTTTGAAGATATGTAGATAAGACCTATTTGGAAACCTATTGTAACTATATGATTTCTCATATTTCTCTGATAAGCATTGATGTATAAAAGACATTGGGACTCTTCAGAAGGGTAGCCACAATTTTCATAAGACCTATTGCACACTGTATCAAACTTTTATATAAGGAATTTCTAGTTTACCTTATTCGAATGTGCTGATCAATTTTGTGTGATTGAGTGGCTGTTCAGCCCCTATTGCCAGAGGCAGGGCCCCCTTCTGTAATAGGTGTTGTTATAAGTAGGATTTATTTCCTTTATGCATGTGTGTCCAGGTTAATAAATTTAATTATTGATGCAGTGTTGATTGATTTAATTATTTAATATTCAAAATTGGTGTGTTGAGCGTAGCTGAGTGTGAATTCCTTAATTAGTGATATGATTGGATTGCATTTTCATTTCTATTACAAAGGGATAGATGAATGATGAATGTTGAATTAGAATTACTCCTACGGTGAATGGATGCATTAAGTTATTATCGAAATTTTGTTGTTAAAGTGTAAGGGTAGAGGTAGATTGTAGAATTTAATTAGTCTATTCATTTCAGCTGTGGTTTATCGAATTGTTTCCCTAGGAATTTATCAGTTTATTAAATTACATTTAGAAATCAATTTATTTCTGTAGTATGACAGAGTTTTGTTAATTGTTGATTACTTTCCGTAGCATAGCAGAACGTTATATCATAGCAGAACATTTCTTTCTGTCGATAGTTAAGTGCTTGGATTTGATTGCAAGATTCTGTTTGTAATTGAAAATTTCTTAGGAGTCTATTCACCAAAAGATTGCATCCTAATTTCAATTTAGTAATTCCTTGATTTCCTCTGTGTTAAGATCATCCAAGTCCTAGTGTCAGGAATATATTTTGCTTGGTAGCTCATAAGCCTTTGTGGCCTTGGGTTGATAATTTATGAACAACTTTCTATTTCGATTTAATTAAAAAGGAATAAAAGAGCTCGTCATTTTGGCATCATTGTCGGGGAGCTGCCAAGGACAGTGTAGCTTCGATTGATTATTTTTTTCTAGTTACGATTTCTCTCTTTTTCTTTGAGTGGATTGTGTGTGACATATATTTTTTTTGGAAAATAGTTTGGTGTGATTTCAGAGGAGGGATGAGTAAGATGCATAGACATATTCATTTGAATATTTCCCGTCGCAAGTCCCTGTGATCCTGGAACATGCAAAGTATTCATGCGTAGAGTAAGAGATAGTACAAGTAGACTGGTATATGCATATGATACCCCCCCACGTACTAACCGTGCAGGAAGCGCAATAAGAGGAGGACGTGTCCAAGGTCACCTTCTATCAGCAGTTCTAAGTAAGAGACTGAAAGGCATGATCATGCTACCATGCACATGGACAGAATGGTCTTACCAACGCATGCTAATGAGAATCTGTCAGTGACAGAATTCGTTCAAGAAAAAGAGTTTGTTCAAAAAGAAGGGTTTCCTGAACAACTTAGTGTTAACAATCAAGAAGGTGAGGAACATCTGTTTGTTGAATCCCCATTGTTAGCTAGATCAGCTACATTTGAATATTTTATAGTAAATATGGATGGCGACGGAGAACATATTCCTCGTGGGTAGGAAACAAATAGAGGAAATACAAATTGAGAATCAAGTACTAGAACGGTCACTTTTGAATTTCCAATCCGAATTTCTGGATCTACACTTACAAACCAAATGAAGAATATTCCACATTCAGCATTGCCAAATTTTCTTGGTATGGCAAGTGAAGACCCAAATACGTTCCTATTCGAATTAGATGTCCTTTGCAGAAGCTATGATTACGTTATAGATCACCAGAAGCTCAAACTTTTCCCAGCTACATTGAAAAGCCAGGCTCTGAGGTGGTTCATGGGGCTAGGAGGGGACATTATAACGACTTGGGATCAAATGAAGAAAGTGTTCCTAGATCAATATCAAGAATATTGCAAGGAAAAGGATCGAAAGGAAGCAATTTTTAAAATGACCCAGCAGGAGGACGAGAACCTAGAAGACTATGTGGGGAGATTTCAATATAATTTGCAAAGATCGAGACAGAATGGGTTAAATGATGATACACTAAAAATTCCGCTCCTACAAGGGATCGTAGATGATTACATTGATCTGCTTAATTTGATGGGTGCAGGGGATGTATCCCTACTAAAATATGTGTAAATTTGCGACCTATGAAGAAGGTATTCGAGGAATTCCTCCAGATCGAGAAGAGGAATTACAGACACAGTAAACAGGACCACCAAGACCTCAAGAGAAGGAGTTTCAAGGATGGATATTGGAAACCTCTTGGAGGGTTTCAAGACTGACATACTCAGCTCCCTGAGTTCTCAGTTAGATGCACTTCAAGCAAAGAAAAGGCAAGAGGAGGAAGATGGAGCTTTGGCTAATTTTGTCCTAAATGTAGAAAGAGACACCCTCTCAAGAACTTCCCATTAGGCAGAGTGGAAAACTTCCTTCTATGTGATCTGGAGCACCCTATGAAAGAATGCCCTTCACTTCCAGGACTCAAGGCTATATATGAATAAGCAGGGACGAATGCAGAACCGGTTTGTTTTATATCTCAAAAACGTCCATGGAAACCCCGACCTTTAGGTACAGTACTAGATCCCATGCAATCATTTAATCCTTATTGGAATAATGCTCAATTACATCAGTCGCAAGTTCCACAAGCTCCACAAGTCCAACAAAACTCTCAGCCTTGGTACCCACCCTTGCCTCAACAAACTTGGGCACCTTCCTACTCCCAAAATAACCCTTGGCAATCAAACTAGAGGAATTCAAATTTTGGGAATCAACAACAAATTCAACATCTAGCCCCTTAGAATCCTCAATTCCCATTTGCACCAGTACAACCATTAATGCAACCTCTTCTACAACCTCAGTTAACCTTGCCATTGAACAATCCACCTCCAAAACCACTCCTTCCTGCACAAACCGCTCTTAACCCTAATAATAAGGTTGGACAACCTGTAATGGCTGCTGAAATACTCAATTACCTAGCCTATTCCATCTCCACGGTGGACTACCATGATATTCAATTACGATCTGGTAGACAAATTAATAAAACCACCCCTCCTATAATTACAGAGGAGGAAGAGGAAGAGACACCAGAAATCTTACCAGTCCAATCCGAAGAGATACCAGAGATACCAGTGCAATCTGAAGATAATCTCCCACCCACGAAACCACCACAAACAAAGCAAAAGAAACCTCCACCATATCTTGAGTGCTTAACCATAGATAAATTTATGCCTCAGTCAGAATTTGATCTTCTTGGAGAATTACAAAATGTCTGCATAACAATTCCACTATTTCAATCTATCAAAGACATTCCCATTTACTCCAAAGCTGTCAGAGAGTTATGTTTGAAAAAACAAGGCAGAAAGAGAAAATACCCCCCAACAGTCCATGTGATAGGAGATTTGGCTGATTTAATGATGGGTAACACTCTTACTACTAAGTACTCTGACCCGGGTAGTCCCGTTTTCAGAGTGCAAATCAATGGCATTTCTCTCTCTAATACACTGATAGATCTGGAAGTAGCTATTAATGTCATGACTAAACAAACAATGGATAGATTAGGCATTACAAACCTCCGACAAAATTCTACTATTTTACAGTTGGCTGACCAATCTCCTGTAAAACCAGAGGGAATTATAGAAGATCTTATTATTTTAGTTGACTCATGGGAATACCCAGTGGATTTTATGTTTCTAAAGATGAAATCAAACTTGGGAGGCTATCCCTTAATTTTGGGGGTGACCATGGTTGGCCACATCAGATGCTTATATTGGCTACCGGTTAGGAAACATGCGCATATCTCATGGTAATGTTGTTAACGAACTCACTTTGTATCCTCCTGTGAAGCCAATAATATAACCAGAACTCCCTTTGTGGCCATATAAAGAGGAAACTGAGCAAGCAGATGAAACCCTACAGCTGTGCATGATTGAACAATCACTGGCAGCAAAACCATTAACTGAGGATGATCTGCTCAGTCAATTCATTTCTTCTAGTCCTTCGGGATATTTTGTAGAGTTGTTTCATTCAGTTTGCACTACCCAAAAAATTGACACCATTCCAAGTTCATCCATAGCATCTAATAGTACCACTACGCCCAATGGTGAGTCTACAATTACAGACGTGGAAATTGAACCTGGCAAGCTCCTGAAGATTAGCTCTACATTGTCGAAGCAGGAAACAGACCAGCTTACCTCAGTATTAAGGAAACACAAGTCTACATATGCCTAGAATTATAGTGATATGAAAGGTTTGCACCTCGACCAGTGCACAAACCATATAAATACTAAGGATGATTCCAGACCCATCAGGCAACCCCAACGCAGGATGAATCCGGCACTTAGAGAGGTGGTCAAAGAAGAACTTCAGAAGTTGCTGGCTGCAAATTTTATTTATCCCATTTCCGATCGCAAGTGGGTGTCTCCACTCATCATAGTCCCTAAGAAGAACGAGAAGTGGCATATTTGTGTTGATTACAGGGAATTAAACAAAGCTACGCATAAGGACCATTTTTTCATTACCCTTCATCGATCAAGTGTTGGAAACACTAGCAGGAAGGAAGTATTTCTCTTTTTTGGATGGCTTTAGTGGGTATAACCAGATCAGGATAGCACTGGAAGATCAAGAGAATATGACATTCACATGCCCATGGGGTACCTTCGCATACTGCGTGTTACCTTTCGGATTATGCAACGCCCCTGCCACATTTCAGCGGGTTGTTCTCGGTATCTTTTCTAATCTTGTTCATGACACTATGGAAGTTTTTATGGATGATTTTACCTCCCATGGTGAAGATTTTGCAGCAGCTTTGAATAATCTGGACAAAGTACTTACATGATGCAAGGAAGTGAACCTCTATCTCAGTAGTGAGAAATGCACAATGGTGCTCACTCAAGGTGTTGTTCTGGGTCATCTCATATCTCCCGATGGCATCAAAGTAGACCCTGCAAAAATCGAGGTAATCAGTAATTTATCAGTCCCATGCACACAAAAAGAAGTACACAGTTTTATTGGATATGCAGGTTATTATAGAAGATTTGTTCAAAACTTTTCAAAGATTGCTAGTCCCTTATTTATGCTTATGTCAAAAAATAAACAATTTGAATGGACGAAGGATTGCCAATTAGCCTGGGAAACCTTAAAACAGAAAGTCTCTACAACACCTATCCTACATGGACCAAATTGGTATTTTTCCTTCCTAATTTCTATAGATGCTTCTAATACCACTATAGGAGGAGTCCTAGGCCAGCATGAAGATCAGAAACCCTATGCCATATACTTCATTAGTAAAAATCTGACTGTTGCCGAACTTAATTATACAGTGACTGAAAAAGAATTCTTGGCTATCATTTATGCTATTAATAAATTCTGCCATTACATTACAGGTTACCCAGTAATTGTTCACACCAACCACTTTGCTATCAAATACCTCATGAATAAACCCATCACAAATGGCAGAGTCACTAGGTGGCAGTTGTTGCTATAGGAATTTGACATTTCAATAATGGACAGGCCTGGTAAAACTAATATGGTTGCTGATTTTTTTTCAAGAATAACTATTGATGAAGAATCTCAACCAGTGGATGATGCTTCCCTAGATGAACACTTGTTTGCTATTTCTACTAATGTTCCTTAGTTTGCAGATGTAGCAAATTATTTGGTTGTAGGAAGACTTCCGAGGCATATGACATCAAAAGAAAAGAAAAGGATCCTCCAGCGTAGTAGCAGATTTTAATGGATTAACAACTATTTGTTTTATACAAGACCGGACTTGGTGATCCTTCACTGTGTTCGTGAAGATGAAATCTATCCAATTCTGAGAACCTGTCATGATGGTCCATGTGGAGGACACTTTTCCGATAAATGAACAACCAACAAAATTTTACAATTGGGATATTATTGGCCCACAATATTTAAAGATGCTCAGGAATATGTCTAGAGTTGTGATAGTTTCCAAAGGATGGGGAAACCACTACAGTCCAATGAAATGCCACTTCAGACTCAGCTCGTGGTGGAACCATTTGAGAAGTGGGCATTAGATTTTTTTGGCCCTATCAAACCTCCATCCAGGCAGAAATCATACATCCTAGTATGCACAGATTATGTAACTAAATGGGTGGAGGCAAAGGCACTTCCAAGGGCAATAGAGCAAGAAGTTTCAGACTTTCTATATACAGAGATTGTCACAAGATTTGAAGTTACGAGGGATATTGTTACTGATGGAGGCTCCTAATTCACATCTAAACTTATCAAAGCCCTCACAACAAAGTACCATATTAAGCATAGGGTAACTTCACCATATCACCCTCAGGCCAACAGGCAAGTGGAAGGGACAAACATAATTCTAGAATCTATGCTTACAAAGACGGTTCAATTTCATCAAAGGGACTGGGCTGAGAGGATGCCTGAAGCCTTATGGGTCTATAGAATAACATGGAGAAGTACAACAGGTTTGAGTCCTTATCAATTAGTTTATGGTAAGCAAGTCACCCTACCAATAGAAGTTGATATTAAAACATTAAGAACTACATTTCAATTAGGCATGGATTTATCATAGGCCCAACATACCCGCCTGCAACAGCTTAATGAGCTTGATGAATTGCGACTAGATGCCATAGAATGTACAACCATTGTGCAACAACAATGAACCAGGTGGCATGATAAATTCATCAAAACTAAGTATTTTCAAGAGGGTGACTGGGCTCTTCTCTACGACTCCAAGTTCAAAAAGTTCAAAGGAAAACTTCACACTCGCTGGTTGGGACCATATGAGATCGAAACAATTTTTGATAATGGTACAGTACGACTCAGAACCATTGATGATGAAGGAACGTTTCTTATGGCCAATGGTCACAGACTAAGGCCATATAAGAAACCATTATCCAAAGAAGTGTTCATCCGCAAGATTGCTGCCTACTGGTGTACTAATGATTTCCAGATCACTAGCTCAAACTCTGAAGAAGAATAAAAATAAAAAATAAAAAAAGGACTGTGAAAATCCTTTTGGGACGCAGCCCTTAAAAAAAAAAGGGACTGTGAAAATCCTACTGGGACACAGCCTAAAAAAAAAAAAGGAAAAGAAAACAAGGAAACAAATTTATTTGTGATTCTAATAAGTCTATCTGTTTATTCTTTGTAGGAAATTCTATCATAAATCCCCTTCTTATTCCATCCATCCCATCCTTCCCCTTGATAACAGTCGCCTATGGATGGCCCTTCTCTCTCGTGGGTAACTGCATTTCAAATTGCTTTACACAGTTTTTCCACCATGTCATTACAGAACCTATTTCCGTCTCATTACGGAACATGTTCCGCTCCATTACCGAAACTTTTTCCACTCCATTACAGAACATGTTCTGCACCATTACAGAACCCCTTTCCATTTAATTACGGAACATGTTCCACTCCATTACAGAACCCCTTTCCGCTCCATTACGGAACCTGTTCCGTTCCATTATCGAATCCCTTCCCGCCCCAATATAGAACCCTTATCCATTTCCCATAACTTTCCACAACACCACGAAATAATTTCACATCATGCACCGACTCCTTTTCTGACTTCTCCAACACTTTACCCATCACATTCTCGGCCACCCTCCACGTCACACTTACATGGTGGCATCACTCTTACCTGTATGGGCCCATCATCATTTGACGTCGCTAGAAAATAAAAAGGATCACTCAGCATTGATCTACAACATCATAGATCATGCTCAGAAGCTAACCCGAGTCATATCAAATTCCATTTGACAGGACTCATTACTAGGACATCATCGTAGTTTTTCAGCCACAAAGGAGAATGATCGTAGGCTATAGCTCCTTACAACCATCAGTGTAAGAAGTGGAGAACATTCTACTCTTCTTCTCATCATTGCAACCAACCATCAATTGAACTCCATGCATCTCTTCTCAGGTACGGCAAGTACCTAACCATCCTTCATTCACTTTTGATAGGTACAAAAGGACAGATCATGATTTATCATGCCAATTAGTGCCACATAGGGTCGTGTGCCGAGTTGGTTAGGGGGGGCGGGATTGGGTTTTCTCTAAAATTCCATCAAACCAACTAATTTCCTGATAATAATTCCTCCACCTACGAGCTCTCAGCGAGATCAATATTGATAGCCCCCAGTCGTATAACCCAAGTCCATCTTTTCTTCAGAAGCATTTGGGGATAAATAAGGAACGAAATGAGATGAAGGGAGCAATCTGTAGTGAACTTGAAACCATGGATATGGTCAATGGAAACAACAAAGTAAAAACAATTTTTCAATAGGCAGGATGGTTGGATTATTTAGACAAAATGAAGAAGGGAGATGTCATGGTCGCAATGGAATTTGCGCTCACCTATGACAGTGAAGTTGCAGAAGTACGAGGACTGAAAATTCCTATGGATGAGTTGAACATTGCAAGGGTCTCTGGATTACCACAGATAGGTGAAAAATGGTTCGAGAGACGTGTGTCAATAAAGCGTCTTATCGACGCATTTTTGAAACCTGGTGAATGGCTGCAAGGAACAGAAAAGGGGACAAAAAGAGCTTCATTAGTAGTTCCATGGGGCGAGGTGGCACTCTATGTATGCAAATTCATCACATGTGAAGGTCGGTTCAGTCTAATTTTTGCTTATGATTTTAAAATTTTGAACCACTTAAGGCACCAGAAATACATCAACATGCCATATTTTCTGTGGAAATCCTTAGAATTAATGAGCAAAATGGTTAAGGGCAGTAATAATCCAGATACAAGTCTCGCATATTATGGGTTGATTAGATTATTGGTGGAGGACGCCCTATAGAAACAGAACCAAACATGGGAATCATTCGTGGGCATACCCTCGGAAACCAGGTAGACAAGGAAGAAGAAGAGGAAAACATTGGAAATTACCCCAGAAACCCAAAGGGAGGAACCAGTTCATGCGGTTCCAATGAGAAGCCTTCAAGCTGAAACCCCAACTTGTTCGATAGAAGAACCCCATACCCGAACAAGATCAAGGGCATGGGGAGAGCGACAAGACCAGAAAAAATTGCTTGGCCAGAACAAGGAATTGGAGGAAGAACAGGAAGTATTCATCATGTCAGAAAGCACCAGTAAAACACAAGAGAAACAATTTGGATCACAGAATGTAGAAGAACAGCAGAAGAAAGAAAAATGATGGACGGCTTTGTTCAAAGGGATGCGAGGTAGTAGGATAAGGAGATTTCAATATTTCCTATTATGCAAGTACCGTAGAGCATATGGTAAGTTAAAGAAAGATTACCAGGACTTGAAAAGTTCTTATCAGAAGAAAACAAAACAAGTGGTGATCCTACAAGGGAAAATTCAGAGGATGGAGAGATATAAGATGGATACCCTATTGGAGGCCGTAGCATGGGAAGACGAACAAAGGGAGGAATACAGAGAGACACTCAGCGATGGAGGAACATAGGATAGCATGCAAGCAAAAAGTATGGAACCTAAAGAGGGTTTTGAAGTAGAAGGACCAGAAGGTTCTGAAGCGAAAGCACTAAAAGGTTTTGAAGCAGAAGGACTAGAGGGTCAAGAGTTGCATGAAGAGAACCATTCCGATGAAGTTCAAATAAAATACCTGTAAGAAAGGATAGCTCAGCTACAGGTGATAGCAGGAGACCTAGAAGAACAACTAAAATTGGCCAGCAATCAGAGAAAAGGGAAAGAACAGGAAACAATTATAGAATAGTTGTGGAGACAAGATTATACCATGGCTATGAGAAGGCTTAGTCAAGAAGTGGAGAAATTGAAATTTGAAAAAGAATATATGAACTATCTAGCTCATTCCATGAGGAATCTAAGACCCCCTTCAAATTTGTATTATGTGTTTTTAAAGGAACAACTTATATCTTTCAGACTGTCAATGGTAACTATGGGATATAATGATCATATTGAGACAATAGATCAGCTTGTTGCTTCCTTTTCCAGGGGCAATGACGAAGAGTGGGTCTTTTTGTGTGAATTATATATGTATAACCTAGTTATGACATATTATGAATATTGGGACCCAAACCCTCACGTAGGGGAAGTACAACTGAGGGAATTCATGTCCTTCATGAGAAATCATTTGAGGTGGAACAATGTTGCCACTACTGTAGAAAATATTGAATGGGAAGATACCCTTTGGGTGAGAGGTTCCCCCTCAGTTGAAAAGTTATTCATGACCAGAAACCAAGTTATGCAAGATCAATCATTCGTTACCCTCCTGGAGACTGCTCAATCTAAATTTTTTCATGAATGTAGGAGTTGGATTCCATTTCATAGGTTGGAGGTGATGCTTTGTCTATGAAGGAGGATTAATGCTCTGAGCCTGGACTTGAAAAGGAAAGATCCCTTCTCTGTTAGAATGTTTGAGCGATCCCTAGACAGAATACAAGTCTACCTTGACTGCTTGAGCATAGAGAGAGCCAACTGGATCGGGCTCTGGTTTCACTTCCCTATACTTTGGTGCCCTGTGGTGGATGGAGAAGACAGTGAATTTTTCAAAATTCTTGGTGAACATAAAGGTTTTTAGAGTATAACAGAAGGTAGCCATTCCTCCTATAAGTGGAGTGATGAGTGCCTAAGTAGCTCTCCAAGCACCCTTGTTAGTGGGTCATAGTCTTAGTTTGCATAGGGACATGCAAACCCTTTGGTTGGGGGGAGATGACGAGTTGTGCATATGACCCTTTTTGTTCCCTTATTCTACCTTGTTTATGACTCTTTTTGACATAATCTTGTATTATCACCAGCTCTCTTGCTTACATTTTGCACATTTTGGCCTTGGTAAGGATTGATCTTGTCCTCTTTGTTATTTGTCAATTGGTTATGATTGGATAGAGTTATGTTTCCATTATTGCGTACTAAAGAAGTGGTGTTTCAGGTTCAGTATTGTTTTACCTACAGGTTGGGGAATGAGCTTCCTCCTCCTCCTGGTAACTCTTTGCATATCGGGAAGCCCTCTACTATGCCATGGATACCGAAAGGTGTTCTCAAGAGCTCTACACATAATCCCAATGCTCGAGCTGCCCAGAACTACTCTATTATAGAAGATTTGGGTTAAACTCCGTGTGCCATGTCGGCTCTAGAATTTTTACAAGCATGTCCTTATCAAAGGCATGCCCTTTTGAGTGCTTTAGGAGTTCAGGATGGGGGAAGTCCTAACGTCATCAAGTTTGATACTACTGAAGTTCAACCTCGCTTACCTTACCATGTGGCTTTTCAAATCCATGTGGAGTGTCGTTAGAATTGCGTCAGGAGAACGATGGTTGGCGAAGGCGATTCTGCGTCAGTGATGTCATTATCTTGTTGAAAATATCTTGTATCTCCTCCCTTATCCAAATCTATGGCCATGCTCACTGCATTTGATGGTCGGGCCTTTAAGCCGCATGGGATTCTCCCTTCTCTTGTTGTCCACTTGAGAGGGAAATCCGTGCCTATTGAAGTCGAGGTGGTTGATGTGACCATCGACTACAACCTTCTTCTGGATAGGAATTGGATGTACACTATGAAAGCGGTCACGTCTACTATATTCAAAGTTTTTTGCTTTCCTCACGAAGGAAAGATTGTGACACTTGACCAACTAGATTTTGTTAGTCCTTGTTCCACAGCATCCATGGAATCAGTAGTTCCCCAAGTTAAAGATTATTAGCCGGCAACTGGGAACATGGGTGTCGGTATGTACCCCTCATTGATGGGATCTTATGATTTCCCTTCAACCATTAATTTTATTGGAACCATTTCCAATAATGCGTCTCCTCCATTAAATAATGTACTGTTCCGGACTTAGTATTTTGATGATCCATGGACTTTACCATACACGAGTTCCACATCTGGAGACATTGTGCATATTGGGATGGCTATGCCACTATTTGCTACTAAGATTGCTTATCGGGATATTCAACAAGCCACTGTAGAGCCGGATCTTCCCTCTTCTCGGACAGACGAGGAAGATCCCATTATGCTGCCAGTTTGGGCAGCCAACTCGTCTTGTTCGCACGATTTCCTTAATGGGACTTTACCTTCAGATGAAGCTATCATGGAGGCCATGTGTGGTAGTGAGGGACCTTGGGAGGATATGCATCATTGCTCTTATTTCCTTCCCAACCTCAATCTCGCTGAGCAAGAATTTTCTAGGATGACTCTTGCCGAGATGGTTGGTCAGTCTGTAGCTCTTTTGGGTTCACATGAGATTTATGCAGAGGAGAACATGGCTAATATTTCCCCAACTATATCGATCAACATCTCTCGCACTCTTGGAAAGATTGAGAATGTTTACGTCGGTGATGATGTCTCTTCTGAGGAGGTTGCCATTTACACCGAGTTGTTTACAGAACTTCGGGAAGCTTTCGCCTGGTCATATGAGGAGATGCCAGGAATAGACCCAAGTATTGTTGAACACGATATTAGAACATATCCTCATGCTAAACCGGTTCGACAACGTCTTCGCGCTGTTAACCCTAGGAAGGCAGGCTCTATCAAGGGAGAGGTGGAGAAATTGCTTAAGGCTAGTTTCATCTACCCAATTCCCCTTATAGAATGGGTGTCAAGCCCCGTTCCTGTGGATAAGAAGCAGGGAACTATCCGTGTATGTACTGATTTTAGAGACTTGAACCGTGCATGTCCGAAAGACAATTTCCCCACTCCATTCATTGATCAGATCTTGGATGCGTGTGTGGGAAGTGAGATTTTTTCATTGATGGATGACTTTCCGGGGTATAACCAGATTCATATCAAACCCATGGACCAACATATGACTGCTTTCATTTGTCCTTGGGGTACATTTGTGTACCGGAAAATTACCTCAGCCTTAAAAATGCTAGAGCTACGTTTCAGCGTGACATGACCTATGCCTTTCACGACCTTAAACGTATAATGGAGGTTTTCTTGGATGATCTTGTTGGCCATTCTCACAAGAGAGAGGACCACCCCCAACACCTCTGTTTGATTCTCGAATGATGTATACACTACAAGATTCGATTGAATCCCAATAAATTCATCTTTGTTGTACGGATAGGTCGCCTTCTAGGATTCATAGTTTCAAAAGAGGGTATTATAATTGATCCTCTTAAAGTTGAGGCAATACCTCGGTTGCCTCCTCCACGTAACTTGTTTCAACTTCAGAGCCTCCAGGGGAGAGCTACTTTTCTACGTCGCTTTGTAGTAAATTATGTTATTCTTACCAAAGGTTTCGCGCGCTTGTTGAAGAAAGACACACCGTTTATTTGGGACGAGAAATCCCAGCAATCTTCCGATGCCCTTAAGAAAGCTTTGGTATCAACCCCTGTGCTAAGTCCACCCGACTTTGCACGAGATTTTATACTTTATGTGGCTACGTCTCAAGAGACGATTGGCCTAGTCTTAGTTCAGGTTGATGATGTGCTCGTTGAGCATATGATCTATTACCTTAGTCTAAATCTAGTAGACGTTGAACTGAGATATACTCACATGGAAAAGTTGGCACTTGCGACTGTTCATGCAGTCCAATGGTTACAATACTATATTATTGTTGGGCTCCGGAATTGTCTTTTACAATGATTTTATTTATATTAATTTCTCGGCCAATTAACTGTAATTTGATACAACTATTCTTAAAAATGGCTATCTTTTATTGTATTTCATCAATTAAAGCACTTAAACGTAAATGAAGCATAATATGTCATTTTTAATGTATTAAATGCAATATTGTCCAAACGATAAGCATTTCGGTACTCCATCCGACCCTTCATCCAGCCCTGACTTCTGCAAGATCATCTATAAGCATGTTTTGCATTGGTTTATTTGTTTGCCTTACCCTTTTTGACAAACAAATTTACCTTTGTCTCTTTCTAGTCCGTATATCTACACGTGCAAATTATAAACTTGGCTTGATGATGAGCTTTAAACATTGTTTTAAATTTTAGAAAATAAACAAATAAAAATATTAAATGTTGAAAGGATTATTATTATTTTTGAAATAACAATCCTCTTTAAAAGAATTTGTTTAAGATTTAAAATGAAATTATTTAAAATAATAACATAAAACTCATTAAAAATGTATTATGATATAGTGGCAATTTATTAATCATTTGAAGGTTACATGGGAAATCCACTCACTTACCCTTTTAATTCGCCACTCTAAAACCAATGAAATATTACGTTGGCCGCAATGCAAATTATTTAATATCTTAAAATCCCACTCATGTATCCATTTGGTATGCCATTTCAAACCTAAAACTAATGAAATATTACGTGGACTATAGCATAACAAATAAATTTATTACACTCCATGTTATCCAATAATTTGTTTTGGGCTTAATTAAATACAAGGATTTTGTTTTAGGTTATAAACTAACACGTATGTGCTTGATTAATATAACGCAGAAAAGTATTAATACATAACTAAAGGATTGTTTATTTTGTTATGCAGTTAGCGGGATTTATGGATCAAATCATCATGCACAGGATCAAATATTGCGGATCAAATCACACATAGGTTTTAAACTATGGATCATGGGGAGGCATTAAGGAACCCAGCTATAGTGTGAAGCCAACACACCAACCAGCAATCAATTCAACAACCCAACATCAATTCTCAGCTAGTTACAGTTGCAAATTACATTCCCGTCATCAGTTTAGGAGGTATATTTTGGGAGAAAATTGTGAGAAAACCGTAATGAATATGGAGAAACGCTTTAAAACCCAATTCCCAAATGGGATGATTTAAACTAATCACGAATAGCTTTTTGAATTACTTAACAAATAGGGAGAAAAATGTGGCCGAACAGACGTGAATTTTCTAGAATTAGGGTTTGGTCGGTTTTCTCAATTTAATAATTTGTTGAATGGAAAAAAGCTTCGGGATTTGATTTTATCCGTGAGATCATTGTTTTCCTGTATAAATAGAGATGCATAGGGCCGAGAATGACAATGATTAGAGAGTGAAGATCTGATTGCTGATCATTTTGTAGTTCAGTCTCTTTTTCTTTAATGAAGAATTGGTTCTGGAAACTAGATCGTGTACATAATTTTATGTAGCTGTGTTGTGTGAATCTCCAGGGACTAGCCATCTTCTCGATCGTATTTTTCTTCCCTTTGAAATTTTTCTTTAGCTTTCACTTTAGTAAATTTAGAATTTGATTTAACTATTTTTGTCTTGTGCAGGGGATTTAGTTTCAATGCTCTTAGTTCATTTCATTACATTAATGCTGCTTGTAGAATATTTTCTTACATGTAGACTTGGTTCTTGATTTTAAACTTCAGATTTAATATGATGTGCTTTGCATGCCAGAATCGACTTCTATTAAATGCATTTTGAACAAGTTGGAATGGTATATAGTTGACAGGAATAAAACATGACTAAATTATTAAATTTGTTTTAAACCCTCTCGAAAATTCTTGGAAATAATTGCATCAATGATGTAATAATTCAACACTGGAGTCCATTTGTATAAAAGCTCATACTTTGAATTCATTTATATAAGATTCCATCCACCATAATTTGATCACAGTTTGAATATATTTAGTTTGAATATATTTATAGAGACTGAATTTTGAATGAGGATTATAATTAAATTGAAGTTTGAATTAACATTTGTGATAATAGAATAGGAATTTTATTATAGAATCTAAAGTTTATGTTTTAGGACTCAAAATTTATGTAATCTGATATGTTTTAGCTTATTTGTTTTACTTTTGTGTAATTTATATTAGTTTGTTTTTTTTTATGATAATTTCTTTGCTTTGTAATTTATACTAGTTTGTTAGGTAGTTTGTTTAATTTGTAATTTATATTAATTCATTTGTAATGCTCAATTTGTAGTATTTTAATTTATAGTTTAGATTCTGTTTGTGATTTGCAATAGGCATTTTATTCTAAACAAGTTAATTTCGAGTCTTGTGGATTGTAGTTTGCTTTTGTTTGCAATTCCATTTTTATATTTAATTATCTAAACGTAGGTCTGTATGTAGGTTAGAATGCACATCTGAATGCAGGACACATAAAATTATTTCAGAAGTGTTATTTTTATGTGGATTGAATCCCCCACTCTTTACAAAGTATTATTCACTCTAATTTCTTTGCTCTTCATATGTATTAATCTCATTAACGCTCTGTAGGTGATTGTATGCATTAGATGATGTGAATTTTATCAATAAATAAATCTACAATACATACATCTATTATACCTTGCTTTGAGGTTTTGAAGTAATTTAATTTACCTTGCATTGAAGTGTTTTACACCATAAAGTGAAATATTTTATACCCGGCGTTGAAGTGTGGATGAATTAATGATAAAGTATATTTCTACATTTAGCATGGAGCTTTTATTAATGTTTATTTCGGTCCACTTTAGATTTTAGTTTGATGAAAGTTTTATTATTTAGTCTTAGTTTTATTTAGTGTTAATTTCTAAATGAGAGGAGTTTGATTTAAAATGTTTAGTTTGTAGTTTATAATTAATTTAATGGTTTTATTTTATAATTCCTAATTTAAGTTTTATTTTAAAATCCGGATTTATCATATATTTTATTTAGGTAGTTTATAGTTTCTTGGTGTGGTTTTATTAGTATAGGTACCCAGGATTTTGAAGTTTTCATAGATAGATTGTTTTGAATTTGATATTTTAATTAAATGTTAATTAGATATTGAATTAATTAGATAGGTCTTAGATTTATTTTATTAGTTAATTAAATAGGTTATTTTACTCCGTTTGGAATTGGGTTTATAAAATTAGTTTTTAAATGCATTTAAATTAGTTTTTCATTATAAACTTTGATTTAGTGTGTAATTGAGAAAAAGTTCATAATTTGCAATTAGTTTGTTTAAAGTTTGAAATTAATTTTTAGTTTGTAGGTTAGCACAATTTGCAATTTAAAATAGGAATATAGAATTTACAGTTCATAGTTTGTTTTTTATTAAAGTGTGTTTATCATCATTAGGTTAGGTTAGACTAGATTAGGTTAACCTTCGACCCTGCACATACAGTGCTTGTACCTCAAAGCTTACGAGCCCCGGGTTGACAATTTAAATATTGGAAATTAATTGACACATAATCTTACCAACATTTTGGTGTCGTTGTCGCGGAGGTGCTAAAGGGGTTGGATTTTAGGTAGATATGATGCTTTTACATTACACAACAAGGGGGAGGGGATAACAGTAAGATAAGAGGTAAGAACCTGCACATCCACCATAGTGGGGTGCCCCAAAGCCTTGTTGTTCCTTTTCCGCATACAAGAAGACAAGATCAGCATGGCATGCATCACATTTGATGAGGGATAGACATTAGAACCTGAATATTCCCCATCACCAAACACATATTCTTTATGCATTCTAGAGTTTGATGAAAGACCTCGTGACATGACAAATGAAGAAGAGAACCCAGGATACAAGGATTATATTGAGATCTGGTTCCACGAGGTAACCAAGCCACAGTACCATTCTCTCCTTCAATGCTTCTTGCTGCTAAATCAAATAGGTCGATTGATTCTTCATACCTAGGTAATCATGCAAGTAACTTTTCCCTATAAGGATATGGATATATTTCTTATCTTCTCACATGGTTACATTGGAAAATTTCTTACACTTAAATAAATATTTTTCTTACTTTTAGGTAAAGTAGGGAAATATGTATATAAATAAACAATTCCATGTGATTAGTTAGCTTTAAGTTTCATGCAACTTCACTTTTTCTTTTCTTTTTAAATAAATGAACTAAGATGAAGACAATATTAATAATTTATCCAAAAAAACTTAAAATCTTTACTCCTCTTAATACATGCATATTTATAAAAACGGTTGCTAGAAGACCAATCTTTAACACTATGGGGATTTACTTAAACTTGAAGAGTCTACATAGTAATACCCATAGGTAACTTGTACATCCTAGATTCATTATCAAAGCTTGTTATTTAAGCATTTTTATCAAATAGTAGCAGGAGAGTAAGTGACATTTCTACTTGTGGAGAAACACTACAGAACTTATATGAAGAAGATCGACTTAGGGAATAGAGAATAGCTTTAAGTCACTCTCTTTTGACACGAATTATATTTAAGGCTATTATAAATAATGTTACTCATGGGTTAAATTTAAATTTTGAGTTATGCGCTTAACAAAATTAACATACTATAGTACTAACCGGATTCCACATACTTTAATATATTTTTGCAATAATTATAATTACGAGGCAAACCTGTTGGGGTACTAAACATGCCTACTAGTAGCGGGTCCATGCCAAGTAAAATCATAAATGACGAAGTTCGGTGAATACAAGCAAACCCGCTGGGGTACTGAATAGGCTCACTAGCAGTAGGGCCATGCTTGTATGGTGCCAAGGTAAACCTATCAGGGTACTGAACAGGATCGCTTGCAGCGGGGCTATGCTGGGTAAAAGAGATATGATAAACACATTGTTATGCACATAGTTCAATCAAATAAAGACCCTGAGCGCATATATACATGATTAAGCCAATTGTTTATTTATTTGTCATTTGAGAATGTCTGTAAAATGCACTTAAGACCCTATCATCTAATTCATACTATATCTAGGATGTCACTATCCTAGAAGTGGGACCCATATGTTTAGGAATCTAATGAACTCAAATGCTACTTTTAACAATATTACTTAAATGACAATAAGTCTTTGAAAGTTAAACAGGGATGATTGGTTTCCTATGGGATTTACATACATTCTAGGCTGTCTATATCCTTATAAAGGAATATCCCCTATTATAATCTATATGCTCTTCATGATAATTCTTATTAATTGATGAAATTATACGCATGGGATACTTCTAATCTTAATTTATATTAGAATAATAAAGATGGCTTCCTGGATTTCTTTATGAGTGTTATTCATCCGAAGTGTTGGCATATTAAAGAATACAACCCAGTCTCAAAATTATTCATGGCACGAGGACATGCCATACCTTCGGTCTGGGGGAGAGGAGCAATTAACGAACACAAAATGTGAAATTTATCCTTGTTCCTTGGATGACAATAAGTCTTTTAGTCAGAAATGACTTGTTTCCTACAAGTCTTTTCAGATCATTTATATACCCTCATGTTTTCTAACTAGGAACATTCGGGAAATTTCCTACACAACTTATATGGTCTTAGCAAGCATGTATGAAATATTTTTAATTTTGAAATCTATAAGTATCATTCTTATAACTTAGCATTTATTTTTCTTTTTCTAAAAAATGTTTAATTTTCTTTAGAGCGATGGTGATGGATTCTTAGAATTGCTTGTTGACTAATGTTGATCTAGAATTTTTTGCATAAGAAGCATACAACCCACTCTCAAAATTATTCATGGCATGAGGACATGCCATACCTTCAGTCTAGGGAAGTGTTGGGCTCCGGAATTGTCTTTTATAATGATTTTATTTATATTAATTTCTTGGCCTATTTACTGCAATTTGATACAACTATCCTTAAAAATGGCTATCTTTTATTGTATTTCATCAATTAAATCACTTAAACGTAAATGAAGCATAATATGTAATTTTTAATGTATTAAATGCAATATTGTCCAAATGATAAGCATTTCGGTACTCCATCTGACCCTTCATCCAGCCCTAACTTCTGCAAGATCATCTATAAGCATGTTTCGCATTGGTTTATTGGTTTTCCTTACCCTTTTTGACGAACAAATTTACCTTTGTCTCTTTCTGGTCTGTATATTTACATGTGCAAATTATAAACTTGGCTTGATGATGAGCTTTAAACATTGTTTGAAATTTATGAAAATAAACAAATAAAAAATATTAAATGTTGAAAGGATTATTATTATTTTTGAAATATCAATCCTCTTTAAAAGAATTTGTTTAATATTTAAAATGAAATTATTTAAAATAATAACATAAAACTCATTAAAAATGTATTATGATATAGTGGCAATTTATTAATCATTTGAAGGTTACATGGGAAATCCACTCACTTACCCTTTTAATTCGCCACTCTAAAACAAATGAAATATTATGTTGGCTGCAATGCAAATTATTTAATATCTTAAAAGCCCACTCATGTATCCATTTGTTATGCCATTTCAAACCTAAAACTAATGAAATATTACCTGGACTATATAATAACAAATTAATTTATTACAATCCATGTTATCCAATAATTTGTTTTGGGCTTAGTTAAATACAAGGATTTGTTTTTAGGTTATAAACTAACGCGTATGTGCTTGCTTAATATAATGCAGAAAAGTATTAATACATAACTAAAGGATTGTTTATTTTGTTATGCAAGTAGCAGGATTTATGGATCAGATCATCATGCGTAGGATCAAATATTGCGGATCGAATCACACATAGGTTTTAAACTATGGATCATGGGGAAGCATTAAGGAACCCAAATACAGTGTGAAGCGAACACACCAACCGGCAATCAATTCAACAACCCAACATCAATTCTCAGGTAGTTACAGTTCCAAATTGCATTCCCTTCATCATTTCAGGAGGTATATTTCGGGAGAACATTGTGAGAAAACCGTAAAGAATCTAGAGAAACGCTTTAAAACCCAATTACCAAATGGGTGGATTTACCCTAACCACAAACAGTTTTCCAATTTACTTAACAGACAGGGAGAAAAATGTGGTGAAACAGACGCGAGTTTTTGAGAATTAGGGTTTGGACAGTTTTCTCAATTTAATAATTTGTTGAACGGGAAAAAGCTTCAGGATTTGCTTTTATCCGTGAGATCATTGTTTTCATATATAAATAGAGATGCATGTGGCTGAGAATGACACTGATTAGAGAGTGAAGATCTGATTGTTGAACATTTTGTAGTTCAGTCTCTTTTTCATTAATGAAGAATTGGTTCTAGAAACCAGATCGTGTACATAATTTTATGTAGCTATGTTGTGTCAATCTCCAGGGACTCGCCATCTTCTGGATCATATTTTTCTTCCCTTTGAAATTTTTCTTTAACTTTCACTTTCATAAATTTAGAATTTCATTTAACTATTTTTGTCTTGTGCAGGAGTAGAACGGGTTTAGTTTGAATGATCTTAGTTCATTTCATTTTATTAACGCTGCTTGTAGAATATTTTCTTACATGGAGACTTGGTTCTTCATTTTAAACTTCATATTTAATATGATGTGCTTTGCCTGGCAGAATCGACCTCTGTTGAATGCATTTTGAACGAACTGGAATGGTATATATATGACAGGAATAAAACATGACGGAATTATTAAATTTGTTTTAAACCCTCTCGAAAATTCTCGAAAATAATCGCATCAATGATGTAATGATTCAACGTTGGAGTCCATTTGTATAAAAGCTCATACTTTGAATTCATTTATATAAGATTCCATCCACCATAATTTGATCACGGTTTGAATATATTTACGGATACTGAAGTTTGAATGAGGATTATAATTAAATTGAAGTTTGAATTAACCTTTGTGGTAATAGAATAGGAATTTTATTATAGAAGCTAAAGTTTATGTTTTACGAATTAAACAATATGTAATCTGATATGTTTTAGCTTATTTGTTTTACTTGTGTGTAATTTATATTAGTTTGTTTCCTTTATGATAATTTCCTTGTTTTGTAATTTATACTAGTTTGTTAGGTAGTTTGTTTAATTTGGAATTTATATTAATTCATTTGTAATGCTCAGTTTGTAGTCTTTTAATTTATAGTTTATATTTTGTTTGTGATTTGCAATACGCATTTTATTCTGAACAAGTTAATTTCGAGTCTTGGTGGATTGTTGTTTGCTTTTATTTGCAATTCCATTTTTATATTTAATTATCTGAACTAGGTCTGTATGCAAGTTAGAATGCAGATCTGAATCCAGGGCTGAACGACATAAAATTATTTCAGAAGTGTTATTTTTATGTGGATTGAATCCCCCACTATTTACAGAGTATTATTCACTGTAATTTCTTTACTCTTCATATGTATTAATCTCATTAAAGCTCTGTAGGTGATTCTACAATACATAAATCTATTATACCTTGCTTTCAGTTTTGAAGTAATTTAATTTACCTTGCATTGAAGTAAAACCCTGAAGTGAAATATTTACAGAGTATTATTCACTGTAATTTCTTTACTCTTCATATGTATTAATCTCATTAACGCTCTGTAGGTGATTCTACAATACATAAATCTATTATACCTTGCTTTCAGTTTTGAAGTAATTTAATTTACCTTACATTGAAGTAAAACCCTGAAGTGAATTAATGATAAAGTATATTTCTACATTTAGCATGGAGTTTTTATTAATGTTTATTTCAGTCCACTTTAGATTTTAGTTTGATGAAAGTTTTATTATTTAGTGTTAGTTTTATTTAGTGTTCATTTCTAAATGAGAGGAGTTTGATTTAAATTGTTTAGTTTGTAGTTTATAATTAATTTAATGGTTTTGTTTTATAATTCGTAATTTAAGTTTTATTTTAAAATATGGATTTATAATACATTTTATTTCAGTAGTTTATAGTTTCTTGTTGTGGTTTTATTAGTATAGCTACCTGAGATTTTGAAGTTTTCATAGACAGATTGTTTAGAATTTGATATTTTAATTTAATGTTAATTAGATGTTGAATTAATTAGATAGGTGTTAGATTGATTGTATTAGTTAATTAAATAGGTTATTTTACTCCGTTTGGAATTGAGTTTATAAAATTAGTTTTTAAATGCATTTAAATTAGTTTTTCATTACAAACTTTGATTTAGTGTGTGATTGAGAAATAGTTCATAATTTGCAATTAGTTTGTTTAAAGTTTGAAATCAATGATTAGTTTGTAGGTTAGCACAATTTGTAATTTAAAATAAGAATATAGAATTTACAGTTCATAGTTCGTTTTTTATTAAAGTGTGTTTATCAGCATTAGGTTAGGTTATACTAGATTAGGTTAACATTTGACCCTGCATATACAGTGCTTGTACCTCAAATCTTACGAGCCCTGGGTTGACAATTTAAATATTGAAAATTAATTGACACATAATTTTACCAATAATTGTGCTTAGAACTACCACAGTTATAGCGCATATCAATCCATTTCAGTTCGCGCTATCATGATGTCTTATAGGGAGCAAGTACAATAAATGGATTGTGATCCTTCAGGAATTTGATCTCAATTTTGCTTCATCAAAGTCGATGACATCCTTGGTTTTTGCTGAGCTTATGTCGGACCTCCCATGACTTTATGAGGACGTTGTCCATGAAGATTCCTTTGTGGATGAGCACTTATTTCTTATCTCATCAGAGGACCCTTGGCATGGGGATATCATTGTATATCTCCAAACTTTGAAGTTTCCTTTGCACTATTCGCGAGATGAGCGACGGCGTGTGAAACACCATGCTAAAGATTATACTATCGTTGACGACACTTTGTATCGTTGAAGAAAGGATTCTATTCTCCGTCATTACTTAAATCAGGAAGAATCGAAGTGGGTGCTTAATCATTTCCATGCTGGGCCATGTGGCGGTCACTTATCTGAACTTACTACATCCCACCACATTATGTGAGCTAGTTATTTTTGGCCTTCGATCTTTAAATATTGTGTGAACGCTATGAAGAGATGTCACCCTTTCCAGGTGTTTTCTCGTAATATACACTCGCATCCAGCGCCCCTTCATCCGGTCATCATCGTCGGTCCCTTCACCAAGTGGGGGGTGGATTTCATGGATTGCAAACCAGCTTCGGCTTGGGGACATCACCATATCATAGTGCTGTGGACTAGTTTTCCAAATGGGATGAGGCCATGCCTACCGTAAATGTCAATGGTGCTACAGCATCCCATTTCGTATTCAATCATATTATTACGCGGTTCGGTATTCTGAAAGAGATTGTCACTGACCATGGCAGTCACTTTCAGAACAAAATGATGGAGGATTTGTCACTCAATATTGGGTTTCATCAAGAACACTCATTTTTGTACTATCCCCAAGCGAATGGTCAGGTTGAAGCAGTTAATAAGTCTTTGAAGACCATTCTTCAATGTACCATCCAAAAAATCAAGAACAACTCGCATATTATGTTATATCCTGCTTTGTGGGCGTATCGAACCGCAATCAAGACTGCCACCCGGTTCTCACCGTTTCATCTAGTACATAGTGTGGAGTCTATTTTACTGTTAAATGCAAAATCCCTTCTCTAAAAATAGCCATAGAGCTCCTCCCTGATACGTCGGGTATTGAGCAACGTTTCATCCACCTTGAACAGCTTGACGAGCAACGTCGAGATGTCGTCGTGGCTATAGATGCCAATAAATGTCATGTCAAGGTTCAGTACAATAGGTTTGTCCGTACCTAGCAATATGCTGAAGGTGACTTGGTCCTTTTATATGACCAAGCTAAAGAACCCCTGGGGGAAGGCAAGTTTAACCCCATGTGGCATAGTCCTTAAATTGTGAGGTGTATCTTGGAAAAAGGAGCCTATGAATTAGAGTATTATGAGGGGAATGTCTTGAAGGAGCCTCAAAATGGGCTCTACCTCAAGTAGTATTATGCTTGAATTTCTAGTTCAAGCTAACACTTTTGTATACTATTGTAGAGTTTCTTTTGTACATAGTTTAGATTTCTTTTGGTTTTCGGGTCTGCTGATTTGCTTCTGGTTGGTTGACATATGTCAATGGAATCTCCTACGTTCTTAGGATTTGCGGATGGTGCTATCCATCATACACAGCATCTTGCTTTTGCTTCTGGGGTTATTTATTCACCTGACCACCTAGTTGTGTCTTCAAGAGGTGCTTGTCTCAGTCCTACATCTAACAATGTGGCTGAGTACAGTGCTGTAGTTGAGATACTTCGCGATGCTATTTCACATGGTGTCCAGTTTTTAGAAGTCCGCTTGGATTCACAATTAGTTGTGTCTCAGTTGAATGGTCAGTACCGTGTGAGGGATCCTACTTTACTACGGAGGTTCTTACGGGTAAGACTCTTGGAACGCGATTTTGTTTCCATTACATACATTCATGTTCTGAGAAGTTTTAATCATATATCTTATGCATATGCTAACTATGTCCTAGATTGGAATTTGTCACATTCATAATGAAGCACACAAATAAAAGATACATTCATACATTTGTACATACACACATATAGTAGAACCGGAGAACCATAGTTTTTTATAAATAACATGCCCAAAATGGTAGTGTCATAGTACAAAACTGGAGCCCATATCCCTAAAAAATATACATATCGATACAAAAATGGGACCCTAAGATGTCTAATCCCTACGAGGAGGCCTAGATTCTGCCTCGGTAGGATGCGTCTAATAGTAATAATGTACTGCATTAGCTATATGCTGCAGTAGCTAGTCGATACCCCCACCAGATGGCGCTACATATCCTCAGGTAGATAAGCTATCTCTATACCTGGTACCCTATTGGTCATCCGTGATAGGTTGACCCGCATAGTCTGTAGTGTATTATCTGCTGCAGCACCCAGTACTTCATCACCCCTGCCCCATTGATGATGTCTCAGGAATCCCTGTGGTCTAACTGGACACTTGTCTGTGAGAAAACGGTGAAACATTACTATATGATACTACCCCCAAAAATATTTTTGCATCTATAATAAAAATCCCAAAAAATTTAATACACCAAAAAACATAGAAAGAGTACGCACCGATCTCTCCAAACGCTGCTCCTGGTGGAAGCGGCATGTCACGATCCTGACGAAAGTCTATCCCTGCATAGGGTATTCATCTATATCTATGACCTGTCAGTCCCACCAGTGAAAGAAATCAGCTGTGTATGGTGATTCCTGATGGCCACCACCCTGTCGCATCAAGACCTCTTCCCACTGGGTCAGGGCTGGGTCATAGAGACTATGAGGACGGACTTCAACCCTCGGACTTATCCCTAGAACTCGCTCAAAGAAGAAACTGCATAAGATACATCCATATCCAAATTTTTTTGCCTCCCCTTACTTGCACTCCATTAACTGAGTCTTCATGGACCCCAATAACGTTGTACACCAGTCATATACCATGGGTTTCATACACTGTGAGGCATAGAACATCATCGGCCTCGAAGCCCGGTGAAGCATTGCTGAAGCTGTAACCCGCACAAGGGTAGCCACTATAACCTTCACGCTCAGATCGACTATGGCTCTGATGGGAACCTAAATCCCCATTGTCTGAGTATTGGGAAGATAGTACCGCTCAATGTAGTCAGGAATAGTGATCCCACCACCCACATAACAAGATCGAAAGATTTCCACTTCACCTTGGCGGGACAAACTAGTAATGAAGTAGATATCATCAACCTCCAAAGAAAGTATTTTCCCGTCCAAGTTGAAGTTTTGTGCATCTATGTCCTAATAGTCTATCAAATGGCGGAGCATTAGTTTTTGGGCCCTCAAACCCCCTATGTTCCAAACTTTGTAGATCCCACATGCTTGTAGTGCTTTTTGTGCAGGAAAATCATTGTAGATGGCCTCATCCACAAGGTCATGTTCCCTATCTCTTCACTCTAGAAACATCCTGGAGGAAGAGAAAGCAAGAGTTTATTCAATCTCATTTAAAAAAAACAAACTCCACGGCCATACCCGTGAGCTAATTAGCTCGTAGAGGTGGGTACCCACGGTCAATGCATGCGTTGACTGTGGATACCTTTCCCTACCCGTGACCTGCATGCTAGTAGCCCGCAGGTACCGCAGTGACCAAATAGGGCTTGGACATTTAAAAAATTGGACCACTGAAAATTCAAATGAAAGCTATGGATGAGATTACCAACCTGCTCTAGACGGCTCGATGAACAGATGCCCGTATCTCCCAGAATCAACGATTGAACTTCGATGTGAAAACAAGCTCCTACAAGTTCAATCTAGACAAAATCAAAACAATTAGCTATCTATTTTCTAGATCTAACACATTATCATTAGCTTCTAAACATTGAGAAGAGAGAGAATGATAAAACTCACCTCTAACTTGTTGGTTGTCCTTTCTTCATCTTCAACTTGTTCTCCAAGACTTGAACCTGTCTGAGTGTAACAAGAAACAATACTTCCAAATGATAGATGTCAAAGTTAATATCTACTTTATACAAAGCACAACATGCATTCATACATATGAAAAACACACATAGGAAAATAGTCTAAGTTATATTGATGAGAACTCAAGAAGATCAAATACGGTTACCCTTGATGTCCAAGCAATAACTCTTCCTCCCAAGCTCCTTCTCTAGCTATCTCTGCAAATCCTCTAGGACCATAGGTTTGGTGCCTCAAATTCCCTCCCTTTAGCTCATGGATGACCTCCTTCTTATAGGATGTGGAAGGCAAACTACTTGGATAGGAAGCTGGATCTACATGAGTGATTAGTAGATCAAGAGATTGATCTAGGTTAATCAAGGAAAGTAAGTTAGGATCGAATAAGAGGTCCAATCCCAAGAAAATATCTTGGAGGGTGAGATCCACAATCCAAGCCAAAAGGTAGTTGGAGTAATTTTTGTGCCCCTTAAACTGATCATAACACGAAAATTTTGGGATTTTCGCACCCCTATAGGTATGCAGAACACAAAAATATGGAATTTTCACGTCTTGCATTACCAGTAGACTGCGAAAATAATGACAAAATATGTTCAGGTGAGGTAGAAAGTGACCAAATGAGGTGGATTTCAATTAAATAAAGGTGGATTTGTCTGCAAAGACTATAAATGAGACCAAGGAAGGTACCAACAAGGTTCATCACTCGTTAGTAGGTAGTGTCATAAAGTGTCTCACAATGAGGATATGAAACGAAGCTTCAAAGAGATGCTTTGAGGTATAACAGATTCCCCCTAAAGTGTGAGGTCAGAAGGAACTGATGGCCAAAAAACTTTACCAATAAATGAGTTCGCAGAGATAGTAGCGACAAGGTTGGAGAGGTGCTGCAAGGAAATAAGATTGTCAAATAACACCGAGGCGAGCATACCCATGCTCAAGACAACTGACTGAAAGCATGTTTTCTGACCAATACAATGTAGATCCCTGACATAACTGATATGATAGAGACCGTAGATGAATCACAACTACTATGAACAAACGTAGATCTATAATCAAATAACAACACATCCATGACCAATACAATAGTGGATCTGTGTGATAATACATCAACGAGGTCACCAACAAGATGTCGATGTAGGGACCTACCCAATACATACCATCGCAGCCTGGACGCAAGATGCATGTCAGGAGCATCCAGGGTCTTCTACTCGATCCCATATTGATACGAATCTAACCATTTGATTACAAGGTGTTGAAGTTGAACATGGAATATACCCCTTGATTACCGATCAATAATGTGAACCATTAACAAGTGCAAGGGAAATCACCAATGATGACAATGATCCCCAAGGTATATCTAGTACAGTCCATTGAATGTGAATAGATGTGTTGACTTTGAACATTCGTGGAATCATTCGATCAGAGGTCAATAATGAGAACCTACTGTCGAATACGAGGAAACCTACGATTGAGGCATGCAGGTACCAAGGTACTAAGGTTGGTTTCTAAATCTGATTCCTGGATAGAGAGTTGACGTTGATAGGAACAAAATCATCGAAGGTGGACCATAATGAATTCCACATAATCAACATGAAACCGGTACAAGAAAGAGTGGTGGAACAATGGATCAACAGAGTATATACTAACACAAAACTGGCAGGTTGACAAATTGGAAAAAGACTGGACTCAAGGTAATAATGGCCCTTTGAACATATAACAGCATGAGACAGGACTTGGCATCTAGGATTGATTAACAAGAATAACCACAAGGTGAGATGGTTCAAGATGAAGAAGACGACTCATTCCTGTAGTTATGACTCAACAGAGAGACTGAATACCCAAGGGAGACAAGATGTAAAAGCATGCCATGTTCAAAAGGTGATGACTCACAAGCTTCCAAAAAGGATAAACTTAGCCTATTTCCCAATTTTTTTCCCATCATAACTGACGAGTACCTCTTTGTTGTTTAACGAGCTTGAAGAGGATAATATATGCTCGGTATAGCTCATGTTTAAGTGAGTCCATCCTTGTACATTTTACGAACCCAAGGAAGGAGAGGTTCAACTCCATAAGGATCCTTCGATGTTTAATTTTATGAGTCCAAAGAAGGGTAACTCGATAGTTTTTCCTATTTTGAGAGTCTGAAATAACTTAAAGAAGACTCCAAGGTTTGACTTTTTCGTAATAATTAGTCCCCAGACCCGAAAAAGTGTAAAATAATGCCCAGAAGAACTCTCCTAGTCATGATTGACTAAGGTATACCTTTCTCATAAATAGTCTAAACGGTTCGATGCTTTACTCATTGTTTTACGAGCACGAATAAAGTAAAATAAGATCGACACCGTTTTTCTTGGGTTCGACAAGCACGACTTAAGTGTGAAGAGCACTTGGAATCTTTTCATGTTTTGGTCCAGAGCATGAAAAGAGGAAGTAAGCTCGAAAGAAGATCAAACATGTGAAACCACTAGTATGAACAACGTTGTGAACCTGTCAAAAGTAATCAAAAACCCTAGAAATGGACATTAGACCATTAATATTTTGTAGGATTGACCCAAAAAGGTTTTTTTAAATGTAAAATAAGGAAAAACAACCATGTGACATGTATAAATGTGGTAAAAATAAAGAGTTACTCATTGTGACTTGGTCATTTTCACCAAAAGGAGAGCTTTTACCTTGTGTGGAGCAAATCTTCAGCTGAAGAGATCGAAATATCTAGGGCATCGTTTTGACTATTGTTTGAACCAGGTAGATCCTCTTACCTTTCTCTTTCTTTTTATCCATTTTTTCTTGCATTCATGTCAATTTTTCTGGGTTTGGAAAGGCGCTAGGGTACAAATTTTGCGTCTAGAAAATTTCCGCAGCATCCCTATTGCGGGAAGCATGAAAATTCCCAAATCATTGTGGTTTGGCTAGTAGCTGGGGAACAAAAATTAGCATTTTTTTCGTCCCCGGTATTAGGTAGGACGTGAAAATCCGCAGGCATGAAAAAAGAAGAGTTTCCTCTCCCTGTGTGTGTGAAGCTAGTTTCCCAGATTTTAATTGATGTCTCCCTTGTTGATTTGCAGGAGATTGCAAGTGATTAGAGTGAAAATGGTGGATTGAAAGGAAAGAGAGCATGAAGGGGATGAAAGGGAGACTCTTAATGATGACAACACACTGGCCATGCTATGAGAATGCGGTTTATTAAAAAATTTCAAGACCAGGGGGATCTGCAAGCAAGGAAAGCTACTGAACCATATTATCCAAATGTGGGATAGTGATATTCAAGCTTTCCATATTGGGGAGCACACACTAGAGATTGAGCTCGAGGACATATACTTCTTGACCGAACTCTCAAATAGGGGGGGGAAAGTCAATCTAGTAGGGCACCGGGGTAGAGAGGAGACCACAGATACCTACATAGGACATTATTATAGACAGGGGTCCTGCAAGAAGGGTAGGAAGGTACTCATAGCAGATGTGTTTGATCTTCCCCTGAGCACGATCCTGTATACCATTCCTCATGTGGCAAGAAATGTGGGGTCTCACCATGCTACCAAAGCACAGATGACCTACGTTGTGGAGTGTATGGAGCCGAAGTTGTTCAACTGGTGTGACGGGGTCCTAGTCAACATCAAGGATCAAATCACTAAATGTAGGAACGGGGATATCCATCAGTTTGGATATGGTAGCATTCTAGTTACCTTCTTCTTGGAGAGGGTGCCACTTCGGCGACCTTAGATAGAGAGGCCCCATTGACCGGCATTTGAGTCATGGATGGGGCGGTGGAGAGACTATGTAGGGAGGCTTGGAGGGTTGCATGTCCTAGCCTTCGGTGAGGACTTCTTTTCCTAGCTCGAGGAGTAGATAGTGATGATAGAGGACTATCCTTATGATGGCGTAGACTTCCTTGATGACATCGACATGGCTCTTCCCGAGGATGTTGATTGGGATGACTCAGGTATGTGACCTTCAAAAAATGTGTTTTTTGTTTTTAGATATCTATCATTTTTTGCTTTGTTTTGATAATGTGTATAAATTCTAACATATGTACGTGTACTATTACAGATTGTGGACCGAGGAGGCCAGTAGGATACTCACTATTACATCAACATGGGGTTCAACATCAGGCTGAGGAGGAGGAGGAGGAGGACGATGCGGAAGGATTCCATGATGTAGTACATAACATCGAGGGATTGACAATGGGTGTCCCTCCCATGAGGATTCCTGAGATACCTTACCATCTCGAAAGGCATACTTTAAGGTGCCGGAGTGCATAGGCAGACTACTCCAATGTGTGGCCAGGGAAGTGGTGCGATACCATGAGCACCAAGGGCCCTGTGATTAGTAGCATGTACACAATATGTAGGCTTGAGAGCCAATTTTTGTATGGTTTATGAACCCAATTTTGTCTTTAGACACATTATACTAGTGTATGTGGTAGGAAACACTTTTTACATTATTAATATATATGGACCTATCTCTACAGTTTTATGTATGGTGACTTGTGTGTTTGTATATGTACATGTTTTCTTTTATGATGTATGAGTTATGTATGAGATGATGCCAATCCAACACATAGTTAGCTAATGAATCAACCACTGTGTTGAGTACCCTTGGTACATGTTGATATAAAATATAATCAAATGTTCATTCAAGGAGGTGTACCCTTCTATATAAATGAAGTAGTATAGGATCACAGACGGTGTAGACGCAGTTTAGCTGACACACCATGAGTTGTGAGTCCAGGTAGGTTATAAATGAATGGATTTCGGGAGAATAAACTTCGGTCAGAAGTCCGATATTGACTGCATGATACTCCACAAAGTTTTTTGTTGTGAGGCCCAAGAAAAAACCACCTGAAGACAACAAATCACTGACAAGGAAATTTAGTACCCATGATGCAGAAGCAAGGTTCTGGGTATGCCAGATATCACCATCTACGAATCCAAAGTACGTAGACATCTGCGCAAAAAAGCACAAGTCAGGATAAATGATGATGAGCGAGACTAAGTCCAAGCACGCAAAAAACCGAACCACAATCACACTATATACATTATATACAAGGTGTTATACGTAGGTTAGACCTATGCATAGAATATCTTTAGGTAGATCCCGTTGTGGGGATGACCCAAAGGTATACCATCACAATCAACAAGCTCATAAGCTCCTTTCTCTAACACACATTTAATCACGTAGGGACCATACAACATGGATTCCAATTTTCCCTTACCTATCTTATCATGCATCTAATCATAGGTAAGGACTAGGTCACCCTTGTTAAACACTCGAGGTTGAACGGATTTGTCATACTGAGCTTTGACGTGCTTTTTGTGAGCTTCATTAGCAAGTGCAGTGTCTCGGTGAGTTTCATCTAGTTTGGCTAGATATAGAAACCATTCTTCTTCGATGGTGGTACTAGGTAAAATTTCTACTGCTAGTTTCAAAGATGGTATTTCACACTCAATCGGTAGTATCACTTCCAAGCCATACACCAATTGAAATGGTGTGAACCCGATTGCATTTTTTACCGAAGTTCGGTAGGCCCAAAGAGCTGAAATGAGAGCTAAGTTCCATTTGGATTTTTGTGTGCCCACAGTGCATTGAATCATGTGTTTCAATACTTTATTAATCGCCTCTACTTGGCCGTTATCTTGTGGGTAGTACGGGGTTGATTTTTCATGGCGAAATCCCAACTTGTAACTTATTTATTCCATCATATGATTCATGAAGTGGGAACCATGATCAGTTAGGATGTCCTGCGGGAATCCGAACCTAGCTATAATGTGATTGAATATGAATAGTGTTGTTGTTTCACCGTCCTTGGCGTATGTAGGCATGGATTTAGCCCATTTTGTAAAGTAGTCGATGATGACAATGACATAACTATGCCCCCCGGCTGAAGTGGGATTACAATGCATACAATCAATACCCCATTTTGCAAAGGGGTCGATGGCAATGACAAGCTGGAGAGGAGTGGGGTGCAAGCGTTTATTAGAGTGAAAAAATTGACATTATGGGCACTTCTTAACCGCTTCAACTCAATCCTTGAATATTGAAGGCCAGAAGTAGCCCACTCGCAAGATCTTCTGGGTGGTAGCCATCCCGGAAAGGTGACCACCACATGATCCGGAGTGGCAGTCATTCAAAAAATGTTTAGCCTCATTGAGGGTTAAGCATGACGTAGCACAAATTCAATACCACGGCGATATAATGTATCGCTAACAATAAGATAATACTTAGCATGGTGTCGAATACGATGACGTTTAGCACGGTTAATATTGGGCCAAAAACGTTGTGTCTGGAGATACAAAATCATGTGTCCATACCAAGGGTCGGTCATGACGATGAGAAACAAGGATTCATTCGGGAATGAATCAGTGGGCTCTGATTGATCATCGACATGGCGAAATTCACAAACAAGCTCAACAAAGACCAGGGACTTCTTGGATTTTGCTTTGGAAAACTCCAAATCAAGCTCTTGAAGAACAACAATCCAATAGGAATATTTTCCCCCTAGCACTTGACGTGTTAGGATATAGTACATTAGATTGAATTTTGTGATGATGGTGGTGCGATGGGGGGAAAGCTAATAAGCAGCGCAATGCCTTGCACGTTGCACGGATAGATAACTGCGCGAACCTTCTATTCTGCATCAGATACTTTGGCACGCAACTTCGCTTGTGCACTTGCGCCTCTAATGACTGTGCGATATAGGATACCTTTGCGTTACAATAGTAAGCTTTCAAGAGCTTACCTCGCAGCAACCTTCAATGACTCAGTGCATCAACCAGACCGCGCGTCCTAGCCAGGATGTTCAATTCTAACCATTCTTCTTAACGTCCTTTATCCCTTTATTCCGTTCAAGTTCTTATTAATAAAGTGTGGATGGTTTAGTAACATATGGTTAATGTTCACTACTTGACCAATAGATAGATTGATACATTCCAATCAATAGATTCATACATGTTGAATACTTAACATTCCTCTGAACATGCATTAATTAACATATTATTGCCATTCACTGCGGTGAATACATATAAAAGCAATCACATAACATAAGTTTCTAGCATTAAACATTCATACCAAGCAATTAAACAATCATAAACACACATTGGTCACACAACATAGAATTTAACGTGGTTCACCCCCCGGATGGAGGCTACATCCACAAGAACGGTTATTAATATTGCTCTTAATGGGAAGGGTACAACCGTTCTTAGTCTACGCACTCAGCTGCAAACTCTCTTCTCTCTCTCAGATAGGTCTCTGCGCACTTAGCTGCAGAGCCTTTACAATGGCTTTTCTAAGCTTAAGATTCTATAATAATCAATACTTAAAAAAATGAAGAGTTCAACCCTTTCCCATACAAAATCATGCCTATTTATAGATTATGATCGTAGGCATATCTTTACAATTTGTAAGCAAAAACCCTTCGGTCTACAAAACTGGCATGGCCAACTACCACCCTAGATGTCACCGTCGACAACCTACTCCGTATGCTCTAGCTGGGCCACTCATGTCTCACACACTCTTCTGACAGTCATAGTCCTCCAAATGGTTACAACTGCATCATGGCCTGTCCCTTTCCACTCCTTTTCCTTCCTGTCACCATCGGCGTCGTGGCCTAGCTTCTCAACTGCTTGCCGCCACACGTTCGAACAGGTCGCTTTCATTTGTCATCCACCTGTTCCTTACACAAACTAGGTCATATCCTCGTCTAACCTTTACCCATGTTCTGCCCAAAAATAGCTTATGCGGTACCATGCGCATCGTCCCACTGCGCGACCCTGCCTTAGTCATTGCCATCGCGTGACAAGCACAAAACCTCAAAATTGTTCATCACCTGCCGCCGCGTGCAATGCGCTTTCACCCAAAACTGCTTTCTCTTCCTGCCACAGCACGCGATGCGCAATTATCAAAATTTCCTTTTCTTCCTACTGTAGCGCGCTACGTGTGCTTTTCCATACTTACATATTTTTCCAACCCAATTGGGCCCATCCCAATAGGCCCTTAACACTCACCTGTGGCTTGTCCCAAGCCACTTCCACCTACGGATCCTGATGCCGTGTCTTCCATCATTCCAAGCTTTACTGTGAAGCTTTGCTGAGTTTCTTCTAACTTCGCAACTATGTTCTTGGCTTTCTGTTCGAACTTAGCAGAAACTCTGGATAGGTTGTGATGAACATCTCAGAGATATCCCTCTAAAGATCAATATCATGGTCATGTATCTTTTGGAACGGACTGACGGGGCGCGGCTCGCTGTCATGTACTTTCTGCCAACGACCATCATTCATGTGGAACCTTGATCATCTACCTCTTGTGCGCCTTTCTGAGTGGTCCATCAGTTTTCTGGCTGGCGCACAAGATCTTCAACATTATCTAGTTGGGAAATAGGCTGGTTGTTCCGTCACATCTATTTCACGGCTCGGGTTGTCTCCTGCTGAGCTCTATCCTCCCTTGCTCTTAGTGATTCTATATGCAGGGAGACCGTGGTTCTTTCAATGATTAGTAATCGCGTAGACATATCAGATGAAAATCGATGGTTAAGCCTACTGAGTGCCACATTACTCTTATCGGTTAGGAACTCCATAGACATCTCGGATGAAACCCTAGGGTGATGTCTCCTGAGAGCTACAGCATATGCTTTTGCGGATTGCTCATGGATGCTTGTCGTCCTGGATCTTAGGGCACCTGTGGTGCTTCTACTGGAGATGAATTGCACCATGGAACCTGGTTAGTTCTCTCTTCCAAGGCCTTCTTGGCCTATCATTCAGCTAGCAACTCTTCAGAGTGTCCCAGGTTCAATCAGTACCCTGGGAAAATATTATAACTAAGAATTGTTTTCTCAATGCTTCTAGGGTTCAATATATATAGCCTACTTCACTGACATCCCTATATGTTAGAATCCCTGGGGAGGATCAGCTTCACATGATTCGCATGCTCTTAACGGGGGTAGCCACGTTGGCATTCGTGTAATATGATTAATTGGCGTCGTCCCCCCATGATGTGAGCTTAGTGCTAATCATGTTTCTTTTACGGCGGCCGCGTTCCAAGTGTCGATGTAGTGACCAGCTACATGGGTAGCTAGACAATCATTTCCGAATGTGATGGGATTTTACTAGTGTCGTTTGGACGTATGGTGCCACACCGACCTGAACCACGTCTTCCACTGTCAAGATCTCAGTTGTCACCGTTATCAAGTATTGTCAAGTGGTTATGACGATCTTCTAATGAGTGGCTATGGAAGTGCGGGCATTTCGGATAAGGTCGCACTGTCTAGACAACCGTACTCTGTTTAACAATTTAGCAAATGAATCATGCACTGTTCTCTGTGGAACAACCTTCCCTGATGCTTCTCATGTCACACATTTGGATACCTTTTTGAACAACATCTCAGCCTAGTACCGCATTTCTGTTTTTGTACTTCCTGTTCTGATCTACGTAGCTTTTTAGCGAGATTGGTAGCACGCGTCACTCTTTTCCTTTTCCAGCGGTGCTGAACTTTGAACCAATTATGTGTGGGAATGTAGATCTCAGTCTCCTCTTTCCTGTATGGGCTGTGGTGCAGCTTTAATACTTTGGTTCCTGCAATGTTAACAAATTCATCAAACTCTGTGGAAAGATAGAGAGCTATAATGTTAAAGAGAGTAGAGAAGTCCTGTTGATGATGTTGATTGAGATATTCAATTACTGTCATGGCGTTGCTGTCTTTAGTGTCAATGTAGTCAACAAGACTACATTCCAAAACTGTTATTTCATCTGCTTGATCGTCAAGCTCGAGCAAGTCAATGGTACCAGTGAGGAACTAATTTATTGATACTACTTCCCTCCTCAGCAGAAGTAGTTCCTCTGGACTAAAGGTCTCTTCATCGTAGATTGCTTCTATGTGACCTATTTATCTGGAGCTCATCTCAATTGTGAATCTCTCTCCACAAGTATCTGTTCAACCACTGTACGTTGGTGAGACGTGTATGTCTGTTCTCTTTCTTCGCAAAATCTCTTTCAATATTGTCACGCTAATCCCAGATCTCTTTCTTTTCATGATGTCAATTGTCTGATCCTTCCGATAACTGGTATTCTTCTTCACACATTACTTTCCAACACTCTATCGCATCACTGGTATTAGCCGAGCAACAGAACCATTTGTTGGTTGTAGATCACCTTCTTGAGGTTTCTAGTGTAGACCCAGGTACTTCGCGGTTCAAGGAACCAACAAAACCCAATTCACCGGCCCTTTTGGCAAGAGGCTACGGCCTGAGGTCTCTCCCAAGGAAAAACTGAGGGGGTGGTTGTGGAATCAAGTTTCCACAACCAGGTGATGCGATGGGGGGAAAGCTAATAAGCAACGCAACACCTTGTGGGTTGTGTAGATAGATAACTGTGCGAACCTTTTGTTCCACGTCGAATACTTTGGCGCACAACTTTGCTTGCGCACTTGCGCCTCTAATGACTGTGCAATACATGATACATTTGCGTTATGACAGTAAGCTATCAAGAGCTTACCCCACAACAACCTTCAATGACTCGATGCATCAACCAGACTGGGCATCTTTTCCAGGATGTTCAATTCTAACCATTCTTCTTAATGTCCTTTATCCCTTTATTCCGTTCAATTTCTTATCATTAAAGTGTGGATGGTTTAGTAACATACGTTACCGCGCGCTCCAATGCTATGCTTAAACTCAGTGTTCACTACTTGACCAATAGATAGATTCATACATTCCAATCGGAAGATTCATACATGTTGAATACTTAACATTCCTTTGCGCATGCATTACTTAACATATTATTCCCATTCACTGCGGTGAATACATATAAAAGCAATCACATAACAGAAGTTTCCAACATTAAACATTCATACCAAGCAATTAAACAATCATAAACACACATTAGTCACACAACACAGAATTTAACATGGTTCACCCCCCGAATGGAGGCTATGTCCACAAGAACGGTTGTTAATATTGCTCTTAATGGGAAGGGTACAACCATTCTTAGTCTGCGCACTCAGCTGCAGACTCTCTTCTCTCTCTCAGATAGGTCTCTGTGCACTCAGCTGTAGAGCCTTTACAATGGCTTTTCTAAGCTTAAGATTCTACAATAATCAATACTTAACAAAATGAAGAGTTCAACCCTTTCCCATACAAAATCATTCCTATTTACAGATTATGCCCATAGGCATATCTTTACAATTCGTAAGAAAAAACCCTTAGGTCTACAAAACCGACGTGGTCAACTGCCACCCTAGCTGTCGCAGTCGACAGCCTGCTCCAACTGGGCCATTCGTGGCTCACACGCTCTTCTGACAGCTGCAGTACTCCAAATGATTACAACTGCATCATGGCCTGTCCTTTTCTACTCCTTCTCCTGCCTGTCGCCATCGGTGTCCTAGCTTCTCAACTGCTTGCCGCCACATGTTCAAACAGGTCGCTTTCATCTATCATCCTCATGTTCCTTACCCAAACTAGGTCATATCCCTGTCTAACCTTTACCCATGTTCTGCCCAAAAATAGCTTATGTGCGACCATGAGCATCATCCTACTACACGACCATGCCTTAGTCATTGCCATCACACGACATGCACAAAACCTCAAAATTGTTCGTTGCCTGCCACCACACGCAATGCAGTTTCACCCAAAATTACTTTCTCTTCCTACCGCAGCGCGCAATGCACAATCATCAAAATTGCCTTTTCTTCCTGCTACAGTGCATTACGTGCGCTTTTCCATACTTATATATTTTTCCAACCCACTTGGGCCAAGCCCAACACCACATGATCCAGAGTGGCAGTCATTCAAAACATGTTTAGCCTCGTTGAGGGTTAAGCAACAACATAGCACAAAGTCAATACCACGGCGATGCAATGTATCGCTAACAATAAGATAATGCTTAGTGTGGTGTCGAATATGACGACGTTCATCACGGTTAATATTGGGCCGAAAACGTTGTGTCTGGAGATACAAAATCATGTCTCCATACCAAAGGTCAATCGTGACGATGATAAACAAGGATTCATCCAGGAATGAATCAATGGGCTCTGATTGATCATCGACATGGGGAAATTCACAAACAAGCTCAACAAAGACCAGGGACTTCTTGGATTTTGCTTTGGAAAACTCCAAATAAAACTCTTGAAGAACAACAATCCAACAGGAATATATTCCCCCTAGCACTTGACGTGTTAGGATATAGTACATTAGATTGAAGTTTGCAATGATGGTGGTTTTGCGAAGCAGAATGTAGTGTTTAAATATCAGGACCACAAAAATTGTGGTCAGAGACAGCTTCTCCACATTTGAGTAGTGTGTCTCAGATTCGGTGAGAATCTTTCTGAAATAATACACAACATGTTCTTGACTGTTGTTGTCTTCCTTAACTAGCACCATGCCAACGGTGGTAGTAGAGGCAGCGAGATATAAATTATATTCCCATGTATAGTTGGGGGGTTGTATCACAGGAGCATGGGTAAGGGCCTTTTTCAAGTTTTGAAAAGACCGTTGGGCTTCATCATCCCAGATGAAAGGAATATATTTTTTGAGAAGCCTCATGTAGCCCTTAGTGATCTCGGTGAAGTTATAGACAAAGCGAGCGGCGCAAGAATTTTGCATGCCCTTGCAAACTCTAGATTTCTGGAATATTGGAGGGGGAAGGCAAGGCCAATATGGCCTCCACCTTCGTTGGATCAACGCGTATTCCATCCTTGGAGGTAATGAAACCTAACAATCTACTGGCTTCGACATAGAATACACATTTATGTGAATTCAAGCGGATGTTGTAGTGAAGACATCGTGAGAATATTGTACTCATATGATCAAGATGGACCTCTCATGTATTGGAATGCACGGGTAGGTCATCCAGGTAGGGTTCCACAACATGCTTGATATCGTGAAATGCATATGACATGGCCCATTGAAACATGGCCCTGATGTTCTTGAGACCAAAGGGTAACTCGCGATATGCAAAGGTCCACCATGGGCATATAAAAGCAGTCTTATGCTGGTCAGATGGGGGTATCTCATTCTGATTGTAGCCAGAGAAGCCATCCATTAATGAAAAGATGACACTCCCGGCACAATTGTCGATAATTTGGTTGATGAAGGGAGTTGGATAGTTGTCCTTGGGACAAGATTTGTTCAAGTCTCTATAATCAACGTAGACCCTAATAATTCCATGTTTCTTAGCTACAGGGACAATATTATAAACCCAATCTGTCAATGCGACAGGGTATATGAAACCAACATGAAGAATTTTTTCAGCTTCTACTTTAATAGCTGCAATTTTGCGGGGATGGATGGGTCAGAGTTTCTGCCAGACGTGTCGGGCACCAACATATACTTCGATTTCGTGAACCACTATAGAGGGGTTTATCCCTAGCATTTCTTCATAAATCCAAGCGAAGACATCACAGAACTCTTTGAATAAGGAAGTATAGAATTACACCTTGGTAGGTGTATAGGTTTTTCCTAGATGAATATGTTCCACAATACCAGGCTTCATGGAAATGTCAATAGGAATGGTTTCCATGATTTTAGCTATGTTCCGTTCGGAAAACACATCATGTGAAGAAGAGGGAAACATAGTGTTGACAGTGTTCAATGAAGCATTGGATTTTGTATTAGGATCAACCGCCTGAATCGTTGGGAAAGAAGACTAATGATGGTGAGCTTCCTATGGTGGTTCATCGATGCACATGATCTCCATGATTGATTCATCAGATGGAAAGGTTTTTGAAAGGGAGTTTATAACGGGTAATGATGAATTGATTCGAGGCGGGAGAGGTACCACACTATGGTGGTCAATTGTATCAATCCAATCAGATGTTGAATGGATCGCATGGTAGGTTGCTTGATTATGGTTCAGAGGCATACAGTCATCGATGGTTTCGCAATCTATGGGACTCGGAACAACCCATGAATCAGGAGGTTCGTGAGGTTGAATGGTGCTGGAAGAGATCATCATGACTGGAAAGATGGGGGTGGGAGCTCTGGAAATACTCCGATGATGGAGGAGTCTTTCAGAAAACCGAAACCAATGTATTCATAATGATGTTGAGTTTGAGTCAGTAATGGGACATTATTAGTGCTGTTGGAGTGGACACCGGGAGTGCAAAATTCTAACTAATTGATGGTAACAATTTTCCCTTCATGAGGAAATTGGCCCAAACGAAAAACTGAGGATGCTATTGCAGTCACGGGGTAAAACCAATTTTGACCGAGTAAGATCTTGTAATCTAATGGAGCATCTATGATTTCTACATGAATGGAGACGGTTTTTCCCCCTAGTTCTATAGCAAGTGATGGAATGAATGGAGATGGTTTCCCCCCTAGTTCTACATCGAGTGATGGAATGAGTCTGTATGGTTGAAAACCACGCCTTTCGAAGGATTTTAGAGTAGTGGGAAACTGAGTGACTTTGGGAGAGCCAATAGCTCTCCAACATGATAAAGACATGATCGATGTTGAAGCACCTTCATCCAATATGGTACAATGGATGTTGTTTCCACATATTTTGGTATGAATATGAAAGGCCAACTGATAAGACAATCGTAGCTGAAAGTATTCCAAATTGAATATGATTGTGTTGGAAGAATCGAGATCCACATCTCCAAGTGCCGACAACAGGGTTTTATGTTGTGTAGGAAAGTGTTGTAAAACTTCAAGAGTTGACATCGCACATGGTGCTTGAGCTAAGTCCTCAACAATATTGTAATTCTGGGAATCTCTTGCATTGGGATTAAATGTCGCCTTTTGAATAGTGGCCTTGGGTGGCCGCAGCATAGTGTCAGCAGGAGGTTTCTCAATATGGAGAGAACCTGATGAAGGAGTTGTTGGAACGTCTTCCAAAGTAGTTTTGTCTTTGGAACTCCCATTCTTATTGGGAATAGATACAAAGTCATATGTCTTTGAATGAGTGGCTGTGTGAACAATCTCGTTACTCATCATGAGAATATCATGATGTGAAGATGTCTCTGGTTTGGTGTTGTCATTTGGGTTGCCCCTTTGCAGGAGGTTGTGTGAAACCATTTGTTGTTGTTGATGTGGGAAAGGTTCTGTTAAAACTATCGATCGGGAAGCTCCTTTAACAAATTTATTGAATTCCTCACGATAAGGGCATTCCTTTGTGTAGTGATCTTCCTGAAAGATGGGGCAGGGGAACTTCGATTTCCGCATAGGTTTGTCATGTTTGGTTTGTTGAGGTTTGGGATTTTCCTATTGAGTAGAATATTTTTTGGATTTTCCTTTATTGTTCTTCTTTTTCCCACCAGATTGTTGTGGCAAGGATTGTACAACATTCACCTCGGAGGTCTGAGTAGTAGAAGTAGTAGTTTTAGGTGTGGCCTGGGTTGGAGGTGGAACAGCAGGGGTTTGTTGTCCACCATCTTTGTTCACAGGTTGGGACTTAATGAAACCAAATATACCATCGACAGGAGGTTTGGTAGTGGGCCTTGATGGATCATTGGTGGGGCTAGGAGCATGAGGAATAAGCTCATATAGTGTTCCATATTAAGAGTAAACGAAATCCATGTATTGTGCACAAGCGATTGCTTGTTCCTTTGTGATGGGTCCACCCATCGCAACATCCCTAGCGATGGGTGGCAGTAATGACTTGGTGAACCAATCAACCAGTAATTGGTTCGTAATAGGTGCATTGATTAATCTTTTGCATCTCCGCCACTCATGGATGTGATCAGAGATATGGGTGGCAGTAGATTGGTGCAGCGAATTTAACAGGTATGTTCCAGTCTCATATTGGATGGGAAGATGGAAATGTGTCAAAAACTGCATGTTGAGGGTGTTGAAGTCTCAAAAAGAGTGTTGAGGCAGCTTGATATACAATTTTGTTGCCATACCAGTCAATTTACGTTGGAAGAGCCTCAATATTATGTTATCATCCATCAGTGAGTTCGAAGAACACCAGAGATGGAATGTCATAACATGATTTTTGGGGTCTTCCCTGGGTTTAGCATCAAACTTCGGTATTTTTGATGGAAGTTTGTCAGGAATGGATGGCCAATATGGTTCGTTCCAAATGGGATCGTTAAGAATTCTGGACAAGTCGGGGAGATCTAGTGTTTCCAGAAATGGGAGTTGTCTATTCGGTTGCAGGAATGAATAGTATTGATGGGGTGTTGGGATGCCTGTTGGACCCTATACTGCATATTGGTGCATGTTATACTTGACCATATTACCTGCTAGGTACTATTGGAATGTTTGCGTATTAGGAGCCATCTGGCTAACCAGTTGTTGATTAAGAATCATAGGATTGATGAATTGATTTGGAATCAAGTTGGATGCCAATTGTTGAACATACTGCTGAGTGGGAATAAATGGTGTAGAAACCTGGGGTTGTTGATTCTAGGGAATGTTTCCAAATCCTGGGTTGGGGGGATTTCCCATACCTTGACTAGGAGAAGGCTTCAGATAGAATGGAGCCCATGGATTATTTGTGTTACTCTGATTAAGATATGGGGTTTGAGGGGGTGGGTTCCATTGAGTATGTGAGGCACTGGAATAGGGTATTCTAGAATTCAAGTTAGGGGGGAAGTAGGCATGATGTTGATTAGGTTTCCCCCCGACTTGATTATGGTTTCCAAATATGGAATTCCCCCCATTAAGTGGGATTTTTGTCCCCCAAGAAGGAATTGGGCCTAAGGAAGGAAACAATATGTTGGTCCCACTCGGGGCATTTCCAACAGGTTGTCCACTGCCAATTTGATTATGTTATCCCCACGGAGCAAATGATACTGATGGAGGAGGTTGGTGATTGGTCCCACTCGGGGAACCAAAAAATTGTTGTCCTCCAAAAAGTGAGGTGTAAGGCCCCCACGGAGTAGATGATATTGATGGAAGAGGTTGTTCATTGGTCCCACTTGGGGCACCAACATATGGTTGTCCTCCAACAAATGAGGTATTTGGTTCCCACATATTAGATGGTCCAGTCAGAGGAGGTTGGTTACTAGTTCTGCTTGGGGGTCCAATAAATGGTTGTACTCCGGAGATGGTGTAGAATGTGGTCGAATATTGACCTCCAGACATAGTTGGTGTTCAAAGAGGAGGAATAGATGTTCTACCAACGGAAACCTTAGAAGAGTTTGGTTGTGTAGGTTGGATGACTGCACAAGTAGGGCCGATTTGGGAAGATGGTGTTGCATTGGTTCCAGATGATAAAGGTGATGACAAGAATGTCAGGTTTGTTCTCATAGTAGGAATGTTCCCCATAGAAGTGCCAAAAATGTGTTCTGGCAATAGATGTGGGGAAGGTTGGAGAGGAATTTTGGGCGTCAGTTGCATGGGTAAGGAAAGAGTGCGGAAATCATTGAGGGCTTGGCCCAAAATTGTGTTCGATAGTGAGGAGGCTGGATCGAAAATGTTTTCCTCTAAATCATCAGGGAGTGGAATGGTCTAATCTGTGGGTCCTGACCGACCTACAAATGACTCATTGTAAGTAGTATCACGAGATGAAGATCGGGGCATTCGAGAATCATGAGATTTGATTGCTTGATAAGTGGTCAGAGGTGGGTATTGCGATGTTGAAGCCTGTATCTGAGCTACTTCACGTCTGAATTTTTCCATTGCCACTTGTTCGTTGGCTAGACTTACCATTTCGGCAGGTATAGATTCCATAATTTTGTCGACTGAAGGAAGGTCGGGGGAAGGCATTATGAAAGGTCTATTGCTTGAAGATCCAACTTCGTAGTTATGTATAACCGGGGGTGAATTTATGGCAGGTGGGGATTCCCACTGTACAAAGGGTTGGATAAAGTTTGCAACGAAGTGAACCGTCGAAGGGGGTATTGGCTCAGATTCTTCAATAACTTCGATATGTCCTTCAGGGACATCAAATTGTGATGGCATCACTGAGGTGGTTCTAGTCTTCAGAAGAACGATACTTCCAGTAGAACAATGGTTTGAAGCGAGACACTAACATCAGGAGATAAATTAGTTTCCACTATGGTGATGAATTCTGGTGCAGCAGTGGACTGAGGTACTGCACTAGTTTCAGTTACAGTACTGATTTCTGGGATAGTACTAGTCTCTAGAATTGTGGTATGTGTTAGGGGTACCATAGAAACTAGTGGTGTCGTACTAGTTGATTGTGGAACGGTTCCCCGACCAGCTGGTTTGCTAGTAAAGGGTGTGGGTATCCGTGAAGATGAAGATCGGCTAACCGGAGGTACTACCTCGGGACTGCTCCCTTGTTTTCTATGTGATTTCTGTTGGTCTACCATGGAACTAAATTTAGTGTTCTGGGGAATGCATTGTGAAAAATGAACTCAAAAACCCTGGAGCAGCCAAGTGTGCACAAGGGGAGCTAGGAAAAGAAAAAGGCACACAGGCCAAAAGAGCAAGCTCAAAAAATGTGGCTAAGACTGATGTCCCAGTAAGAGTGCTATAACAAGATGACCAAAATTCCAACAAGCATCACAAAAAATAAAAAGACCCTCTAAAAAGGTGAAATAGCAGGAAAAATTCCTACCTTGGATCTGGAGACCTCAACAGATCGTATCCTTCGCAAGGTGATGAAATCCAAGTTGAACAATACGAAGTGAGAGACCAAAGTGGAAGGATATCCCTCTACGGAAAGGGATCCTAGGTAAAAGAGCCCTAGAAGAAAAGCCACTAAACTACCTCGTTCATGACATGTCCGAGAAGGTTAACTAGAGATTTTGTGGGGTGGGGATTCCCACTATACAAAATCTATATAAATCCAACAGATTTTGCGAAGTATCGACACGTTAAATTTGAAGTAGCTTTCGAATTTAAACGGGGTCAGATAAAAGATCAAATGATTTCTCCAGAAAATATGAGGCTTGCGCTTGTCTTGGTTCATCATTTAAATCTTACTATGAAAATAATGAGCTTCATGTTGGACACATTGCGGGTAAAAGATAAGTGATATTAATTTCTCGGCTCAAGCTAAATCAATTATCAATACCTCCTCACAAAGTAGTAATTGATCTTGATGATTGGGCAGACCCTATCTCTCCTGATTGAGCAGATTTACTTCAACATCGTGTGGTCACTCCTAATGATTATAGACAATTTCATTATTTAATTACTCATTATGATGCTCTAAATGAGAAAATACATGCTTACAAAATGAAGATTCAAAAACTGATTAAAAATAGGAACCTATCAATTCAGCACCACCAAAATCAGATTGATCAACTTAAACAAGAATTGACTAGTGTGCATGAACGTTCGATTATCCATACACCTAGGGTTAATTTGTATCTGAATACTGATCAACTTAATCCTACAGGAAATCAATGATAGGATTTTGTCTTTCTTTTGGAATTGTACATGCTTCCCTTTAGGTAAGTTAGTGTGGTTTATAGTTACAATTATCATTTTCTGGTTTAGTTGAATCATTTCATTTTAATGCGAGATAGATGCAAAATTGAGAATTCTTCAACCACCTCATTTTATTTAATTTATGTTATTGAATTTAACATGATTCTAATTAGTATTTTCTTTTTGTTTTACAGATATTACCGATGCTATCCACTTTTAAATTTTCGATCTCACATGTCAAAGTGTTGGAAGATCGACCTCAAATATTTTGGTTCTATTTGTTTTGCTAGCATTTTTCGCAAGGTTCAAGATCAATCTTCTTCTCAAAATTGAAAAGATTTGTAAAGGTTGAAGTTAAAAGACTTGTAATCCCAAAAATCTAATTCTTCATCTTCTTATAGTAGTAAATTGATCTGTTAATATTACTACACAGAGGGGTAGTATTAAAACAATTTTTGAGACAATATTTGTGTAAATTGTTTCAATTTAAGACCAAAAAAAATTGTGTATTGTCTTAAATATGTAAACACCTATTAATGTAATTAAACATTAAATTATATTTATTTTAAATCTTATATTACAAAAATTAAATTTGTAATTACTACAAGTGTATTTAATTTACTCAATACAATATAAAAAAGAGAATAAATTTATCTGGATCTTTGTTTTGTTGTTGGTATTTAACTTGGATCTTGATCTTGACCGTGTACACATGTTTATGGAGACTCGAACATAGTTGTTAACTTGATGAAAGACTATTAATCATTAAGGAATATCTTACCCAATCTAAGTGAGTGTTCATTTGAAGGAGTTAGCTGGTAGGGCAGACTCACTTTTGAACTAAGGGTTTACTATTTTCAAGGAAAAGCTAAATAGAGCAAACTAAGTTTACATGGACTCTTTTGTCATCAAACATAATTATGGCAGGGGGGGATTCCCACTATACAAAGGGTTGGTTAAAGTTTGTAACGAAGTGAACCGTTGAAGGGGGTATTGGCTCGGATTCTTCAATAACTTTGATATGTCCTTCAGGGACATCAAATTGTGATGGCATCACTGAGGTGGTTCTAGTCTTCAGAAGAACGGTACTTCCAGTAGAACAGTGGTTGGAAGTGAGACACTAACATCAGGAGATAAAGTAGTTTCCACTATGGTGATGACTTCTGGTGCAGTAGTGGACTGAGGTACTGCACTAGTTTCAGTTACAATACTGATTTCTGGGATAGTACTAGTCTTTGGAATTGTGGTATGTGTTAGGGGTACCATAGAAACTAGTGGTGTCATACTAGTTGATGGTTGAATGGTTCCCCGACCAGATAGTCTGCTAGTAGGGGGTGTGGGTATGCGTGAAGATGAAGATCGACTAACCGGAGGTACTGCCTCGGGACTACTCCCTTGTTTTCTACGTGATTTCCATTGGTCTACCATGGAACTAAATTCAGTGTTTGGGGAACGTATCATGAAAAAAGAACTCAAAAACCTTGGAGCAGCCAAGTGTGCACAAGGGGAGCTAGGAAATGAAAAAGGCGTGCAGGCCAAAAGAGCAAGCTCAAAAAATGTGACTAAGACCGATGTCCCAGTAAGAGAGCTATAACAAGATGACCATAATTCCAACAAGCATCACAAAAAATAAAAAGACCCTCTAAAAAGGTGAAATAGCAGGAAAAATTCCTACCTAGGATCTGGAGACCTCAACAGATCGTATCCTTCACAAGGTGATGAAATCCAAGTTGAACAATACGAAGTGAGAAACCAAAGTGGAAGGATATCCCTCTATGGAAAGGGATAACTGGAGCGTTTTCCTTTGAGCCCGCGAACAACCGGTATGGAGGTTGGAAACTACAGGGAAGACAATGGATTGATGTCCTTAGGTGCTAGGTGGAGTGCGGCATTCCACAAAGTCCATCCGAAACTAGTTCTCTTTGCTTAGCCCCATGGAATGGGACGCCCTCTAAACAAATTGGTTGATAACCGTGTCAATAAATACAAGAGGATTTTAGTACCCTAAAAAACAACAACTATGTTTCAGATATGAAATGACATGGGGGAATTATTTGGATTCCTATCCCCGATGTCCTACCTAACTAACAAATTGTTTTATATCTGCATGTGAGGTTAAAATGTGTTGATTTAGGGTATACATTTTAATGGTTGGTTGTCTTACTCAAGCGGGGTAGCGGAAGTGCAACTCAATGGTGTTGTGACTCGACTCAAACCATGCAATGTGAATGAATCAATGCACTTTTCTTTTCGATGAAATGTTATCTACAAAGAAGAGAGAGTTAGTCGATCCCAAAAAATGAACTAAGCATAAGCACAAAGCTTCTCAAAGAGAAAAACCATGCATATTTGTATTTTTCTTTTATGCCAAACTACAACTACTCTTTCAAAACAAATGAATCCAACAAACGTTATTTTCTACTTCTAATGAGTGCAAGTGTATGACAAGTAAAATAAATGTGTCTTCTGATTGCAACAAGTATTGTGATCTTTAAGTGAAGGAGAGAAAAGAGAGTTTGAAATTTTTTCTAAGCCAATTAGGTCAATTGAAATGCAAAGAAAATTTTTCAAGTAATAAGAGTTCTCAATACTTATTTCAAGGAACAAAATGGATACAAAAGATCTTGCCTTGAATTTACAATAAAAATCACTTTTGCAATAAAATGTTAAGAAGGCAAATAACCAAAGTGCTTGTCACCTTAACTCATAAAAATCAAACCAATGAAAAATCGATCGAACAAACCAAATTATGTTTCAAAAATTGCTTATATAGATCAGAGTGGGTATGGAAATCTAACGCAGAAGTGTAAGAAGGTTGTAGGGGTGTAGTGGATGATTAAAACAATGCCCTAAATTCCAATGTACTTAAGCTTCTACAAATACACTAAAAATGCAAGCAAAGGCCTAAAAGGGGTTTAACAAGCAAATTAAAAATGATGCAGGGGCTATCCTGGGGTCACACAAGTCTGATCAATGGCAGGGAGATGAAATCAGTCCAAGAGATCAGAAACCCAAAAACAAGCAAACAAAAAAAACCAAGTTATATGCATACACCAAGAATTTTCGCGTGGCTGAAGGCAACTCATGTGTGAAATATGAGGATTTTCGCGGTCTGGTATACTACTGGGGCGCAAAAATTTTGGAATTTTCTCTATAGTGAGTATGGATGGGGCGCGAAATTTCTCTGTGAGAGAGTAAGGGCGCAAGTTTTGAAAAAACATTCTATTTTTCCTGGGTTTGCAGACCCAGAGAAGCAAATGTAGAGGATCAAAACTGATATTAAAAGTCAAAAGATTGAAAATATACAAAGGAAAGGAATCAAATGATAAGAAAAAAAAGGTTTCAAAATCAAATGAAAACTGGATCTAAAGCCACTCGAGTCGCGAATTTATATGTAAGCAAATCTGTCCTACGGATAGTTAGACCTGCTACAAAGACAAAAACAAGCTCCTACGAGTTCAATCTAAGACAGAATCGAAACAGATAGTTATTTATTTTCTAGATCTAACACATTATCATCTAACTTCTAAACATTATCATTAACTTCTAAACATTCAACGTTGGTATGTCTAGCTTGAAGATCTTGTACACTTTGATTTTTGCGTTCAATGCACAACATTAATATTTTACTAAGGTTATCATTTTTCAAGGAAATCGATGTTTTGTGTAGGCGATTATCGTTATGATGGATTGTGTTAACATGGGTGGGCTTCATGTGATGAGTATCGGTCATGAATGATTTTTCTACCCAGATCCTCTACACACCCAATCCATTGTTGATCGACTTCGTTCGTGCGAGCGATCACATGGCACATTTATTGTGTGATCTTGGTGTCAGTTTAACCTCCATCCTACTCCACGCATGCCTCCAAAATCGGCTCCACTTCACCTATTGAAGTAGACGTGTCTATCCGTTTTCGCATCGACAGGTCCACGTGGTGAACACCTCTTCGCCACCCCATATTTGAGTGGTTACCTAGTCATGTTATTGCGCATGCTGACTGCAACGTACTCCATTCCTTAACACCTTCCCGTACGAGAGCATTTAACTCCGCGCGTCGATTACAATGCATCCTGTCAACTTTCCATTTTGGTTGGGTCAGTATTCTAATTTCTCCATTCAAAATTATCATTTGCAATACTTTCCAGATGATGAGAGCTTTGTAAAAACCTAAAGATATTTCCCTCCCATGAATGCATGTGTTGTGCTTAACTCGCGGCCATATCCTGACTGTTGATGCTCTCCACCGTCCATTTCCTTCACAGCTCTCATACCCGAGCCTCGAAATGCCAAGTTACGTCAATCGCATTGAACCCGATAATATCTGCGTGATAGAAAATAACCCCCTACTTGTCCATTCCTTAAAATACGTTGGATGGTGGTCGTATGCTCGTCGAACATAAACCGCGTTCCTTAGGAGATTATTGGGAGTAGTTCCTTCGACGCAATGAGTTTGTCGAAGTTCCAGTAAAATGAGTCTCATGCAAGATAATCCTGACACTCCCTTTCCCGCCGTTGTTTCCATCTCTGAAATGCCATAATTTTCATCCTTTAATCTCGCACCCCCGCGGTGTGATTCGTCGCATTCTTCTCCTAGAAATGAATAGAATTATGTTTCCTTAGGTGAATTTCTCCTTACCACATGTTCTCCTATCCAAAATACCAATATGGATCCACAAAATCTCTCCTCTTAGATTGGTAGAAATGAGGAATCTTTATCTGACATGCTCGATGGGGAATCTGTGTTCGTGTTTTGTAGCATGCCAAACCACCATTTGAAGGATGTTTTTCCTCAGCAAAGACTCTATAATGGAGAAGGGTCCCAGGAACCTCAACTATTAGAAGAAACAATAGCGACTCTCACGAACAGAAGCTAGACGAAGCTATCTTCCATGAGTTTGAAAATTCTACTCTTATGGCAGATATAATATTTTTTTTGTTTATGGCACATATAATATTTATTACTTTTTAATTTGTATTATTCTTTTTTTGTTTACTTTGTATTATTTTGTTACTCCACTCAATTCACAAGATCTCCTCCATGCAATGAGCTTCATGTTGGAAGCATTGCAATTAAAATATAAGTGATATTAATTTCTCAGCTCAAGCTAAATCAATTATCAAAACCTCCTTAATTTTGATCTTGATGATTGATTTACTTCAACATCGTGTGGTCACTCCTAATGATTATAGACAATTTCATTATTTAATGACTCATTATGATGCTCTAAATTAATGAGAAAATACATGCTTACAAAATGAAGATTCAAAAACTGATTAAAAATAGGAACCTATTAATTCAGCAACACCAAAATCAGATTGATCAACTTAAACAAGAATTGACTGGTGCGCATGAACGTTCGATTATCCGTACACCTAGGGTTAATCTGTATCTGAATGCTGATCAACTTAATCCTACAGGAAATCAATGATACTTTTGAGATTTTGTCTTTCTTTTTGAATTGTACATGCTTCCCTTTAGGTAAGTTAGTGTGGTTTATAGTTACAATTATCATTTTCTGGTTTAGTTGAATCATTTCATTTTGATGCGAGATAGATGCAAAATTGAGAATTCTTCAACCACCTCATTTTATTTAATTTATGTTATTGAATTTAACATGATTCTAATTAGTATTTTCTTTTTGTTTTACAGATATTACCGATGCTATCCACTTTTAAATTTTCGATCTCACGTGTCAAAGTGTTGGAAGATCGACCTCAAATATTTTCGTTCTATTTGTTTTGCTGGCATTTTTCGCAAGGTTCAAGATCAATCTTCTTCTCAAAATTGAAAAGATCTGTAAAGGTTGAAGCTAAAAGACTTGTAATTCCAAAAATCTAATTCTTCATCCTCTCATAATAGTAGATTGATCTGTTAACATTACTACACAGAAGGGTCGTATTAAAACAATTTTTGAAACAATATTTGTGTAAATTGTTTCAATTTAAGATAAAAAAAATTGTATATTATCTTAAATATGTAAACACCTATTAATATAATTAACATTAAATTATATTTATTTTAAATTTTATATTGCAAAAATTAAATTTATAATTGCTAAAAATGTATTTAGTTTACTCAATACATTATAAAAAAAGCATAAATTTATCTGGATCTTTGTTTTGTTGTTGGTATTTAACTTGGATCTTGATCTTGACCGTGTACACATGTTTATGGAGACTCGAACATAGTTGTTAACTTGATGAAAGACTATTAATCATTAAGGAATATCTTACCCAATCTGAGTGAGTGTTCATTTGAAGGAGTTAGCTGGTAGGGCAGACTCACTTTTGAACGAAGGGTTTACTATTTTCAAGGAAAAGCTAAATAGAGCAAACTAAGTTTACATGGACTCTTTTGTCATCAAACAAAGCCTTGCCCCTATCTAACCTATCTCTCTAGCCTCTCTTTATCTTACCATCATAATGATGATGCTTTCAAGGTGTCCTCTCTACAACTCTCCATGACCTTGCATTTATAGGGCTTGGGGGAGGTTAAGGTAGTTTTAAACCGTCCAAAAACCTGTATCCCCGCTCCTAACTTCGCACGTGTGGTCATTTTCGCATGTTTTTGCATACTACAGGAGTATACCCGCTTTGCACAATTATGTGTAATTTTATGGATTTACATTGTATAAAGTTTTAGAAGAGATCAACGTAACGTATTTTGGGTGGATATTTCACTCATCTTTTTATGATCACGAGGATGGTGGAGTGTCCACCTAAAACATATCAATCTTTTATAAAACCTTATACCTTACAAATTTATAAATTTATAAACTTGCACACAATGACGAACATTATGACCATAAAGGAGTATTTTTATAAATCGTATCCTAGACACAGGAAAAAAACATTTTTTAAACACATATCCACTTAATAAAATAAATACATATAATCCAAAAAAAAATTTAAACACATATGCACATAATAAAATAAATACATATAATCTATTCCTAATATATTATAATAGGAAATCAATAAAATTTTGATAAAATGAGTACATATAATATGTTTAGTACTCATGCAAGAAGGGAGATGAGTTAGTTATGAATCAAGGAAGTTTAATGTTCATGATAAAAAATACTAAACTAAATACTTGGAGCTCCTTGCAATAGTACATGCCCTGAAGGCATGGCAGAATTACTTAATTTACATCAAATTGAAACTGCGGATAGATAATGAAAGTTTTAGGTATTTGTAGACTCAGCCTCAATTGAATCCCAGGCAGTTTTATTGGGTATCATTTCTAAGCCATTATGACTATGTCATACTACACATTAAAGTAAAAGAGAATCTGGTAGCAGATGCCCTGAGCTGGAGGCGTTACAGAGTTTCAATTTACCAAAATGAGTACATATAATATGTTTCTAATATCTTATAGTCTACCGGTTTACAAACTAGTTGGTTATTTCAATTTTCAGTGTTGAATTGATAAGGCTTTGTCATTAAAAATAAAAATATATTTCAAGTATATTTCATCATAATTGTCATCAAATCTTGGAATTCTATGTAAAATAGATCAATATGCTATAAACTTTTCTGTAAAATAGATCAATATGTTATAAAATTTTGTATGTATAATGAAGAGAAATATTAACATAAATTAATATTGAACTTACAAATGTGCAAATAAAAAATATGGATTCAAAATACTTTTATGTTATCATTCTCTGTTAAATTTTATTTTTAATCATGGGAACAACAACCTCCCAAGGGTATACCCAAGAGCCCGTAAGTAAGATATACCAGTAACTTGTGACTCAAAAAGGGTCGAGACCTCCCAAAACCCACTGGGTGAGTCTCTATGAGACTTTGCTCCAGAAATTAAAAAACCCAGCCAGAAAGAACTGTATGGCACAATTCTAATACCAAGTTCTCTGCCATTAGAGTTTTATTATGTTAGTTAGCTATTTATAATGCAAAGGAAATAGAAATATGTCATATCCCAATTCCAACAAAGCAAATAACATTATGGCACATCCTAACTCCAACACGTGATCGTACCTGCAAGTGGGAATAATTTCCTCCCCCGCATCCCTAGTCCACAAAGACCACTCAATCTGAACTGTTGTTAAAGGATGGACCGCTTGAGCTCTTCTAATTGTTGATGCAAAGCCTCTCAAAGTTTGATGTATTTTATTTTCCCTTCTACTAATTTCTTCAATTCTCCCATCTGTCATAGATGCATAGACAGACCATGGCATCAAACTATATGAAAACAAGAAATCAAGGAAGAAATCAATGAATGAAGAAATGCTTGCTGCAGGAAAATGATAAAGTATGATGAACAAGTTTACAAATCTACAAGTTGGTATAAGAAGATAAATTAGAATATAGTGGCAAAAGCTTTCTTGGAGAAGTTCAATTCTTTTTAGAGGCCGAGAACTTGAGTGTACTCATAAATAAACTTCGAAAGTCGGTAAGATAAACGGAGAACAAGCAATAACTAAAACGAGATCTATTGTCACCATACATACCGTAATTTCAATGGGGGTTTTAGTGTGAATACGATGTTGATTATAAAGATCAATGCAATCCACGCCAAGTCCCTTCAAGATTGCTTCGCAGGCGGCACGAAGATATTATGAATCTCCTCGAAGCTCTAGTTTTCCATCGACAAAAATGACTCCAAACTTTGTGGCTAATTGAACTTTCTCCCTAATTCCTTTAATGGCTTGCAACCGACAAACTGTAAGTGAGAATTCTATCAACTAAAACAATTACAAGAAAAAGAGAAAACCCAATGTTCGCAGTCTCACCTTTCCAACAAGGATCAATGAATGGTTATTTGATCATAAATTCAGAATAATATATTACATGTATACATTAGTATTTTCGCAGTCTTACCTTATCATGGTTCGCAGTCTCACCTATCAATGAATGGTTATTTGATCATAAATTCAGAATAATATATTACATGTATTACATGTTAACACCTCTTTGCTTAGTATTTTCATTTTTTGCAGAGGTGTTAACATTGTTTATTTACATGTATACATAAATTCTTCCTTAATATAGATATGGTTCTGCAGTTTAGAAAGAGATTTAAGCATATGCCAAAAATAATAGATGTTAAATCATATTCCAAACATAATGGTACAGTTTGCTCTACTCTTAAAATAACTTTATTTTCTCTAATATATAATGTACCAACTAGGATTAGTGATACGAAAGCTATCTACTTCATAGAATGAATTAAAACAATGTTTGTAGAAGCTAAATTGACTAAGGGCCGACAAGATCAAAAGATTTGGATGGAAGGAAGGCTATGATATCTGTTGATACCTCTGCACAAAGTACTACGACCATTTGTGTTTTAATATAATCAAAGCTGAAATCTACTCCAACGCTCCTTGGCCCATCAGCATATGCAGACTAGTATGGGTGTAAACTTTGACTAGAGGGTAGTGATGGGTGTTTTTGACTCAGAGAGGATGAATAACATTAAATTAAAGTAATTACACAATCAAGTGACATTCCATAAATTTATATGAATTTATGAGAAAGTCTCACAAAAATACTAGTAAATTGACACTCAGGATTACACAGCTAGTAATTTTCAGGAGATCCCAAACAATCAATGAAGGCTCGCGAATTTCAAAAATCAGACATGGATTGGGTAATTTAACATGTTAATTAATTTCATAAAAAATAACCAAATAATTTGTAACTATTCTCATTCATATTTCACAAGTATTCGGAAAACTAGAAGGTCCTTTAACAAATTTATTGAATTCCTCACGATAAGGGAATTCCTTTGTGTAGTGATCTTCCTGAAAGATGGGGCAGGGGAACTTCGCTTTCCGCATAGGTTTGTCATCTTTTGCTTGTTGAGGTTTGGGATTTTCCTGTTGAGTAGAAGATTTTTTGGATTTTCCTTTATTGTTCTTATTTTTCCCACCAGATTGTTGTGGCAAGGATTATACAACATTCACCTCAGAGGTCTGAGGAGTAGAAGTAGTAGTTTTAGGTGTGGCCTGGGTTGGAGGTGGAACAGTAGGGGTTTGTTGTCCACCATCTTTGTTCACCGGTTGGGACTTAACGAAACCAACTATACCATCGACAGGAGGTTTGGTAGTGGGCCTTGATGGATTATTGGTGGGGCTGGGAGCATGAGGAATAAGCTCATATAGTGTTCCAGATTGAGAGTAAACGAAATCCATGTATTGTGCATGAGCGATTGCTTGTTCCTCTGTGACGGGTCGGCCCATCGCAACATCCCTGGCGATGGGTGGCAGTAATGACTTGGTGAACCAATCAACCAGTAATTGGTTCGGAATAGGTGCATTAATTAATCTTTTGCATCTCCGCCACTCATGGATGTGATTGGAGATATGGGTGCCAGTAGATTGGTGCAGCGAATTTAACAGGTATGTTCCAGTCTCATATTGGATGGGAAGATGGAAATGTGTCAAAAACTGCATGGTGAGGGTGTTGAAGTCTCAGAAAGAGTGTTGAGGCAGCTTGATATTCCATTTTGTTGCCGTACCAGTCAATTTGTGTTGGAAGAGCCTCAATCGTATGGAATCATCCATCAGTGAGTTCAAAGAACACCAGAGATGGAATGTCATAACATGATTTTTGGGGTCTTCCCTGGGTTTAGCATCAAACTTTGGGATTTTCGATGGAAGTTTGGCAGGAATGGATGGCCAATATGGTTCGTGCCAAATGGAATCGTTAATAAGTCTGGACAAGTCGGGGAGATCTAGTGTTTCCAGAAATGGGAGTTGTCTATTCGGTTGCAGAAATGAATAGTATTGATGGGGTGCTGGGATGCCTATTGGACCCTATACTGCATATTGGTGCATGTTATACTCAACCATATTACTTGCTAGGTACTGTTGGAATGTTTGCGTATTAGGAGCCATCTGGTTAACCAGTTATTGATTCAGAATCATAGGATTGATGAATTGATTTGGAATCAAGTTGGATGCCAGTTGTTGAACATACTGCTAAGTGGGAATAAATGGTGTAGAAACCTGGGTTGTTGATTCTAGGGAATGTTTCCAAATCCTGGGTTGGGGGGATTTCCCATACCTTGACTAGGAGAAGGTTTAAGATATAATGGAGCCCATGGATTATTTGTGCTGCTCTGATTAAGATACGGGGTTTGAGGGGGTGGGTTCCATTGAATATGTGAGGCACTGGAATAGGGTATTCTAGAATTCAAGTTAGGGGGGAAGTAGGCATGATGTTGATTAGGTTTCCCCCCTACTTGATTATGGTTTCCAAATATGGAATTCCCCCCATTAAGTGGGATTTGTGTCCCCCAAAAAGGAATTGGGCCTAACGAAGGAAACACTATGTTGGTCCCACTTGAGGCATTTCCAACAGGTTGTCCACCGCCAATTTGATTATGTTATCCCCATGGAGCAAATGATACTGATGGAGGAGGTTAGTGATTGGTCCCACTCGGGGAACCAAAAAATTGTTTTCCTCCAAAAAGTGAGGTGTGAGGCCCCCACGGAGTAGATGATATTGATGGAAGAGGTTGTTCATTGGTCCCACTTTGGGCACCAACATATGGTTGTCCTCCAACAAATGAGGTCTTAGGTTCCCACATATTAGATGGTCCAATCAGAGGAGGTTGGTTACTGGTTCTGCTTGGGGCTCCAATAAATGGTTGTACTCCAGAGATGGTGTAGAATGTGGTTGATGATTGACCTCCAGACATAGTTGGTGTTCGAAGAGGAGGAATAGATGTTCTACCAACGGAAACATTAGAAGAGTTTGGTTGTGCAGGTTGGATGACTGCACAAGTGGGGCCGATTTGGGAAGATGGTGTTGCATTGGTTCCAGATGGTAAAGGTGATGACAAGAAAGTCAGGTTTGTTCTCATATTAGGAATGTTCCCCATAGAAGTGCCAAAAATGTGTTCTGGCAATAGATGTGGGGAAGGTTGGAGAGGAATTTTGGGCGTCAATTGCATGGGTATGGAAAGAGTGCGGAAATCATCGAGGGCTTGGCCTAGAGTTTTGTTCAATAATGAGGAGGCTGGATCGAAAATGTTTTCCTCTAAATCATCAGGGAGTGGAATGGTCTAGTCTGTGGGTCCTGACCGACCTACAAATGACTCATTGTAAATAGTATCATGGGATGAAGATCGAGGCATTCGAGAATCATGAGATTTGATTGCTTGATAAGTGGTCACAGGTGGGTATTGCGATGTTGAAGCCTGTATCTGAGCTACTTCACGTCTGAATTTTTCCATTGCCACTTGTTCGTTGGCTAGACTTACCATTTCGGCTGGTATAGATTCCATAATTTTGTCGACTGAAGGAAGAACGGGGGAAGGCATTCTGAAATGTCTTTTGCTTGAAGATCCAACTTTGTAGTTACGTATAAGTAGGGGTGAATTTATGGAAGGTGGGGATTCCCACTGTACAAAGGGTTGGTTAAAGTTTGCAACGAAGTGAACCGTCGAAGGGGTTATTGGCTCGGATTCTTCAATAACTTCGATACGTCCTTCACGGACATCAAATTGTGATGGCATCACTGAGGTGGTTCTAGTCTTTAGAAGAACGATACTTCCAGTAGAACAGTGGTTTGAAGTGAGACACTAAGATCAGGAGATAAAGTAGTTTCCACTATGGTGATGACTTCTGGTGCAGCAGTGAACTGAGGTACTGCACTAGTTTCAGTTACAGTACTGATTTTCGGGATAGTACTAGTCTCTGGAATTGTGGTATGTGTTAGGGGTACCATAGAAACTAGTGGTGTCGTACTAGTTGATGATGGAACGGTTCCCCGACCAGCTGGTCTGCTAGTAGGGGGTGTGGGTATGCGTGAAGATGAAGATCGACTGACCAGAGGTACTAGCTCGGGACTGCTCGCTTGTTTTCTACGTGATTTCCATTGGTCTACCATGGAACTAAATTCAGTGTTCTTGGGAACGTATCGTGAAAAAAGAACTCAAAAACCCTGGAGCAGCCAAGTGTGCACAAGGTGAGCTAGGAAAAGAAAAAGGCGCGCAGGCCAAAAGAGCAAGCTCAAAAAATGTGACTAAGACCGATGTCCCAGTAAGAGAGCTATAACAAGATGACCAGAATTCCAACAAGCATCACAAAAAATAAAAAGACCCTCTAAAAAGGTGAAATAGAAGGAAAAATTCCTACCTAGGATCTGGAGACCTCAACCGATCGTATCCTTCGCAAGGTGATGAAATCCAAGTTGAACAATACGAAGTGAGAGACCAAAGTGGAAGGATATCCCTCTACGGAAAGGGATCCTAGGTAAAAGAGCCCTAGAAGAAAAGCCACTAAGCTACCTTGTTCATGACACGTTCGAGAAGGTTAACTGGAGCTTTTTCCTTTCAGCCCTCGAACAACCGGTATGGAGGTCGGAAACTAAAGGGAAGACAATGGATTGATGTCCTTAGGTACTAGGTGGAGTGCGGCATTCCACAAAGTCCGTCCGGAACCAGTTCTCTTTGCTTAGCCCCGTGGAATGGGACGCCCTCTAAACAAATTGGTTGATAACCGTGTCAATAAATACAAGAGGATTTTAGTACCCTAAAGGACAACAACTATGTTTCAGATATGAAATGACACGGGGGAATTATTTGGATTCCTATCCCCGATGTCCTACCTAACTAACAAATTGTTTTATATCCTCATGTGAGGTTAAAATGTGTTGAGTTAGGGTATACATTTTAATGGTGGGTTGTATTACTCAAGCGGGTAGTAGAAGTGCAACTCAAAGGTGTCGTGACTCGACTCAAACCATGCAACGTGAATGAATCAATGCACTTTTCTTTTCGATGAAATGTTATCTACAAAGAAGAGAGAATTAGTCGATCCCAAAAAATGAACTAAGCACAAGCACAAAGCTTCTCAAAGAGAAAAACCATGCATATTTGTATTTTTCTTTTATGCCAAACTACAACTACTCTTTCAAAACAAATGAATCCAACAAACGTTATTTTCTACTTCTAATGAGTGCAAGTGTATGACAAGTAAAATAAATGTGTCTTCTGATTGCAACAAGTATTGTGATCTTTAAGTGAAGGAGAGAAAAGAGAGTTTGAAATTTTTTCTAAGCCAATTAGGTCAATTGAAATGCAAAGAAAAATTTTCAAGTAATAAGAGTTCTCAATACCTATTTCAAGGAACAAAATGGATACAAAAGATCTTGCCTTGAATTTACAATAAAAATCACTTTTGCAATAAAATGTTAAGAAGCCAAATAGCCAAAGTGCTTGTCACCTTGACTCATAAAAATCAAACCAATGAAAAATCGATCAAACAAACCAAATTATGTTTCAAAAATTGCTTATATAGATCAGAGTGGGTATGGAAATCTAACGCAGAAGTGTAAGAAGGTTGTAGGGGTGTAGTGGATGATTAAAACAATGCCCTAAATTCCAATGTACTTAAGCTTCTACAAATACACTAAAAAATGCAAGCAAAGGCCTAAAAGAGGTTTACCAAGCAAATAAAAAATGATGTAGGGGCTATCTTGGGGTCACACAAGTCTGATCAATGCCAGGGAGATGAAATCAGTCCAAGAGATCAGAAACCCAAAAACAAGCAAACAAAAAAAAACCAAGTTATATGCATACATCGGGAATTTTCGCGTGGCTGAAGGCAACTCATGTGCGAAATATGAGGATTTTCGTGGTCTGATATACTACTGGGGTGCAAAAATTTTGGAATTTTCTCTATAGTGAGTATGGATCGGGCGCGAAATTTCTCTGTGAGAGAGTAAGGGCGCAAGTTTTGAAAAAACATTCTATTTTTCCTGGGTTTGCAGACCCAGAGAAGCAAATGTAGAGGATCAAAACTGACATTAAAGGTCAAAAGATTTAAAATATACAAAGGAAAGGAATCAAATGATAAAAAAAAAGGTTTCAAAATCAAATGAAAACTAGATCTAAAGCAACTCGAGTCACGAATTTATGTGTAAGCAAATCCGTCCTACGTATAGTTAGACCTCCTACAAAGACAGAAACAAGCTCCTAAGAGTTCGATCTAAGAACAAATAGTTATTTATTTTCTAGATCTAACACATTATCATTAACTTCTAAACATTCAACGTTGGTATGTCTAGTTTGAAGATCTTGTACACTTGATTTTTGCGTTTAATGCACAACATTAATATTTTACTAAGGTTATCATTTTTCAAGGAAATCGATGTTTTGTGTAAGCGATTATCGTTATGATGGATTGTGTTAACATGGGTGGGCTTCATGTGATGAGTATCGGTCATGAATGATTTTTCTACACCTATCCTCTATACACCCAATCCATTGTTGATCGACTTCGTTCGTGCGAGCGATCACATGGCACATTTATTGTGTGATCTTGGTGTCAGTTTAACCTCCATCCTACTCCACGCATGCCTCCAAAATCGGCTCCACTTCACCTATTCAGGTAGACGTGTCTATCCGTTTTCGCATCGACAGGTCCACGTGGTGAATACCTCTTCGCCACCCCATATTTGAGTGGTTACCTAGTCATGTTACTGTGCATGCTGACTGCAACGTACTCCATTCCTTAACACCTTCCCGTACGAGAGCATTTAACTCCGCGCGTCGGTTACAATGCATCAGGCTTCAGTTCACAGGTCATTTTACACGTCATAGAAGTCCACCTCAAATTTTACCATGCAAAAAAAATTTAATTTCATTGTAAGCCCTTCAATAATTAAATTAATCACTACTGTTTAAAATTGCAACAGAAGGGCAGCTTAAAATTTCACTCGTCCATAGTTTTCAGTGGGAAATTGGGAATGCAGCTACTAGCTAGGTGACTTGGGAGTGGGACTTGGTACTCAATTACTCTCCAATCTCCACGTGTCCGATCATCGATGGATCATGGATCATTGGTCCTCTAATAATATAATTGACCAGCTTACATGGATGGGTTTACAATGTGCAACCCATGGCTTGAACACTTCTGAGTTCTCGTGTTAGCAGCGAAGTCTTACGTGTTTAACACATTTAATGGCGGCAACAACTTTATTAAACATGGTTGGTGGCTCATACGTGTTGCTAGCAGTGGGATTACCAAGTTACTAGTTATCACATACCAATTCATGACTTCTGATTGCGTGAGTTAATTGAGTATTCAATGTATAATATATTATGTTAATGTGCCCCGAATTTGGCATTTCTAACAAACTCCACAATCCAGAAACTTCTTGTAATGTTGCAGGCTACCGCTTCTGCATGTGGCCCTTGCCCACGGCCCTGTGTTTTCTTTGTTGTTTCAAGTCAATCCTACGGCCCCCGAGTCCCACCTTGTGTTTTGTTTGTTGTATCAAGTCATTGCTGGAATTCCATGCTTCCATGGATCTGACCATCAATATATAATAATTACAGGAATACAAACAAGCTTTTGCTTATACCCCTTCTCCACCGTGGTTGAGCTACTTCCAAGTTCCACTACCCTAGCTCCTCCAGTCCTCTAGGAGAGTTTGCAGAGTGAAGCTACCAATGTCAACCTGCCATAAACATATATAAAGAAATTTGTTTTCTTTGAGGAGCTCAACTTCAAGGTTGACTGGATTGCTGACATCCTATGAATTTACAGGTATGTACATCATTTTATCCATTCATGATCCCATCAATTATTTGAATTTTTTTTGTTTGATTAAAATTTTATAACTTCAAAGTTTAAGCACAATATTATTATTTGATTGAAATTTTGTAACTTCAAATGGGCCTTGAAGGCTTCAAATTTGAAGCCTGGACCAGAGAGTGGGTTTGTCACAAATCCCCATCAGAGGTTCTTCATAACAACATTTATTGATTCCCAACCGCAACAACAACAACAATTACTTCTTTCTTCATATGTTCTCTATACACGCATATGATTCCATGTGCTCCTTTCCTTGCCCTATTTTCCTTTGTCGTCCAATCGAATCTCTTGAGAATTTAGCCGCCCTTTAAATTTCCTAAAATGGAGGGGATAAGGAAGACCATTGTTTTCACTCTGAAACCAAGTGCTTCCCCATGCAGTTGCCACTGGCCACGGTTGCAGCCCTACATGAAACATGTGTGTCCACTGCGCTCCCCAGCTTTACCAAAAATCCAATTTGGGGAAGTTCTCACTCTACCAGCCTCCATGCATCTAGCTAATGAGTCAGATCAAGAATCGAGACTTTGTACCTAAAAGTGTATTGCATGAGCCATTTTGCCCAATTGCTCAGTCGTCGACTCGACACTCTGTTTCACGGTTTAAGATTCTTGGGATTTATTAATATGAAAACCACCGATGCTACTACACTTACAATCCCAACTAGATATCAAATTTCAATATGATTGAGAATATGCAACAACATCTGGTGAAGGACAATGCTGAAAGATGACAATTTTCATAGAATGCCCAATGCCCACTCCTATGTTCGACTGTACAAACTGTGACAAAAAAAAAATTGTAATCTTGATTTTTAGAATGCCAGTGCTACTTTACCTTTTGATTTTGTTTCCCTTATCAGTTGGTCTTGAATAGAACAGAAACTTCAACCATATAACAAGAAATTCAAACATCTATGCATCTCCTCTCTACTTGGTCTGCCTATGTTTTACTTATGCTTCACAACCCATCCTCTACTTTTTCATACCACAGAGTTTTTATGTATAACGAGATCTAGGGGAGGGCTATAGGGAAGAAGCAGGCATGGTCCTTAATCAACTATTGAGAACAAAAGCTTCCTGGAGTCTGATAGTTCTCTTTGCTCAAACCATAACATAGCATGCAACATGTAAGGAGCGCTTAAACTTATTCTATCCCAAGTACGTGTGGCATTCATAGATTTGAATGAAAAATTAAAACATATATTGTTGCCATTGGCATTCAATTTTGTTGTAGGGTACAAATGAGAGTGACAAAGAAACTTGCTACTAGTTTTCAATCCAATCCAACTTCTTTGTTGAATTCTTCTCTCTGATAGACTTGCGTGAAGGAGGATTATAAATGGCATAGGCAACGCATATGTTTGATAGAGATGCATGAAAGTGAATTATGGTCTTCAATTCAACGAAGTAAAATAATAGTTACCATTCATATTCTTTCCCTTCACCTTTTTTACTTCCTTTCTGCATACATCTCTATTGCTCACTAATTTAGCAGCAGATACAGGCCAGACTCAACGTCCAATGTTTTTGGATTCTGAAACAATTTCTTCCTTTTTTGGCTTACATGATCATTTTTCCATTGTTAAGTAGGCTGGAATTTATAGTAGTTTGAAGAACCGTCGCTAGTGATTTACAAAGATTGAACTTTTCCAAGAATAAGCATCGTGTTGCTTTTAAAAGAGTTGAAGAACCCAATTCTTCATCAATCTTGTATTGTTCGAAGCAGCCTAGGAACCCATTTTAAGAGGCATTAAATATTATTATATTGGTTAAAAGTTGGATTGGAATTGGGCTAGCAAGCTAACTATAGTTGCACTGATGCAAGAAAAAAGATCTATAAAATTAGTTATGGCAATTCCCACTGAACATCTGGAAAGTGGATTTTCCATGTGTCTCCTAAGTTATGTTTCACTAATAAATTCCTCATGTTCAGGCAGATCATGAAAGAGTAAAATAGTCTTAATTTTGGTTGTAAGGATGAAAGTTGGATTGAAATGAGGTTAGCAAGTTAACTGTATTAATATATTGGTTAAAATTTTAAGAGGCAAGATCAATTTGGGAAACTGCTGAGACGACAGAGGTGGCATAGTGGCTTAGAGACTGAGCCACTAGATCAAGGAGAAATATGGTTGTGTTATATGACATATATAACATTCAGTGCTTCCATATCCACTGCAAAATAAAGCCTCTTAACTTTACTAAGTAAGTAAACAATGAAATTTTGATGTACTAGTACATTTTCAAATGAAAATGATGACTTATTCTTGCATGTGAGCATTGAAGGGTTCAATATCTCATAGCCCTTCAAAGTGAAATGGGACCCCACCCTTCAAATTTGATCCCTGCAATGCATCCTGTCAACTTTCCATTTTGGTTGGGTCAGTATTCTAATTTCTCCATTCAAAATTATCATTTGCAATACTTTCCAGATGATGAGAGCTTTGTACAAACCTAAAAATATTTCCCTCCCATGAATGCATGTGTTGTGCTTAACTCGCGGCCATATCCTGACTGTTGATGCTCTCTACTGTCCATTTCCTTCACAGCTCTCATACCCGAGCCTCGAAATGCCAAGTTACGCCAATCGCATTGAGCCCGATAATATCTGCGTGATAGAAAATAATCCCCTACGTTGGATGGTGGTCGTTCCTTACCAAGTTCATCGGCCATAAACAACTGGTTTCCTTAGCTTTCGCTCAGTATTATGACGGAAAAAGGGAACAAGTTGAGGATTTAGAGCTTGAGGTTGACGAGGTTTATATAGCAGAAGTCACGGGATTCTCTCGCATAGGTGAATGTTGGTCAAAACATATGCTATTAGAACAAGTGACATGGTCACGCTTGTTGTGCAAAATCTTTTTAAAACTTAGTGGCAAGAATTTTTTCAAGCAATAGCTCAGTTTATCACCTGTGATGGACGTTTTACAATGTCGTTGAGCTATCATGTTCGACTGTTAATGGTTTTCCTCGGCTTCGAACTTAATTTTCCATTTTTCTTTTATCTGATTTTGAAAAACATGCCTCGCTCAGTACAGAAACCAGGCAATTTTACTTCCAGGAGAGTGGCCCATTCTAGTTTAATTCGTATGAGCAGACCCTGTCTCTCCTGATTGAGCAGATTTACTTCAACATCGTGTGGTCACTCCTAATGATTTCATTATTTAATGACTCATTATGATGCTCTAAATGAGAAAATACATGCTTACAAAATGAAGATTCAAAAACTTATTAAAAATAGGAACCTATTAATTCAGCACCACCAAAATCAGATTGATCAACTTAAACAAGAATTGACTGGTGCGCATGAACGTTCGATTATCCATACATCTAGGGTTAATCTGTATCTGAATGCTGATCAACTTAATCCTACAGGAAATCAATGATATTTTTGAGATTTTGTCTTTCTTTTTGAATTGTACATGCTTCCCTTTAGGTAAGTTAGTGTGGTTTATAGTTACAATTATCATTTTCTGGTTTAGTTGAATCATTTTATTTTAATGCAAAATAGATGCAAAATTGAGAATTCTTCAACCACCTCATTTTATTTAATTTATGTTATTGAATTTAACATGATTCTAATTAGTATTTTCTTTTTGTTTTACAGATATTACCGATGCTATCCACTTTTAAATTTTCGATCTCACGTGTCAAAGTGTTGGAAGATCGACCTCAAATATTTTGGTTCTATTTGTTTTGCTGGCACTTTTCGCAAGGTTCAAGATCAATCTTCTTCTCAAAATTGAAAAGATCTGTAAAGGTTGAAGCTAAAAGACTTGTAATTCCAAAAATCTAATCCTTCATTCTCTCATAGTAGTAGACTGATGTTGATATGTTAACACTATTACACAGATGGGTCATATTAAGACAATTTTTTAGATAACATAATATTTGTGTAAATTGTTTTAGTTTAAAACCAAAAAAATGATATATTGTCTTAAATATGTAAACACCTATTAGTGTAATTAAACATTAAATTATATTTATTTTAAATTTTATATTAAAAAATTAAATTTATAATTGCTAAAAATATATTTAATTTACTCAATACAATATAAAAAAGAGAATAAATTTATGTAGATCTTTGTTTTGTTGTTGGTATTTAACTTGGATCTTGATCTTGACCGTGTACACATGTTTATGGAGACTCGAACATAGTTGTTAACTTGATGAAAGACTATTAATCATTAGGGAATATCTTACCCAATCTGAGTGAGTGTTCATTTGAAGGAGTTAGCTGGTAGGGCAGACTCACTTTTAAACGAAGGGTTTACTATTTTCAAGGAAAAGCTAAAGCTAAATAGAGCAAACTAAGTTTACATGGACTCTTTTGTCATCGAACAATTATGTTTAATTTTATGGATTTACATTGTGTAAAGTTTTAGAAAAGATCACCGTATTTTGGGTGGATATTTTACTCATCTTTTTATGATCACGAGGATAGTGGAGTGTCCACTTAAAACATATTAATTTTTTATAAAACCTTACATCCTACAAATCTATAAACTTACACACAATAACGAACACTATAGATATGAAGGAGTATTTTTGTAAATCCTATCCTAGAAACACCAATCTTTTTTTTCTTTAGAAAAAAACCTTTTTTAAACACATATCTACTTAATAAAATAAATACATATAATGTATTCCTAATATATTATAATAGGAAATCAATAAAATCTTGATAAAATAAATATATATAATATGTTTATAATATCTTATAGTCTACCTGTTTACAAACTACTTGGTTATTTCAATTTTCAGTGTTGAATTGATAAGGCTTTGTAATTAAAAATAAAAAATATATTTCAAGTATATTTCATCATAATTGTCATCAAATCTTAAAATTCTCTGTAAAATAGATCAATATGCTATAAACTTTTCTGTAAAATAGATCAATATGTTATAATATTAAATTTTGTATTTATAATGAAGAGAAATACTAACATAAATTAATATTGAACTTATAAATGTGCAAATAAAAAATATAGATTTAAAATACTTTTATGTTATCATTCTTTGTTAAATTTTATTTTTAATCATAGGAATAATAACTTCCCAAGGGTATATCCAACAGCCCGTAAGTAAGATATATTAGTAACATGTGACTCAACAACAGTTAAGATGTCCCAAAACTTAAGGAGTAAGTCTCTATGAAACTTTGCTCCAGAAATAAAAAAAACCCAGCCCGAGAAAGCTGTATGACACAATTCTAATACCAAATTCTATGCCATTAGAGTTTTATTATGTTAGTTAGCTATTTATAATGCAAAGGAAATAGAAATATGTCATATCCCAATTCCAACAAAGCAAATGACATTATGGCAAATTTTAACTCCAACACGTGATTGTACCTGCAAGTGGGAATAATTTCGTCCTCCGCATCCCTAGTCCACAAAGACCACTCAATTTGAACTGTTGTTAAAGGATGGACCGCTTGAGCTCTTCTAATTGTTGATGCAGAAGCCTTTGAAAGTCTCCCATCTGTCATAGATGCATAGACAGACCATGGCATCAAACTATATGAAAACAAGAAATCAAGGAAGAAATCAATGAATGAAGAAATGCTTGCTGCAGGAAAATGATAAAGTATGATGAACAAGTTTACAAATCTACAAGTTGGTATAAGAAGATAAATTAGAATATAGTGGCAAAAGCTTTCTTGGAGAAGTTCAATTCTTTTTAGAGGCCGAGAACTTGAGTGTACTCATAAATAAACTTCGAAAGTCGGTAAGATAAACGGAGAACAAACAATAACTAAAACTAGATCTATTGTCACCATACATACCGTGATTTCAATGGGGGTTTTAGTGTCAATACGATCTTGATTATAAAGATCAATGCAATCCACGCCAAGTCCCTTCAAGATTGCTTCGCAGGCGGCACGAAGATATTATGGATCTCCTCGAAGCTCTAGTTTTCCATCGACAAAAATGACTCCAAACTTTGTGGCTAATTGAACTTTCTCCCTAATTCCTTTAATGGCTTGCACCCAACAAACTGTAAGTGAGAATTCTATCAACTAAAACAATTACAAGAAAAAGAGAAAACCCAATGTTCGCAGTCTCACCTTTCCAACAAGGATTTCGTTGGTGAAAGGGCCATAAATGTCCGAAGTATTGAGAAATGTGATGCCCCTAGAGACGGCATAGTGGATGAGGGAAATCATTTCTTGATCGGGCTTTGGAGGACCACAGAAAGCAACACGTTTCGCCCATAAATAAGCTTTCTATATACCAGGAAATGAAAACTTCTTTATATCATAATCAATGGTCTCTCCTGTAAATACTCTTCAATCAATGTCAAAGTCGTGCCCAAGAAATAATAAAAAAATTAGCATACATGTTCATACTCGACCGATCGATATAGCTCTATCCTCCAGCAATCCAGTAGTCCTATTGCAGCCCTTTCCTTTCTCCTTCCAGACCATCCCATTCATGGCTGAGGAAAAGCAAAGCTTAATAAAAAATTCATGTTTCATAGAATCAGTTTTCAGAAAATAATAACTTTAAAAATTAAAAAATAAAAGCAATCTTTTAATATTGAAAAAACCAGTGCAGAAAAGATGATTAAAATTATATATTGATTTTGTCTTAAATATAGTCTAATTATTATTAAAAATTAAAAAAGATTTAAAATAGATATTTGAAACAATATATTAATATCGTCTTAAAAATTGGTCTCAAACAACCCCACCTTGTAGTAGTGTAAAGGACAACAGAAATGTAAAATTGTATATTTTGATTAAATGCCACTATGCAAAAACATTTATGGGATTATTTTGAGATCTCAGTTTGGTCGCATTGTTTTTTCCACGATAGGTAGGTCTTAGTAGCTGCTCCAATGATATAAACATGACAATTCAGACTTGTAAAGGGGGATGGGATTTTGGAGACTTGATGTATACACTTTATTGGACATAATATAGTCTTTTATTTTTTTCATCATATGTTGGATGTGAGTGACATGAATGTTTTTCAACGCCAATTATTATCTGATTAGTTTATGTTGAAATATATTTTAATATATTATTCTGAATTTATGATCAAATAAACATTATTTGTGTATACTTTGATTGTAAGCTCACATTTTGTCTTTGCTTAGTATGAGCTGTTAACATTGTTTATTTACATGTATACATAAATTCTTCCTTAATATAGATATGGTTCTGCAGTTTAGAAAGAGATTTAACCATATGCCAAAAATAATAGATGTTAAATCATATTCCAAACATAATGGTACAGTTTCCTCTACTATTAAAACAACCTTCTTTTCTCTCGTATATAATGTACCAACTAGGATTAGTGATACAAAAGCTCTCTACTTCACAGAATGAATTAAAACAATGTTTGTGGAAGTTAAATTGACTGAGGGTCGACAAGATCAAAAGATTTGGATGGAAGGAAGGCTATGATATTTGTTGATACCTCTGCACAAAGTACTAAGACCATTTGTGTTTCAATATCATCAAAGCTGAAATCTACTCCAACGCTCCTTGGCCCATCAACATATGCAGACTAGTATGGGTGTCTACTTTGACTAGAGGGTAGGGATGGGTGTTTCTAACTCAAAGAGGATGAATAACATTAAATTAAATTAATTACACAATCAAGTGACATTCCATAAATTTATATGAATTTATGAGAAAGTCTCACAAAAATACTAGTAAATTGACACTCCAGGATTACACAGCTTATAATTTTCAGGAGATCCCAAACAATCAATGAAGGCTCACGAATTTCAAAAATCAGACATGGATTGGGTAATTTAACATGTTAATTAATTTCATAAAAAATAACCAAATAATTTGTAACTATTCTCGTTCATATTTCATAAGTATTCGGAAAACTAGTCAAAATCTAGGCAAATCTAGAAGGGGTGCTGAATATTTCTGAATTCTGTAATATTAAATGACATTACTGATATCGGAGATTTATTTTGACTTTAAATACATTATAAATGATCCAAAATACTCCTCAAATCATTACAAAAACTCTTCTCCTCTCCTACACAACAATCTAGCATTGAAAATGACTACAAAGCTCTGAGATTCAAACCATAGTCTTCATGAAGCTTTCTGAAATTGGACCCAGCCATGGTTCAGATACAGGACCTTCAAATAAACTCAATTACAATGGCTTAATACCATGATCCTCTCACAGAAAGAAAGGGCACATCGCCCAACTTAGACTAGGGGCACATCTCCCAAGTCTATGAGGAAACATAGCTGTCATACCAATACTCAAACTAACAAATATGTGAATGTGGTGCAAATTGGTTTATTTATAAATATTTGATGACTTGAAGAGAAAGTATCCATAGGTATTGCGCCCTCAAGCTAGCTTTCCTTCTTTTTCTATTTTGCTTTGCTTTCCTCCTTTTTCCTTTTGTGTTTGCTTTTCTACTTTCTTCTTTCGATTTTTCTTATTTTTCTAAACTTTCCTTCTTTTATGGCATTCTTGATTTATGTTGCTTTTCCCCATTTGCTCTTCCTTTCTTTCTTTTTCCTGATTTTCTATATTTATGTGCTTTCTCCTTGACTTCTTCCTCGAGCCTCTTTCGAGTCAACCTTATCCACTAATGCGCCCTACTGGAGTATTATATTCATTTATTCAACATAAAAAATATTAAATGGATCATAAATAATTATTCTAAGTGGATAACAAAATTTGGATAAAATTAAATGCATACTCCTAATTAATTAATTGCCTGGTGTTATCGATCAAAATAACACTTCTCCGTCTCTGACCACATTGATCTGTCAGTCAAACAAAAGGTCACAATGGATAGCAGAGCTTGCTTGACCTTAGATGAATTAGAGTTGAGCCTTACAGTCCTTTCCTCAAAACATATTTTTTCTTCCTACTTTAGAGAATAACCACAATTCTTATGCTTACCGATACGCGGGTTAGCCATGGGTGTCTATACTGACAACCCGAGGGTATCTTTTGAAGACCTGCACCCACCAGATGCAATTTGGGATAGCCGCAAGTTGTTGGTTGTGGAGCGATATCTTCCAGTCTCATAGATGATGATTCAGTCGTGTCTGTACCCTAGGTTTGGTTATGATCCCAGCCCGATGCTCAGGGGGTCCAGGGGGGATCGACCCCCCCTCGGCTAGGGGGTGCGGGGGCCAGCGGGCCCCTGAAAAAGGGGGTTTGGGGGCAAGGCCCTCGAGAAAAAATTTTGGAGCTATTTTCACCAGCTGTTTTCGGGCCCATGGTTTTGGGTATCCTATGGTATTTTCCCATTGTATTTCCCTTATAAAAGAAAGTCATTGCAATACGGCTAGGCATGATGTATTAGGTTTTATGCATTGTAAAGATCCCTGAGATCGAAAGAGAGAGACTGTGAGACAGTGAAGAGGAAGTGCAGCGGCTGTGCTGCAGGTTCTATCCCTTCACTTTGTTGGATGGAATAATAATAACGACTGGCAACTTCAGTGTGGACATAGCCCAAGTTGGGGTGAACCATGATATATCTGTGTCTCTCTTGTAATGTATGTGTGATAATATTTTCATTTATGTTTATTGTTATTGCTCTGCGATCCTGTTTTTCTAACAAGTGGTATCAGAGCCAAAGGTCTATTTGGCAGATAAACCCGCAGGAAGCTAGGGTTTCTGGTTCGAGTGGGAGCAATGGCGGAAGAAGGAAAGTTTAATGTCGAGAAGTTTAACGGCCAAAACTTCCAGTTATGGAAGATGTAAATGGAGGACTATCTGTACAAGAAGAATCTAGTCCTACCGGTGGGAGGAAGAGCAAAGCATCCGGTGGCTATGAAGGACGAAGAACGGGGAGGTTCTTGTAACATACCCTTTAAGCTGGAAAACATTTTGTGTTTAAGAAACATTATGATAACTTTTATTGTAAAGTTTATATTGGACAGGTGTCCAAGGATGACTGTAATTTGCAAAATATATTATTATTTAATAAATAAAATAGGAGACAAACACCTAAGAGGGCTGTTGAAAGAGTGGTTACTGATCCACTAGGTGGAATGGAATCTAGGGTAGAAGGCAATGGACAAGTGGAAGCATCATGATGCAACTAACTAGCTGTTGGTATGGCACAACTCCCTTGAAATGTGGTCATAGTGCCCTGAAAGATGGGACTAGAGCTTGAGGCTCATTTATTCCAAAATGACCACTAAAAGACCTAGGCAGTCTATATAATAGCCATGAAATATTAAATTGAGGTTCATCACTTTTCTTGACGATGAAATTTACCTTGGGGTTTTGCTGTGTTTGCACCCAAGAGATTTGATGAGGGGATATGCTATTGTTGATCATGTTGTGAGTCTTCCAAACTTTTATTGAGTTCAGGAGTTTGATGTTGATTGGAGAAGGCATTTGTTTCAGGAGGTTGATACCGAGTGGAGAAGGTATTTTTGAGTGCCTTGCTTCTACACAGATTCCACCCACTTACTGGTTTAGTAAGCAGGCTCGAGGGTTCATTAGAAGTCAGCAGTTGAGCTGTTTCTTCTGAAGTGGGTTGGGAGGAACAAACCTCCTTGGGTGTTTTTCGGCCCTATCATTAGTTACAAATTCTATGGTCTTATCTGTTTCACTTTTATTTTCTGTTATTTATTTGTATATTACAGTTCTTCTGATTATTAAATTTTCTTTGTTAAATTACTAAGTAAATTTCAGTTCCCTGTATAAATTAAAGATTCTGTATAATTGTGAAGTGATTGAAATAGAATTGTTTCTGTATTTTTCCCCATGCAAAAAGAAACAACATCGTACTCAAGTATAGAAACAGATTAAGATAGATAACATAGGATAGGGAAACTGCCATGGTGATGGAAGTACTATTTTTATATTCTGCTAAAATTATATGATGTTTTTATTTAGTAATATTTATTATATTCTACTCACAACAATAGTTCTATTCCATTCTTTTCATTTTTGTTTTCCCAATGTTTAGTTTCAACAGAATAAAACTATAGTTTGTTGTTAATATCATTATTGTACATATAGACAAAAAAGAAGCATCACATTACTAATTAGGGTTTGAAATTTTACATTTAAATACTTTCAAAGTTTACTGTTATTACTAATGTTCTTATTGTTCTACACACAGAGTAGTTAAGCAAATAAATTCGTTTATTCTATAGTTAGGGTTTAAATGTTTTCTTTTACTTGCACAAAATCACAAACACACAATTGAAATGTTGTTACATGATCGAGCTAAATTGATTAAGCTCTCTGTCATTTTCTTGTTTTACTCACAGTATACAAATTAACTAAATTTTCACATCATAAATAATCACTGTAGATCGAACTCATTCATTTCAAATATCAATACAAAGTTAAGACATTTTTATGACTGTACGAGCAAAATTCAAACGGTACACACAAATTCCACTTGACCCTGAATGTATCTTTAGTCATCCTCGTTTCGTCCAATCTAAACTTAACTATAACCCTAAACCCTGACAGACTTACAATTGTATTACTTAATCTTTAACACAATCAAAGACGAGGCATTGGCCGAAGCATGTCACATAGTTTCAACACTTAGCTAAAAATCAAACGACAGTAACATGCGTTTTCTTTTCCGATTTGTATAACATTTTATAAAACTCACGGTTCCTAAAGAAACAATAGCAGCAGCGTTATTTGAAACCCAGTTTTTAAATATTCATCATACATTTTTCATAACTTCATAGACTTTCAATAAAACTGTCACAATGTTCATAAATTTAGCTACACAGTTGCACATTGCGTAAATACTTAGTATTACCTCCACATTTTGTAAAGACGAGATATAGTTTTGTTCATGGGCCAAGCCCCAACACATTTTTAAACAAAAAACAACTATCATAGCATAGGATTGATAACGGTTATTCGATTATCTCAACAGAGTTTGAAACCCCAATTTTTTTGGAACAAAGGATCGTTTCCAAGATCAAAACCCTAAACTCAAAAACCTATGCAATTGCTAGCTATTACATCGACGACACAAACTAAAACAACAACCCAGGGTTTTACAACCACGAGTTCGAGTTTTGACAAAACACTGTTTGCCATGACTTCTGCCAGAAGAACCTACGAGGGTTTGCCACTGGGATTACCATTTTAGCTGCAATGCTATCCTTTGATCACCGAATCCTATTTCCATCAAACCAGAGCATGGAGTATAGAACCTTGGAATTTCCTGCCAAAGAAAACTATGAAGAGTTAGCAAGATTATCACTTGACTGTAATCAAACGAAGAATACATTACAGATTTGATAAACAGAAAACTTACTCATTTATTGACAGTCGATTGGAATGCATTCAGCTTCCAAATCCTTTCTCCTACACAGTAAAGTTGTCATGCAACTAAATAACAACCAAACTCGAAATCAAAATCTCCCTATTAACTTTTTCCACCGAAAGAAAGCTACAAGATTTCATTATTACACTCTCAGCAAATGCTCAAGCACTTATACGATAATTCACAATAGAAATTACTGAGTTTTTGAAGCACACTGCCATCCACAACTACCCAGGGTCGAGCCCTGTAAATGAGCGGCCTGTCGGCCTTCTTCTCCAGAACCAAAACCACAAAGTGAAAAAACGAAGGCAAGATTTACGTTAAGGCAAGTCTAGCTAGGGTTTACACATCTCCACTATCGAGGTATTGAGATCAACGATCGAGATCAAGCCAGCAACTACGGAGATACCAAGGCACATATAAGATCAAGTATTGATCATTGGATTACATTTATTACTCAGAACTTTTCGGTTTCCATATCACCGTAGTAAAGCTTACAGCTCGGTGGTGTATCACTCTTCTTACCATGGTTATAACAGGAAGCTAAACATGTAGATGCCAACGTTGCAACATCTGACATCACAACAGGGTCGAATTCAATGTTGAAGATCACACAAAGATTTAAGCCAAAACCTAGGCTACACAAACATTTAATTCATATCAGAGTGCAAGTCTTGTGACAACGAAGGCCTCGGGGTTTTAATAATGCCCTACAACTGTTACAACCATGTTATAAAGCCATTGAACCATAGGTTAGTAATATATCAAAACCAAACAGCGATGTATAGTACTATTCATAAGGTAGCATCACGACCTTTCATTTACACTATAAGTATAAGGTTTGTTCTAAGAACACTTAACGTTTCTACATTGCACATTTACGCTATAAGATCCATTTACATATTATTCAAACATGTTATTATTATAGTTTTCATAAGTCACCAAACTTGGAATCGATATAATTAATATATCAACTATAAACCATGCAACACCATAGTATAAAGAAGCTATCTCAAGGTTCACTTTTAACATAGGCAATTTAACAAAAATGCATTATATTCATAGCTAGGCCACTTTGTATTGTATAAGATAAGGCCATGCTACATTTAAGCTAGGTCACCTAACTAAGAATGTTGTAAGGAGAATCAAAACTTTCACACTAGAATTGAAAGTTTGGGTGTGACATTAACTCTATAATGTTGTAGGTTAGAAGCTCAATCGCATCTCAATTCACATATGGATGCATTACAAACATTATCTTTAGTATTCCAAGACTTATCGTTTATAGTCGTCAGTTATAGAAGAGTCATTAATTAATGGGATGACATTATCTTTCACAAAAGCCAAACATGTTACAAATTCAGATAGTTAAACTAGGCTATTACCACTGATCTCACCGATAGTTGTAACGAGTCTAGTGCTTAAACATGGTTGACAACACGTGCAATCATAACCATAAAAGGAGATACAAGTGACGAAGTTAAACTGAAGATACATACCATCGACATCTTCATGCACGGGATATTTTATAATCATCTTAAACAGGAATTATTCTATAATCTTGACATGCAGATCTGCGAAAAAAGAATCCAATGCTTTAGCTTTCAAATCTAAGTAAACCTAAGGGCACCCGATAGGAACCCCTTTAGAAAACATGCAAACAACTTCATGAGTATTTTTAACAGATCCTTACACTTAACAAAACAACCATTGTTCTATTGCATCCTACTTATAACCAAATACATATTCATGTTTAGAACAATTAAGACAAATTGTATGAGACAGTTATCATTGTTAGCTGATTATTATCATTCCATAGTTAGTATTTATCTTATAAATTAGGCTACATCAACAAAAAATTTATTTTGTGATTTTTGGGATGTTACATGTGGTATCAGAGCACAAGTTCAAACTCTAGGCATGAATGAGGCTCATGTGCGTAAACAGAAAAATAAATCAGAAAGTTTATGTTACTAACTTTTGCAATTTAATTTCATTTTTGCACATAATAGATTTACTTTTAATTGCAGGTATGTAAATACCAGAGGAATCAGCAGATGTCAGATCTCCTCATAAAGAACAAATTAATCATAATAATACTGAAGGAATTTACGTTGAGTTAAACAACCAGTCTTCTGAAATTTTACGCACTGTGCAGAATTTAAAGTCTGAGTTAAAAGCTGTTAAAGAAGAAAATGAATGGATCTTAAAGGCATAGGAAGAGTTATAGCAGAATTTAAAAGGAAACAGTCACAGTGATGAAAGAGGCAGAAAATAAAAATTTAGAGCTGATTCCGAAATCATGTCCCACGAACATAAGCATAAGAAAACAAGAAACGATAAGAGGAACATTTACTCATCTTCTAAGTTTGATTCAGGTAATGGTGATGTAAATTATGACAACAATAACAGTGAGTGTTGCTCTAAAAAGAGGAAACATAAGCATCATGAACAGATTATTGTTGAATTTAAAAAGATTAAGCCACCTACTTTTAATGGCGAAAGTGAGAAGGGTGAGACAGCAGAAGCTTGGCTGTTAGGGATGAAAAAGTACTTTAATATCTATGACTACTCTTCTCAACTGGAAGCCAAGATGGCTATTTACAATCTGATCAGAAAGGCAGATATCTGGTGGAAGGATCTTAAAAGAATCAAGAGCATAAAAGAAAAAGAAGTAACTTGTATTATGTTCAAAAGTTTGTTTAAAAAGAAGTTCTTGTCTGAACAGTATTTTGAGGATAAATCAAAGGAGTTTTATGACTTAGAGTTGGGTACAATGAACATGAAAGAATTGTGCAGCAAGTTCCTTAGCTTGCTGAGGTACGTACCCTACATGGTTGAGGAAAAGCCTAAAGTGCAAAGGTTTCTCAGTTGTTTACCGTTTAATATAAAAGATCATATTGAGTATGATAATCCTTCCACTTTGGAAGAGGCCATGAGGAAGGAAAATTTTTGTTTTGACCAAAATAGAAAAAGAGAAGGAACAACTGGCTAGAAGAACAGTAAAACTAATCAGTATGACTATAAAAATAAGAACTTTAATCAAAATGCTGGAGGTTTTAAGAAAAAATTTAATAACATAAATTTTCCTAATAATTATCGAAATAATACATCTCAGAACACTACTGCTACAAGGAATGTACCAAATAATCACAGCAATAATAATAACAACAAGTACACTAAGCAGAAGGGACCCATAAAGTGTTATGAATGTGGTGGACCACACAATAGAGAAGATTGCCCATGCAACAAGAGGACAGCCAACAACATACATACTATGCAAGCAGAACCTACAGTTGGAGATATCGCAAGAGAAATGCCTAAGATAAATGCAGCATTGGAGAACCGTCAAGCGGAACATCAAACATCCATGGTCGAAATTGAAGGTATGATACAAAATGAGTCTATTTATATTTTGATAGATCCTAGTGCAAATTTAAGTTATATTTCACCTACTTTAGTAAACCGTTGCAAGCTAGAAACAAAAAAATTCGATAATGCATGCTCAGTTCAACTTGCAATAGGATCTAAAAGAAAGGTCACAGATTTTGTTCAGAATTGTGAAGTATTTTTAAATCAGCTGAAAACGCAAGTTAATCTGAATGTTTTACCCTTAGGTTCATATGATTTGTTAATTGGCATGGATTGGCTTGAACAGCATAGAGTTATATTGAATTGTTATGATAAATCTTTTACTTGTATAAGTAATGAAGGTTTAGAAACAGTGAAAGGAATTCATAGACAGATTTCAGTAAGGCAGATCTCTGCCTTAGAAGTAAAGAGAGCTGCTAGAAAAGTTTGTAAATTGTTTGCTGTTAATGTTGTTAATGATGAATGCACATTTAAAAAAGACAAATTAAAACTAGATGATATTCCCATCCTTAGGGACTTTTCTAACGTATTCCCGGAAGAAATACCAGGATTACCTCCGAAAAGAGAACTTGATTTCACCATTGAGTTAGTACCTGGTGTGGTACCAAACTCAAAGGCCCCCTATAGGATGAATATTCTAGAGTTAAATGAGTTAAAGTCTCAGCTGAAAGAATTAATAGATAAAAACTACATATGGCCTAGTGTGTCCCCTTGGGGAGCACCAGTAATATTTATTAAAAAGAAGGATGATACTATGTGTTTGTGCATTGACTACCGTCAGCTTAATAAAATGACAATTAAGAACCGGTATCCCTTACCTCGCATAGATGATCTATTTGATCAAGTACGCGGAGTAGAGATATTCACTAAAATTTATCTAAGGTCGGGTTATCATCAAGTTAGGATAAAAGACGAGGACATATTCAAAACCGCATTCAGAACACGTTATGGACACTACGAGTTCGTAGTTATGCCTTTTGGGTTAACTAACGCACATGCAGTGTTCATGTGTTTAATGAACAACGTTCTGCATAAATATTTGGATAAGTTTGTAGTGGTATTCATTGATGATATCCTGGTTTACTCAAAGAATAAAGAAGAGCATGCTGAACATCTAAAAATCATTTTACAAGTAATTAGAGATCAACAGCTTTACGCTAAGTTCAGTAAGTGTGATTTCTATAAAGATAAAATTCAGTATTTGGGTCATATTATTTCAAAGGATGGTATTTATGTTGATCCTGATAAGATAAAAGCAATAAATGAATGGTCTGTCCCTAAAGATGTAACAGATGTACAACCATTCATGGGAATAACAGGTTATTATAGAAAGTTGATTGAAGGGTTCTCTAGAATTGCTAACCCCATCACTTCTTTACAGAAGAAAGGGAAGAAATTCATATCGGATCAAAAGTGTCAAGACAGCTTTAATAAGTTAAAAGAATTGTTAACTATTGCACCCATCTTAAAAATTGCAAATCCTAATAAGGATTTCGTCGTATGCATGGATGCATGCAACGAAGGACTTGGAGGGGTCTTAAGTCAAGAGGGTCATGCAATTGCTTTTGAGTCAAGGAAGTTAAAAATATATGAAAAGAATTATGCAGCGTATGATCTTGAGTTGGCAGCCGTGATACATGCTTTAAAGATGTGGTGCCATCACTTGATTAGAAGAAAATTCATTTTAATGACTAGTAATAAGGGGTTAAAGTATTTACTGGATCAAACAAATCTTAACGCAAGGCAAGCTAGGTGGTTAGCTTTTCTTAGCGAGTACGATTTTGAGATCCATCACATTAATGGAAAGGAAAATAAGGTTGCTAATGCGTTGAGCAAAAATGCTAGATTAAGTTTTTTGGAAGCAATCAGTACTTTTAAAACCCATCTAGAAAATCAGATCGAAGAAGGAATTAAGCAAGACGAAAATTACCAAAAGTTACATGATAAAGTGGCTGAAAATTCATCTGAAAAATGTCATAACAAATTATAGTATTAATGAAAAAGGCTTCTTAACTTACAAAAACAGAATTTATGTGCCTAATTTTTCGAAAGTTAAATTGTTGATTTTAGATGAAGTTCACAAGAGTCCTTATTCAGGGCATCCTGGTTATCCGAAAATGATAACTATGCTAAGAAATGAGTACTTTTGGCCTAACACGAAGAGTGAAGTTGCTAAATATATAGCTAAATGATTTGACTGTCAGACTAATAAAGCTGAACATCAACATCTAGTTGGGCTATTGCATCCCTTACCAATTGCAGAATGGAAGTGGGAGATCATAAGCATTGACTTTATTGCAGGTTTGCCTAAAAATCAGAAGCAAAATGACTCAATTATGGTTGTTGTTGATAAACTTAGCAAAGCTGCTCATTTTATTCCTATTAAAACTACTTTCAAGGCTTCTAACATTGCAAATATTTTCATGAAGCACATTTTTCGCTTGCATGGAATTCCAAAGGTAATTATTTCAGACCGAGACTCTAAGTTTACTAGTAACTTTTAGACAGCACTGTTTAAAGGATTAAACACTAAGTTAAATTTCAGCACTTCTTTCCACCCACAAACTGATGGTCAAACAGAAAGAGTAAATCAGATTTTGAAAAATATGCTAAGATTATATGTTATAGATCAACCATCTAAATGGGAGGATTACTTGCACTTAGCAGAATTTGCCTACAACAATAATTATCAAGCATCTGCTAAGTTAAGTCCATTTGAAATTTTGTATGGAAGAAAGTGTTGTACTCCAATTTCATGGAATAATCCTGTAGATAAATTGATGTTAGGACCATATCCATTGAAAGAAATGGAGCTAACTGTGAAACAGGTTCAAGGTAACTTAGAAGTTGCCCAAGATCGGTAGAAAAGCTATGCTGATTTGAAACGCACAGAAAGATAATTTTAGGTAGGAGACCATGTTTTCATAAAGGTGAAGCCCAAGAAAAGTTCTTTGAAGCTTGGGAGTTGTTGTGATTTAGCACTGAGGTATTGTGGACCATTTGAAATCCTATCAAGGATAGGAGCTGTTGCATATCAACTGGCATTGCCATACAATTTAAAAATCCACAATGTTTTTCATGTTTCTGTTTTAAAGAAGTATGTGCACGATGCTACTCATGTGTTGAATTGGAATGACATACAGATGGAACCCGAAGGAGATTTTCAGGTGGAACCGGATTGTATTCTAGACAGGAGGAAAATTATGCTTCGGAATCACACCATAGGGCAGGTAAACGTGCAATGGAAGCACCTTAGCCTTGATGAATCTACTTGGGAACTAGAAAGTAATATGCGGGCAACATATCCAGTTCTGTTCCATGAGGAACTTGATGATGAATAAGCAACATCGAGGATGATGTTGAGCTTAAGAGGGGGTGTTTGTAACATACCCTTTAAGCTGGAATAGCTTTTGTGTTTAAGAAACATTATGATAACTTTTATTGTAAAGTTTATATTGGACAGGTGTCCAAGGATGACTGTAATTTGTACAATATATTATTATTTCATAAATAAAATAGGAGACAAACACCTAAGAGGACTGTTGAAAGAGTGGTTACTGATCCACTAGGTGGAATGGAATCTGGGGTAGAAGGCAATGGACAACTGGAAGCATCATGATGCAACTAACTAGCTGTTGGTATGGGACAACTCCCTTGAAATGTGGTGATAGTGCTTTGAAAGATGGGACTAGAGCTTGAGGCTCATTTATTCCAAACTGACCACTAAAAGACCTAGGCACTCTATATAATTTCCATCAAATATTGAAATGAGGTTCATCACTTTTCTTGAAGAGAAAATTTACCTTGGGATTTTGTTGTGTTTGCACCCAAGAGATTTGATGAGGGGATATGCTATTATTGATCATGTTGTGAGTCTGCCAAACTCTTATTGAGTTCAGGAGTTTGATGTTGAGTGGAGAAGGAATTTCTTTCAGGAGGTTGATACCAAGTGGAGAAGGTTATTTTGAGTGCCTTGCTTCTACACAGATTCAACCCACTTATTGGATCAGTAAGCACGCTCAGGGGTTCATTGGAAGTCAACAGTTGAGCTATTTCTTCTGAAGCAGGTTGGGAGGAACATGCCTCCTTAGGTGTTTGTCGGCCCTATCATTAGTTATAGGTTCTATGGTCTTATCTGTTTCGTTTTTATTTTTTGTTATTTATTTGCATATTACAGTTCTTCTGATTATTAAATTTTCTTTGTTAAATTACTAAGTAAATTTTAGTTCCCTGTATATATTAACGATTCTATATAATTATGAAGTGATTGAAATAGAATTGTTTCGGTATTTTTCTTCACACAAAAAGAAACAACACCATACTCCAGTACAGAAACAGATTAATATAGATAAAATAGGATAGGCAAACTGCCATGGTGATGGAAGTACTATTTTTATATTCTGTTAAAATTATCTGTTGTTATTATTCAGCAATATTTACTGTATTCTACTCACAGCAATAGTTTTATTCCATTCTTTTAATTTTTGTTTTCCCAATGTTTAGTTTCAACAGAATAAAACTATAGTTTGTTGTTAATATCATTATTGTACATATAGGACAGTTAGACAAATAAGAAGCATCACATTACTAATTAGGGTTTGAAATTTTACATTTAAATACTTTCAAAGTTTACTATTGTTACTAATGTTCCTATTATTGTACACACAGAGTAGTTAAGCAAATAAATTTTTTTATTATATAGTTAGGGTTTAAATGTTTTCATTTACATGCACAAATTCACAAACACACAATTGAAATGTTGTTACAGGATCGAGCTAAATTGAATATGCTCTCTGTCATTTTCTTGTTTTACTCACAATTTACAAATTAAGTAAATTTTGACATCATAAATCATCACTCTAGATCGAACTCATTGATCTCAAATATCAATACAAAGTTAAGACATTTTTATGACTATAGGAGCAAAAGTCAAACAATACACACAAATTCCACTTGATGCTGAACGTATCTTTAGTCATCCTCGTTTCATCCAATCTAAACTTAACTATAACCCTAAGCCCTGACAGACTTACAGTTGTATTACTTAATCTTTAACACAATCAAAGACGAGGCATTGGCCGAAGCATGTCACATAGTTTCAACACTTAGCTAAAAATCAAACGACAGTAACATGCTTTTTATTTTCCGATTTGTATAACATTTTATAAAACTCACAGTTCCTAAAGAAACAATAGTAGCAGCATTATTCGAAACCCCGTTTTTAAATCTTCATCATACATTTTTCATAACTTCATAGACTTTAAATAAAACTATCACGGTGTTCATAAATTTAGCTACACAGTTGCACATTTCGTAAATACTTAGTATTACCTCCACATTTTGTAAAGACGAGATATAGTTTTGTTCATGGGCCAAGCCCCAACACATTTTTAAACAAAAAACAACTATCAAAGCACAAATTGATAACGGTTATTCGATTATCTCAACAGAGTTTGAAACCCCAATTTTTTAGGACCAAAGGATCGTTGCCAAGATCGAAACCCTAAACTCAAAAAACTATGCAATTTCCAGCTATTACATTGATGACAAAACTAAAACAACAACCCAGGGTTTTATAACCACGAGTTCCAGTTTTGACGAAACACTGTTTTCCATGACTTCTGCCAGAAGAACCTACGAGGGTTTTCCACCGGGCGTACCATTTTAGTTGCAATGCTATCCTTTGATCACCGAATCCTATTGCCATCAAAATAGAGCATGGAGTATAGAACCTTGGCATTTCCTACCAAAGAAAACTATGAAGAGTTAGCAATATTATCACTTGACTGTAATCAAACAAAGAATACATTACAGATTTGATAAACATAAAACTTACCCATTTATTGACAGTTGATTGGAATGCATTCAGCTTCCAAATCCTTTCTCCAACACAGTAAAGTTGTCATGCAACTAAATCATAACCAAACTCGAAATCAAAACCTCCCTATTAACTTTTGCCACTGAAAGAAAGCTACAAGATTTCATTATTACACTCCTAGCAAACGCTCAAGCACTTGTACGATAATTCACAATAGAAATTAAAGAGTTTTTGAAGCACATTGCCATCCACAACCGCCTAGGGTCGAGCCCTGCAAACCAGCGGCCTATCGGCCTTCTTCTCTAGAACCAAAACAACAAAGTGAAACATGAAAGCAAGATTTACGTTAAGGAAAGTCTAGCTAGAGTTTACACATCTCCACTATCGAGGTATTGAGATCAACGATCGAGATCAAGCCAGCAACTACGAAGGTACCAAGGCAGATATATGATCAAGTATTGATCATTGAATTACATTTATTACTCGGAACTTTTTGGATGCCATATCACCGTAGCTAAGCTTATAGCTCGGTGGTGTATCACCCTTCCTTACCATGGTTATCATAGGAAGCTAAACACGTAGATGCCAACGTTGCAACATTTGACATCATAGCAGGGTCGAATTCAATGCTAAAGATCACATGAATATTTAAGCCAGAACCTCGACTGCACAAACATTTAATTCATATCAGAGTGCAAGTCTTGTGACAGTGAAGGCCTCGGGGATTTAACAATGCCCTACAACTGTTCCAACCATGTTATAAATCCATTAAACCATAGATTAGTAATATATCAAAACCAAACAGCAATGTATAGTACTATTCATAAGGTAGCATCACGACCTTTCTTTTACACTATAAGTATAAGGTTTGTTCTAAGAACACTTAACGTTTATACATTGCACATTTATGCTATAAGATCCATTTACATGTTATTCAAACATGTTATTATTATAGTTTCCATAAGTCACCAAAATTGGAATCGATATATATTAATATATCAACTGTAAACCATGTAACGCCATAGTATAAAGAAGCTATCACAAGTTTCACTTTTAACATAGGCAACTTAACAAAAATGCATTATATTCATACCTAGGCCACTTTGTATTGTATAAGATAAGGCCATGTTACATTTAAGCTAGGTCACCTACCTAAGAATGTTGTAAGGAGAATCAAAAATTTCACACTAGAATTGGAAGTTAGGGTGTGACATTAACTCTATAATGTCGTAGGTTAGAAGCTCAATCGCATCTCAATTCACATGTGGACGCAATACAAACACTATCTTTAGTATTCCAAGACTTATCGTTTATAGCTGTTAGTTCCAGAAGAGTCACTAATTAGAGGGATGACAATATCTTTCACAAAAACCAAACATGTTACAAATTCAGACAGTTAAACTAGGCTATTACCACTGATCTCACTGATAGTTATAACAAGTCTAGTGCTTAAACATGGTTGACGACACATGCAATCATAACCATAAAAGACGATACAAGTGACGAAGTTAAACTGAAGATACATACCATCAACATCTTCATGCACGATAGATTTTATAATCATCTTAAACCGGAATTATTCTATAATATTTACCTACAAATATGCGAAAAAAGAATCCAATGCTTTAGATTTCAAAGCTAAGTAAACCCAAGGGCACCTGATAGGAACCCCTTTAGAAAACATGCAAACAACTTCATGAGTATTGTTAACAGATCCTTACACTTAACAAAACAACCTTTGTTCTGTTGCATCCTACTTATAACCAAATACATATTCGTGTTTAGAACAATTAAGGCAAATTGTATGAGACAATTATCATTGTTAGCTGATTATTATCATTCCACAGTTAGCATTTATCTTATAAATTAGGCTACATCAAAAAAAAATTATTTTGTGATTTTTGGGATGTTACAGTTCTTGACAGAAAGGATCTGGGAACAATACGGCTGAGCCTGGCTTCATTGGTGGCTTTCAATATCTCAAAAGAAACAATAATGGAGGGTTTGATGAGTGCATTGGGCAAGCTGTATGAAAAACCCTCGGCCTCCAACAAGGTATTTATAATGAAGCATTTATTTAATATGAAGATGTCTGAAGGTGGATCTGTTACTGATCATTTAAATGAGTTTAATATGGTTACAAATCAGCTAAGTTCTGTATGTGTGAACTTTGATGATGAGGTTAGGGATCTTCTAATCTTGTTCTCATTACCAGAAAGCTGGAATAGCTTGGTCATGGTTGTAAGTAACTCTGTCTCTGGTTCAAACACCTTGAAATTTGATGATGTTATTGGCATTATTCTTAGCGAGGAAATGCGAAGAAAAAACATAGATGATACATCAGGTAATGCATTGACCATGGAGAGCAGGGGGAGACAAAAGGAGAGAGGAAAGAGCCAAGGTAATCATGGCAAGTCTAAAATGGGTAGATTCAAGTCCTGACTGGGAAAAATAGAGTGTTGGAACTCTGGAAAGAAAGGACATCTGAAGAAAGACTGCAGAGCTCTAAAGAAGAAAGGAGATGCACATAAGGAAACTACCCAGGAAGCAAATGTAGCAGGTGATGTGTTACAAGATGCTTAGATTCTTGCATTAGATAATACTAGTGATTATTAGGGAGTAGATTCAGGGGCTTCATGTCATGCTACACCCCATAGGAAATACTTTCATGATTATGTTCCAGGTGATTTTGGACATGTTTTATTGGGTGATGATGAGCCATGTAAAATTGTTGGAATGGGTAAGGTATGGATAAAAGTTACGAATGGAACTGACTGGCTATTGAACGATGTTAGGCATATTCCTGCTATGAAAAGAAATCTAATCTCAACAAGGCAGTTGGGAGATAGCAGCTATCTATCTACATTAGGAGAAAAGTGGTGGAAGATCACTAAAGGATCAATGGTGATAGCAAAAGAAGACATGATATGTATGTTGTATTTATGTCCTCATAATACTGACCATTCTATCTCTTTAGCTTCCACAGGAACAGATACAGCATTGTGTCATCATAGGCTTGGCCACATGAGTGAGAAGGGGATGCAGATTCTCCACTCAAGGAAGTTGCTGCTAGATTTGAAGCAGGTAAGTTTGGAATTCTGTGAAAACTGTGTTCATGGAAAACAGAAGAGATTCATATTTCTCAGGGTTGGGAAACATAAGAAGAATGAAAAGTTAGAGCTTGTGCATACAGATGTATGGGGACCAGCTCAGGTACAATCTCTTGGTGGCTCTCATTATTATGTTACATTTATTGATGATGCAACTAGGAAAACTTGGGTTTATTGCATTAGACAGAAATATGATGTGTTTGCTAGTTTTAAGAAGTGGAAAGCTTTGGTTGAGAATGAGACAGGGAAAAGGTTGAAGTGTCTCAGATCTGATAATGGAGGTGAGTACTGCGGCAAGGAGTTTGATAGTTATTGTTCATACCATGGGATTTGTAGAGGGAAGACAGTCCAAGGAACACCACAAGAAAATGGTGTGTTAGAAAGGATGAACAGAACGATCATGGAGTGTGCAAGGTGTATGAAACTGCATGCAGGGTTTCCCTCACAGCTTTGGGAGGATAGTTGTAAATACTGTTATTTATTTAATAAACAGAGGACCTTCAAGTGCTTTGGATGGTGGTATTCCATAGGAGGCATGGATAGATAAAAAGGTAAACTACTCATTTTCGAGAACGTTTGGTTGTGAAGCATTTGTCCATATTGACAAAGAAAATAGAACAAAGCTTGAAACTAAATCCAAGAAATGTACCTTTATTAGATATGGGGTTGATGAATTTGGTTATCTCTTATGGGATTATGAAAATAACAAAATCATCAGGAGTAGAGATGTAATATTCAATGAAAAGGTCATGTATAAAGATCAGTTGCAGGGAAAGAAACAGGAAAAGGAAACCACAGAGTACACAGTACTTGATGAAATTCAAGAAAATGAAATTCCAAAGGTGCCAGAAAATCAAGAACAACAGCAAGTACCTAAAACTCCTGCAACTACAAGACGATCTACTGGGTTAAGTACACTCCCTGAACGATACTCTCCTTCAATGTATTATTTGTTGATGATTGATGATGGTGAACCAGAATGTTATGAAGAAGCAATGCAGGTGGAAACTAGAAAGAAGTTGGAGCAAGGTATGAATGAGGAGATGGACTCATTGGTAGGAAACCAGGCTTGGGATCTGGTTCAATTGCCTGTTGGTAAAAGAGCATTGCAGAACAAATGGATTTACAGGTTGAAGGAAGAAGAAGGAGGCAAGAAGCGGTACAAGGCCAGACTTATTGTAAAGGGGTTTTCACAGAAGAAAGGTATAGATTTTGATGAAATATTTTCTCCTATTTTTAAGATGACTTCAATTAGGACTATCTTAAGTCTAGTGGTGGTAGAAGATTTTCATATTGAATAGTTAGATGTAAAAACAACATTTATCCATGGGGATTTGAAGGAAGAGATATATATGCAGCAGTCACAAGGGTATGAGGTCAAAGGTAAGGAGAATTTGGTATGCAGGTTGAAAAAGAGCTTGTATGGTCTGAAGCAAGCTCCAAGGCAGTGATATTTAAAATTTGACAGGTTTATGACAGAACAAGGTTATAGTAGATGTCATTCTGACCACTGTGTTTATTTCAAGAAGCTAGGGAATGAAAGATATATTATCTTGTTATTGTATGTGGATGACATGCTTGTTGCAGGGTCTAACATGCAGGATATAAATGTACTCAAAAGGAAGCTAGCTAATTCATTTGTGATGAAGGATTTGGGTGTTGCAAAGAAAATCCTTGGTATGAGAATAACAAGAGACAGGAAAAATCGCAAATTGACATTGTCTCAGAGCGAGTACATACAAAAGGTGTTGGAGACGTTCATGATGCAGAATGCAAAACCAGTAAGTACACCTTCGGCCAGCCATTTCGGTCTAAGTAAGGAAATGTGTCCCAAGAAATAGGAAGAAACAGATTGTATGTCCAAGATTCCCTATCAATCAGCAGTTGGCAGCTTGATGTATGCCATGGTGTGCACAAGACCAGATATTGCACAAGCAATGGGAGTTTTGAGTAGATATATGAACAATCCAGGTAAAGAACATCGGAAGGTAGTACAGTGGATTCTCAGGTATTTGAGAGGTACCACCACTCAGGAATTATGTTTTGGAGGTTTAGACATTGTTCTACATGGATATGTTAATGTAGATATGGCAAGTGATAAGGAGAGCACGAGGAGCACCACAGGGTATGTGTTTACTGTAGGTAGAACAACAGTAAGTTGGATTTCGAGACTGCAGAAGGTTGTTGCACTTTCAACAACAGAAGTAGAGTATGTTGCTATTATAGAGGATAGTAAAGAGATGATTTGGTTACAGAGGTTTATGGAGGAAGTGGGTAAGAAGCAAAAGGATAGCAGGTTGTATAATGACAGCCAAAGTGCCATTCATCTTGCAAAGAACTCAGCATTCCATTCCAAGACTAAACATATACATCTCAAGTACCATTTCATATGCTCTGTTATGGAAGATGAACTCATGAAGCTGGAAAAGATACATACTAGCCATAATCCTCCAGACATGTTCACAAAGGTAGTGACCAGAGAGAAACTGAGTTCTTGCTCGGTTTCAGTTGGCCTTCTAGCATTAAGGTGAAGAGGGGAAAGTTTCCAAGTCCAAGTCCAGCAAGTACATCAGCAGTGGAGTTGTTGTGATCAGTCTCTAAGTGGGATATTGTTGGTTGTGGAGCCATATCTTCTAGTCTCATAGATGATGATTCAGTCATGTCCATACCCCAGGTTTGGTTATGATCCTGGCCCGACGCTCAGGGGGTCCGGGGGGGGGTTGACCCCCACTAGCTGGGGGGCGCGAGGTCCAGGGAGTCTCCAAAAAAGGGGTTTTGGGGGCAGAGCCCTCGAGAAAATGGGGGTTTGGGGGCGTAGGCCCCGAGAAAAAATTTTGGGGCTATTTTCGTCAGATGTTTTTGAGCCCATGGTATTTTTCCATTGTATTTCCCTTATAAAAGAAAGTCATTGTAATACGGCTGGGCATGATTTATTAGGTTTTATGCATTGTAAATATCTCTGAGATCGAAAGAGAGAGACTGTGAGATAGTAAAGAGCAAGTGCAGTGGCTGTGCTGCAGGTTGTATCCCTTCACTTTGCTGGACGGAATAATAATAAGGACTGGCAACTTTAGTGTGGACGCAGCCCAAGTTGGGGTGAACCATGATATATCTGTGTCTCTTTTGTAATGTGTGTGTGATTATATTTGCATTTTTGTTTATTGTTATTGCTCTGCGATCCTGTTTTTCTAACACAAGTCACTCATTGGTTTCCCTATATCACAGTCATGGGTATATTAAGAAAACTCGATAAAAATATCAAAACACTAACTATGGATTAGTTTTGAGAGTTATTCCAACTTCCTCAACTACCTATGCTAACCACCCTTCGAAATTATCCTCCTACTCTTTCCATAAATACAGGAGGAGGCCCTTGGAGAAGGGAAGCCTACTTTTTGTAATGTAATGCTGTAGGAATTCTAACTCAAGAGAGAGGATCAGGAACTCACGATCTGGTTACGACCGTGATTGTTGCAGTCAGGTATAATTTATGTACTTGTTCTATGCATTAATAAAGATCAGATATTCTTCCTTTCCCAATATGATTTGTTCTTATATGTTGCACATTTGATTACAAGTTGATGTTTCATGTTATTGTAAGTGCCAATTTATTTATTTGTAGTCAAACTGGTTTGATGAAGGTTTGGGGTTTTTTTGCAGGTTGTCACATTGAAGAGAAAGAAGGAGAAAGGTTTGGATCAACCTTCTGAATAAGGTACACATACTTATAAGCCTAATCTCTTTGCTTAGTATATGTATATGCAGAACATTGTATGTCTGACTTTTCATATCAACACGTTGGTAGTCTCTCCCCTACTATAGGATAATTTCCCTAACAACAGAATTGGCAAATCCACTGGGGAGCACCTATTTTCTGCTTTGTGGGATGCTTGAGGGTCTTTTCTTTCATTTTTATCATTGTGCTAGGTCTTTGTGAAGGTTGTGGGACATATTATATCCTGTTTGCTTGACTCTTTATGGTCTGGTCTTTACTCTACTTTTTTTTAAATTGATTCAGAGCATACCCACGATTCTGTTATACTTACAGTCCCGGTTATCACCCTACACCCGCGAGTTTCCCACTACTGTATCCATGGATACCCACATGCTGTTGTTGTTATAGTTGTGGTTTTTCCTAGGAAAATTTTGTTTTTCTCTAGGGTTTTCTTTGCAGGGTTGTTTTGCTTGGATTTGGAGAGCTTGTCTGCTGATCTTGGTTTCTGACTGCTTAAGGTTAGTAGTTTGAGTCTTGTTTTCCCTTTACAAGTCCTCTTTTGGTTCTTTTCGCTTGTTGAAGGTTACTTGAGTCCTTCTAGGCCATACTGTATTTGGTGGATGCTTGGCTTCAGTCCTCTATAGTCATTGATGTTTGGAAAACAGTTTGTTATTTGTTTATGATTCATTTTCTTTCTGTATTTTATATCAGGTGATTCTTATAGCATCTTGGTTCCACTTTGTAGTTACTTCTAGCTTTCGTGAAGCAAATTCTTGGGTGGTCTTTTTCGGTACTTTGTGTTTGTAAAGTCCTGATTTTTATAGCCTTAGGTCTAGTTTCCTTCGCTTGCATTATTGATCATTCTTCTTTGTTCATAAGTTATTTGCATTTTCTTTTACTTATAAAGGAAAAATAAATAAAAAAGAACACTTTTACTTTATAACAAGGATTGTCTCTTTCTAGTTATAAGTTGTTTATTCTTTTCATCTTTGAAAAAAAAAAAAAGTATAGTTGGCTTTTAGGTTTACTTTGCATTTTATGTTTTGAAAGACAAGTTAGAAAATTGTGAAGATTTTACTTTCAATATGTAAACTTTACTTTCAGTTGCAACCATCATGCACATAAGAGCACTACCCTTTTGAGTAATACAACCTTTAAAAAGAATCATTAATAAAATTTGTTAGTAACTTTTTCATTTTTTAAATTACACAAAATCAACTAGTCCAGGCTAGGGTTTTGGAATACATCACTTTAATCTTTCCAAAACCATTCAAACCTCAAAATCGTAGTAACACTATCGTTTAGGTAAATCCATTTTTGTGGATGTGTTCCGGGAAGCTCTACCCAAACCATAGTTAAGCACGAGGTCGTGTGATATTTGACTATTGGGGATACCCCCCACTTTTCTTTCAAGCATACATCAGAGCCAATTCACGTATGGGGATCCATTAATGCCTTGTCTACTCTTGTATTTTGGGCTTAGTTACTCTAACCATGCCTCTTGGCTAGACCTGCGACTATCCCCTCGGACTCTTTCCAAAATTGTTGTAGCCTTTAGTATCTTTTGACCTATAGGTCTCTACACAGGTGATAGTGGAAGGATATTTACACTGTACCTAGGATAGATGTGGGAGGAAATCCCTTACAATAATTTGGGAGGGAGGTTGGTGATTCAAATGCTTGCACCCAAAGACGTTGTATTGTGTGCCTTGGGTAACTATTCTTCGCTACTCTACTCGTTAGTTCTAGGCCCTAATCATCCCAGAATCTCCTTTGAGAGTATCATCTATTTTTTCCTGGTCTTGACTACTTTAGGAAAATTTTATAGTGGTGTGTTGTTTGTTCCTCACAGTTGTAGTGGCCACTAGCTTTAGTACTTAGTTTATATTTTTGCAAGTGTGGAGGAATACCCTTATTTTATATTTTTGAAAGTGTGGAGGAATACCCTCTTCGTAGGTCACAAAGGTTGAGCAACCTTCCTCCACTCATAGTGGAGCCTCCACCTTGTGATGAAACTGCAATAAGTAATTAATGAAAACACACGAAATAGCAGAAATAACAGAACTCAGAATCACTTTTATATGGATCGCAGGCCACTTCGAGGGGGCAACCTCCTTTGAGCAAGCTCAATACAAATAACTTTACGGTGCCTTCATTGGTCTCAACACAAACTCATATACTAAGTCTAGGCGCCAATATCATGGGTCAATACCATGTGTCAATACAAACCATGGGCCAATACAAAATATGGATCAACAATTACTACGGGACAACTTACACAACATATGTGTCCCACAAAAATAATACAAACTATGGATCAACAAATACTACGGGACGACTTACAAAGCATATGCATCCAACAACAATATACTAACAAAGTAAATAGAAGGGTTGACATGGGTTCCTAACATCCCCTCTACCTTAGAAAAAGCTTTGTCCTCAAATCTTTAGATGTTGAAATTGATGCAGAATCTAAAGGAGTGGTTCCCCTATAGCATCCTCGGGTTGCATTCCGGCCCATTGACGCCTTTTGAGTTTCAGGGAGGATTGCTTGGAAGGCTGTAGACAAAGAAGGACCATATCAGCTGCATGAAAAGTGTGCTTAGAATGGTGCTGATCAGCTTGTTGTTTTAGTCAAATTCTTGCCATGTGAAGATTGTCCTACGGAATGAGAAGAATCTGATCGTGGTTTCGAAGAACCGAGTCAATTGCCTAAACTGGGGAGTTGTTGAGTGTGTATGGAAGAAGAACTAGCAGTGCTTGTCCATAAACTGCTTCATATGGTGTCCTTTTAGATGTGGTAATGTACCACTGGAGTGCTTCTAGAAAAACCATAGAAATAGTTGTCCCAATCTATGTAGGGATGGGAAAGGGTTCGAGCAGTCCCGAAAGGAGTGTTGTTTCACCCTTTTTGTCCTAGCAAGTATCATATCCAGCCACCATCTGTTGAATTTTCATTTTCAGTCCCTGCCAAAAGAAGTTACATTGTTCCTGGTCATACATTTTGAGGAACCTAGAGTGCCCTACTAATGAAGAGGCATGGAGTTCATATAAGAGATAGCCCTGTTGAACAGATTGAAACCAATTTGGAACAAGCAGAGAAATAGCTGGAAGAGAAACTGGGTCATCAAATGTGCGAGAAGGAGCATCTGCCACCATATTGTCCTTACCCTTCTTGTAAGTGATCGCATAAGCATAACCCATGAGTTGGATAACGCATTTTAGGTGTGTTGCGGAGGAGACCCATTGTTCCAGGAAATTTTCTAGACTCTAGAGATTAGTCTTGATGCATAAATAATTCCCTAATAAGTATGGTTGCCACTTCTGTATTACATGCCAAATAACCATCATTTCCTGCTGAGATGTAGATGTGGCTAAATTCTTACCGGAAAGGTCTCTTGAAGGTGGCAAGCCACCGGTGCAACAAAGACACCTACATATCTATCCAAGGAAATAGTGGAGATCGTTGGTGGGTGCAGCTGAATGGAATGGAGCTGAGCGATGACACCATGTGAATTCTTCTTCAGGATCTTTTCCAGGCGATGTGAACTGATGATGCGGAGGACCCTGGTTGTAAGCCCATAAATTTGTGTTGTGTCCCATTGACTGAAAACTGCATCCAAATTTCAACAAAATCCCATAAGATGGGGCCAAGTGTGCGTAACCATTGAACGCCCAAAACCACATCACATCCGCCTAAGGACAAGGAAAACATGTCAGAGCACATGTTATAATCTTCCAGAGAGATACGCACATTGTGACACTTTCCCTTGCAAGGTAAGGTGCCCCCATTGGAAACCATGACTTCAAAGTTGGAGCAAGGATGGACAAAACAATCAGCCTATTCGGCGATCCGAGGGTCAATGAAATTATCAGTACTACCATAATCGATGAGTATTGTAAGGGGAAGCTTCTTGAAGTAACCCCTTACCCGCATTGTTTGGGGGATGGTGATGTCGGATAAAGCATGGAGAGATATCTCTGGGTGGTCTTCCTGAGATGGGAAGTCAATAGGCAGCTCCTGAATTTCCACCTGATCATTCGGTGTATCGGGCGCTTCTTCACCAAATTCAGAGGTAGGCGGAGAATCCACATCCAAGAGATAGAGCTTTTATTGAACACATCTATGTCCCCGAGTGAATTTTTCATCACAATTATAACAAAGCCCTTTTTCTCTGCGTGCCTACATCTCTATTTCTGACAAATGCTTGATAGGATTTGGTCGCGGAGCTAGTGGGATGGGAGGTTGTTGAGAACCCATATTGCAGAAGGGAACAAAAGTGGGTTTAGACAGCTGTTGGGCGGAAATCTTGTCTTCTGCCAACTTAGCCAACCCTAGGACTTCCATCATGGTGTTGGGATAGAACATTTTAACCTTTGACTGGATTTCATCCTTAAGACCACTGATAAAACAACTCCTGTAGAATTCATCAGACAATCCTTCTATGTGGTTGGCTAGTTTCTCAAATTCTGTCTGATACTCTCTCATAGTGCCACTTTGACGTAGTTTAGTGAGTGCTCCAGTGAAATCATCAAAAGCACTATGACCAAATTGTTGCAAAAGGAGCTGGAAAAAATCTGTCCATTTTGGCTCGTCATGAGCCTTGATGTACCAAAAGTACCATTGAAGGGCTTCTTGTTCCAAATGAAAGGATGCAAGTGGAAATTTTTGGACATCAAAAGTATTATGTAGACTGAAATACTGTTTGGCACGATAGATCGATCCAGTCAGATCAGTACCATTGAAGCGAGGAAATTCAAGCTTCGGACCATGGAAATTGCTAGAAGAAGAGAACCCATTGGTTGCAGAAGATTCTAGCTGTCGGTTAGTGTTCATGGATGAATGCTGAATATGGAGGCTAAGAAATTTTTCATCCAGATCTTGGAGTTTGGTTTGGATGGCTGCAAGTGCTTCCTCCATGGTTTGTGCTCCTCCATGAGTGACAACCACAACCAGGAGTTTTTTGTTTTTTTGTTTGTTTTGGGGAATGGATAGAAAAACAAAAACAAAAGTTGATTTAGTAAAGGGAAATTTGGATTTGGGAAAAACTTGCATGGGTAATTGGGGTTTGACTAGGTTTTGGACACTTTCTTAGGGACAAGGAAGCAAAAAATGGGGATTTTAGAAGCGAGGTGAAAGAATGAGAAAATTTGTCAAAGAGGGACAAAGAAGCAGAAATAGGAAATGAACACAGTGGCAAAATTTGGAGGCGAGTGGGTGAAAATTGAAGAAGTTATGGCAAACCCTAAAAATAGACAAATGTGAGATTTCTGGCTTTGGAAAGTAGAATTTGGGATAGGGTCCTCAAGAATGAAATATGTAGAATGGGATTGCAGGGGTGTCTAGGAAGTTTCAAGGGAAACAGAGTTAAAACAAGGGAGATATGGCTAAAAAATGGAATGGATCTGCAACGACGCGAAAGGGATTGGAAATAGATAGATCTGCAATGGCGCTAAAGGGATCAGCAACAGATGGATCTGAAACGACACCGAATGGATAAGAAACGACTGGATATGAAACGACTTTCATAATAGATCTGAAATGGTTGGATCTGGAACGATTGGAAGAATGGATCTGAAATAGCTGGATCTGAAAATGGATCTAAAACGAGACGGGAGTGATCGGCAACAGTTCAGCTGAAAATAGATATGGACCCCAAGTATGTTGGGCTTCCTATCGGTTCAGGGGATTCACTGGACCACCAATGCTGTCTGATGGCTTGCGTATTGGGGCAGCACCCCTCACTCCACGGCTCAGGTAAAACTGATAACTGCTTTACCACAAATGATAGCTCTTGGTTTACCTCACGGGTGGAAACTAGTCAATCAGGTAGGGGTCATTGCCCTTTTTGCTGGTTGGTCCTCTCAATGGGCCAGCTACTTTGGGGTTCCTGTGGTACTCCTCACAATGAGTTTTAGGGCTTATGCCCAAGTACTTCCCACAGTCAAGCGGATAGGGATTATTCCTAGATCCAAACTTGGAACAGAGGCGAATTTTTTTTTGGCAAAAATTCCACCCAACGAGCCTAAGAAAGTGCTTTGATACTAGATGCGATGAACTTGCAATAAGTAATTAATGAAAACACATGAAATAGCAGAAATAACAGAACTCATAATCACTTTTATATTGATCACAGGCCACTTCAAGGGGGCAACCTCCTTTCAGGAAGATCAATACAAATAACTTCACGGTGTCTTCATTGGTCTCAACACAAACTTACATACTAAGTCTAGGCACCAATACCATGGGTCAATACCATGTGTCAATACAAACCATGGGCCCATACAAAATATGGATCAACAATTACTACGGGACGACTTACAAAGCATATGCGTCTCACAACAATAATACAAACTATGGATCAACAAATACTACATGACGACTTACAAAGCATATGCATCCAACAAAAATATACTAACAAAGTAAATAGAAGGGTTGACATGGGTTCCTAACACAGCGCCACCTAAGAGGTGCCAAATGGACTCGCGTGGTTCATTTGAACTCACGGGTACAACTTAACCTCCTAGGGAGCCACATCTCATTTCTGAAACTCATTCGGTTCAGGAAACTATTGAGGTTGAAGACTTGACTACTAAAGAGTTTGCAACACCCTTCAACCCTCCATTAACTGGACCCAACGACCCTTTACTAGAAAGAGTTGTCTCTTTAGCGATACCTGCACTGAGTGTATACAGGTTCACACCTTGTTTTGTTATGGACAACACAGGGGATGGGTCAGGAGTTCCCCACACTCCCACTTCATCTATTATACCAGTAGGTGTATCTCCTCCTCGTGTAAACACATCCACACCGAGCTCGCCGCAGTTCACTTATGCTCCAAGCACTTCATCAAGTTTCAATGTTGGTCCTTCAAGTTTGTCCAATACTCAAGGTACAATGAAATCTATGCCTTTTAGATCCTCCAGTGGCCCATCCGGTATTCCTTTCTTAGGGATACCCTTGGTGTATTTCACATATTCCCCCTTTTTTAAGCAATTCCAAGTTAACCCTACTTCTAATCCATTTAATGAAGGATTTCCTTGGCTTGGAGGGCACATCCCCCCTTCAACACCCTTTGTAGGCTCAATCTCTTCTGCGTCTACTGGGTTATAACACCTTCATAGGTTTCAATGCACAGTCGTCCCATGTAAAGACTTCAAATGTACTTGTAGGGAGTACTCCCTTTTCACTGTTTGGTGGAATGGGTAGTAATAGTTATACCAACCCTCCATTTGGAAGAACTTACACTAGTACAAAATGAGAAATTAATGACTAAAATTTGACTATAAACGACTATTTTTGAGTCGGTGACTAATAGTATCCGATTTCCACTATCTTATCTCTAGTCGTATTTCACTAGTCATTAATTGGTTGACTTATTAGTCATTGATAGTCATTGATTAAGTCATTGATACTCACTGATTTACTCACCGATTTAGTCATTGATTTAGTCATTGATTGTCACAATTAATGACCAAATATATGACTAAATAAACTACTAGATGATAACATATTAATGACTAAGCTAAATACGACTAAACATTAGTCGCGCTATAAGATACTAGAAATTAGATACTAATAGTTGTACATATGCGAATTTAGTCATTTTCTTAGTCAGTAATTTACGATAAGGTACGGAGGGATCGAACCACCAATCTCCTGCCTATAATTAGGCAGGTGCTCTACCATTGAGCTAGCACCCTTTAAGAAGTTGTTATTGTTTGACAATGGTGATATTCTAACAAATTTTGCATCATTCAAGCATACAAAATAATGATTACCAAGTTATTATAGATCCATAATGGCTTACCTTGTACTAGTCCTTCAAGTCTTTCAACTGCATTTATTAAGTGCAAATATATTTTTGCACTTAATAAAAGTAGTTGAATAACTTGAAAGACTAGTACAAGGTAAGCCATTATGGATCTATAGTAACTTGGTAATCATTATTTTGTATGCTTGAACGATGCAAAAATGCAAAAATCCTGGGAAAAAAGTAACCTCTCAATTTTATTTTTTATAAATCATATAGAAATTTTGGAATCAACAAGATAGGATCCCTTGTAATTTTCTTTAGTCTCCAATGGAGCAACTCATTACCCAAAATGTATATAGAATAGTAAAAAGGAATATACTACTAATTCCATTTCACATCAAGAAGAATGGGAATTAGCTATAAGTACTCTTAGCCACTAGATAAATGGAAATGAAATGAGATGACAAGATCCCAGAGTTACTACCAACCCTGACAACAAAATAAGTTCATCAAAGAAGGGGTTCTGTTGCAGGTAAACTCTAACCCCAGAGTTTTCCAAAAGCTTTCAGTCTAGACTGGATCAACTTTACCCATTGTATCATTAGGCTGAACATGAATAACCTTCCAAGAATCAGAGTCATAGGTAAGACGAGTGGAATATGATGGAACTTACCTACACAACAACATAGCACTAAGAAAAGGCAAATGATAAATAAAAGGGAAACACTATCATTTACACTCAGTTCAGTTACAACTTTCTAGGGGTAATATTAGTATATTTGGACAAAAGGTCAGCTTATTGAGCAAATACCATGCACCTGGCATATTGTCACATACATTTGGCAAAAAGACACAAGATATTGAAGGAACCTGCTGAGAACTCAACAGTTGACCTCTCCAAATCACCATAAATCACATGACACAAGGGTTCTTGCTTCAGGTCTAAGAGCACACAAACTATATCCAAAAATAGTATTATGAATAAATCTAATATGAAGAAAAATTTATTTTCGGTTACTGTATAGTGTATACCTTGTTGTTGAAAGCATGCACACTCCTTTATGATCTATTCTCGATCCAACACACAGTTCACCTGAACTTTTGCAATCTTTTGAGCAGGGCAAGGAGTCTTCTCTTGGAATAGAGGTATGCTCTGTGAGAAAATTCTTGATAAATCGAGACATATCATCAACATAATCAGGATATGAAGACGAAGGGTCTCCCATGATAACACCAACATAGTAATTTGCGCAAACTTGGGTAGGTGTGATCATCTCTTTGACCAATCTACAAGATAGCCCTGGTTTACAAGACAACACGCATCCTACTAGCTCTTCAACAAGTGATTCTTTCACATTAATTGACTGCATAACTGTATTGCTTCCTGATCCATTGTTTGCAAGAATATATAGGCTCCATGAAACTAAAGAAGCGGTTGTTGCAATTGATGAAGAGTTGACATTTGTTACACATGTAGAGAAAGCAAATGAGAATAGCATTGATTATCAAAACTTCCAATTGAACAAATACTTTGTCCAGGAGAACTATAAATAAGCTAAAATATGGGCTTCTGGCTGCTAAGGAAAGAAGGTAAATTGAGACCACACGTGAGTCATCCAAATGAATGTAATAAGAACTGTTTTTGAAGGTTGTGCTGAACTCTTCCAACACAATTCTTGGAGTTGAAGGGTCCTGCAAATATTAAAAGAACTTTTTAGTTAAAATAAAAGCATCCAAAATTTCTAGGATTTTGTAATTTGAAGGAACCATGGATGCATAAACTTTAAAATGAAAGGAACCTTGTTTAGGAAGGACATTAATGATAAAGGTGGTATCTCTAGATTAGAAGTGTTAGCTCTTTCAACTTTAATAACTTCAGATCCAAATGATGCAGCAACCCTTTCAAAATCTTTTGCAATAGCTTGTGTGCTATCAGAGTCCTACAACCAAAAGAAGAATATCCATGAGCACACAACAACAACAATAAAGTTTGCAGGAAAGAAAGGTTTTCTCTATATTGAGGATTTGTCTCTATAGAATATGATGTTATATCAAAGAAACATAGATGAAACCTTTTGGATATTGTGTTTTGGATATAATTGAATAGCCAAGTAAATTAATCAATATCCAAAGGTCAAAAGACTCAAACAAATACATATGCATTGAATCTAGTGGAGGGCCTATTTTAAACATAGTTACTGACCATGCTTGGAAAAAATTTTCTAAGACAAAATAGACAAGACTACGACTCAACTTAGGAAAATTTTGGTAGAAATTTAGCAAGTACAAAATTATTAAAAAAATATTTCTCCAGGTTTTTCTACGTTTTTCAGCAGGCCAACAGGTCAAACACAGTGACCTGGTCATAAATACTATCAATGTTGAGTTGGTAAGCCAAACTCATCAACAGAGAGTTTGATTCAAAATTACATACTCAGACTTGGCTGGCCTAGGATTCGACAAGACTCAGTGACTCCATAAAGTCTTGGCTAACCTGCTTGGGTTTTAGACCTTGTTTTGTTGCCATGGTGAAAACCCTCTTCACCAATGCTTCAGCCTTTGTTTCTATCAACAATGGCTTGTCCATTGAATTTCTTTGCATTAGACCATTTGTTTAGGGTGCTTGTTGGCTCATTATATGTATGTATTAACTACAAACAGGTAACTTGCTGGAGACTACTCATATTGCGGGGAAGGTTCGTGGTATTTTTCTCCCAAATGATTCAGAGATGATTAATAACAATTTGCAAACGAGTCAATTGATGGGGCTCTTGGAAAGCTGTAGTTGGTTTGGTCCATTGGAATTGAGAGGGCAGTAATGCAAGTTGGGACTTAGCATGCCACCCCATTTGCAGTTGGAGGTTGTAGGGTTTGTCTGTGGTGGAGATGCCTCACTTCCAAGCATGTCAATTGAGTAGGAACAACATTTTTTTCTAGGGGATTCTATGGGATGCAGCGATTTGTGCCTAGAATGATTAGCACCATCTGGTTTAGGAGTATGGATTGGTTGCCTCTGATCAACTAGCAACTATGGAGTTGAGACTTGAGGACTCATCCCAAAGGCAGATACTTTCAAAATTAATATTGTGATGCCTAGGCCCTTTTGGAGGGATTAGAGATGGAGTTTTGGTCATCCTCTATTGCAGTATGATTCTCAGAAACTCTATTTGGTATTTTACTATTTTATCATCGACATATGCTATCCCTAGTCCTCAATGCACAATGAGTGTCTTCTGACCCAGAGGAGAGAAGGGTTCATCAATGCCATAGTGTGTGCTCCATTATGTTTTTTTAAGTTGGGGTTATTTGCTTCGTCAGTGTTGTATCCAAGGATCGCATCCAAAGCCCATTTGGTCAAGAGTAGTCTTTCGAATGAACTGTGCCCTATTTGTAGTTACTCAAAGTTAGTGGAGTACATCTTCCTAGGATGGAGATATTTGCACGATCAGTTTTCAGTCCTGTTTCAGGACTTTTTGGCAGGTTGCTTTTTTTGGTGATTGTGGGTCCCTGATTTGTTCTGCCTTCACAGGGATTTGGCACTCTTTGAGTATTTTACCCTTATTCATTCTTTGGAAAATCAAGTTTAAATTTGTTTTTGAGCAAGAGGTTAGCTCATTGTTTACTTTTTGTACTATGTGGCGTGATGAGGTACACTATCATCTCTTAGTACACTCTCAGAGAGTCAGATCAAGGATATGGTCTCATCAATTGATCTTATGGATGAGAATTGATATATTTTGGACATCTATTGATATCTTTTTGACATTTATTGATATCTAGCAGTATATGGACATGGTTACTTTGATTATCAATGAAAAATATTTTTTTAATTAAAAATATGTGTATATATATATTTTTTGTATTTGCCGATTTTTTCTCGATCTGTTTCAAAACTTTGACTCTTTGCCTCGGCGATTTATTTCCGTTTCCGATTCTGGTAACACTGATACATACAGTCGATGTTACTTTATTCACTAAAATGTATAATTAGTAATTCAATAATATTGTTGTATCAGTCATGGCCATTGAAATACATTTACTCTAGCAGAGCATCCATTGGAATACATTTACTTCAGAAGAGCATTAGAATAGGATTGCAAGAGACTTAAAACACAAGATTATACTTGGCTACTGTGGATATAAGTATTGTTATTTATTTGTTGTTTCAGGCTGATCCTTTGCTTTATCCTTTTGTTGGTCAAGTCTTGTTTTGAATTTTTTTATCGGATTCTTTGTCTTTTGTTGGCATGTAGTCACACTCTGGAGTCTGTATCAAAACATGCCAATCTCATTGATCATTTCCCTCATGAAAGGACAACAATATAGCTTCCTTCTTTTATTCTTTTACTGCCTTGCCCTAAATTATTTTGCTAGTGCATCATGGACTAGCATGTTTTGTTAACAAGCGATTATTTCTTTATCTCAATCATTTTCCCTCAATAGGTTAGAAATTGGAATATCTAATATTTAAGAAGGTAGTTCTTCCCAAATAGTTGAAATGAGGGTAAAGTTCTATGAGAGCTTTGCAAATACCAATTAGGATAAATGAGAAAGCTTACACTTACAAAAAATACTTGACCAACAATTATAAATTTTAGCTGGAATTTTTTCAAGTATAATTATGCTCTAAGAAGTTGTGGATGATGACCCACCTGTTGAGTGTGTGCAAAGAATGTAAGAACTTCCTCCATCATAGCTTTGCCAACAGAACCAACTTCCACTACCTATGCATAAGGAAGAAAATAATTAATGCAGCAGAATGCCAAAAAAGGCTCTCTTGAAATCAGTATGCACGAAAATTGTGTGAACCTTTTTTAAAACAATAAACATGTGGATAGAAAGATATGAACTATCCAAGCTTATAACTTCAATAAGCTAGAGATGACTACATTTCAGTTAAAAAAAAAGTCATGTTAGCAGTAGTACCTGGTCAATCAATGCACTAATAAGGCCATTAACTGAATCTGCACCAGAGGTAAGTTCTCCAAGAAATCGTCGACTACCAAGATAACCCAATGCTTCCCCCGTGACAACTAAAAAGACCAGCTGTAGAAGTGAAACATATGAATAGTCAACAAATGTGCAACATACCACACAAATTTACCAAACTAAGAATTGATAAGTTGTAAGACTTTGCATAACATTGATAAACATCCACAGTAAGAAAAACTCTCATCCCACCTCATAGGTCAACTTACAACAAGTTCATAATGTCAGGCAATCCATATTTTACAAACTTATCACTAAGAGGTCAAAAGAGTGAGTTTGATACATTTATTGCTTAGTACCATCCAAAACAGAGATAATACATCTTTAAATGACACAAGAAGCTAAATTTTCCTCAGTAAGAATTGCCATAAGTTTAGCCTCAGTGAATTCTTCTATGCTACTTTCCAGTAACCTTCTTCCAGTAAATTTCAATCGTAACCACTCTCAGCTATGCTACTTTCCATTAACCTTCTTCTAGTAAATTTCAATCATAACCACTTCCAGTACAAACATCCACAGCAAGAAAAAATCTGAGCTCATCTCACAGGTCAATTTACAACAAGTTCATAATGTCAGGCAATCCATATTTTACAAACTTATCACTGAGAGGTCAAAAGAGTGAGTTTGATACATTTATTGCTTAGGACCATCCAAAACAGAGATAATACATCTTTAAATGACACAAGAAGCTAAATTGTCCTCAGTAATAATTTCCATATGTTTAGCCTCAGTGAATTCCGCTATGCTACTTTCCAGTAATATTCAATCATAACCACCTAGACACATCAAGAAAATATTCGATATTGTAACTGTGGCCAGAAATAATCCTATCTAAGGTAGTATACCCTAGTTTTCCAAACTGAAGATTTGTATTCTAATGTCTCTTTGGAATGAAGACATATCTTTACCCCATACTTGTGTGCACAATCTTCAACTACTAATCCACGTAACTATTGCATACTAACTGGATAGAACATAATTGATTAAACCAAACGAATGATACATTAGCTAACCAATTATCTTTATCTTCCATATACTCAAATGCAATGTTGATTACCAAGAATACTGAAGCTACAGGTTTCTTTTATTGCTAATGTTCATCAAGAAAGAAGGTTTCCTAATGTGACTACACAAGAAATAATCCAATTTTATTCTTTTTCGTAGAGCAAACTAGAAGCTTTGCAATTACAAAAAGACTCAAGAGTAACACTCAAGCTAATAGGAAATCAAATTTAAAGAAATTTATGCACCAACTGTGAGGAACCCTCACATTTTTTGTGCATTGATCAACTTTTACGAATGTGGATCTTAAAAACCAGAGTTATAGTTGAACCCTGATATTTCATAGCTTAGAAATGAAAAACCATACCTAGGCTATATTGTACATCAAGCTTTATAACAAAAAACACACTTTCTCTCTTCCATCAGTATTTTGGCAATGGAGAATTCTAAATCCGGGTGGCTCTATCTTTTCTCTGTTCTACGGGAAACTCTACAATTCCATTCTATAACATTCCTATTATGTGACTGGTAGCAACATCTCTTCTCCTTCAAAGGCCATGACATTGGGGGGCATAGCAATAAAAACTTACCCCTTTTCTAAGAAAGGAGTTGAAGGTGTCCCATTTCAGCAAGAGTTGGGGGAGAAACTCTTAGAAGTTCAAAGAGAAGTGAAGAGGCACATGAAACTCAGATTATTTCTCCAATTTATGAAACAAAGGATGAAACAGAGATAACCATATAGAGTGCATTTGTGGATTAATTTGCAAGAAAATTGTGAATAAAGAAAGAGAATCAAAACATGTTAAATAGAGGCTAGACAATATTCAATAGATTGATGATCATACAGAATACAAAAAAAACAATGACCTGTACATTACCAAAAAATCAAGCTAGCTAAGCAAAGAAGACACTGGAAAACAATTTACCTCAAAGACAGTTCCTGTGTCATATGAAATGCCACGAACAACTGATGCATCAACTTGAAGCCAATCAGCATAACCATATTCATTTGCAAAAGAAAATAGTTGTTTAAGTTCACCAACTGCCCCACTGTCCGAACCAAGCAATTATACAAAATAGGTTAAGTATAAAATTCAAAGTCTAGAAATATCACTACAGATGATCCGTTATTTGAAACTTCATGAGCTCTGCACAAACATAGTTAGAAATAAATTTAATCCTAGGTATTTTTAATTTAACCATTTTGGAGTATGCCATGTAATGTCCCTGGTTAGGAATTTTATTAAAATGGCAATTTTCCACTTTTTTTCCCTAGTTCGACCTTTGACTAGTTTGATCTCTAGGTCCCAAATTTGCCCCAAATGATTTCAAATCTTCTGAGAAGGTATATGAATGAGATTAGAACATAAATATGTGTTTTAAGGATGCCTTTGGACCTTTAAAATACTTCTGCAAATACTCTTTCAATTCTGGCCAATGTAGGGAACTTTACTAGTAATTTGCCTTTGACTAGTATTGGTCTCTATGTCTCGAATTGACTCCAAATGCCTTCAAATCTTCAAGGAAGGTGTATGAATGATATTAAGACTTGAATATGATGTTCAAGGATGATATATGGCCACCAAAATACCTCTGCAAACTCTCTTAAGATTCTGGACCAAGTATGCAATTTTACTAGTAATTTGGGGTTCAAATCCCCCTAGGGTAAGTATTGAAAATGGCTTCCCAAATGCCTCCAAAGCCACTCAAATTTATGAACAGATGTAGGGAATGTATTAAGGATGTTATTAAGGTCTCATGTGCACCATTAATTGATTATTATATCTGTTCCAACCCTCTCCCATTCAACTGCAAAAATCACCAATTCGACCCTTGGGGAAATGGCACTATTTCTTCTCCCAGTGCAATTAAACTAAGTAAAAATACTTCAAATGCTCAAGTACAGTACATGAAACTTGTAGAAGACATCCATGGAATTATATTGACCACAAATATATCAGAGAATCATCCATCCATTCGAAATCATCATCAATACATTGGCTCACAACAAGGTAGTGGGGAAATGGCATTGTTCTTCCATTAAAAATGAGATTTATACATTTCTACTTGAAATTTCGACCTGAAACTTTTTGGAGATGAAGAAAAGAGTATTTAATTCATATTACAAAAGAAATGGGGCATTAAAAGCTCCCCCAAAGAGTACAATAGCTCACCAAAAACGCCCTCCCTCAAGGATCAAGAATATGCCATCAAAACCGGAAATGGTTGAAGGAGTGAGCTGCAATAGAAGAAACCATGAGCTGCCCTGTAGCTTACACCTACAAATAAAGACTCCATTAAAGCTCCAAATGAAAGGTCTGAATGGCCTTTCCAATTACCAACTTGGATGGGAATCTTTCACCCTCGAAATTGGCTAAGGCAAGAAACTAGTCATCCACTAGCTCTCCCTCTTCACAAATGCAATTACAAATTCTACAAATGATCAAAAGCTGGTTTCATTCTTTTTTATTGACATTTATAAAGTTCTAATGGCCTCCATGGGTCGAATTCCTTCCAAGAGACTCATGCCAACTCAAGTTGGGAAGAGATTCCAAAGAACGCCACTTGTACAACAATTCCTAGTCTCCCACTTCCACCAAATCACATGTGGAAGCATCTTAGCTTCCCTAACACCCTTGAGCGCCCTCTTGGAGTCTAGTTTTAGCCCTGACATGTCATATATGTCATATGTCAGCCTTCAGGTCTGATTTGTGTCATAGGTGTCATAGCATCTTCATCATTGTTGTCATAGAGCTAGGGAATCTAGCCCAAGTGTCTCACTAGCTCCAAATTGCCTCTTCCTCTTCCATGGGAGTTACTCTTCCTCTATATTTCGACCTTGGATTAGTTATGCCATGAATAATACCTTTTGGACTTCCCCAAGTATGTTACCATTCACCTTGAATTCGAATTGGTGAGAGAATGATGCCAAATGTAGTGGGGAAATCTAGCCATATGTGGGTCCCACTTCCTCCATGTGTCTTCATGATGAAATGCCACTTTGATTTTCACTTGTATATATTTATTTAGCTCCTTTATTAAATATTTATGCCATTCTAATGTTCAAACATCATTTATTATCCCCATTATTCCAAATCCCAAAGCTTCCACCCCAAACCTAGGAAACTAGTAATTTCCTCCTTGTCAATTATTTGACCCTTAACATCAACTTTGCAAACTCTAATGAATATGGCTAATGTGATTAGGCCATTGTGACCCAATTCCAAATTTGGGACATGAAAAATCCTCCCTTCCCAATATTGCTTGTCCTCAAGCAATTTCAAACATGGGTGTTGAAGAACTTGCTTTCTGTATAATTCTTTGAAGTTGCCATTGAATTGCCAAACCTTGAGTCTTTGAGTTTCCATGAATATTTTAGAGAGGAACCAACATGCTTGCTGCTGCACTACTCTGATAAAAATCACTTTATTAAGTGGGGAAATCCATCTCCCATACTGCTTGTTTCCCCAAAAAATTTGAAACCAATGAGATAAAAATTATTCCAGGGTCCCATTGCTTGTATTGCACCCGAACAATTAAGAGTGCTCTCCAACCCATACCATCATATAAGAGGATTCCTGGATCCCATTTTCTTGTATGCATTCTTCCAAACATCATGAGTACAAAATATATATCATCAAAGTACATAACTACATAATGAAAATTAATATCAAGGAGGTGCTTCATCAAAGAATCATGAAAGTGCTTATACCTCCAAGCAAGTAGACCACCGTTTTCCAAGTGCATACAAGCTTCAAGTGACCAATCAAATCTGCTCCAATGACATAGGTGAGGATCCCATGTCCTATAAAGCTGCTCCAAAAGGATGTGATATGCATCAAAATATTCAGCCATGTATTCTTTCATCCAAGAAGTGAATGAAGAATCTCCACTAAAATCTGAACCAAATAATGAGCAGAAAAAACAAGGAGACTTCAAATGACTCAAAGAAGTCTCACCCATACATCCCTGAATGTGATTATCATAAAGATATAACAAAGTATGTGGCTTCCAACAAAAATGTTCTCCAATCATAAATCTATTCACCCAAGTGTTGGATGAAGTTCCTCCAACATCAAATGAATCAAGTGTTGAGCAAGAAAAACCATGAGTCTTCAAGTGACTCAAATGCATATCATAGGTGCATCCATGTAGATGTGCATCATCATAAAGTAATAAAGTATGCTGCTGCAAATGTGAATAAGAATGTGCTCCAACCATATCATACTCCTCATGTGGCACCATAAAAAAGAACCCTTTCACCCATACTTCATTGAGACTAATGTTGCAAAACATGGAATTGTAGGATGTAGGAGAATGAACCAAATCACCCAAATGATCAAAAAGTACAGAAGTTTCGTCATGGGGAGGATCCATATGGGTAGTATCATGCAGCTCCTTCAAAAGTGTGAACTCTTTGTCATAGTTTGGTTCCAATGTAGATGAATCATGCTCTTCTTTAAAAATTGCACAACCTTCATCAAGAGGCAATTCAAATTCTTCTTCCACCACATCAAGTGTTTGGATCTCTTCAAGTTCATCTCCAAACACATCAAGAACATTCAAATTTTCACATTTCTCATGATCCACCATGTCATGAGAATCCTCCAAACAATCTACCATTTGACAATCTGAAACATAGGAGGAAAAACAAGTATCTTGCAACTTTTCAAGAAGTTGCTCATTTTGAATTGTGAGCTTATGAATATCCTCATTATTCTTCAAGTATGCATCATGTAACAATTCATTAAGCTTAAACAAATGGTTTCTATCAAAAAGCAAAGACATGAAATTACCTTTGATGCGGCACATTGCTCTTTGAATCTTCTCCATGTCTTCAAGGAAGGATGTTTCCTCCAATGAAGTAGCTCTCCAACAAGAATTTGACACCAATGCTTGAGTGTCATGGAGAATTCTGAGGGACTCTTGGATATTATTTTCATTCATCTTTAAGGACCCTTCAAGAAAATGAGGCTCTTGCAAATGAACCTCCTCATCTTCTTCAATTTTGCTTGGACCAACTTCATGAAGCTCAAGTGGTGATGGGGAAGTTGATCTTGGTTCTTCTTCAACCGCTACAAGGTCTTCATTATCATGCTTAATGAAACTTGTACTTGTAGAAACACTTTCAAAAGTGATCTCTATGTCACCAACATAGAGGTGTGAGCACCCATCAGTAGGTACTCCTTCATAGTTTAAGCATCCATCAGTAGATGCTCTTTGGTTCATGTCTAAGCTAGAAGGTGTCTCAAAATGATCTTCCATATTTTCAATAGAATCTTCTTCATGCTCTTGTGACGTCTCTTCCTTTTGCTCATTAAAGCAAGCTGATGCATTTTGCCCCTTGTTTTCCTTAGGATCAATATATTTGGAATCTCTTCTTGAATAAATCTCAAAAGCTCTCCTCAAGGAGGACATCATTTCATGCACACATATATGATACTCGCTCCAAGGGTTTTTACAAGAATGGCATAAACCTTTCTTCACTAACTCCACATCTTCATTTTTGGGCCTATTTTCAAAAACATGTTCAGCATAGTACTCAAAAGACATGGCATTTTGTGTATTTTTGCTAAAAGCAAGATATTCTTGATATTTTTGATATTGTTGGGGCAAGGTTTTATATTTTGCTCTCCATCTTTGGAACTCACTCATAGAATTATCCTTCGTTGGTGTGACACACTCATATTCATCAGATTTAAAGTCATAAGAATAATCTTCATTTCTCTTGAAATTGTAAGAAGTGTTGCATGATGGCACCTCTTCCTCATACCATTCACATTCTGCTTCATATTGCTCATAAGCATCTGCATATTCCTCATAAGAATTGTACTCATAGGATTCATCATAATAGTAAGACATGGCTGCCAATTATTCTTGAATGTATGTACCTAATACACAGGTGCAAGGACCATGCTCTGATACCACTGTAATGTCCCTTGTTAGGAATTTTATTAAAATGGCAATTTTCCACTTTTTTTCCCTAGTTCGACCTTTGACTAGTTTGATCTCTAGGTCCCAAATTTGCCCCAAATGATTTCAAATCTTCTGAGAAGGTATATGAATGAGATTAGAACATAAATATGTGTTTTAAGGATGCCTTTGGACCTTTAAAATACTTCTGCAAATACTCTTTCAATTCTGGCCAATGTAGGGAACTTTACTAGTAATTTGCCTTTGACTAGTATTGGTCTCTATGTCTCGAATTGACTCCAAATGCCTTCAAATATTCAAGGAAGGTGTATGAATGATATTAAGACTTGAATATGATATTCAAGTATGATATATGGCCACCAAAATACCTCTGCAAACTCTCTTAAGATTCTGGACCAAGTATGCAATTTTACTAGTAATTTGGGGTTCAAATCCCCCTAGGGTAAGTATTGAAAATGGCTTCCCAAATGCCTCCAAAGCCACTCAAATTTATGAACAGAGGTAGGGAATGTATTAAGGATGTTATTAAGGTCTCATGTGCACCATTATTTGATTATTATATCTGTTCCAACCCTCTCCCATTCAACTGCAAAAATCACCAATTCGACCCTTGGGGAAATGGCACTATTTCTTCTCCCAGTGCAATTAAACTAAGTAAAAATACTTCAAATGCTCAAGTACAGTACATGAAACTTGTAGAAGACATCCATGGAATTATATTGACCACAAATATATCAGAGAATCATCCATCCATTCGAAATCATCATCAATACATTGGCTCACAACAAGGTAGTGGGGAAATGGCATTGTTCTTCCATTAAAAATGAGATTTATACATTTCTACTTGAAATTTCGACCTGAAACTTTTTGGAGATGAAGAACAGAGTATTTAATTCATATTACAAAAGAAATGGGGCATTAAAATCTCCCCCAAAGAGTACAATAGCTCACCAAAAACGCCCTCCCTCAAGGATCAAGAATATGCCATCAAAACCGGAAATGGTTGAAGGAGTGAGCTGCAATAGAAGAAACCATGAGCTGCCCTATAGCTTACACCTGCAAATAAAGACTCCATTAAAGCTCCAAATGAAAGGTCTGAATGGAATTTCCAATTACCAACTTGGATGGGAATCTTTCACCCTCGAAATTGGCTAAGGCAAGAAACTAGTCATCCACTAGCTCTCCCTCTTCACAAATGCAATTACAAATTCTACAAATGATCAAAAGCTGGTTTCATTCTTTGTTATTGACATTTATAAAGTTCTAATGGCCTCCATGGGTCGAATTCCTTCCAAGAGACTCATGCCAACTCAAGTTGGGAAGAGATTCCAAAGAACGCCACTTGTACAACAATTCCTAGTCTCCCACTTCCACCAAATCACATGTGGAAGCATCTTAGCTGCCCTAACACCCTTGAGCGCCCTCTTCGAGTCTATTTTTAGCCCTGACATGTCATATATGTCATATGTCAGCCTTCAGGTCTGATTTGTGTCATAGGTGTCATAGCATCTTCATCATTGTTGTCATAGAGCTAGGGAATCTAGCCCAAGTGTCTCACTAGCTCCAAATTGCCTCTTCCTCTTCCATGGGAGTTACTCTTCCTCTATATTTCGACCTTGGATTAGTTATGCCATGAATAATACCTTTTGGACTTCCCAAAGTATGTTACCATTCACCTTGAATTCGAATTGGTGAGAGAATGATGCCAAATGTAGTGGGGAAATCTAGCCATATGTGGGTCCCACTTCCTCCATGTGTCTTCATGATGAAATGCCACTTTGATTTTCACTTGTATATATTTATTTAGCTCCTTTATTAAATATTTATGCCATTCTAATGTTCAAACATCATTTATTATCCCCATTATTCCAAATCCCAAAGCTTCCACCCCAAACCTAGGAAACTAGTAATTTTCCTCCTTGTCAATTATTTGACCCTTAACATCAACTTTGCAAACTCTAATGAATATGGCTAATGTGATTAGGCCATTGTGACCCAATTCCAAATTTGGGACATGAAAATGCCAACCATTTATACATATTCAAGCATCAAGCCTAGGTGGGATTGGATGCTTCAACATCACATCAGGTTATAATATGTGCATTAAATCAATATTTAATCAAGTGCTTATTTATTCCACAATATTTTTCAATAAGGTCATAAATAATTTTATCTATGGTAAATTTCAAGTAAATTTAGAACCTTGAAGATAATATGCAAAAATTCATACATGCAAGTAATTAAAGTGTAATAAATATTATTAAAATTGACATATATAATCTAAGTACATGAAATTTGAGTTTTCCAATCATGTATTCTATATCATTTTATAAATTTTTACTATTTCTTAAATGAGATATTTTCCTGCATCTTTGTTTCCATATTTAGTCTAAACATCTCAGAGTAGGCATCAAATGAGCAATGATGAGATGCTTTCACTTCAATATCAACAAAATTTGAAGAAGTGAAACTATGTCTTCAAGTTTGCATCAGATGTGTGTTTACAAACCTTCTAGTTCAGATAATGATCTTAATGGAAAAGAATGCAGGATTCCTTCAACTGCATCTTATGGAATTCAAACAACTCTCAATTCTTTTTTTATGTCTTCTGCAGGCATTTTCTCAATCTGTCAATGTACAATCAATACATTACTTAAATGAAAAAAGAGTAAGTAATATGAAAATCCCATACTTGCTAAATAGGTTACTAGATAAGTTCAATAATAGACATCATATATATTTACATAAGGGAAAATAGATGAAACTAAAGCAGATATATAAAACAAACTAATTCCTTGCCAGGTTGATTTTTTTTCCCTCACATTACCTACGCCCAAGGTCCTTGGTTAATCAATAGTTTATTTTCACTTTGATTTCAAATATTTTATACAATGAATGACTCTGCAGAAGTCCAAGATAGAAAATAAAACATGTATGGCATTCAACTTGTTCCAGGCCAGAAGGAATGATGAATCAAGGCTTCGACAGAAGATCAAATAAGATAGTATAATTTTATTAATGTCCAACAAATGAACACAAAAGTAGGTCAATGGGACTTGTTACACCTCTTCAGCTGGTACCTCGGAGCATCTTGATGGACTTGGGGGATCGACGTCTTCATGTATCTTCTTCTCTTTTTCAGGATGTATATTTGATGAAGATATTTGGTGAAGGATGTTCACTTCTGTTGGTGGATGGATAGGTTGATAGTTGTTCTCTGATGGGATGATTCTTTCATGTAGTTGTTTCATTCTCTTGAAATATGGATGCTTCCTAGTAACTATATGTGGTGATGATCTATTATTTGTGTCACTAGGAAGGGTGTGTCTACATGGTCTGCTTTGGTTGAATGTGTAGCAAGGACATACTTGATGCTAAATGGAGTTGAGAATTTTCTCATGTCCCCTTTTCCTTTCGTATTGATGTGTTGTGGTAGTGTACTTTGCCTTGGTGGGATTTCCCTAGGTGATATGACTTGATATTGTAACATTTGCTAGACATTGCTTACGGGGGTGTGGGATGAATAATGTTAGTACCCTTGTTATGTAGTACTGCCTAAGTTTGAGTTAGAAAAGGGGGGTATTGCACACATTATTGATGATCAAGCCTTTTACTAAGGTTTTATATGATACGAATCATGTTAGAATCCTTTGGTGGTGCGACCTAGGTTCAAGCCTAGGTAGAGCTTCTAATTTTTCATTATGTGGGGTTTTACTAGGGAGAACATCATGTTTACATGGTAAAACACTTGATGGAGCATCCCCCCCCCCTTCATTGGTACACATGTTCATGGTGATTTAATCAATTGGTGACTAATTGGCAGTTGGACTATGATTTGATAAAAACGTTTTCCTTAGTGTACACAAGTTGAGGTCGATTTAACCATTTATTGGTTATTTTAATCCTTCTGAAAGCTAACAATGGAGTGCTCTCCTTCATTAGCTTCTTTCACACATGGGAGAGGTTTGTTGGAAGATATGAATGCATATTCTATGGGGCGCTCTCCTATGTCACAAATTAGGCACATGGAGGAGTATTCTACTATGTTTTTATGAGTGTAGCAACTAACAACCTTGGCACACTTCTCTAGGTCACCTCCACTTATACACATGGTTTTGAGGTGAATCAGTTGATGGTTTTGAAAACAACACATGGTTTGAGCACAATCTTTGATGAGATCAACCACCATTGGCACTATCACATAGGGTCCACTTCACTTGGTAATATTTTATCATTTGTTGGTTGGAGATGGTTGAGATGGCACTTTCTTCTAGGGTGCATCTCCTTGGTAGTCTCTTCTTCATGATCAAAGCTACACTTTGCATTATGTAATTTATTCTCTCTTGAAGCGCTCAAAATTCATTTACACATGTGAGGAGGTTGGCACACCTCCCTAGAGTGCACTCATGAGGAGTTGGTTAATGATGAAATTTTTTATTGAGGAATTGTAACCACCTTGGAAAGTCTTGAATATTTTATTGAGGTAGTTGCACATGGGACAAAGACTTTTCTATTTTGAGAAGTTGATCAACTTCTATCTTGTGGAGTGTTGTAGCTCATAGTAGCATTTAAAAGTAGGAAAGTCCTAACCAATGAGTGCTACACCTAAAACTATTATAGGAGAGGCACCACTGTCACCTCGGTACACTACTATCACTTTAGACATGCTATCCCTAGGTCAAGAGGGCTTCCCTAAGATTGATTGATTTTAGATTAGTTCTTATAGTTATTAAGAGCTTAAATGGCTGTCCTAAATCTGAATTAGATTGCCGAGTGTATTGTGCAAATTTAATCAATCAAATTAAAGTGATTGCAAAAATTTAATGCCAGAGTGCAATGAAATAAAGACAAACACTTGAAAATGAAAGGGAATTTTTCTTTAGATAGATTCCTATAAAATGACACAATTCTTATGAAACCGTTTTCAATAAAGGTATTAAATTATAGACAAAGAAATCTTAAACAAATCTGGAAAATTCAATGATAAAATGCAGAAAATAATTTCCAAAAATAGCATTGATTAAAATCACCCCTTAAGTCTACCTTTAATGGGTTATTTGAGTTCTCAGGGTTATAGTAAATCTGATTATGAAATGCAGAAATAAAAGTACAGATTTCAGTAAATTAAAAGATAAATTTACCAAGAAAAAAAATATATTTCTAGCACTACTTGGGCCTAATTTAATTATGTTTTAGGGATGTTTCAAATGAGAAATTCAAGAAATTAAACTAGCTAAATGCAAGTCTAAAAGATTATATGCAAACTATTCTAAACCCTATGCTTAAAAAACTTGAAATCAGGAAATCATATTATAGCAATGTAAACTTCAGATTTCAATGAACAAAACAAAATATAAATGGAAAATTTTGAGTTTTTTGGGTGGTGGTTGAGGAAGGATTAGTGCCTTCAATCTTAGGAAAATCGGGTCATGAGGATAAATCTTAATGGGCTATTTATTATAGTTTATAGAGCTGAAAATGACTAAATACACATGTCAAGGACCCCATAGTACATTGGACTTTGATGGACAAATTCTTCATAAAAGGGTTTCCCCACGAGAATAAACCTTTGGCTATAAATTTAGCATATACTCCAAGGATCGGAAAATGGACCTGCAATCACTCCTAAAGGATGCAAACTACAAGCATTCTACCAATTACTAAAGCATACAAGAAAGGAAAGATTGTATCATTTAATTTCTTTCAAGCAATAAACATTACTATCCATAGAAATTTTTACCCCTCATTTTGTATGGGTGTCCAATGTGATTTTAATCACACTCTTCATGGGGTAACTCTGTGTTTGAAGGCAGTTTTGGGGTAAAAACGGTTTGACAGGCCCTTCTACAGCAGTCTTGGGTTTGCTTGTAGCCTTGAAGATGATGAACAACAATCTGGGAACTTTCAAACATCTGGGAAATCAACAGTAGTCTTCAACAAACTTGGGCATTAGTGAACAAAGAGAAACAATGCAGCAGATGGGAGAAATCATTCCAGTGACAATGGTGATCAAATATCACAGTTGAATGGGAAAATTCTAATTTTTCTACAAAACCTTTGAAATTGTCAGATTTGGCTTATTGTCCCTTGTCTACAGTATAAAGAACATATAAATGTAATCCCATTGTTAAGATTGATCTTTCCCATCTCTAGAAACTTCTAGACTCCTAGGGTGGGATTCCCTGAACCATAATCTAGGATCCATCCTCCTGCTCCATCTCTAGCTCCTTTTCACCATTCTTATCAATTATTTCAAGACTCAAAATAGTGCCCAACACAACGCAGGTACGGAGATTGCTGTGCAGCAAGGGGATGTGGGGAGTTCCACCACAAGAATCCTTTCCATCTCCAAACCAGTAGCACTACCACAAGTAGCCTGGAAAATCCAGAACTAACTTCCTAATGATGAATTCCCTACTTTGGCCCTGATAATTTTTGAAGCTGAGAAGTAGCCATGGAAGGAGAATGATGGATGAGAGATGAAGGTCCCAAATACAAATCCAAAAATGAGTGAAAAAATGGATTGAACGTGCCACATGACAATGATCACAATTAATCCAAGCACAGACATGGATGGCCATGTATAGACCACCTCAATTCACTCAGCTATGCACACCAACCCTTGCACCCTAATAGCAGGGTGCCCCACACAATAGGAATAGAAACTGGGGTCAAGGAGCAACATCCTCGAGTCTCAATGCAGATCCAAAAACTCTCTATAGCATTTGGCAAAGGAAACAACACATGCACCTAATTCCAGAGTTTTCACACCAAATTCTAGGAATGCCAACAATCTTGCAAGATTGTTATGGAAGGTCAATGATTTATGTAACCTTGTCTTGGCACAATTGTATAAATATCAATGTATACATCTTGTTAGATATCAAAAATGTTTTGTGTCAATAATCACCTAACGAACAATATTTTGTGTCACAGTTATCAAAACTTTGACATTTGATATTGTCATATATATTCCCATTTTGGTAAATAAGGGTATAGCTTGAATGCTATATCTGTGTATTAATTCTGATTGTTTGTGCACAAATCTTAATTCGCTCAGGTTTGGGGTTGTACTCTGAGCCAACACATCATGGGATGTTGGTGTTGATCAACAATGATCTTCCATCCATTGGTATGGTGCCTATAGCTAAATAATCTTTTTTTTATGATATTTGTGTCTACCATTTTGTGGACTGCATAATATTGATGGTGTTTATTTTCTACTCTTGGAACTATTTTCTCACAATTTTGATTAGTATAGTAGTTATAAGATCTTTTCTTTAGATTTTGGGGCATTTGAATTAGTTGTATCTCATGCTTGTGATGGTTTCCCTTGCAACCCAGTAATGGAAACATAAAAATTAAACACTTTCGAATAATTTTTAAAGAAGTAGCAGCTGCTCATGTATATATATTGTTTTGTTAATAGCGAAAATATATATTGTTATATATTAGTTAAAACATATATAGTTTATTAATGGTTAAAGGAAGGATTCTCTACAAAAACTTAAATTGGTTGAATGGAAAGGACTTCTAGACTCATATGATTCGTATGTGACAAATACACATCTATTTAAGTATAGATGCAATGTTTTGTTATGGGAATGAGAAGAATTCTACAAAAGAATAACCCAGCAGAGAAATTTATCGGTTTCCCATTGATATTTCAAGCATATAGGACATGGTTGCGAAATATATAGTTGGTTATCCCTCAGAATTCCAACAAACAGTTATGAGATTAATAACCCAGCAGAGAAATTTATCGGTTTCCCATTGATATTTCAAGCTTATAGGACATGGTTGTGAAAGATACAGTTGGTTATCCCTCATAATTACAGCAGACAGTTATGAGATTAATGCGCATGGAATCAATATAGGAACCCAATACCAAACCTAGACAAAAAAGAATAAGAAATCCATTGGTGCAGTCGAGAAAAAAAACAGAATTTGGGGCATTTGAATCAGTTGTATCTAATGCTTGTGATGGTTTCCCTTGCAACCCAGTAATGGAAAAATAAAAATTAAACACTTTCAAATAATTTTTAAAGAAGCAGCAACTGCTCATGTATATATATTGTTTTGTTAATAGTGAAAAGATATATTGCTATATATTAGTTAAAACATGCATAGTTTATTAATGGTTAAAGGAAGGATTCTCTACAAAAACTTAAACTGGTTGAATGGAAAGGACTTCTAGGCTCAAATGATTCGTATGTGACAAAGACGCATCTATTTAAGTATAGTCGCAATGTGTTGTTATGGGAATGAGAAGAATGCTACAAAATAATAATCCAGCAGAGAAATTTATCGTTTGCCCATTGATATTTCAAGCATATAGGACATGGTTGTGAAAGATACAGTTGGTTATCCCTCAGAATTCCAACAAACGGTTATGAGACTTATAACCCAACAAAGAAATTTTTTCGGTTGCTCATTGATATTTGAAGCATATAGGACATGGTTGTGAAAGATATAGTTGGTTATTCCTCAGAATTACAGCAGATGGTTATGAGATTAATGCGCATGGAATCAAGATAGAACCCTAATACCAAACCCAGACAAAAAAGAATAAGAAATCCATTGGTGCGACCAAGAAAAAAATAGAATTTGTGAACATACCACCAGAAGCCCTCAACCATGTTGAAAGTGTAAAAAATGTGGAACAAACTACCCTAGGTTTCCTGCTTAGACTTCCCATTTGGATTATCAAACCATAAATTCCATTAATGCTCAAGTAGGTGTGTATTGCAAGCTCTATAGTCCTTTCAATCACCTCCCCTAACTCCACAATTTCCCCTTCTTTCGGTTCTCTATTCTCTCGATGTACCTTTGATAAGTCACCCATATACGATTCCCCCATTCTTCTTATGTTGCAGTCACACTACCAGTCTACAAGAAACCCTCGATTAAAAAAATGCAAAAGAATAAGATATACAGAACTAGAAAATCAAACTCAAATGGGTGGCCATCCTCACCCAAACAAATAAACCCAATGCAATGCATAAAAGACTCCAAACGAAGTGCCAAAAAGAGTTCCAAATGATGCACAAATATGTGAATTAGGTCTGTGAATGATCTAGAGTTGTGGTTGAGCCCTAGTTTCTTGATCTTGTCTGTGAAATTTTCCTTCAATTATATTTTATTTTAAATAATTTAGGGTCAGGACAACACACTAAGAAATAATGGTGTTTGTCTCTTCGTCGGAAATAGGGAAGGGGTGGGACAATTGATATTGACGACAAACTCATACCTTGGTAAGACAAATTACCCTCAAAGCCCTCCCTTGTTCTGGGTAACTTATTCCACCATAAAATATTGAAGAATAAGAAGAAAATATTTAAATGTCCGCGAGGCTAAAAATAGCTTATGGGACAAACCACTTCACATGCTGTTTTCTGCAAATCAATCCTTTTCCTATTCAAACTGATGATGAGCACCCCCAATTTTTCCACAGTCTCCTTGTTGAATAAATTATCCCAAGATTTATCTACCAAGACACTTGCATACATGTCCCTTCTATCCTTAAAGGCTTCACACTCTAAAATGAAATGTTTTTCTGTCTCTACTTTACTAGAGGTGCAAAAAATACACTCTTTCTTCCCAAGCTTCTTTTGGCCTTTTCCAGTGCTCAGTCTCACAATGGAGTTGATGGGAATTAGTTCTTAATTGAGCAATAAGTATTTTGGCTTTCCAAGGTATATTGGCCCCTATGTATGCCTTTTGATGCTGACTGTAGATAGGGTTAAACTCTTCAATATAGTACTTTTTCTTTCTCCCTAACTCTTTATCCCAAGTTCACTTGTGGAAGTTATTGATAACAAAAGCCTTTATCTCTTTACTATTCGTGGGGCAGATGTTCAAGCACATATCCCATTTACTAAGCAATTTAATATTTTTCCGCATCCAAGTCTTCTTTCTTTTGCACAATATGTCTTTGAAGACGTTCTTGGGCCATCTACCTTCTTCCATTTGCTCAACTCTTTTTAGATATCTTACTAGTCACACCATAGCAATTGCTTTAATAGAAGCAACCCTTATTTCACTCAACATGATCTCGTATGGAACTGAAATCTTAATTTGGAACTTGCTTGTAATCATGTGTTTTTGAATATTCTCTATTTGCCTCCACTGTAAGTCATAGGTACTGCTGGCCCATACTTCACAACCATAGAGAACAACTTAGATCACTAAAATCCCAAAAAGGGTCTGCATAGTTTTCCAATCCCATAACTTTGCCTCTCTGCATCTATTTTGGAGAACATAAAACGATTTCGAACCTCCCATAGTTCTTTTTTTTTTGCAACTTTCCCAACTCAAATTTTTATTCAAGTCGATTCCGAGGTACTTGTAATCTACCACTTCTTCAAGAGTGTTGTTTTCAATGTAGAACTTATGTTGTTTATGTTTTCTTTTGCTAGAGAAAACTACCACTTTCATCTTGCTAGTATTTACTTGCATCCCCACTATTCTACAAAAGTGCTCAAGGGAAATCAAGTGATCTTGCAATCCAAGAGTAGACTTAGCAATCAGGATAAGGTCATTTGCATACAAAAGAAGCCTTATCACAAACTCACCCAAGAGGGCACCATCCCCATCCTCTAAGTTTGACCACTCTTCAATTTTGTTAATATATAAGCCAAAAATGGTTGTTCAACTTACCAATCACAATGTCCTTACTTTTTATCTCTCCCTTCAACGTGTGTGAGTAAATTAGTTATCCAAAGTGGTATGGAGATTAATATCTAACCATAGTCTCTACTATAGTGAGTCACTCAAAAGTTATATACTCCCAGTTTTGATGCATGAAAAATATTGGATCATATTATGTAAATCATGTAAATATGGTAGTATGAATTTCTAATGTGGATCTCAAGACCAAATCCTAACAAGAGAATAACTAGGCTTGTAAGGGGCAATGTAAATCATATACACCATGCATTAGTTTAACATGGTGAAATTGTAAATCTATGTAAATAATTATGCCAAAATATAGTATAAAATGGTCCACTAAGAATTATATTGTATGTTCTTAATATTATATTATGTAATATTGTAATAAATGTTTTATAGTAATATAAAAAATATGTATTCTAATTTTTTATATATTAAAATATTTCAATACATATTTTAATGATCAAACAAAATGCCTATAGGAAATTGGTCGACGTAGCATGGTAAATATTGAGTCTAAGTGAATTGAACCTATAATTTTGAGTGCACATATGATGACAATATTGCACTTACGGAAGAGAATTGACGCCATGGAATACATCCACCAACATCTGGAGCTACAGGGACTTCACTGGATGTCTTGAAAGAAGAAAATGTTACCAAGTGACACATGACATCTCTCATGAATCCATATACAGTGTTACAATTTACTAAATTTTAACACTGCAGATGGATTCAGAGACCCCTTGAATCCATCTGTAGTGTTAAAAAATATTCAGGGTGACACAACTAAAAATGACTAATTCATATGCTTAGTTGTTGTTAGATAGTCATATTTGTATTCATGTGACTAAATTAGTCGTTATGTTAGTCATTTTTATTTTAGTCACTTGTTATCTAGTCGTATAGTTTATCCCGTGACTAAATTAGTCATTTATCTTAGTCATTTTTTGTTGCCTCACTTAAAATTGTTCAAATTTGGTCATTTATCCCTTCAAAAAATTGTGGTGATTAACATTTTTAGTCGCCTAGTCACTTATCTCTCATTTTGTACTAGTGTTATACTTGGCTGCAGTGGACAACAACACAAGTAAGTAATCCATTACCCTACTACTGGAGCAACTTTCAAAATGTTTCTTCTTCACAACCGATGGTTGGGAGAAACCCCAACCAACCTTATAGGAGCCAAGTTTTGTGTGGTTCCCCTTACCAAACTCCTTCACATCTTATGCCATTAGTGCGACCTTGCTTGTCGTTTCTGGAAACTTTGAAATTGCCATACCTTTCAAAAATAATGAACGTTCCAGTACTTCATAACCCTTCTTGGCCTCCGGTCCCAACCAAGCTTCCTTCGGACATTCCAAAGTTTGAAGGTTATACTGGTGAAGATCCTGGAGATCATGTTACAACCTTTCATCTTCGGTGCTCCTCGAATTCATTAAATGATGACTCAATTCAATTGAGGCTCTTTTAGAGAACCTTAACGAGTGTAGAAGCTAAATGGTACATCAAATTGTCAGCTGCAACATAAGATAACTTTTGGGATTTAGCAACAATATTTTTTATACACTTCCAACTTCCCATCCAGTACAATTACAGCACAGGCCTTCTTTCTACATTTAGACAAAAGAAAGCCACTCACATTTATGATCACATTCAGGAGTGGTGAAGACGGAAGACACTCATCAGGGCTGAGATTCCCCTAGAGTTTCTTTTGGAGTGGTATTTGAAATCATTGCTCCCTTACATCTCTAAATATTTTTCAACTTCTGGGGTAACATCTTAGGAGGAAGCAATCCTAACGACCCAACAACTTGACCTAGTCTATGCTCAATCTGGGATCCTTTATGAGATCATACCTGACGCACTGTGATCTAATATAGATATTGGTAAGCCGAAACCTGGACCTCATGCTGATGGCATTGTTGGTTTGGTCGACTCATCTGTGCTGGAAGCCTTAACGAAACAAGTGCATGCACTTTCTATGAAGCAATCAACAGCGGAAGCAACTACGGTTTCGGCCTCCCCTTCACAATCTGAATTTGTACAAAGTGTGCAGACAAACCAAAAGGGTCCTTGACAACCCAAGAAGAAGGGTAAGAAAGGGGAGGGAAATCAAAATCCAAAAAACACTAAAAATGCCGAGGAGGGAAAGAGATACAAAAATAAGGTCAAGTTTTTTTGCAAGATTTGTAAGGACGATCACCTTACTCACCAATGCCCTCTTATCGAAGAAGCCTAGAAGATTTTACGTGAAAAGTAACCAGCTGTCGTGAAGGATTCATTTCCCAAAGGACAAGGCCCAACTTCTGGAAACTCTAATACTGGGGGCACTCATTGTGCCACATCAAATGATCAATAATATATAAAAATGGTTAACTCACACACCTTATTGCAAACAAGAGCCAAGAATTATAACCCGAAAATGCAGTAGAAAGATAAAGAGGTTCCTGAAACATTTTTTCCTCTCCATATCAAGAGGCCAACAGAGCCTTTTCCGAAGATACTAAAGGGTGTCTACAAACGAGCTGTGCACAACCCTAATGCGTGGGATGATCCTAACTACTCTATTGTGTAGGACCTAGCATGAACACCATGTGCTATGTCTGCATTGGAAGTCTTTCAAAGCTTCCCTTCACAGTGGAATGCACTTCTTGTGGCAATAGGTAGTACGAACTCATCAAGTATGCTAGCTAGATTTGATATGTCCAATATCAAACCCCAGTTTCGCTATCAAGTTTCCTTCCATATTGAAGGTTTCCATGGTTCAAAGACTATTGGACGAACAGTCATATATGAAGGTGCGTTGACGTGCATAATGTCTATGTCCTGTTGGAAATCCTTGGGTTCTCCTGAGTTAGCCCCTTCGATTACACTACTTACTATGTTTGATGGAAAGTCTTTCCATATGCACGGATTCTTACTGCCATTTGAGATTCAACTTGTTGGTAAGGTAGTGTTTGTGGAGGTAGAAGTTGTAGATGATTCTCTCAACTACAAATTGTTGTTGGGAAGAAGTTGGACATATGCAATGCAATCTATCCCATCATCTATTTTCTAAGTACTCATGTTCCCCCACGAAGGTATGATCATCAAATTTGATCAACTATCCTTCACTTGGAAAAACAACACAACTTCATCGAATTCTAATATCCCTTTGATTGATCAAGATCGAATGCCCTGTGAGAGCTTAGGAGTAGGTATGTATTCATCGTTGATGGGAACATTTGACCTACCTGCTCCTGTATATTACATTGGTTCTATGATTACTAGGGATACATCATCTCGGGAATTTTTTATGATTAGTCGAACGACTGATACGTGGATTATTTTGACTCAAAATGAATCGAACATGCCCCCATCCATTGTAGAATTGGTGTACCAAGCATCAGAAAATGTTGCAATGGATCACATCTTGACTCTGTCAATCTCAGCTGAGTTAGATTTTGATTATGCACTTGCATGGTCAGTAGACTCCATCCATTATTTTGACTATTTGGATATTGTTTTTCCTTCTGACGAGGCTACCCTGGAAGCCATAATTGGTCTGGATCATCTTTGGGAACACCTGCATCACATATCTTACTTTCTTCCAGATCTAGACAGGATTGAGAATGGTGAGTTTTCAACGAGACCCGGTGGGAATATTGGTTTCTCCATCGCTCCTTCAACTAAACAGATGATTTTTGTAGAAGGCAATATGGAAAACATTTCAAAGACTATACCTATTGATATTTCCACCAAACCAAATTTTGTGGAAAACATATTTATTGGAGCAAACTATTCTCCACAGGAGATCACTTTGTATACCAATCTATTTAAAGAATTTCGTGACATTTTTTCCTAGTCTTATGAGGAGATACCAAGCATCTACCCTACCATTGTGGAACACATTATTATGACTTATCCCAATGCGAAACCTGTACGACAGAAACTTCGTCCAGTTAATCCTAGGAAAGTTGTGACCATCAAAATTGAAGTCGAGAAGCTCCTCAAGGCCGGTTTCATTTATCCGATTGACATGATGGAATGGGTCTCTAACCCAGTCCCGATTGACAAAAACAAAGGGACCATACGTCTCTATACGGACTTTAGGGACCTTAACAAAGCTTTTCCAAAGGACAACTACCCCACACCATTCATTGATAAGATCATTGATGCGTGTGCAGGCCATGAATTTTTCTCTTTCGTGGACATTTTTTTGGGATACAATCAAATACAAATCAAACCCAAATACCAACATAAGATAGATTTCATTTGTCGTTGGGGTACCTTTGATTATCGGAAGATTCCATTTGGATTGAAAAATGTTGGAGCTACTTTCTAGCAAGCCATGAACTTCTCTTTCCACAATATCAAGCACATAGTCGAACCCTATTTGGATGATCTCCCCGCTCGATCTCGTAAGTGATGTTATCATCTTGATCATTTATGGCTCATATTTGAATGATGCAGATATTACAAGATATAGTTAAATCCTAATAAGTGTGTATTCAACATCGAGTCTGGAAGTCTACTAGGTTTCATTGTATCTAGTCGTGGCATTATGGTCGACCCATTGAAAGTTGAAGAGATTGTCAAATTGCCTCCTCCTAATACCGTTAGACAACTTCAAATCCTATAGGGAATGTCTAACTTTATACGACGGTTTGTTATGAATTATGCCAAGATCACCAAAGGATTCATGCGACTACTCAAGCAAGACACCCATTTGTTATGGGACAAGGCTGCACAAACCTCGTTTGATGCTTTGAAAATGACAGTATTATCAGGCCCTTTGCTGATCCTGCCAAATTATACCAAGGAATTCTTTTTATATATTGTGGCGTCAGTTTCCATGATCGGTATAGTTCTAGTTCAAGAGGATGACAAGCTCCAAGAGAATGTAATTTATTATCTCTCTCGCGCATTGGTAACTCCAGAACTTAAGCATTCTCACGTCGAGAAGTTGGCATTAGCTGCTGTTTATGTTGTTTAGAGATTACATCACTACATTTTGTTGTGGACCACCACAGTTATAGAGGATTTCAATCCTTTTCAATATGTATTAACCCAACGTATCATCAGAGGGAAGTTTAATAAGTGGATTGTCATTTTGCAAGAATTTGACTTAGCATTTCAATCGACTAAGTCAAAGAAATATTTGGTGTTCGCTGAGATTATATCAAAGTTCTCTATTGATGTAATTAGCAATGAGGAAGATCCGTCATTACTTGATGAACACATTTTCCTCATTCTGACCTCTGACCCATGGCATGGAGACATTTTAATATATCTCCAGACTTTGAAGTGCCCACCCACTTTCGCTAGAGACAAGTGACGAAAGGTTAGAGCTCATGCTAGGAACTACCTCATCATTTGTAACATGCTCTATAGAAATGGGGTAGATTCCATATTATGTCGTTCTTTGACTTTGGAGGAAGCAAAATCAGTATTGAATGATGCCCATAGTGGAGCCTGTGTGGGTCATCTTTATGGGTTCCCAACAACACAAAAAATACCGTGGCTAGGTATTTTTGGCCCATCATCTTTAAATATTGCATGGAAGCCATGAAACACTGTTAGCCATGTCATTTTTTCACCAAGAAAATGTGAACACACCCAAATCCTCTTCACCCTGTGATCACAGTAGGTCCCTTCACCAAGTGGGGGATTGACTTCGTGACTTGTAATCCAATGTCAGCTGGAGGACATCACCACATCATTTTTTCTATCAACTACTTTACGAAGTGGGCCGAGGCAATGTCTACTATGAAAGAAGATGGAGAAACTGCAGCTTACTTCATTTTCAATCAGATCATCACCAGGTTTGGTATACCTAAGGATATTTTCACTGACGATGGTAAACATTTCCAGAACTACATGATGACCTTTTTATACACCTTGTTAGGTTTATGCCAAGAACACTCGTCCTTGTTGTATCTGCAGGAGAATGGGAAATTCGAAGTGGTCAACAAGACTTTGAATACTATTCTTCAATGCACCATTCATGCCAGTAGATCAAACTGGCACATCATGTTGTATTTGACTCTTTGGGAATACCAATCTAACGTTAAAAATGCTACGGGTTTCTCACCTTTTCAACTTGTTCATGGGTGGGAGGCAGTCATACCAGTTGAATGCGAGATTCCATCTCTGAAGTTGGCTATCCAACTAATTCTTGAAACTTCATCTTTAGAAGAGCGTTTTCTTCATTTAGAGCACTTAAATGAACCATGCTGAGATGCGCTTAGTGCGAACAAATCTCACAAGAACCGAGTCAAGCATTAGTACGATAAGTCTGTAAAACCAAGGGTTTTCTCAGAAGGAGACATTATTTTTCTCTATGATCAAGACAAAGATCCCTTCGGGGCAGGAAAGTTTAAATCTATGTGGCTCAGACCTTACATTGTTTCTAAAGTATTGAAGAAGGGAGATTATGAGCTAACAAATTATGATGGTTATAGGTTGTTTGAGCCTAGAAATGGGCTCTGCCAAAAAAAGTATTACGCTTAGGAATACATGCTTTTTCTTGTATTATAGCTGTACATTTTTGTAGAGTTACTCATTTTTGGATTTATTACCTTATGTGTCTTATGGATTTTGTTTTTAGATGACAATCGATTACTTCATAGGATTGTTTGATGGCACAAGTCACCACACTTGTTGGTTGGATTCAGCAGCTTGGGTTATTTACTCATCCTCTGTCCAACTTGTTTCTTCAGGAGGGGCTTGTTTGGGACATATGGCGAATAATGTAGCTGAGTATAGTGCAGTTATTGAGTTGCTTCGAGATGCTATTCATCATGACATTTCACATTTGGAGGTACGACTTGATTCGCAGTTAGTAGTACTTCAGTTTTTGGGTGAGTACAAGGTTCATGATCCTTGTTTGTTATGTCCATTTTTTCAAGTGAGGTTGCTTGAAAGACATTTTGATTTCATTACATATTAACATATTTCAAGGAATTTAAATGCATTAGTTGATTCATTTGCGAACTATGTACTTGATTGGAATTTGTATCACACACAATAACATTTAAAACACATAAGCAGACAGACATGTATACAATCGTTGTTATATATATATATATATATATATATATATATATGGTCCAAAAAATACATAAGAGTCTGAGTCATCCACTGTCAAAATATACAAAAAGGGCATAAACAACCTCAAAAATAATAATGTGTGTCACCATCCCTATGGATAGGGAGGAGGCTCAGCTAGCTCCATGTAACATATGACTAGCCTATCTACGTTTCTAAGTAACCTAATCCATGCTGGGGGCACCCCTACGACATGCTCTTGCATCTCGAATGGCATGCGCTCTATCTAGTAGGTAGAGATATCATGAATCAACTGACTCATCTTTCCCTCAACAATCCTCAGCATGTTTTCTATGCCACCATGCTTAGTAGGTCGAACAAATGTCTGTGGATGTCCTGCAGGTCTCACAGGCCCCACATATGCACACATTACATTTTTTCAGTTACTATTACTCATCATAAAAATCACATATATAAAAGACATAAAAATTTTATAATTTTTCAAAAACAAAAACATTGTGGTAGCTATCTCACCCTAGCATGCCCCTCGAGGCACCCTGAGCTATGGATCTCCTCGTAAATCCATCCCTGCATATGGAAAATACTCGAGCGCCGATGCTTGTGGCTCCACCACCCTAGATAGTCGTCATTGGAGTAGGATAAGCTTGTTTGACCTCAACCCTGTTGCAAGAATATATCACCCCACCGAGTCATCAGTGGCTCGCGAGGTTTCAACGCTAGTAGATCCATCCCCAGACTCAGATTGGGGACTCTCTCGAAGAATAAAGAGCATAAAATACTTCCATATTCGAATTTCTTCTTTCTTCCTGTCTTGAATTCCATCAACTATTGTTTCATGTTGACTAGTATCCGTGAGCACCAGTCAAAGATGACATTCCTTAGGCATTCAACACCTATTTGCATATAGTTTCTTGAGGCAAAGTGTTGAGCTGCGATCCCCTTGATCCTACTTATGGTACTTAGGATTACCTTTAGCGGGAAGCTATCTATTTGGCCAATCGGCAATTGGCTTCCACTCTTCTCGATGTCAACCACACAGTATGTGTTGATATAGTCTTGGATAGAGAGGGAAATGACTCCCCTAAATGTTCCTTTTAGGTTTACTACCTCGCCCCATCGTAATAAACTGGTGATAAAGTAGATATCCTCAATGGTAATGTCTAGCATTTCACCTTGGATGTTGAACATCTCGTGATCGACGTCCCAATAGTTTAAAAGAATTTGGATTAGGTGTGTTTGCGCATGCATATTGGTTGTTCAAAAAAACATGAGGATCCCACACCTTCATAATGCATTCAATGTGAGCAGATATCCCATGGAAAAACTATCCAAGGCCTCATGCTCCCTTTCCCTCCAGGTCAAAACCATCCTGCATCAAGATTTTCATTCATTTGCATTAGCTTGAAGCATTTTTATTTTAAATGGCACCACCCATGGGTTCGTCTCTTACACAGAGGTGAGTACCTGCGAACCCACCTAAAGTGAACACGCACACATTTCTCGTGCCCGCAAGTTTCACTCAGGTAGACCCGTGGGTACGAGGCACTAAATTTTAAACTCATTAAAAAAATTCTAAAAATCATTAAAATTTTAAATCAATGGATGAAAATGCTTAAGAGGGTTGAGATTGTCTACCTGCAAGTGATGGCGATCGGATTCATTTTCCGGATTGCTTGGAATCAACGATTGAAGTGAGAGGTCTTTTTCACTTTTTCTCCAATGGTAAAATGTTATGGTGAATCATGTTTCTATTTTGACTCTACATATAAAATCTCTTTTTAATATTTACCCACTTTATATAGTTTCAATTTGCTTTTTAACTTTATTTAATTATAAATGACCCTTTTTTGAGTTATTTTGATTAGGTCAAGCTTAAAGAGGCATTCTTTTCAACATCTATTGCAGAAGGCAGTTATTTAGAGGTTCATTTTCTTTTTGATATTCTAATTTTAGCTTAACAATTTAATCTTTTATGTCACCTTATGTCATTTTGAAACTCCTTTATGCACCTTGAACTAACATTTTATGCTATACATTGATATTGTTTATAGCTGCAGTCCACCCATCATTTGAAAGATCAAGAAACTTATACTTTGTACATTAATTTTACCTAAGATTAAGTTTCCACATTTTGATAGAGTTCTTTCATGCTCTTGTTAGACTCTTTAAATATAACAAGATTTCCGAGTACACTTGTCTTGTTCATACTCGTTAAAGGACTTGAACAACCATCCACTTTGATATAAGTTTACCCCTTTTCCGGATCTTTGTGGATTATTTACGAAAACGGTATACTATAGTCATACTTTGCTAGAAGAGTTCTCTCTCGCATTGTTTTAACACGTTTTTGAGTGAGGAGACTAACTTTACGAAAAAGGACCCCCTTGGAGTATTCTTTAGGATTTTAAGACTCTCAAAATATGAAAATACTAGCGAGCATTCACCAATTGGGGATCGATGTGAAATCCACAAGAAGGTATATAGAGTTTTTGTTTAAGTTTTTCAGACTCTTTAAATATGAAGACACCAACGAGCATATACCAACTCGGGCTCGATATTAAAATCCACGAGTAGGTGTATGGATTTTCTTTTAAAGTTTTTCGGACTCCTTAAATATGAAAACATCGGAGAGCACAAACAGATCTGAGCTCGATACTAAAATCCACGGATCCATAAACTATCGAGTACTAGTGTATCTTTTCTTCAAACTTGTTAAAACATGAAGAAAGTCCTGAGTTTCCCTACCATGGTCTCATTAAACTATGCATGGTTGGAATTATACCAAGCATTCTTCTATCCCCTCTTTGAGCTTGTTTTAAAAAATGAAGAAGGACTATTGGGTCTTCTTCCTTGGACTCATTAAAACTAACAAGAAGAATATTATCAAGCTTTCTTTTCCACCTTTTCATGCTTGTTAAAATCAAGAAAATACAATCTTTAATAAAAAGAGAAAAGAGAGGGGAAGAACATAAGTTATTTTTCAATGTAATGGAATCAAGTCACTCATGTTCTTGAACAAAGAACCTTTTTGATTCTATCAAACAAGTTGGGTTTTAGTTTTGGCCTTAGGATAAAACACAATCTCATAGTTTTTACTCTTCTGATTGGTTACTCTTCCAATAATATGAAGAATCTGTTAATCTCTCCTACATTGCAGATTTATATCAGGGTACCTTTGTCTTCAAATATGCCTAAGTCACTCTTTTGTCATGCTCACTGTTCAAGGATACCACCTGTGTTGGCCATTCTGCAATTTCCTTGACCTCATGTGTCGGCCATTCCTTTGTGTCAATAGGTTTCATCAGATATTCAGTCCTACTCCATATCATGTCAACCTTTGATTGTATATCATGTTTGATGATGGAGGATGACTTAAGGCCTCCCTTCCAACAGACTTCTTCCCATCAAATTGAACTCATCTTTCTCTTGAAATGAAGTTTAGAGATTTCAGTAGTACCTTGGGGATTGCGGTCACCAGTGGAAATTTACCTCTCTATTGAGTAGTGGGAATACATGAATGTCTCCTACTTAATGGATTCTTCAAGTGTTCGACTTCAAGACCCCTTATTCACACTTGTTGGAATGTACTAGGTACCTTGGCCCCCATTTTCACTAATGGTGGGTGACCCCTGTGTTTGCTAACGGTCCACATCAATGGATGGTAATCAAATAGTGTCCTCTATGTTCGATCTCAACTCATTTAATCACATGTTTAAGACTCATACCTTGAGACGATTTGGATGAAGAGCTTGGGCCTATAATATGATCATCATATTTTATTATTTTCCAAGCTACACAAGACTGAGCCACACCCATTTTTGGCTCTTGATGAGACATAGATCCAGTTTGTTGTTATGGCTATGATCTCCTGTTTTGACATGTATCCACGCTTGTATTTCAGTGGCCATGCTATATACATCTCTTTGCTATGTATTTGAGATCATTTTCTACCATTCTGAACATCTCCTGATATCAAGATTGTAATTAGTGGTTGACCTTGTTTTTGTTTTAGGTACTGTTTGTGATCTCATCCTATGGTTTCCTTGCTCCTTCTCTTCAGTGGATTGTAATGTATTTCGGCCATCATTTCCATCTGAACTCATACATTAGGGGGCATCTATTATCGGGAAAAATAGAACTTCTCCTTCCATGACCACATTGCTCTGTTGGTCACACAAAAGGAAACTATGGATGGAAGAGTTTGCTTGACCTTAGATGACTTAGAGATGATCCTTGCAGTACTTTCCTCAAAACATTTTTTTTTTGCCTACTTTAGAGCATAACCGCGACTCTTATGCTTACTGACACATAGGTTAGTCGCAGGTGTCCATACTGACAACCCGCAGGTATCTTTTGAAAAGTTGCAACCGCTAGATGCAATTTGGGATAATCGTGAGTCACTTGCTGGTTTCCCTATATCACAGTCATGGGTATCTTAATAAAAATAAAAAAAATATATAAGAAAACTAACTATGGATTAGTTTTGGGAGTTATTCCAACTTCCTCAACTACTTATGCCAATCACCCTTCAAACTTATCCTCCTACTCTTTCCATAAATACAAGAGAAGGGCCTTGGAGAAGGGGAGCCTACATTTTGTAATGTAATGCCGGATGAATTGTAACTCAAGAGAGAGGAGCAAGAACTCAGGATCTGGTTACGACAATGCTTATTGTAGTCAGGTATAATTTATGTACTTGTTTTATGCATTAATAAAGATAAGATATTCTTCCTTTCCCAATACGATTTGTTCTTATATGTTGCACATCTGATTACAAGTTGATGTTTCATGTTATTGTAAATGTAAATCTATTTATTTGTAGTCAAACTTGTTTGAGGAAGGGTTGGGGTTGTTTTGTAGGTTGTCACATTGAAGAGCAAGAAGTAGAAAGGCTTGGATCAACCTTCTGAATAAGGTACACATCCTTATAACCCTAATCTATTTTCTTAGTACATGTATATGAAGAACATTGTATGTCTAACTTTTCATATCAGTACATTGGTAGTCTCTCCCATGCTATAGGATAATTTCCCTAACAACACCTGTAATACAAAATTTAACCCCATGATATTGAAGTTGTCTCCTCAACCCAAGACATTGGTTGGGTTAGGATCTTGATCAAATTTTCATTGTTGAGGGTCCATGTCATTCCTCCCCACCTAATACAGTCACCAAATATCATATTAGAAAAACTAAGTGCATCATAAGTATAAAGAGCTTTGAAGGGAGACATACCAATTGAGAGATGAAAAGTAGTGTTGTAACAAAACTCTCCCAAATGGAGCCAAGTGGTCCATGAATTTTGTTGGCCGGTGACATAGTTTCTTAAGTACCCTTCCATCCATTGGTTCACTCTCTCCATTTGGCCATCAGTATATGGATGGTAGCTTGTGCTCATGTCCAAACATGTCCCCACTAACTTGAATAGTTCTTTCCCAAAATTTCTAGTAAACTTGCTATCCCTATCACTGATGATGGACTTGGGTATACCATGAAGTTTCAAGACTTCTTTGATGAAAATTTCAGCCACTTGGATGGATGCAATATTAGTTGTGATATAAAATAAATGTTCATATTTAGTCAATCTATCAACCACAACAAAAATACTGTATTTTCCTTGTCGTTTTGGAAGCCCAGTGATGAACTCCATTGATACACTTTCCTATTTCTTCTCAAGAATGGGGAGTGGTTGTAAGAGCCCCGCTGGATGAGTATTCTCTAATTTATTTTTCTAACATTCCACACATGAATTGACATGATCCATCACCTCCTTCTTCATCCCCTTACATGTGAACCTTTCCCTCACTTTCCTATAAGTCTTCACAAACCATGGATGACCTGCTAAAGGCACATTATGGGCAGCTTCAAGGATCTTCTTCTTTAGTATGGATTCTGGAACTAAAAATATTCTATCCTTACAATAAATAATGTCATTGAGAATCTTATAATAATAATCATGAATTAATCCATCAATGAAATCACAATAAAACCGGTTCTTTGTGTATTCTACCGCAAGCTATACTTTCCAATCATCATGAAATTTGAGTGATGCAAGTGTGGGTTTTCTAGAAAGTGCATCAGCTACAATGTTCATCTTACCCTTCTTATATTCAATATAAAATTCAAATGCTTGGACCTTTCTTACCCACATCAGTTTCCTATCATTCAAATCCTCTTGGGTTAATAAGTGTCTCAAACTGTTGTGATTAGAATTGATAATGAACTTACCTCGCACTAAATATTGCTTGAACTTGACTAGCACATAAATGATGGCTAGCATCTCTTTGTCATAGACTGAATACAATATTTCATGTGGCTGCAATTTTCTGCTCTCAAATGCCAAGGGGTGCTTATTTTGCATCAAGATTTCTCCAATTCCATTCCCTGAAGCATCACACTCAAGAACAAAAGGTTGAGAAAAATATGGAAGTGCAAGAACAAGATAAATGCTCATTACCTCCTTCATTCTATTGAACACTTGTTCAGATTCCTCTGACCAATGGAAAGATACTTTCTTAGTGAGGTCTGCCAATGGAGATGTCAACTTGGAAAATCCTTTGAAAAACTTCCGGTAGTAGGTACATAGCCTAATGAACCCTCTTATTTCAATGATATTTTTAGGACTAGGCCAATCTAGAATGGCTTCGATCTTTTCCATGTGAACCTTAACTCCATATTGACTAATAACATGACCACGATACAAAATCTCAGTCATCCCAAACTCACACTTGGTTATATTTGCATAAAAATATTGATCTTCCAATATTGTTAGTACAATATCCAAATGATGCAAATGCTATTCCCAAGTCCTACTATAGATCGAAATATCATCAAAGAAAACAAGTACAAACTTACGGACCTTCCTGCTGAACACTTTGTCCATGCAAGATTGAAAAGTTGCAGGTGCATTTGTTAGTCCAAAAGGCATAAACAGAAACTCAAACCGCCCATGGTGACACCATAAAGTTTTCTTTGGTAGGTCTTCTTCTTTCATGCTGATTTGATGGTAACCAGATCGAAGATCAATCTTTGAAAAGTACTTGGCCCCATGGATCTCATCCATAATATCATCAATCCTTGGAATATGATAAATGTTCTTTATATTCTTCTTTTTGAAAGCTCTGTAATCTATGCACATCCTCATGGTCCCATATTTCTTCTTCACAAGGACTACCAATGAGGCAAAAAGACTTGAACTTGGCCTAATGAACCCCAAGTCAAGCAGTTCCTTGATGCTTCGCTCTATCTCATCCTTGAATATTTTTGGGTGCTTGTATGGATGTACTTTGATAGGTGTAGTGCCTATCCCCAACTCAATCCTATGCTATACTCCTATATCAACTTGCCTACCATGAGGGAGATCCCAAAACACCTTCTCATGATTTTGGAGTAACTTGTGAATGTCTTTAGGATAATGAGCTACTTCAAATGAGTTTCCCTTTGTGGTGATTAGGTATTCTGCATCCCATTTAATATCTCCATGCTTTAGTATGGATCTCATACTATGTGCACTTACCACTTGTTTTGGATAGGTGTTGATCCCTATAATCATTACCTCCTTCCGAGCTTCTCCCTTGAAGATCATCTCAGGGACTTGGTAGTCTATTGAATGCTTACCAATGGAGTACAACCATTGTACTCCCAAAAACATGTTAGTATCAGCCACATCCACAACATACAAGCTATCTGTAATGGTATGTTCTCCTACACAAATCTGCAATTTAGGAATCCATCTACAACAGTTCATAGAGTTATTACCTGGAATGATAACAGTGTAGCCTCAAAAAATTTAGTATGTAACTTCCTCCTCTCAACCATAGTTGAGTCAATGAATTTATGTGTTGCTCCTCCATCTACTAACACAATGATTGTTTGTCCTTGAACCACTCCTTTGAATTTGAGTGTATGGAAGCGAGGTATCCCTGAAAGTACTACAATATTGCAATGCTCAATGGTAGGTTCTTCTTCTGCAGTCTCATAGGCCACTTTTGCATTTGCTAGGGCCTCTTCTTCCTCTTCCTCATCTTCTCTCTCTGAATAAACCTCAATGTAATGTGCTTTTCCTTTAGCACATCTATGTCCTGGAACCCATGGCTCCTGACAAGTGAAGCACAACTGCCTTCTTCTCAATTCATCTCGGTCATTAGCATAGTTATCCTTTCTGAAATTTCCAGAAGGACTCTTCATGAGTGGCCTTTGGTTATTGAAATGAGTAGGACGAACAGTCCTAGGAGGAAATATGGTCCTTGGAAGAGAGTCTTAAAGGTAATGGGTCTGTAAGATTTTACCAAGCCTTTCAAAGGATCTGATAAACCTTCAATGAACAACAATATCAGTCTAGCTTTCGAAATATCAGATACCATCAAAATTAATTTTTGGAACTCAGAGATGTAAGCTTCAAGATTTCTAGTTTGCTTCACATGTGCTAGTTCCCTGAAGGTGATCTTAGGATCTCTTCTTTCGAATCTTTCAACCAACCTTCTTGTGAACTCTTCATAGGTGGTCACTTGGTCATTCCCAAGAGTATTTAGGCCATGAATCCACCAGTCATTTTATTCCCCATATAAATGTAGAGTAGCCATCTTGATGGCATTTCTCTAAGCCATAGGATTCAACTGAAAATATGTGTCAAGTTTCTGAATCCAAGAGTTTGCAGTACATTTCTATGAGCCATCAAAATAAGGTAAAGAAATCTTACCAATGGCATTTCTGAGTTCATAGTTCTGATTTTGAATTTTGAAGCCTCCTCTTGGGTTGGAATTGTACCGCAGATCACAAAATTCTTTGAATGGTAAAGCACTTCTGCATTGTTCATTCAATGTAAGGTACTCAACATATTTTTTCTCCCATGAAGCAAGACCTCCATTTCAAACCTTAGGTTTCTCTCTTGGATATTCATTAAACTTAGGAATAGTAGGTCTAGAGTGAGCTTGAGATTCCATATTGAATTCATAAGGGATATTGTGAGGCCCAGTATTTGAGAAAATATGGCCACCACTCACCCTCATTTCGCCATGTGGAGTACCGTTGCTTCTCCCTTCAACATTCTTGCTTCCTGGTTGCCGAGCTAAGAACTCTCTGGTCTCTTTTCCAGAATGAACAATATTGAGGGAGATGTATTGTAGCCTCTTTATCATTCTTTGAACAAAGAGATTGAACTCTTCCTTGTATTCATTGTGATACATGTATGATCCTCCTTGTAACTTTCCTTAAGTAGAATTTATCTCTTCTCCCTCTTCTTCCTTTGATAGAGGATCCTTCTTCTTGGAATCTGTGTATCTTCCTGGAATCATAGAAATATGTTAAGAGCGGGTTCATAGGAACATTATCTGATACCAATTTAATGTACCAACTAGGATTAGTGATACAAAAACTCTCTACTTCACATAATGAATTAAAACAATGTTTGTGGAAGCTAGATTGACTAAGGGTGGACAAGATCAAAAGATTTGGATGGAAGGAAGGCTCTGATATTTTTTTATACCTCTGCACAAAGTATTGACACCATTTATGTTTCAATATAAGAAAATATGAAATCTACTCCAATTCTTTTGGTCCCCTTAGCATATGTAGACTAGTATGGGTGTAAACTTTGACTAGAGGCTAGGGATGGGTGTTTCTGAATCAGAGAGGTTGAATAAAATAAAATTAAATTCATTAAAAATTCAAGTTACATTCCATAAATTTATATTAATTTATGATAAAGTCCCACAAAAATACTAGTAAATTGACACTCCAGGATTGCACAGCTAGTAATTTTCAGGAGATCCCAAACAATCAATGAACGCTCAAACATTTCACAAATTAGTCATGGATTGGGTAATTTTACATGTTAATTAACACCGGAAGCAATAATAAACTCATTTCAAACTATTCTCATTCATATTTCACAAGTATTCTGAAAACTAGTCAAAATCTAGGCAAATCTAGAAGGGGTGGAGAAAACTTTGAATATTTCTGAATTCTGTAATATTAAATAACATGAATGATATAAGAGATTTATGTTTACTGTAAATATATCATAAATGAGCCAATATAATCCTCAAATAATTACAAAAACTATTCTCCTCTCCTACACAACAATCTAGCATTGAAAATCATTGAGAAGGTTTGAGATTCAAACCATAGTATTCATGAAGCTTTCTAAAATTTGACCAAGCCTTGTTTAAGCTACAGGATATGCAAATAAAATCAATGAAAATGGCTGAATACCATCATCCTCTCACAGAAAGGAGGGGCACATCTCCCAACATGGGCTAGGGTCACATCTCCCAAGTCTATGAGGAGAAATTGCTCTCATACCAATACTCAAACTGACAAAAGATGTGAATGTGGTGCACACTAGTTTATTTATAAATATTGTATTACTTGAGGAGAAAGTCTCCATAGATAATGTGTCCTCCTTGAGTGGATGAGGAAAGCTAGCTTTCATTCTTTTTCCTTTTTTCTTTGCTTTCCTCTTTTTTTATTTTTTTATTTCTTTTCTACTTTCTACTTTGGATTTTTCTTATTTTTCTTATTTTTATGAAATTTCCTTCTTTTCTGAACTTTCCTTCTTTTCTGACTTTCCTTCTTTATGTGGCTTTTCCTGATTTTTTCTTCCTTTCTTCTTTTTTCCTGATTTTCTAGATTTATGTGCTTTCTCCTCGACTTCTTCCTCAAGCCTCTTCAATTAACCTTATCCATTAACGCGTCTTAGTGGAGCATTATCTTCATTTATTCAACATAAAAAATATTAAATGCATCACAACTAATTATTCCAAGTGGATAAAAAACTTTGGATAAAATTAAATGCACACTCCTAATTAATTAATTGCTTGGAATACAAAATTTAACCCCATGATACTGAAGTTGTCTCCTCAACCCAAGAGATTGGACGGGTTAGGATCTTGATCCAATGTTCACTTTTGAGGGGACATGACATAGTAAGTGAAATATTTTTTATTTACTATTGAATACTTATTATTATTGATTTACTCTGCATGGAAATATTTGGAATTATTTTTCTTGGTCTAAGATATTAATACTTACTTATTCAGAAATTACATAGTGTCATGTTGTTTCTCGATTAAATTCCAGGTGTTATATTTATTTCGTATTTGATGAATGTTTTCATCTCATACAAAATTTTTATTAACTTGCTATATATTCAGACCTGGAATACCTTGGATTATTTTGTGCTTGGCCAAGTGATAAATTAGTGTCTTATTTGAAATTCTTTTTCTAGGAATATATTATTGTTTAATATTTAATATTTCATTTGATAAGTTCATATCTTTTGTTTAAGGTTTCCTTGTAATATTTTCTATTTGAATTATAGTCTCCCCGAAACCCATCGGGAAAAATAATGTAAATTTGTGAATAATGTATACTTTCTAATTAACCTTCATTAACCTATTTTAGAAAAATATAGAGTGGAAAGGGTTTTTCTAACATAGTTTTCCAAGGATCCACTTACCTTCGGGACTTTGAAAGTGCCCGATGGGCCATGAATTCTTGCTTTAGTTTACCTTGAATTATCCATCTCCACTTTCTATAATTTTGACATGTTTGAATATATATGTCATTAGGTTAGTTCTCAATATATTGTCTTTCAATTTCTTTTCCCTTTAGAGCAAGTTAGGTTAGTGTAAAAATCGACCAACGGAGCCGTAAAACACGTAGGGATCAGATATAAAGAACAACTGATGGGTGCATAAAACAATTGGATTGGGTTGATACCCCCTTTTCTATCCTTGTACATATTTTTAGGCCAACAATGACTCAACAACTTTAGCTCTTAAGTGCTCTTTGCTAGGCCCCAGGTCGTTGGTCAACTTTAATCCTTCGCTTCATTTTCCTTTAATCCTTTAGCTCCTAAGGGATGAAATAAACTATGCATACTATGATGAGTAACTTCAAGGAGTATTTTTACATGGAGAAAAATCTTAGTACTAACAGTACCTATACTTCGTCAAGGATAGAGGCTTAGTCTATTCAATTTTGAGCATTAATTCAATATACTCTAGGATCTTTACTAAGAGAATAACATGTACAGTATATCAATGCATATCAATCATAGAAACTATGTCAATCATCACAAGAAGCAAAAACATAAGAGACAATAGATACATAGAGTTTCCGTGGGGAAAACCCTAAGGTGAAAAACCCCACAACTTCCTCATAGATAGATAGAGCAATAGTACAACCAAAGTACAAAGAGGTAGACTCCTCTTAGAAGCTGATCCTCCTCCTCACATGTGCTCCAATTTCCAAGTGATGGAAGAGTGAGTTCTAAAGTGATCCAAATAAAGATCAGGAGATCTCTATTTATACTTGTCCTGACTGCCCAATAACCTTATCGGGCCGACTTGTCTATCTTAGCACAATAACCTCATATTACATTAATTCCGGTCGACCCCTTACAAGGTGGTCTAATAACCCATTGGAAAGTTAACACACTTGTGACACTTGTCATTACAAATGACGACACTTCCATATAGAGGAATAATACATCTCTATAGGAGTACAATAAATATATAAATGAAATACATTTCGAAGTTACATATACATCAACACTCCCTCTTAATTAGGAAGGTATTTCTCGACATAGATCTGCTAGCACAAGTCTTCTTCTCTGGATCATCATCATCGATGCATCATCCTCAAATCATCATCATCGTCATTGCTACTGCTATCTCAAACAATCTATGAATCTACTCGTCATAGGAAGTTCTATATAGCGAGTCCTTTTTCATACTAGATGTAGGCCCACCACCTGTAGCTCTTCATCATCATTGGCCATACTGTGGAATCCTCGGGACTTATTATGTGCATCACAAAACCTCGAAAGAGCATCCCAAGGTGTTACGGGTACACAACTCCAACCTGTCGGATCTCCCAGAGCACAAATTACATGTGACTGTCACAAAACCTTAAAAGAGTCTCTTGATTAGCAAGAACCCTAAAGAGCATTTGAGGCATTTTTCATCTTGTCCATATCTCCAGGACTTATTACATGTGACCCCCACCACAAAACCTCGCAAGAGCATCCCAAGATGTTACGGGTACACAACTCCGACCTATAGGATCTCCCAGGGCACAAATTACATGTGGTCACCACAAAACCTCGCAAGAGCATCCCAGGATGTTACAGGTACACAACTCCGACCTGTAGGATCTCCCAGGACACAAATTACATGTGGTCATGGAAAAACCTTGAAAGAGCATCCCAGGATGTTACGGGTACACAACTATGACCTGAAGGATCTCCCAGGGCTCTATTATATGCCATAGGACAAAACCTCGAAAGAGCATCTCAGGATGTTACGGGTACACAACTTCGACCTGAAGGATTTCCTAGGGCGCTATTATATGTCCTCCCAGAGCAATGTCTCGAAAGAGCATCCCAGGATGTTACAGGTACACAACTCCGACCTATAGGATCTCCCTTACATGCTCATCTGCACAACTTGTTCCATGGCCACAGAGTATCATCCTGATACTCACCATACATCATCCTGATGTACACATGATCATCTCGATCATCATCACTGCATCGTCCTGATGCATGTCATCTAGAGCAACATTCTGAAGCTCATCAACCATGATCATCCTGATCATACAATGCATCTACCTGATGCATACCAAGTATCGACCTGATACATATCATCATACATGATCCACCTGATCATACAATGTATCCTCCTAATACATACATAGATACATGATCCACCTGATCACACAATGTATCTACCTGATAGATATCTAAACATACATGATCTACCTGACCATACAAACTATCCACCTGATACATATATAGATACATGGTCCAAGCATCCAACATGATGCATATACAAAGTACATACAAATAATCAATTGATCATATCCAACATCCAACATGATGCATACATACATAAATGATCCAACTGATCATATCTAGCATTCAACATGATGCATACATACATAAATGATCCAACTGATCATATCCAGCATCCAACATGATGCATGCATACATAATTGATCCAACTAATCATATCCAGCATCCAACATGATGCATACATACATAAATGATCCAACTGATCACATCCAGCATCCAACATGATGCATACATAGCACAAGCTAGAACATCATCCTGATGCTCATCATCCAGTGCTTACATCCACGGCCATGTGAAGGATCCTCCTTCCAACATGCTTGGAATGGATTCAGAAAATGTCTCCATCACTTCTTCAATGAAGTGTCGTCGATCTGACCAAGCCTCTCTCTGAAGTACTCGAACTTCACTCTGGCTAGTGGCTTCATCAACACATCTGCAATTTGCTCATCCGTTGCAACATATAGGAGCTTCACTGCTCCTCTTTGCACCATATCCCTTATATAGTGGTATTTGATCTCTATGTGTTTCGACCTGTCATGGAACACTGGGTTCTCAGACAAGTTTACACAACTCTGGTTGTCACAAAAGATACCAGTAGCCTCCAGTGGTAGATCAAATAACTCAGACAGTAGCTTCCGTAGCCATACTGCCTCACAACTAGCCGAACAAGATGCAACATACTCTGCCTCAGCTGTACTCAGTGCTATGCAAGACTGCTTCCTGCTAAACCAAGAGATCACACCTGATCCCATACTGAAGCATCACCCAGAAGTGCTCTTCCTATCTGCAGCACTGCCTGCCCAATCTGAATCGACATAACCCTATAGGTTAAACTTTTGATTCGCATCATACTTGAGCCCATAGTCAACTGTACCCTTCAGGTACCTCAGAATATGCTTTATAGCAACCAGGCGAACACCTCTGGGATCCGTCAGGAACTGGCTCAATGTGTTCACTGCAAAGCAAATATCTGGTCTCGTGTTCATCGGGTACATCAAGGACCCAATCATCTGATGATACACGATGGAATTAACCGGCTCAGATGAAGCATCATATAGAAGCTTCAGGTTCAATTCCATAGGTGTGGCCATGGCCTTGCAGTCCATCATCCCGAACCTCTTCAGGATCTCTACTGCATACTTCCCTTGTCCAAGGAAGATTCCATCAGCACTCTACCACACCTCCATACCTAGAAAGTAGTGCACCATCCCCAAGTCCTTCATCTCGAACTCGGCAGCAAGCTTCCTCTTTGTATCGACAATCAATCTATCATCTCCTGTTACAAACAGGTCATCCACATATAGAAGTAGTATCACAGGATTGCCTTCCTCAATCTTGTAGTAAAGGTTGGAATCCTCTTTACTCTTAGTAAAGCCCAAACTAGATAGGAAACTGTCCATCCTACCATACCAAGTTCTGGGAGCTTGTTTTAAGCCATAAAGGGCTTTCTTCAATTTGCACACATATGACTCCCTGTCATGTGTTTCAAAATTGAGTGGTTGTTCCACATACACTTCCTCTTCAACTACACCATTCAAGAAAGCAGTCTTGACATCCATCTGGTGTATCTTACATTTCATCATTGTAGCCAGAGCAAGTATTGATCTGATGGAAGTGTACCTAGCTACAGGAGCAAAAGTTTCTTCATAATCTATTCCCTCTTTCTGAGAGAAACCACGAGCTATGAATCTTGCCTTGTATTTTTCTATGATGCCATCTGCAGCATTCTTGATGTTGTAAATCCATTTGGAAGTCACAAGAGATTTCCCTTCAGGTCTTGGGACAACATCCAAAACATCATTCTTCATTATTGATTGGTATTCCTCAACCATGGAATCCTTCCATTCTTTCTTTCCGCTGCTTCTTCATAACCGGAAGGTTCTTTGTTCATGATATCACAGAGTAAAGCAACATAGCTAGTATGTGATCTTGTTCTCTTCTCTGCTCTGTGTTCTTCTTCTGGAATGCCATATATTTCTACATCTTGAATGAGCTCTCTAGCCCATGCAGGTTTCCTCTTGTGAGAGTCCTTCTCACGAGGTGGATCTACAGGTTGTTGCGGATCTTCAATTTCATGATCAACATTTCGAATTGCTTTAGTTGTGGTAGTGTCTTGAAATCTAGTTTCGTTAGGTTCTTCATAATCTTCAATAGGTGTCTTCCTTGATTTGATGAATGATGAGTTTTCATCAAATGTTACATCCCTGTTGACATCAATCTTCTTGAACCCTGGAAAGTATATTTTGTAATCCTTTTAGCTTTCACTGTAACCCACAAAGATACCCTTCTTTCCTGAAGGATCCAACTTGGTCCTCTTTTTCCTTTGGGACATGTGTATATACTGGACAACCAAATATTCTTAGATGGCTGACCTCAGATTTCTTACTAGAGAAGACCTCTTCTGGTGTCTTGATGTCCAATATCTTGTGGGGTGTTCTGTTCTGCACATATACAGCTGTCCTAGCTGCTTCTGCCCATTGATGAATAGGTAGATCCTGGTCACGCAACATTTCCCGTGTTGCTTCCATGATTGTTCTATTCTTTCTTTCTGCAACTCCATTATGTTGTGGATTGTAAGGAGCAGTCAACTCCCTCTTAATCCCCGAATCACTGCATAGCTTCTTGAAGTCACCTGAAGTGAATTCTCCACCATTGTCGGATCTCAAAGTCTTGATTCTCTTATCAGTTTCCTTCGCCATCAAGGTTTTGAATTCATTGAACTTATCAAATACTTCATCTTTGTTCTTCAAGAAGTAAACCCAAGTCTTCCTAGAGAAGTCAACAATGAAAGAGGCATAGTAAACATACCCACTTAGAGAACTGGATGACATCAGACCACATACATCAGAGTGGATGATTTCCAAGATACTTTTAGGCTTGCTTTCACTGCTTGGAAATGCCTTCTTTATGTTCTTTCCTTTCGCACATCCTTTGCAAACACCTTCATGCTTGGTCTTGATTTCAGGAATACCTTCTACAGCTTTACTTGCAATTGGTAATGCTCTATTGTGCATATGTGCAATTCTTCTATGCCAAAGTTTACTTGGCTCCATGGAATCATGCACCATGGTATGTTTAGGTTGTCCCTTCAATTTATACAAACCTCCCTCTTGCTCTCCAATCACCACTGCATCATCTATGGTCTTTCCCTTTGGCCACATTAGGACTTGGCCATCCACAAATGCAACCCTCATACCTTTTGTATCCAATGCATATATGGAGAGAAGGTTTTTCTTAAGCCCAGGCACATAAAGCACTTCTTACATCTTCAAAGACTTTCCAGAATCTAGGTTGTAGGAGGCTTCACCACTTCCTTTTATAGGGTATTTATAGTCGTCCCCAAGTTTCACTTTATGGGGTGATTCATGTTTAGATAGATTTACAAAAGATTCTTTAAACCCAGTCATGTGTTTGGAAGCCCCACTGTGAATAAGCCAATCATTACAACCATGATAAATAGTACCTATGAGAACAGAGATTAGAACATACTCTTCTTTGCTTGATGATCATCATCACTTTCTACTATAGCCTTCTTCTTTGGAGGTTCATCATCTTCAGCAGCATGAGCATGGTACCTTCTTTTGCTGCCCTTCTTCTTCTTATTGAAGTTGTTGTTGTTGTTGTTGTTGTTGTCCCTTTTGTTCTTGGGACATTCTGAAGCAAAGTGACCCTTCTCATTGCATGTGAAGCACCTTAGATCCTTCTTATTCTTTTGGTGATAGTGAGTGGATCTCTTCTCGTGAGAGTGCTCCTTTTTAGGCTTGCTTCTTTTGGTGTGAGCTTCGAGAGCTTGATCTTCACTTCCCATCTTTTCTTCTCATGCTACAAGCCTTGCTTCTTCTTGAGAGCATTCCTCCCACAATTTACTGAAGGAGATTAACTTCCTTCTTGCATAGATCCCTTGAATAAAGGAATCCCATGACCTAGGTAGGCCATTCAGAGTGGTCATCACAATTTCTACATTCTCCACCATTTCATCTACAGCTTCAAGTTGTTCCTTGATCTGAGAGACTTTGGAGAAATAAGATTGAATGGTTTCTCCATTCAACATCTTGACCCCCTTCAATTGATTCCGCAGAGTCATCTTCCGTTTTATGTTCTTCCCTTCAAATAGCTTGGTCAGGGAGTCAAACATAGCCATGGGTGTCTTTAGAGATGACACATGTGGAATGAGATGGTCTTTGATAGAATCAGCAATGATTCTCTTTGCCTTGACCAAGTTCTTCTTATGCAATATCTTATCCTCTTCATTCTCTGGGGTAGGGACCTCTTCTTTTATGTATGAGTCCAACTCATTCTCTTCCAGGATTAACCCAATCCTATACTTCCAGGCTTGAAAGTTATCAGCCCCTTCAAGATTATACTCAAGCTTGGTGTGGTGAGACATCTTAAAGAGTACTTTAAATGGAAATAGAGAAGATTTAGGTCTTACCACTTGATTTGCTGAAAACTGGATCTAGTCCCGAATTAGGGTTTGTCAAAGAAAACCCAAAAATTCAAAATGTGACTTTCAACTTTCTGAAAGGATAGAAAGATGAACCTTCATGAGCTGATCAACTTGGTATACTCAGAATTTGAGTTCTGCAAAGTTTCACCCTTCAGAAATGCCTTTGAGTCTTTCCGGATTCACTAAGGAGGGCCCTGAATTAGGGTTTGAGTTTCCCGGAGTTCTACCTAGCCAAAAATCTCGATTCAAAGCTCTAAACTTTGATTTTTCGAAGGAGCTTCCAGCTGTGTCTTCAGATTCAAGAAATTCCAAATTTTTAGAAAACCCTAATTTGTAGGGCCAAAACTGAAAGTGCTCAAAATTGAATTCTGATTGGACAGATAGATTCTCCTTGATGAGTAGATTCAATCTACTATACTTCTTTTCCAAAATCTGTGGAGAGAAACCCAATAAACAAGAAACCCTAGTTTCCGCCACTACACAATGTCTTCTTCTCAGGTTAGCTCTGATACCATGTAAAATTTTGAGATTCAATTCAATATACTCTAGGATCTTTACTGAGAGAATAACATGTACATTTTATCAATGCATATCAATCATAGCAAGTATGTCAATCATCACAAGAAGCAAACACATAAGAGACAATAGACACACAGAGTTTTCGTGGGAAAAACCCTAAGGTGAAAAACCCCACAACTTCCTCAGCGATAGATAGAGCAATAGTACAACCAAAGTACACAGAGATAGACTCCTCTTAACATCTGATCCTCTTCCTCACATGTGCACCACTTTTCGAGTGATGGAAGAGTGAGTTCTAAAGTGATCCAAATAGAGATCGGGAGATCTCTATTTATACTTGTCCTGACTGCCCAATAACCTTATGGGGTCGACTTGTCTAGCTTAGCACAATAACCTCATATTACATTAATCCAGGCCGACCCCTTACAAGGCGGTCTAATAACCCATCGGCAAGTTAACACACTTGTGACACTTGTCAATACAAATGACAACACTTCCGTATAGAGGAATAATACATCTCTATAGGAGTACAATAAATATATAAATGAAATACATTCCGAAGTTACATATACATCAACATAGTCAACATATCTACTATCTACTCATCGGTAGCAATGTATTGAAGCCTTACATCACCTCTCTATACCATGTATCTTATGTAGTGGTCTTCATCTCAATGTGTTTTGATTTGTCATGAAACATAGGGTTTTCTGAGACCTTAATGCATCTATGATTGTTAAAGTGAATGCCAGTAGTCTCAAGCTTCTCACTGAACAACTCGACAAATAGCTTCCTAAGCCACACAGCTTCTCGACAAGAGGTACTAGCTACAATATACTCTCCTTCTATAGTACTCTTGGCTATGGAGCCCTGCTTCCTACTAGACCAAGATATCATAGTTGGTCCAATGCTAAAAAAAATGTGGATGTACTCTTTCGGTCCAAAATACTACCACCCCAGTTGGAGTCAGCATAACCAATTAGCATCACTCCTTGACTAGAGCATCACTCCTTGACTAGAAGCATATCCGATTCCATAAGAAATAGTACCTTGAAGGTATCTAAGCACATGCTTGGTAGCAACCCAATGTATATGTCTTGGCTCAGACATGAACTAACTCAAGATACTCACTGTATAACATATGTCTGGTCTACTATGTATCAAATACATCAAGGAACCAATGAGATGTCTATACATGGTAGGATCCACTAGATCCAATACGGAATCTTACTCATGTAGTTTATTCAAATTAGAAACAATTGGTGTAGACATGGATTTATAATCCATCATACCAAAACTGCACAACACATTAATTGTGTATTTTCCTTCCGAGATAAAGATCTCATTTTTCCTTTTCCAAACATTTAGACCAAGGAAGTAGTGCATAAGACCCAAGTCTTTTATTTCTAACTCAGAAGTGAGCTCGCTCTTGTACTAAGCGATATGTTGTTCCTCTCTACTAAGGAAAAATCCAAAAACATAGATAACCAATATCAGTGGTTGGTTCTTCACAACCTTGAAGTATAGGTTAGGGTCAGCTTTGCTTTTGGAGAAGTCCAAGATCTGAAGATAGATGTTAGTCCTTGAATACAAATCCCTCACAGTCTGCTTAAGTCCATACAAATATTTCTTAAGTTTGCATACATGGGACTCCTTACCATGAACTAAAAACCCCTCAAGTTGTTGTATGTATACTTATTCCTTAACTTCACAATTGATATAGGAAGTCTTTACATCCATCTACTGAAGCTTCCACCCAAACAATGAGGCAAGTGAAATCATGGTTCGAATAGTAGTGTACCTAGCCATAGGAGTGAATGTCTTATCATAGTCTATTCCTTCTTTCTGTGAGAAACCACAAGCCACAAATCTTTCTTTATATTTTTAAATACTCCCATCCGCTGCATGCTTGATTTTATAAAGCCACTTGGAAGTTACTATTGACTTCCCTTTAGTTTTAGGAATCACTTCCCATAGATCATTCTTCATGATGGATTTGTATTCTTCCACCATGGAATCTTTCTATACTTGCTACTTAGTAGCTTCCTCATATGTGGTGGGTTTTGAATGACTGATGTGACTCATTTGTGCTACATGTCCTTAATGTCTTTCATGTCTCCTTCGCTCTCTATATGTGTATGATGGTGCTGCATGTTTTTCTGCCTCATGCAGAGTGCCTTGACACTAGGAAGATATCCTCTTCGCATGAAGTTCATCAAGTTATATTTCTACCAGTTCTACTGGCTCTTCAAGATCAAGAGGATCTAAGTACTCTTCTAGCTTCTCCCTCTAAGCATCTAAAAGAGGGGAACCAAAACGTCGATCCTCCATCATGGGAGTCTCATGCTCCTCCATATCTGAATCACTCTGAAGTTCTTTAGAGAACTTGAGGGAATCCTCTTCATTAAATATTACATCTATGATGACTTCAATGTACCTTTGACTTGGAATATAGATTCTATAAGCTTTGGAGGATACATTATATCCAACAAATGTGCATTTCTTTCTATATGGCTCCATCTTTGTCCTCTTCTCTTTTGGAACATGAATGCAGGAAGGGAAAAATAAAATATTCAAGTGTCCAACATCTAGTTTTTCACTAGTGAAAACTTCTTCAGGAGTCTTCTCTCCCAGGATAGCATGTGGGCTCATGTTTTAAATATAAACAGTTGTGTTGGAGGCTTCTTCCCATAAGGAGGTGGGAAAATCCCAATCACACATCATACATTTTGCTGCCTCACAAATTGTCATGTTCTTTCTTTGATCCACCCCATTCTGCAAGGGGTTGTAAGGTACAGTTAGTTGTCTTCTTATACCTGTCTCTTGGCAGAATTCATTAAACTCATGAGACACGAATTCTCCTCTATTATCTTATATCAAAGCACAAATGTGATTTCTAGTCTGATTCTCAACCAATGGTTTAAACTCTTCAAACTTGTTTAAAGTTTCACTCTTTGCATTCAAAAAATAGATCCATGACTTGTGAGAGAAGTCATCTATGAAAAACATATAGGAAAGATAACCACTCAAGCATGGTGTTGACATGGGACCACATAGATCTGAATTGATCAAGTCCAGGATCCCTTTAGATATTTTAGTACGGTTTGGAAATATTTTCTTGATTTTCTTACAAAGAGCACAATCTCTACAAATAACATCATGCTCATATTGAAATATAGGAGTAGATTTTACCATCTTCTGTGAGCCAAGTAGTGCTTTGAAATGAATATGACCTCCTCCTATGCCACAATGAATAAGGACTAATTGTTTCATGTATGATTGCTTTAATGAACTTTCCAGGAACTTTGTAGAGACATCCCTGTCTAACTCCAATCACAGCTGCAAAATTCAAGTCTGAATTCTTAGGCCACAAGAGCGCTTTGTTGTCCATAAAGATTAATTCAGAACCTTTATCTTCTAGAACTGAAATGGACTGGAGACTTTTCTTCAAACCATGAACATATAGAATATTTTCAACATGGAGTACATCACCTGAATTCAAATTAAATGAAGTGGATCCAACTCCTTGGATTGAATAGGTGGTATTATCTCCAACCTCCACCAGACATGAGAACTTATTTTCCTTCATATCTGTGATAGAGATCCTATATCTAGTCATGTGTTTTTATCTACCACTATCAACCATCCATGTCTTAGTAATATTGGTAATGGATCTAGCAAGAGCCAAGACAAGATAGTACTCCTTCCTTGTCTATTGATCATTAGAACAATAGGTTCATATTTGTAATAGTAGAAGCATGAAATATACCCTTGAAATTTCCTCTTTGCTTTGCATGGTAGTCTCTTGAAAAGTGGCCCTTCTTATTGCAGTTGAAGAATTTGAATTTAGACTTATCAAAGTTCTTGTTGTATTCTTTTTCCTTTTGTTGAGGAAACTTCTTCTGAGAAAAGGATTTATTTCCTCTCTTTTTCCTTGTCGTAAGAGCAATGTTCTCTTCTTTGGAGGAATCATTTTTTCTTTGAATTCACCCTTCTTATTGAAGGAAATCATGCCACAATATTTCAAATTTTTGTTGCACGTATATACCATTAAATGTAGCTAAGAATGTCTCCCATGAGGATGGAATACCATCAACAATAGTTGAAATAAGATCATCATATTCGACAGTAACTCCAATGCTCATGAGTTGATCTCTTACTTGAGAGATATTTGTGGATAAGGAAGCAAAAATTTCTTCCTTCTCCATCTTTAGATTACGAAGCTTGTTCTCCAAGGCTCTCTTTTGAATGGGAGCCTTCTTCTCATAAAGTTTTGTCAAGGTGTAAAAGCACTCATTTGCAATCTTTAATGGAGTAATCATTGACATCAAATTGTCTTTCACATAATCATAAATGCTTCTCTTTGCTTTGGATTGATTCTTCTTGAAAGAAATGCACCCAATATTAGAAGTATTTTATTCAAAAACAATATATATGTATCCATCTAGATCATGCTCTTCCAGGATATTTATAATATTGGTCATCCAAGCATTGAAGTTCAAAGTTCCTTCAAGTCAGTCTTCTGGTCTTACTGAGATTGAAGCCATTATTCTTCAAGTATTGTGCTTAATGTTTTCCAGTAGGACAACCCTTTGGGTAGCAGGGAGGATCTCCACTCCTCTCACGGGACCCATTTGGGCACCCAATGCATATCCCAAAACATATGCTCAAGCATGACTATCGAACTTAGCTCTTTCACGGACTAAGCTCTTATACCATGTTACTTTTTATGTTTAATTCGAAATTTCAGTAGTACTTGAAATGAATGAACAATCATAAACATAAGCATTCACATATGACACATAAATTTACCCTAGGGAAACCCTCTATAACTTTAGGGAGAAAACCTCAGCAAAATCTTCCCTAGTGTAGTGATTGATAGTAGAGAATGACTTGCTTCACAATAAGTAGATTACATCAAGCACCCTTGGTGCATATATCCGAGCAAGAAAGAAGATGGAAGAATAGAACTCAGAATAATATCTTGCACAAAGAAAGTGCACTTCCTTTAAGAGAGAAGATAATTCGCTTCACATTTAATTTCATCAATCCCGTATATATATGTGTGTGTGTGTATTCTTCGCATGCGTCAGCATCTACTTTTATCTTCTGACTTCAGGATGAACTCGCCCTCCATATGGATGCCAGTCCACTTAGATAGGTGTATATCTTAAGTGTCATCATGAAAACACTTAGTTAACTAGATATTCTTTGGTATCACTTAGTTAACTCTTTTAACCGAAGTATTTCTTGTTAACACCACTGAAGTGATCAATTCGAGTTCTCCTTTAATTAACTAAAGTCTTTGTTGTTAACATCACTTAAGTTTAACAATTTGAGTTCTATTTATTTAACTGAAGTCTTTAGCATCACTGAAGTGTGCAAATCGAATTCTCCTTTATCTTATCACATCTTATCATTTTTCTCTTCTCTTATATGCATGGTCTACATGTGCTAGCTTAATTAATTATAATATCAAATATACTAAGGATATTTTCCCAATAATTTGATCTTCTTGTTCTACTATCATTCCAATTGGTCATATGCTAAATTAATTCACTCTAGAGGTGGCCAGTCTCTAGAGAAGACTAATATCTCAACCATGGATAGTAGTGCATCACACACCATTCATTACTCCACATGCAAATCATTACCTCAACACATGAGGATCCGTACTGACACACAAGACCTTAGCCTTTACAAGTAATACTATACAACATCATCATGTTTTCATACAAAGTACTTACCTCAACACATGAGGTTTATTCATTCTTGATTCCAACTCAAGATTCTTCTCCAAGTTTCCTAAGTCCAACTCAAGATCCTATAAGGCACTACCTCGACACACGAGGCTCAATATTGACACACAATATTGACTTGGAGAATGAATCATGATGGTGTAACTTTAACAATAAATAGGATCCCTAAGATTCCAATGTCTCTTTTGAAGAAAATAGAGTTTTCGCACTCAACCTCCCAATGAAAATTTTAAAGAATAAAAGGACAAATTGGGGAGTTTATACATCAAGAAACTACAAGACAAATTAGGAGTATTTTTTACATGTTAACAATACCTACATTGGAGTATTAGGAGTATTGTAGGCTTTTTTTTAATGTTTTTTTAGCTTATAAATTGAATGAAAATAGAAAGAGGGGATAATATTTTCCCGTGGTTGAGGATAAATTCATTGAGGATGCATGTAGATGCTGAAATTGCACCCGGATTTTTCCCTGGTTACTCATAATTGTGATGTTTGCACTTAGAGGTAAATAATATCTCCAACAGATCATGTGTATGATTCAAGGTGTTGATTTTTCATTGGATGCCCAAAATATTTTAGTAGGGGCTAAGGCTTGGGTTTCCTCCCTCAAACATGTCAAGAGCCTAGAAACCCATATATAGTGTTTAAAACCTCTAAGTGACATTCTTACCCCCAATGTTAGGCCAAAGATACCCTTAATAAGTCTTCTGTGGTGGTTTGAGGTATACTTATTAATATTATATGCCTAGAGGTTTCCTCTAGGGTCTAAGGCCTAGGTTTCCTCCTGTAATCATTTTTATTCCCCAGGTACTTGTACGTATACCTTTATTATGATGGCATGGATCTCCTCAAATAGTATTTTTTGTTGGTTCAACACATCATTATTACCCCTACATGGCTAGAAACTTCATTAGCTAAGGCCTAACTTTATTCTCTCTATTAGGTCGAGGGCGAGTAGACCTATTTCTACTTGTGAAAACCTTATAATGGCATCAATGCCCGCACATAGAGTTTCTTGACCTCCTAGATTCCTAAAAGCTTCTTTAAGTACCCAAGGCAGAGGCTTCCTTTCTCAATCATGACCAAGGATTTGAGACCCAAACCTTGTGCTCAAAACCTAATAATGATACTAATATCCAATAAATTTTTTAATAAGATCAATAAAAATATACCCAATCTAATAATAAAATTTCAATTCAAATCACTTTTATGGCTATTTTTAATAGTAATAAATTAAAAATGGTTGCTTGTGGTGCATACCCTCATAAATCAATCAACTGGATTTATTTGTTTAAATAATATATAAAAAAAATAATTGATTTTTTTTATTGTGGTGTAAAATTTCATAAAATAATCTTGAACATTTATTTGAATGAAAAAATTAAAATACTTTATTTACAAAATAATTATTTCTCAAGTTGTTGTGTTTGTTGTGAAGTTCTCTTACTATGTTCAAGGCTACTAGGCCTATATCCTAAATTCCTAATAGCTTCTTTTAGGGCCATGTAGAGCTTTTCTCCCTAACCATGTCTATGGATTTGAAACCCATGCCTTGTGCTAAAAACTTAATAATGATACTAATTTACATGTTCTCAATTGAATAACCAAATTTCAATTGGAATAATTTTACTACTTTATAATAGTAACAAATCAAGAATGGTTGTTTTTAATTATTTGTCAATATTAAACATCCTAAGTATTCATTTGTTTAAATAGTATTAAAAATGAAAAATGAAAAATAATTATTTGTGAACTTTTGTGTGTTGGTAGTGCAAAGCGTCCTAAATGCATCATGTGAATTTTTTTTGTAATAGTATAAAAGTAAATAGCATAAGTTGTTTGGATTGTGTTCCAACATTTCATAAATTAGTGTTGATCATTTATTATAATGGAAAAAATAATTGAATTACATTATTTTCAAAATTTATTTGTGAAGTTGTTTTTATGGTGCAAATCCTCATGGTTAAATCCTACATGTACATGTCCATGTGACAAATAATAATTTAACAACACTTTATGGTATTTGTCAACACGCATTTCTCTTAACGTATATGAAGAAAAACTCAATTTCCAATAATATTAACAATCATTAACGCCATCTTAACACCACAAAATATAAGTGGAGTTAATGCCACCACCTTAACACCACAAAATTATAAATAGCGCTAATACCACCACTTTAGCACCACAAAATATGAATAATGCAAACTTGTATTTTCTTGTTATGGAAAAACAAATAACAGTATCGACTACATAACTCCATCTATACACTTCTTACATGGCCTTCCAAACCTAAGAAAGCTCAATCTAAACATTTACATTTAACCTTCAATACATTTATAAAGGATAAGGCAGAGGTGAGAAATCCTCTACCGCGTAGCTCTTGTTCGGTATGTATTGGCCAAACCGGTGATTTTCATTAATCACGAGAAGGAGTACGTAATGGACTTTATATGCGGTACAAATACCAATTTTTATGCAAAGACAAGCTCGCTTCTTGGTTTCATATTGAAAAATAAGAATGGGGTACTATTGCTAAATATACGCCATCGAATGTACTGCACTACACATGAAAGATGGTCAGGATGTCGAACATTATTACTGCATAGTCAATAAATGAACAAAACGTTTAAGCTTATGACAGGCCCAATACTGAACGACAGCATTACTATGCACTGTATATAAGGCGAGGGAACCCACTTAGACATTGTAAGCTGAGTAAAAGATTACAACCGACATACAGGTGTCCGGAACGCATATAGTACAGCTCTGGACTTGGAAAAATAGCAAGAAATTATTTCAGAAATTTATTCTGAATTCATAATACAGATGATTGCATAGAAAGTAGTTACATATTTTATATGTAAAATTGGATAACATACCTCATGATATAAATTTTAAATAAATTTATTATTATATATAACTATACCAGCTGTAATTTTAAATTTTACACAAAATCTAAAAACTAAAATTTACACCAAACTAAAAGCAACATAATTAATTTTATAGTAGAATCTTGTATATATATAGCATGATAGGTAATGAGGACATTGCAAAAGTAGTACAACGCATACCAGAAATGAACTATGTCTCCATAATGAGGATGATAAGACATGAGCACTTTGTAATCCATGACTGAAGTCTCCTTTCATAGACAGGATGATAAGTGTTGAGCACATTACCAAAGTTAGACATATCGGATAAGGAAAATAAGAGCTACAAACTTCAGTTGCCTTTAGTTCTTTTTATGTAAAGATAATATGTGGAAATAACATTTTAGATAAGAGGGTTCAGCGGTGATAGGCTGGCAGAAGAATAGAGAGCACATACCCCTCAGTTGCAAAGTCTCTGCAAGTGAGCGCATGTGCCCTCTATCTTCTGTCAACATCATAATCAGTACCCTCTTCTGCTTTCTACCGTTGGTGCTCAGATACCCGCAAAGTAATTAGCCTGAAAAAAAACTCAGAAATATCAGATAATAGTCGTGTAATATACGCAGGGACAGAGGCCGCAGAATGAAACTTACCCACTTTATAAGTCGAAACAGCGCGAAGCGATTATGCAGAAATAGATGAATAGCTGCTTCTCAATCTTCTGGCGTTGTATCAAGAAGCGGCCTATACGATCTATTTATGGACCTCGGAGCCCTGGGGGATCTGATCTCCCTTGTTTCATCAGTCCTGTAGAGATGATGTTTCTTCTGGTGCTGCTAACTCATGTTTGGTTCCCGAATACCGATATATCCTCTTTCCCAACACAAATAAACACACGGGACCATTCAGATTATGTAGACTTCATTTGAAGCCGATATAATGGACATCAACAGTAGGGTGAATTTGAAATTGTAGAAATAGTGAAATCTATGGTTAAAAATTACTCAGTTGGTTGGATTACCAAATCTCAAGACTGCAATTTATTGGGCATAAGATTGCAAATTTACCTCGCAAAGAGATTTTTTCTATTGAAATCTTCCGTAATTCCTACCAAAGAGATGTAAAAGCAAATTTACAAATTCAATACCCTAAAGCTAGTGACGCTTTCACCTACAAACAACACAACTCATAACATGTAACTGTAAGTGTAAGCGACCTCACGTAAAATCGGTAAACATGAAATTGTGAAAATAATGAGATCGCACATATGAGTGATCCATATCTTCAGCACAAGTCACGACTGGTAATTTGTAAAGACTTTCCTTATATTCAAGAAAAGAATGATTAAAGCAAAGGACAAGCACATTAACCTATCACAACTTCATCACATTCTGTAGGAAGACGGCGTGTTTGTACGATTCGTCTGACAGTGACAGTACGCGCATGTAAAACAAGAAGCTGGAGGGGTAATGGGAATGACGAGTCCACGTCGAATTGGAGTATGTCACGTACAGCTTATCTCCTCAGGTTGAGGAGTTCCAATTGGCTGTAAAGAGATGGATAAGCACGGGAAGCAGACACAATAGAATATGCAATGAATAATGGTAGCATGAAATGAAATGAGTGATAAGGACTAGCACTCCGTTGTCACCACTAGCACTCCGTTGTCGCAGCTGCCAGTAGGAAGATATTACACCTGGAAAAACGGGAATGATGGTCCTTCTCGCAAGCGACGAGGGACTTAACCCGAGAAGGAGACACAATAGTCGAATCTTCAATGAATAAGGAAGCCGCTGAAATGAAATGAATAATAAGGAATATCCCTCCGCTGTCGTAGCTGCCACTGGGGAGATATTACACCTGGAGAAGTTCTCATGGTCCTCCTCGCCGTGAAGAAGGGATTAACAACACGTGGTGATATCTCCTATGCAAAGAACATAATTGAAATATATTTCAACTCTTATATTTTAACCACATCAAGATCGCCACAACTGAAGTGCCAAAATTTCTCATCTATATGATATCAATAAACGTCGATTACTAGAATCAAGAGAGACGAGAGACCTCTGCTATTTATAACCTTATTATCTATATATATATATATATATAGAGAGAGAGAGAGAGATCCTGTACTGATCGAAATCGCCATAGCTGGGCCGGTCTTAACCTAGTTAGAATATTATAAACGCCAAATTTTATAACTCTGCAATCTTACAACATTTTTTTATAAATCAAAATCTAATCTTTAGATACCATCCTTTCTAAAACAACATTTTGATCAAAGCGTTTAACTAGCAATAAGACCATAGTAGATGGAAGCAATAAGAAACTACTAATAAAAGAAATAACCAGAAATAAATCCTAAGAATTAAGGATACCGACGACAGAGAGGGGCCTTCCAAACATTAAATAAAATATAATATGGGTAGTCATGATTTAGGGTTCCAACAAATTGGGTTTCATTCTGTATTCACCTCTTCAATGATACAAAAAGAAAACGTTTAACAAACGAATAGCATAATAAATATTTATAGAGGGATTCACAATCCTTATGGATGAAAAACCATCCACAGTCCTTATAAAAGGAAAAACAAATATTTTAAATTATATTACACACATGGTAAGTTGTAGCCATTCCCGATGGCGTCTATAATAAATCCTCTATCCTTAGGTTAGACAAACAGATTAGTATTTAAATGTTTAAAACAAACACTGGAGCAGAGACAACAAGGAAGTCCTCTATCATCCCATCTTAATAAATCCTCTGTCTGTAGGTTAGACAAACAGAGCAGTATTTAAATGTTTAAAAAAAACACTGCAGCAGAGACAACGATGAAGCCCTCTGTCATCCCATCTTAAAACCTTATGACCGTAACAAATAATTAATCAACTTATCTTAAAAAAGCGAAAGATTAAAACCCTTCCATCTTCAAAACCCTACCAAGTGCTACCTATATCAAACAAGAAGTTAAAGTCAACATTCAAGTCTCCCTATAATGAATTATATTTATAAACTAGACTATTACTAAGTATAGCGTTGCTTACCTTGGCGTTCTAAGACGTAAGCTCGCGAGGAGATTGTCGCCACCCTCGCCGATGCCCACCACGTGCAACAATTTTTCAGAATTATATCAACCTATCAAATGAATGTTTACAGATTTAAGCTAAGTTAGTTTCCTTTGCCTTATGGAAATGCAGACAAGGCTAGGGGTCGGCTCCTCCTCGATGCCCTTATCACTCCCCTACCTCCACAAATGAAAGTTACATATTAACTTCGGCAGCCCGAGTCTAAATAAAAATACAATTTAAAAATGCTAAGTAAAGTCTTTTACCTTTCGAAGGGCACTTGGAGGTTGGAAGTCGTTGGCCAGGTTCGGCTGTAGCTTCTATCTAGATCTGTAGGTGGCGGCCATTTAACACTAACACTATCTTCCCTCTCACATTGCAAGATAATTGAAACGAATATACCTTAAAAATTGAGTGGTATTACTGGCATCGCCATGGAAAGAGCCGAACACAAAGCTCTTAGACCAGCGTTGCGTTAATGAAGGTTAAGACATCAAAGAACACATTAAAACCCTTCTGAAACCCTATGCATCTCCCTGTCCAAATGGACGATGGAGATCACTGTCCAGCGTAAGCCATAAAGGCTTGGCTGCGCTGTTGACTCGCAGCCAAGGTGGCTATTAAATTCATTTCAAACAAAAGTACAGACCTTTAAACCTTTTCAACCACCAAATTTTCGAATGACAATGCCATCTTTTGATTTAGTTCAACTATGGTGCAAAACCATAGTCCCATCAAGGGGCATGTGCAAGCTAATGAGGGTCACTTTTGGGGCGTTACATGCAATAAATAAATGAAAAATCAGGCATCCCTCAACTTACTTGGTTTTTTTGACATTCTTAAACAAGATATCTTGCATCGAGTAAAAAAAATGAAATGTAGGAAATTGAGTCACATTTCCGAATATATAAGTTTTAAGTATTGAAAATTTACATAACTATGTCAAATTTCATGGTTTCTAACAATCACATTTTATTTTTTTGGCAAATGATTAGGTATATGTTTTTGTAGGTGCATCATTTCAATGCCTAAATGACAGTTTTGGGCTACAAAAATTGGTAGACATGTATAGAACCCGTAGCACTAGTGCAACGCTATTTTTCCAAAATTAAATGTTTAATTTTTTATTTTTTTTAATTATGTAAGTGATGAAACCTTGAGAACGATACGTCAAATGTGGGTGTAGCCTTTGAAGGTCATAATGCAGTTATTTCGACTTGGATTCTTTAAAGCATGTAGAGCTTGGTGTCTTCTAGTGCAGGATAATTTTTTTTTTAAATGGTTGTGAAATGAAAAAGTTGCGGAATAAACACTAACAGTATGTTTTTTGACCAATGGAGTGATGAAACAAGAAAATTAGGAAATAAATAGAAAAGCTCAATATTTTTTAAAAAAAATTACATATTTGAAATCTGCATAAAAAATTCTATCTATGCCTAAAATTTCGTCAATAATGGTCATGTATGTCATGTTGTAGAGAGCGGTGAAAAACATGCATATTTAGGTGTAGAATTGCACCTAAAGGGTCCCTCAACTTTGTGCACAAACCCCAAGGTGTTAAACCTTGGTTTAGCACATTCTTGTTTATGTTATTGACCCATGCACCTAAGGCTTTGTCCATATACATGGTCCCCCCTAGTGTTATCTTTGGGACCAAGAATTTAACCAAAGTCTCCCATTAAAACACCCTTTGCATCATAGTAAAAGTTAAAAGGTTAACAACTTAACATAAGGGCTAAGTAAGGCCTTTACCAAATATTAGCATAATTAAGTTAAGAAGAACAATAAAGCATCACCTTCGAATATGTTGGCAACATGCTACTTATGTGGTAAAGTTTCCTCCTCGATTGCAACCTGCCCAATAGCAGTTTTATAAATTGCGTTAACAACTTTACAAACATGACGACCTTTATCATTGTAGTTTTTACTTGATAAGAACATAGATATGTTATACAAAATATCGATATAATAAGTATGTTTTTACGAAGTTACATGCTTAATTTTTGTTACTTTGTTTATGATATTTTGAGCCATGTGAAATAATGGTATCAGAGCATGGTTACAGTTCACTTGGCCTGAACCAGCCCAACATTGCAGTTGTTTAAAACATTAAACTAATCTAAATTTTATTTTTGGGTTTAATTCTCTTACTAAATAGGAAGAGGAAGACAACTTTAGTTTTTGTAGGAAATTATGGTAAAGTTCGGAATGCCTAAAGGAAAATAATCACTCCCTAGAATACTGGTGAATAATGAAGAAGGTGAAATTTGGGTAAACTTAAATGAGATTAGAACTGACAATCCATCATAATTACAATAGACTGTCAAAGAATTAAGGTCGAAATTAAAAAGAGTTAGGGATGAGAACGAACGAATTATGAAAGCACAAGAATAACTAAATAACAGTGTTCTAGCTAAAATACACAGTAATGAAAAAGATAAAAACAAAGAATCTAAAGATGATAAGCCAAAAGATACACCTTGCAAACGTAAGGGAAGAAAGACGGAATTTTCCAGTCATGGGGCTAAAACTTCCTGCGAGGAATCACCAAAACAAGAACATCAAGATTCTAGTGAAAGTAGTGACAGTCATAAAGATAAAAAGAAGTACAGACACTATGAAGAAATTTCAGGAGAATTTAAGAAAATTAAACCTCCTATGTTTAACGGTGAAATTGAGAAAGGAGAAGAGGAAGAAGCTTGGCTTTTTGGAAGAAATACTTCCAAATTTATAACTATTCTGATGAACTGAAGGAAAAAATGGTCATTTATAACTTAAGTGGAAAAACAGATATTTGGTGGCAAGATATCAAAAAAGTAAAAGGTATAATAAAGCGACACGTAACCTAGAAAACCTTTAAGAAAATGTTTAAACAAAAGTATCTTTCAAAATAGTACTATGAGAAAAAAATGAAAGAATTCTACGAATTAAGGTTAGGTGCTTTGACCATGAAAGAACTCTGCAGTAAATTCCTAAGTCTGTTTTGTTATGTACTTTACATAATAGATGGAAAACCAAAAATAAAGCACTTTCTCAGTTGCTTGCCTATTCCGTTTAAAGAGAAGATTGAGTATGACAATCCAAAGACACTGGAAGAAGCAATGAGGAAATTAAATTATTGTTACAAAATAATAAAAATAAAAGGGAAAATGTAACTAATTGGAACACTAAAAGGCGCGATAACTTTGACCCAAGAAGAAAGAATAATAATAATAAATTTCACAGAAATTTTGGAAATAATTATAGAGGGTATTAGGGTAATAATTATAAAGGTTTTAAACGATAGCACCCTGCAACAAAAGAAAGAGAACCATCCACTATTTTTAATTAAAAAAATGCATAGAGAGAACCCTTAAAATGTTGGGAATGTGGTGACCCACATTAATTTAAGGACTATCCTATAAGCCAAAAAACCTTTAATAAAGTTCACTCCATTCAGGAAGTTGTTACAGTTGGAGATATGGTGAGAAGTATGCCAAGAATCAGTGCTACATTGGAGAATTGACAGGAAGACCATCAAGCTTCAATGGTCGGAATCGAAGGTATGATAAAAAGTCAACCTATTTCCATACTAATTGATCCAGGTGCAAGTTTAAGTTATGTATCACCTAGGATTTTTGAATTATGTAAATTAGTACCAAAAACATTTGAAAAATCTTGGCTGGTAGAGTTAGCCACAGGTACTAAATGTAAGGTCACTAGTTATGTGAAAATTTGTGAAGTATTGATGAATGAATTTAATATGCATGTTGATCTAAATATTTTACCGTTAGGTTCCTATGATATGATGATAGGAATTGATTAGTTGGAAAAACACAAAGTCATGTTGCATTGTTATGACAAAAATTTTACATGCATAGATAAGATTGGAAACACAATTAAAGTAACAGGAATTCCCAAAAAAACTACAATCAGAGAGATTTCAGCCTTATAAATGAAGAGATCTATACGTAAGGAATGTAAATTTTTTGTTGTTTATGTAATAGATGATAAAAATAAAGATAACAAACTTAAAGTGGAGGACATACCTATCTTAAGGGATTTTAAAGACATATTTCCGGAAGAAGTCCCTGGACTACCTCCGAAAAGGGACATAGAATTTACAATCGATCTGATACTGGGACCGGTACCAACATCAAAATCTCTGTACCGGATGAATACAATAGAACTTACAGAACTTAAATCACATTTGCAAGAATTAATTGACAAGAAGTACATTCGACCTAGTGTTTCCCCTTGGGGAGCACCGGTCTTATTCGTAAAGATGAAAGATGGAACCTTGAGATTATGCATAGACTATCAACAATTAAATAAACTGACTATTAAAAATAGATATCGTTTACCCCGATAGATGATCTATTCGATCAGTTCCAAGGGGCAAAAATATTTTATAAAATAGATTGAAGGTCTGGCGACCATCAGGTACGTATCAAAGATGAAGACATCTTTAAAACTGCTTTTAGAACTCGTTATGGTCATTATGAGTTTTTCGTAATGCCTTTTGGTTTGACAAACGCACCTGGAGCTTTTATGTGTTTAATGAATAGTATTTTTAGTAACTACTTAGATAAATTCATAGGCCTCTTCATCGATGATATACTGATTTATTCAAAGAATGAACAAGAACATGAAGAACACTTAAAATTAGTTATGCATATTTTAAGAGAACCACAACCGTTTGCTAATTTTAGCAAGTGCGATTTATTTAAGGACAAAATTCAATATCTAGGACACGCAGTGTCTAAGGATGGAATATCTGTCGACCCCGACAAGATTAAGCCTATCACTAAATGGCCAGTTCCTAAAAATGTAACTGACATAAGACCATTTATGGGGATTACGGGTTATTATTGAAAGTTTATTGAATGGTTTTCTAAGATAGCCTACCTTATAACCTCACTACAAAGGAAATGTAAATTTTTTTACTGGAATGAAAAATGTATGGAAAAATTTAATAAATTAAAATATTTGTTAACCACCGCCCCTATATTAAAAATTGCTGATCATTTTAAGGATTTCGTCATATGCACCGATGCACGTAATGAAGGATTAGGTGGGGTACTAATTCAAAAAAATCATGTCGTGGCCTATGAATCCTGAAAATTAAAAGAACATGAAAAAAATTATGCTACGCACGATCTAGAACTTGCTGCAATTATACATGCATTAAATATGTGGTGACACTAGCTAATCAGAAGAGAATTTTTGCTAATGTCAGATAACATAAGTTTAAAATACTTGTTTGACCAACTGAATTTAAATTCTAGACAAGCAAGGTGGCTGTCATTTTTAAGCGAATATGACTTCGAAATAAAACATATAAAAGGTAAAGAAAAAAAAGTTGTAGATGCTTTAAGTCATCATGCAAATTTATTATTTGCGAGCAAAAATTACGAATCTGATTTAGAAAATTAGATTTTAAATGTAGAAAACTTTGATAAAGAGTACAAAAATTTAAAGGAAAAGACTGCTGAAAATGAAAAGAACAAGATAAAAATAGATTTCCGTTTAAATGAAAGAGGGTTGCTATTGTATAAAAATAGATTATACATACCAAATACAACATAAGTCAAATTAACTGTGATGAATGAATTACACAAACGACCCTATTCAGGACACATAGGACACCAAAAGATGATCATCATGATCAGAAATGACTTCTTTTGGCTTAACATGAAGAAAGAGGTAGCATAATACTTAGCTTGCTGCATAGAATGCCAACAAGTCAAGGAAAAACACAAACATCCAGCTAGGTTATTGAAACCACTACCCATTTTGGAATGGAAGTGGGAAATCTTCAGCATGGACTTTATAACCGGCCTACCTAAAAATTTTAGGCAGCACAACTCAATCATGGTTGTAGTCGATAAATTAAGCAAAGCAACTCAATTTATCCCATTAAAATCTACTTATAAGGCTGTTAACGTTGTAGATATATTTATGAAAGATATTTTCAGGTTACATGGTGTACCAAAGGTAATAATCTCAGATAGAGATGTAAAATTTACAGGTAATTTATGGAAAGCTTTGTTTAAAGGGTTAGGTATTGAGTTGAATTTCAGCATTGCGTATAATCCGTAAACGGATGGGAATACTGAAAGGGTAAACCAAGTCCCAGAGGACATGCTAAGAATGTATGTAATGGACAAACCAGGTAAGTGGGAAGACTACCTACACTTAGTAGAATTTTCTTACAATAATCTTTTTCAAGTATTAGCGTGGTATCAGCTAGTATGGGTCCCTTTGAAATTCTGTATGGACGTAAATGTAATACTCCCATTTCATGGAGTAGCCTGGTGGATTGATTAATGTTAGGACCTAAATTGTTAAAAGATATGGAACTAATCGTGAAGCAGGTACAACAATATTTGAAGGCTTCCCAAGATAGGAAGAAAAGTTATGATAAATTAAAAAGAACTCATTGAGAGTTTGAGGTAGGCAAGCATGCGTATATAAAGGTAAGACACAATAAAATCTTTGTAAGGTTGGGCAGTTATTCGAAATTGGCACCAAAGTATTGTGGGCCATTTGAAATTTTGGCTAAAGTAGGGCCAATAGCATATCAGTTAGCCCTACCACCTACTATTAAAGTACATGTTGTTTTTCACATTTCCATTTTAAAGAAGTATGTTCATGGCACTACTCATGTAATTGATTGGGATGTTATATAGATGGAACCTGAGGGAGAGTTCCAGGTGGGACTGGAGCGTATCCTCGACAAAAGAGAAATTTTACTCCAAAACCGTACCATCGGACAAGTCAAGGTGCAATGGAAGCACCTTAGTCCGGAAGAGTCCACTTGGGAATAGGAAAGTGATATGCGGGAGGCATATCCAATCCTATTCCAGGACGAAGAAATGGAAGAATAAAGACAGGAAAATAATAACACCGAAGATGGTGTTATCCTTTAAGAGGAGGTGTATGTAATACACCAGGATTAAATAAAGTATTATTTAAATAATTTTTGAATATTTATTTTATTTTTATTTATTATTAAATATTTTTGATAAGAAGTCAAAAATAAAAACAATGTAATGGATTAATCTTTTATTAATAAAAATATTGAAGGGGGTACATAAATGAAATAGCTATTTCATGAGTGATTACTGACCCACAAGAGGAAAAGCCAAGTGGCTGAAGCTGCTAAGTGAGAACTCAAGGTGCGGGAGGCATCTTCCCCAAAATTTGGTCACAACTCTTAGTTGAGTGCTAAAGAGAAGGAGGCTCATAAATGACCAAGTCCTAGGAAAAATACTATATAATAGTATGTCCATAAGCAGCAAGAGGCCAGCATTGGATGGGGATTGAATCTGATAATGCAAGAGATGGTGCATTAAGTGGATTTTTCTCTTGTGGTTCAGCGATCAAGCTCGGGGATTCTGGATCAAGTGAGACTTGGTTGCTCTAGGATTTGGTTGGAAGGAATGGCTGTTTCATTCATGTTTTCTCAACACTGGTGCCAAGTTTCTTGTCCTGTTTCTTACTTGTCTAAATTAATTACAGTAGGAGTTTTTATTTCGGTTATGAATCGCATCTAACCCTTGGCAGAATTTCCTATTATGCATCTAAATAGACAAAGGATTTATTTATACATCTGTGCAATATATCTCCCATTATGTTACAAATTCAAATAATATGTTGTATTGCTATTTAGGCTATAAAGTAATCATAACTTGTTCATGTATAATTCTACACCTCTCTGTTTGATTCAAGTATGTTTTCTATTTTATTTCCAAATGTAAGCATTTCCGTCAAATCAAAATCTATTTCTATTTTATTTCCAAAGTAAGCAATTCTATCAAAACTATATCTATGTTCATAGGATACCTATTAATATCATTTTCTAATAAATCCCTAAACTAGTATGGATTAAAGTTAATCAAAGAACATAATTGAAATATATTTCAACTCCTATATTTTAACCACAACAAGATCGCCAGAACTGAAGTAAGCAATCGGTACTGCCAAAATTTCTCATCTATATGATATCAATAAACGACGATTACTAATATCAAGAGAGCCGAGAGGCCTCTACTATTTATAACCTTATTAAATATATATATATATATATATATATATATATATATATATATATATATATATATATCCTGTATTGATTGAAATCTCCATAGCTGGGCCGATCTTAATCTAGTTAGAATATTATAAACGCCATATTTTATAACTGTGCACTCTTACCACATTTTTTTTTATAAATAATCAAAATATAATCTTTAGATACCATCCTCTGTAAAACAACGTTTTGATCAAAGCGTTTAACTAGTAATAAGACCATCGTGGATGGCAACAATATGAAACTACAAATAAAAGAAATAACCATAAAGAAATCCTAAGAATTAAGGATACAGACCGAGAGGGGCCTTCCAAACATTAAATAAAATATAATATGGGTAATCATGATTCACGGTTCCAACAAATTGGGTTTAATTTTGCATTCACCTCTTCAATAATACAAAAAAATAACGTTTAACAAACGAATAGCATAATAAAGATTTATAGAGGGATTCACAACCCCTGTGGATGAAAATCCATCCACAGTCCTTATAAAAGGAAACACAAATATTTTAAATTATATTACAAACAAGGTAAGTTGTAGCCATCCTCGATGGCATCTATAATAAACCCTCTATCCGTAGGTTAGACAAACAAAGAAATATTTAAATGTTTAAAACAAACACTGGAGCAGAGACAACGAGGAAGCACTCGGTCATCCCATCTTAAAACTTTATGATTGTAACAACTAATTAATCAACTTATTTGAAGAAGGAAAAAGATTAAAAACCTTCCATCTTCAAAACCCTGTCGAATGCTACCTATAGCAAACGGGAAGTTGCAATCAGCATTCAAGTCTCCCTATAATGAATTATATTTATAAACTAAACTATTAGTGAGTATGGCGTTGCTTACCTTGGCATTCTAAGACGCAGTCTTGGGAGAGGGTGAACCTATAGCCACCCTCGCCGGTGCCCACCACCTGCAACCTTTTTTAAGAATTATATCAACCTATCAAATGAATGTTTACATATTTAAGCTAAGTTAGTTTCTTTTACCTTATGGAAATCCATATAGGGCCATGGGTCGGCTCTTCCTGGATGCCCTTATCACTCCCCTACCTACACAAATGAATGTTAAATATTAACTTTGGCAACTTGAGTCTAAATAAAAATACAAATAAAAAATTGTGAGTGGAAGTTAAGTATTTTACCTATCGAAGGGAAGTTCGAGGTGGGAAGTGGTTGGCCATGTTTGGTCGTAGCTTCCAGCTACATCTGTAGGTGGCAGCCATTTAACACCGACACTATCTTCCCTCACACCTTGCAAGACAACCGAAATGAGTATACCTTAAAAATTGAGTGGTATTACAGGCATCGCCATGGAAAGAGCCGAACACAGATCTCTTAGACCAGCATTGCGTTAATGAAGGTTAAGACATCAAAGAACACATTAAAACCCTTTCGAAACCCTATTCGTCTTCTTGTTCAAATGGATGATGGAGATCACTGTACAGCGTATGCCATAAAGGCATGGCTGCGCTATCAACTCGCAGCCAAGGTGGCTATTAAATTCATTTTCAAACCAAAGTACAGACCTTTAAACCTTTTCAACCACCAACTTTTCGAATGACAGTGCCATCTTTTCATTTCGTTTGACTATGGTGCAAAATCATAGTCCCATAAAGGTGTTAAACCTTGTTTTAGCACATTCTTGTTTATTTTATTGACCCGTGCGTCTACGACTTGGTCCATATACATGGTCCCCCCTACTGTTATCATTGGGACCAAGACTTTAACCAAAGTTTCCCATTAAAACACCCTTTGCATCATAGTAAAAGTTAAAAGGTTAACAACTTAACATAAGGGCTAAGTAAGGCCTTTACCAAATATTAGCATAAGTAAGTTAAGAAGAACAATAAAACATCACCTTCGAATATGTTGGCGACACTCCACTTATGTGGTAAAGTTTCCACCTCGATTGCAACCTATCCAATAGTAGTTTTATAAATTGCGTTAACAACTTTACAAACATGACAACCTTTATCATTGTAGTTTTTACTTGATAAGAACATAGATATGTTATACAAAATATCAATAAAATAAGGATGTTTTTACAAAGTTACATGCTTAAATTCTTTTTATATTATGATGAGATTTTGAGGCACATGACAAAAAAAATTGCCATATACACCAAGCATACAAACTTGATTCAACTATCAAAATAGTTAAATATATCATATTTCAAATAGATGTAAGTAAAAAAAAAATCTTCAAAAATAATAGTATACCCTCTAAGTACTTTGTCACATGAAATAAGCCCGTCCTCCAAAGTGTAAAGGTGCTTTATGACCAAATTCGACAAACTACCCGGGTAGAGAAACTATATATATAATTTTATATTATTATCTTTATATATTGCTAATAATTTAAATAAAATATAGTAATATATTTAAAGTTAATTGGTTTAAATAAAAATCATTTATTTTAACTTAAATCATTTAAATAATTTTAATTTTGAAATTAATAATATGATAAAATTTTGTTATTTATATGGTTACTAGCTAGGATTCTAAACATTGAGTATTTAGATTATTCTATTCATGGTTTTCTTTATTATTATTTATTTTTATATAATTTTATTTTAAAATTCAAAATATTTGAATTGTGTATAGAGAAATTTAATAATCACAATATCATTTCAACTTTCTCTTCATTGGTTAGATGATAATTTCGATTTAGCCAATATTTAAAAAAAAAATTCTCAAATCTTAGTTCTAGGATTTCAATTATCTAGAATAGTTTAGAATAATTTAACTAAATAATTAATCAACAATTTCTAATAGAATAATTGAATAATTTGTACTTATAAATTTGATTATGGCTTTTAAGCTAATGACTTATACAATTAAATTGTTAAATGATCATCATGATTCACAATAATCTTTATCTTAATTTTTAATAGCATATAGAAGAAAGTTCTACTAATGCAAATATGGTTATCTTTCAAAATAAACTAAGCCGATGTTTTTCTCATAGATTTAAAGAATTATATAAATCTATTTGAGAAGTATGAAAATAGCGAACGTCTATATTTTATTTTACAACATAACTCTTTTTTTTTGTAATTGCTGCAAATTCTAAAGCTGAAAGAAGTAAAGATACAGAGGAAATTACATACTGAGGTGGTCTTATCATATGCCAACCTTGAAAAACATCATTGCCAAGGCCATACAAACCCACAAAGATAAAAAAAGCTTGAGACTAGGGTGTGAGTTCAAAACCATGAAGGCTGTGGATAAGCTAACAGTCTGATACTTAACAAAAAACAGGAAACTAAAATTGAACCATAGAAAAACCTTTTTAACTAGCTGCAGAGGTAGCTTTGGCATTAGAAGGGATTTCTTCAAGGATGGGGCAATTGTAATAGGTGTCGTCCTCCTCAATCCGAGCCAGTGGGAGGGTGCTTTTCAGAAGTGGCAGGGAGTTCTTTGTTGAAGTCTGGGTGTCATGCATAGGAAGCTTGATGGGCAGAGGATACGTCTTCCTCATCGCAGAGATGTCGCTGTCATGTTCATTGCATGTGCGCTTTTCCAAGATCAACCCAAGAGTGGAGGGGATGGGAAAGGACACGTGACCAGGTTTTTTATCTTTCTACGAGCTACCACGAGGCTGGACCGAATTAAAACTAGTTGTTGTGTTCCGAGCGCTTCCAGTAGAAGAAGCCAGAATGCCAAGTGGAGTGGCCTTGCCAAGAGACGAAGACATAAAGCCAGGTGGAGTGGCCTTTCTAGGAGAGGTGGTCATATTTCTAGGTGTAATGGCCCTGGAGCTCAGAGTGTTGGCCAAAGTGCCTAAGCCAATTGTGGTGGCCATATTTCCAAATCCTTGAGTAGTTCCTAGAGTGGTGTCTTGGGTGCCAAGGCCATGCGACATAGCCAAAATGCATTCATTTCTAGCCACAGTGGGCATGGCCAAAGAACCAGGAACACTGCTACTGGGTTGAAGATCACAGTGAAGGTGTCGAGCAGGAGCGTAGGAGTACGAGGTGAATGTGCTCTCCAAGTTTCTCAGAATAGATTCCATATTGGGAAACTTGGAACTCAGAGACTGAGTGGTGTGCCTGGAAGAGGCCCAATTTGACAGCATAACCTCCATTTAATCTCCTAACATGTTTTTTGCAAGCCAGTAGGGGTCCCATGGCTACTCCCGGTCCCTGTGAGAGAGAGTATCAGTGATGAGGCGAGCTTTCAAATTGTCTATCAGAAGACGGATAGGGATGGATATTTCAGGCTTGTATCCTTTCCTACTCTGGTTGGTTTCAGGAATGTCCTTCGTCTTTTTGCTCTCGGAGCCTTTCGTCCTACCCATGGTGAGGGACTCATAGAACCTATCGAACTAGATCTTGCACGAAGTTGGAATAGGAAGAAGAGAGGATAGGAGCAGAGCGATGAAAGCACGAATGAGCAGGGCAAGGAGCCAAGGTAAGAGTTTGAAGTATGGTCGCTGAAGCCAGGTAGCTGGCTGGCAGGGCTTCACAGGCATCGAGTGCCATGAGGAAAGTGCAGAACATGTAGAGTGAGGCGATGTCAAAGGTCAAGAAGTTTAATGCTTCCAGCGACTTGACGTCACTTTGAAGTCATGTCAATCCTTCTATCTAGCTTCGACGCCTCCATTTGGGTGAGGCTCACTTCTTACCTCAGCATTGCCACTTGGGATGGTTTCCAAGATCTGGTCAGTCCTAGTGACGTGTCCCCTAGTGTCACTCACCCCCACTGGAGCCCTCTTGTGTCCATCTATATCACCCGCATCCAAGGGAGTGAGGTCCAAACTGGCCAAAGTTTGACATTGAAGAGCAATTGTTCTGGAGTTTGAAGAAGAGAGAACGTCTTGATAATAAGCATTGTTTTAGGTTGCCCCTTCATTGGATAGGTAGTCCACAAGCACATTAGCTTTTCTCTTGACATGCTGGAAGGAGATCAAGCTTACAAGAGTTATGTTGGTGGCAAGTTCTTGTAGCCTCTGCGCTAATCTCCAACTGGAGGAGAGTTTTTCAGCACTTGCCCCGTTGTGAAGTCGGCTAGCCAAAGTGAGGATGATCTTAGAGTCCCCTTCAATGATGAGGGGGAGTAAGCCATTCCTATTGGCACATTTGAGACCTTCCAAACGACCGTTTAACTCAGCTGCATTATTAGTGTCATGTCCAATGGAACCCATGAAAATGAACTTGATGGTTTCAGTCTCATCATGGATTTCTCCCCCAAAACCAGCAAGACCATGATTACCTTTGGAGGCTCCATCAAAGTTGAGTTTGAAGAAGGAAGGAGGAGGCCTGCTCCAGTGCTCTGGGCTAGGTGTGGAGGCATAATTCTTGTGAGGAATGCTTAGAACAGGGTGAAGGAGGAGGTTCCAATTATCAAAGATGGCTTTTTCAGTAGGGAGAGTGGGGAAATTAGAGGGGCTCTAGAGCTTTAGGGGGAGAGTTTCTTGAAGGTTTAGGATGAGGGTGTCCCATATTTCAGTGAGATTCTTTTTCTTGAAGTCAAAGATTCTTCTATTGCGTTCCTTCCAAATATTCCACATAATGAGTCCTGGGATGAGTTCCCATAGACGATTAACAATGGGGCTCTGAAAGGGATTGGGATACTAGCTGGAGATGGTTTTAATAGCATCTTCTCTAACTCAGTTTGTGTGATTGTAGAGATGTTCTATTTTGTCCCAAATGGCTGTGGCGACTTCACATGAACTGAGGAGGTGATCAATGTTTCAAGATGGATTTCTCACATGGGGTACCAAGAGGGACCTTGAATGCCTCTTCATTGGATATTGTCCCAGGTTAGGATGTGTCAGTGGGATAAGAGCCATAGGAAGGAAGAGACTTTCGGCCAGAGTTGAGAATCCCAGATTTTTTTCTAGATGGAGTTTGGTTGATCTTGAAGAGTTCCAGTGAGAAGATGGTAAGCCTCTTTAGTGGAGAAGGTACCTACTAGTATATACCCCCAACGAAGAATATCAAGATCATGATTAAGTCTGTTTTATCTTGATTGAAGATCTTTCCATAGCTGCTCAGCATTATTTGCAGGGACAGGTGGGTTCTAGAGGCCGAGCGGTTTCCAAATGCGGATTTTGCTGGATTCAGAAGGTATCCAATAGTCCCGAACATGCATATGGTTATTTTGCACACTATGTACCTGGAATTCCAGCAAGAGGGGAGGGTCTGAAGGAAGGGAAGTTGCTTCTAGAATTCAAGCAAAAAGTTAGCCTATAGTCCATTTCTGACTTCCCAGAAACAGTGCTGATGAATGATGGCTCTTTGATAGTTGGCAACTCTCCAGATTAGAGATCCTGGAGTATCTTGATCAAAGCGGATGCGTTGCTGTGCTGGGAAAAGGGGGGCATATTTGTTGTTCCAGAGAAGGCTCCAGGGGGAGACTATATCTATGACCCATGTCCACCATATTTTCGCCAAGAAGACTTGATTGTTGATTTCCGAGTCTCTGAGCCCCATACCACCTTGTCGCTTAGGCATGCAAAGAGTATCCCATTTTACAAGGGCCCACTTGCAATTATTGTGGTTTCCTCCCCAAAGGAAAGATTTTTGAATTTTTCTCATAGATTTGAGGACCCACTTGGGCGAAGCAAGGACCAAGAAGGGATAAATAGGCATGGATTGAAGGACACACTTGAGAAGCACAATTATGTTGGGTAGGTTAAGGGAGCGGAAGGTCCTAGAGGAGATTTTTCTTTCAATCTTGTCGAGGAGTTCTCTCCAGGAGGAGTGCTTGATAGCTTAGTCGAAGAGAGGGGTACCCAGGTATTTAGAGGGGAGGGAGGCTGTGGAGTATCCCAGGATGCGAGAGACATTTCTTTACGTGATGGGGTGTGTGTGGAAGAAGAAAATATGAGATTTTTGAAGATTCACAGTGGTGCCTGAGGCTTCAGAGTAGGTTTGCAGAATCTACATGAGGGTCGAGGTCTCCTGGACAGAGGGGTGCCCGAAAAGAAGGTTGTCATCTACAAATTGTTGATAGGCTATGGGTGGATTGCTATGAAGGGAGATGCCCCTAAGGGAACCAGCCGAGATCTCAACCTTAAGCATTCTTCCCAATCCCTCAGCCATGAGAATGAAGAGGAAGGGGGATAGGGGGTCCCCTCGACGGATGCCTCTGGAGGGGGAGAAGGTGGAGGAGGGATACCCATTGAAAAGTATGGAGAAGAATATAGTAGAGGTGAGAGAAAGAACCCAATTGGTCCATTCTTGACAAAACACAAAAGCCAGGAGCATTGTTTCAATGAAGTTCCAACTAAGCTTATCAAAGGCCTTCGAAAGATCGAGCTTGACCGACATCCCAGGGGTTTTCATGGTTTTTAAGGAATGGATCATTTCATGAGCTAGTATGATTCCATCCAGGATTGGATGCCCTTCCACATAACCGGTTTGTTCAGGTGAGATCAGGATAGGTAAGATAACTTTAAGACAATTGGCCATGACTTTGGTCAGGATTTTGTAGACCAAATTGCAAAGGGAAATGGGCCTGAACTTGTCAGGAGTGATGGTGTTGGTGTCTTTAGGGATGAGGGTGAGAAAGGTGGAATTGAGCATAGGGAGCACCCACTGTTTGGTTTTGGATTCTTCAACTAGTTCTAGAACCTCCTGCTTGAGGATGTCCCAGCAAGAGTGAAAAAGTTGATCATGAAGCCATCCGATCTCGGGGCTTTTCCTTCTTCCATCTAATTGACAGCAGTCTCTAGTTCCACCATAAATATTTCCTTCATGAGAGTGCAATTGTGCTCAGGCGTGAGGATGTAGGGGATGTGGCTAGTGACCTTTCTTATGGCTTGTGACCTGCCATTGTTATCCTTAGTGAGCAAGGCCTTGAAATGACTGACTAGTTCTAGCTCAATCTCCTCATGGTCTCATATTTCTCCACCTGTTGTAGATTTCAAAGTATTGATCATGTTGTGCATCCTGTGTTGAATAGTGTTGCGGTGGAAGAATGTGGTATTTTTTCCCCCTTCTTTGAGCCAGCTGATTCTAGATTTCTTCCTCCACATGGTTTCTTCTTGCTCACAGCGGATATCCAAGATTTTTTCTAGCTCGCTCTTGGTCATGAAGATATTGCCGAAGGTTGTTTTGTTCCAAGTTCTCAGCTGGGATCGGAGCAACTTGAGTTTTTTGTGAAAGATATCCATTTTGGAGCAGCCTTCCATCTTCATATTGATCCACTAGTTGTGGATGGTGTCCTAGAAAGAGGGGTGATTTAGACAAAAAATTTCAAAGCGGAAGGGGCAAAATTTTCTGTTACTTGAGTGCATCCAGTTGAGAGAAATCAGCCAGTGATCAGATCCCGTAGAGGGTAGAACCGTCATGGTGTGAAGGCCTCCTGCGTTTATGGATTTTCCAGAGATCAGGAACCTATCGAGATGGGAAGAAATTTGATTCATCCCTCCTCTGCAGTTATTCCAGGTGAGAAATCCATCCAAGGGATGAGGATCAATGAGATCACAGTCATTGATACAATTTTTGAAAAGGGTATATTCAGGTGTGAGAAAGAGGCGACCCCCTTTTTTCTCCTGCAGAGAGGTGATCATGCTGAAATCCCCCCCAATAATGAAAATGGAGTATGGGTGCTGGGAGGTTAACCAGGATATTGAGTCGAGGAGCTTAATTTTGGCAGTGGGGGATTGAGGCCCATAAACATTCATGAGACGGCCGGTGAGGTTGGTCCCCAGAATGTGGAAAGAGGCGAAAAGGGAGTGGGCAGTCATGACAAAGTTGTTCAGGGTTAGAAGGGTGGGGTTCCAAGCTATTGCAATAACACCAGAAGCACCCAAGGAATTAGTAGCAATGACATGGCAGCCCTTCCAAAGTTTAGACAAAATTGAGTGGGCTTTCTCATGAGTTGTTTTGGTTTCCTGAAGGAAGATGACAGAGGGTGAATCTTGCATGATTTTACGCTTTAGCATTCGGTGCTTGGTAGGTCCGTTTAGCCCTCTCACATTCTAGGAGATTAGCTGCATTGGGAACCTTGTAAAGCAGAAGGGAAGAACTCCGTTAGCTAGGCATATTGCCTTGATTCAACCAGTTTGGTGCCTAACTGACTAATTATTTGAAGATCAGTTTTTCTCCCTCTCTTCTTGGAATCTCTCTGTGTTTTGAACTTCTCTTTTTGTGGGAGATTGTGAAACCCTAGTTTGAGGTGTTTGACTTTGTTCAGAGCCTCTTTTAGAAGTTGGATTTGCTTGGGTGGGATGGATTTAAAGGATTTTCTGGTGCAAGCATCTTCCAGACACAGGATATCAAGATCACCTAGGTCCTGATTGACGATTTCTTCATCCATGAGGGAATTAGGTCCTTGAGCGCTTACTGGTTGTTTTGGCTCATCTGAGTGGATCTTGTGCTCCTTCGTGGCTTGTCCTTAATTAGGTATGTCTTTATTGATAGAGATGCTGTGCTTCCTAGAGGTTTTTATATGGATCTGATCAATTTTCATTTGGGTGAGGACTAGATCTTTCAGTGGTTGGTTCTTTGCTGTGGGATCATCCTGTTACTCTTCCAGAATAGAAAAGCTGTTACTGGTGGATGGATTTGCAGAGTTTTTCTCCTCTATGGGTGCTTTGCGTTGATGTCTTCTTTTTCTCCCATATTTTTGAAAACCCTCATTGGCTTTGTTGGCCTCCTGTGGGTTGGTATTATTGAGGTGACAGTCATGATACAGATGTCCATGTTCATGGCATCTTCTGCATCTGAAAGGAACATGCTCATAATATAAATGTTGGACCCATTCTGAATCTTCATGGTTAAGACAGATCGAATCGGGAAGAGACTTAGCTATGTGCATGTAAACGCATATACGAGCATAGGAGGTGTACTTATTGTTCTTTGTTTGTTCCGCTGCTTTGACATAGGTGCCAAGGGTGTTTCCGATGTCCTGGAGCGTGTCTTTGTCCTAGTACCCTTGGGGTAGAGAGTACATTTGTATCCAAACTGGTGCCCATGTGAAATCCTCTTTGTCAAGGTTGAATCGTTCGGTCCAATGGCAGAGATATAATCCTGCGGAGTTGAAGAAGTAGGGGCCGCCATCCTTAACTCAAGCTTTATCATCCAGCCTGTGGAAGATTATGGTGAAGAATCCTTTCGATCCAAGTTCTAGATCAAAGTGAGCTTTGGGTTTCCATTTAGCCATTATCCATTCGTGAAGAGATTGCTTAGTTGGCCAAAATCGAATGAATTTTCCAACTAGGGCATGATCCTTGAGTTTTTGCGCTTGAGCATTGATGCAATCTACCGGGAGCATTAGCAGAGGTCTCTCTAAGGCTTTCGCAATGCATGTTTTTGTTCTATATACTTGATTGGGGGTTGCTGAATTCTTCAGTGCATTCTGGGTTTCAAGAAACGTCAGGGGTACCTCAGCCATCCCAATCTGTATAGAGGCGGTAGGGTTTGAGGATGACGGGGCCACGCCAGAGGGGCCCGCAACCCCTCCCAGCAAATCTGCCATGAGTCATACCAAGAGCATAGGACTAGAGAAGAAATAAAGGGTGTGATAGGGTGAGGAAGCAGGGGTGGCTCAGAAACCTAGGGATTGCATGCAGCAGGGTGGGATGCAGAGGTCACCAGTTTTTGAATCTTTTCCAATCTAAGAGTAATCATTTTACAACATAGCTATTATATTGTATAAAGAAGTGGTATTTGAAGCTGGTAATAAAAATGAAAGCAAATCCCTTAAGGGATGTGTATTGACTACAGAGCTCTAAGTAATATCACTCTCAAGAATTGATATCCCGTGCCTAGGATTGATGATATTGCATGCCATACCTCAGCAAGTCAGATCTCAAATCAGAATACCACTAGGTACAAATGAAGGAAGATAGCACTTGGGAAGCTGCTTTTAATACTAGGAAAGGTCTATATGACTGGTTAGCAATGCCTTTTCATTTTTGTAATGCACCAACAACATTTATGCATTTGATGAATGATGTGTTGCATAATTTTATAGATTCAATTGTAATAGTGTATTTAAATGATATATTGGTTTATGTTGCTACCTAGGAAGAGCATACTGCATATCTAAACTAGGTGTTAGATACCTTGAATAAACATCAATGGATGGCAATCATAAAGAAATGTAAGTTTTCTCAACAGTCTTTGGTGTATTTGGGGTATGTGATTGGTGGATAACAGATTAATATTGATTCAATCCTCTTCCTAGGATTGATGATTTTCTAGATTGGTTGCAACATTCCAAGTACTTCAGCAAGTTGGATCTCAATTCAAAATACTACCAGGTACAAGTTAAGGAACAAGACACCTGTGAAACTACTTTTAAGACTAAGCAAGGTCTATATGAATGGATAGATCCTTTTGGTTTGTGTAATTCATTGAAAACATTTATGCTTTTGATGAATGATGTGTTGCATAATTTTATAGATTCAATTGTAATAGTGTATTTAAATTATATATCAAGGTTTATGTTACTACCTAGGAAGAGCATATTCCACATCTCAGCCATGTGTTAGATACCTTGAATAAACATCAACTGATGGAAAACCTTAAAAAATGTCAATTTGTTCAATAGTCTTTTGTTTATTAAAGGATTCCTATAGTGATGTACAAGCAACACCAACAATAGAAAGCAAGATTTATAACATACATTACCTTTACCTACTATCCCATGAGAGACCATCTCCAAGGATTTTTTGGGTGGTCTGTCTGGACTAGGAAGGGACATGACTATCTATTTTTGTAGTTGATAGGTTTAGTAATATGTGCATTCAAATGAATTGTATGAAAACCATTAAATCAAAAGAAGAAACAAAATTGTTCTTTCAAAATCATTGGGTGAAATTTGAGATACCAAGAAGCATCATCGAAGTTAGGGATAGCATATTTCTTTGTTCCTTTTGGACTGCACTTTGGGAGAAGATGGGCATGAAGTTCAATAGGTATACAACTTTCCATCCAAGGATAAATGGAAAAATAAAAGTGGTGAACATGACATTGGTTGAACGTTTGAGGGGTTATAATTAGAAGCATTTGAAGACCTGGGATGAGAATTCATTATAAATCAAAACATTCCATTGGTCAGTCCCCTTTTGAAACCTGG